>OX418226.1:17486724-17518229 GCA_948455865.1 Conomelus anceps | reverse complement strand
ACGTAATGAGCTGTTTTTCGTGCGTCATATGGAGGCCGAAAGTGTACGGTTTCCGACGAGGTCTGTAAACGTTTACCGCCCTAGGGCGGAAAAGAAAATGACAGCTGATCGTGTCCGATCACACAATAGAATACGATGATATTTTCATACCCTCAACAAAATTGTATTCTTGCTAGTACCATAGCCTTAAAATTTTACTTTCATAATTGCCAATTGTTTTGTTTGTTTTTTTTTTTGTGGTGTGGCGAAAAATAGTGTTCGCAACGCGGGCAAAAATGTTTTGCTGGCTCTCAAACGCTTCAAGTTCTCGACTTCGTCTCGAACTTGAAAACCGCGATCTCGAGCCGGCAAACACACATTTTCGGCCCTAGGTGCGAAATATACTATATTAGACTTTTATTTATTTTTGTAGTCTTATTTCTTTATTGTGCTGTATTTGTGTTCTACTTTCCTCGACGTGGTTGAGTCAAGTAAGTAAAAAACGAATTATTTTATTTTCTAAGAAAATATGAGGCTTGGAAGTGCTTTTTCATTCAGCTTCTTGTTTCATCATTTATCTATTTCACAAACTAATACAAAACAACAGGCTGCAACAAAATGAAGTCTTTGCTTGTAACAAGTTAACCTCTTTGACAAATAAATGAATTTTCTATATTGATACAATTGATATTCGCCATACTTGGAACTCATTGATTCCATACTTTCTTTGTAGTGGTGAATGTGATATTGTGAAAGGTATCCATAATGAATAATAAGACGAAATTATCACAATCACATTTATTGAAAAAAAATTGAGAAACTAGTTTTGGTTGTTAAACCATTATCAAACTAACCCCACGAGTTTGTTTGAAATTGATGATGGTATAACAACCTAAACTACTTTCTCAATTTTTTTCAATAAATGTGGTTGTGACAATTTCGTCTTATTATTCATGATTCCATACTTCTCTCACAACTCATTCATGAACTCGATAACAAGGATGCCACATTTCTGTGTTTTCTATAGATAATGTTGAAGGGACGAAGGGATCGAGTTAATAGGACTAAGTCGTTGGCCCTTGAGCCAGTAGCAGATGCAGTTGGAGAGGTTGGGCTGATCCCTGGTGGTCCCTGGGGACTCCAACTAGGTACAGTGGGGATCAAGGGATTATCAGTTCCGAGAGAAATCTCTGGACCAAGAGCCAGGAGCAGCTCACTTGCAGATCTCAGCTTACCTGGCTGTGCAGCATTTAGTTCTGATTTCTGCTCAAGTGAGTTCTATTCAAATGCTGTGTTATAATAATAATAATAATAATAATAATAATAATAATAATAATAATAATAATAATAATAATAATAATAATAATAATGAAAAAATATATATTTTTTCTTTTTTTAAATATTTTTTGTGCTAAAAATTTATTGTTCAAGTAGTCAAAATTTAAAGCAGGCCTACTTTTTAGCACCTTATTGGATCCTATGATGCTCCTGTATGCGGACATAATTTTACAATGCAATTATTTGCATACAGTATTATTTCTGCAGATATTTTTTGTAACATTTTATTTCTTGTACATGATAGTTAAGTTGAACTAAGTATTTTTTTCTTTGTTCCTTCTTGGTTTCTCTCATAATATTTGATTGTTTTATAATTATTATTATTTTTTATCATCTATAATTTTTTTCCTGCGTATTTTTTTGCTTGTTTGTATTTGCGAAAATAAAGATTATTATTATTATTATTATTATTATTAGCGATAGAACTCCCGAAGAGGAAGACGCTAAGCAATCTATGATTCATGATGCAGTATTTCATTTCTTGGGTTTATTCTTCTTTTCTGCCCAATATTCTTTCATTCGTTGTGAAAATCTTTGTTTCCTTTCTTCATTCCATCGTGGTCGGTACCAGGACGGTATAGTAAAGGGCGAGGACATTAGACCTTTTTCGGCCGTCGTGAGCTCTGCATATTACTATACCGTCCTGGGTCGGTACTGTTTAGGGCGCAACTCTGGGAGGACTTCCCACTTATCTACTTTTTTTCTGAAACTCTGTCTGTTCAAGATCTCTTGTTCGTTTGTATTAAGTTGAGTTAAATCCTTTTTAACATTCTCTACCCAGGGTCCTGGACTGGTTAGCGTCAGTAGATATCGTAACAGTCGGTTAGTTAACCTGTGTTCCGGAAGTCTGAGAATATGACCATAAAATTTTAAACGCCGTTTCTTCATTATCATTATTATTATTATTATTCTACTATTTTGATCCCCCACCTCATCTGATACGAACAGAAACGTATTTAAAAATACCTTTTAAAAGGAAAAGAAGGGGTTTTCTAACAGTAATACAAGACTCTATGTACCTTGTTCGTTAAGTGGGGGTCCGGGATATTCCCCTGGTAATTTTTGAAAATGATCCCTCTAAAACCATATTTTAAGTGATTCAAGACGTCTATTTTTACTCTTGTCAAAAATAATTTATTGTCTCTCAGGGCTTGTTAAAGTTCCAAAATATCTTTTGCTCTGGATCTCTGGGGGGGGGGGGGATATCTATCACTCTGATCCCCCCCATAGTTACTCCACTGCCCCTTACTATAGTACTCCATTAAGTAATTCAGTACTTCATCACTATACTAGTACTTTACTTAGTATAATAGTAGCCTACTTCATAAGACACTTCTAATAAAAAACATTCTATAACGAAAAATATTTACGGTCCCTTGAATTCCGTTGATAGCTTCGCGTCTAGCAACTGGCTCGTCCTGTGTAAACTATTGAAGACCCAATATACAAAGTATCCCGCATCGAAAGATGCAACAAAACAATTGAAACAGGCTCCATCTATAATATGCTAACTTGGCGGCACATCTGCATTTCGGCGCCTCACCCCTTCCATCCCTTAGATTGCTATAAACCAACCCCTTTTTGGCCATCATCTGCTGCTTCTGTTCAACCCTTCCTTTTCATTATTTGTTGCCAGACGACCTACTACGTCATTAACCAGGTAAAAATTTAGTAACTCACGTTCGCACAAGGCTGTAGTAGCGTCCCGTTTGGGAATTTTGTCGTTATCCATTGGATACCAAACGCTTGAGACGAAATGTTTCGTCACTATAGCGTTCCGTTCGGGAATTTTATCGTTATGATAAAGGATTATAAAGGACCCGACAAGGCCTTACTGATATCGCGCCGTTGGCGACAACGGCAAGATAATTCTAGACTCTTGAAACTTCATATATAGCTACCGCATAGTACAAGTGAGATCGCTATTGATTTTGGAGTTTGGGGGTCGAATATAAAAATAAATATAGTGTTAAATAGTTTACTATTCGGATCTAGTTTTTGCTAGTGAAAATCAAAACATTTTTTTTGGAGGATGAAGCCCACATAGGTCTGAGACCTGTGCGTAAGTAATGAATTGAATGATGGTGATTGGTGAGTTGGACCTACAGTTTTAGGTGGGTTCTGAACCAGCGGGGAAGTGATTTACAGCAGAGAACAGAGTCTTTTTTGCTGGTCAATCCAATCGGTCACCCTTACAAAGAGCGCCCAGGAGTTTCGTAGCTTATCTCTGATTGGATTGCTGGTTCATTTTGAATACAAAACAAATTTGAAGAATTTTACGAAGGCTGATGCTTTGCCCAATTATCCACTTTTGTAACAATTACGGCCAGTTGCACGAAAGTAAATTAAATTTGACCACCGTAAGATGACGTCATTTGACGGAGCCAGTGCAACGACTTCCCTGTTGAGCTCCGTAAGATGACGTCATCTTACGGTGGTTAAATTCAATTTTCTTTTGTGCAACTGGTCTTCAGTGAATTGTAACAATCAGTGTAACAACAGCGATTTGTAACAATCTTTTTTGTAAACATCAGTGCAAGCGTTGATGTTTTTATTTTTGATTGTGTTAAAATCTTTTTTTAAATTATTTTAAATCTTCGAATTAAAAAACAACAGAGAAATTATTGAGACATGCTATAAGATCTGTTGAACAAGGTGTTCAAGATATAAGAACTGCTGAACAAGGAGAAGAAAAAATAAACTAAGAACTGCCGATGTACATTTTTTTATGAATTGGGAAGCATGTTGTTTATAGAATTCAAAATTCCTTGATTTCTTGTTCCATGACGAACTGCGTTGTTAATATTAAATTTTAAGAGAATTCAACGACTTGCAATCAAATTTTTGTTAAGGATAAGTAGTATTTTACTTACTCTGTAGGCCGAACGTTTTCGAATCGTCGTATTAAAATCGAAAACGTTCGGCCTACAGATTAAGTAAAGTACTACTTATTCTTTAATCCTTAATCTTTAAATCCGTAAACTTATTCTTTACTACTTATTTAAATTTAAAAAAATTTGACTGCAAGTCGTATATCCAGTTAATATGAAATCAAAACTTTTAAATAAATGGTGCATAAACATATCAGCTCAAAAGATAATAATAATAATAATGATGATTTCATGTAAATTCTTCGGGTCCTTGGATACACAGTTGTATTCAGCACTAATGTCTTTATAGCGTCCCATTCGGGAATTTTATCTTTACATTCGATACAACATGTTTCCTGGTAGAATGTCTCGCGACAAAATGTTTCGTCACAAATGTTTCTGTATCGACTGATTGATAGCATGGATGTTTGGGACAAGAGTGGGGCATACGACTTAAAATACGGGGATTGTAATTTGTAATGCTTCTTATGTAGGCCAAACCGGGAGAAGCTTCGAACTAATACTGAGAATTACTTATATTTATATTCTTGGATTTCTTATTCCATAACGATCTGCGTTGTTGATATAAACTTTTGTTTATAAATTTAACGACTTGCAGTCAGTTTTATATTGTGAATACATAATAAATGTACTCACACTTGGCCGAACGTTTTCAAGGTATTGATTCTCATCTACACTTTGCCGAACGTTTTCAAGGTATTGATTCTCATCTACAAGGCCTTGAAGTGTGAGAGTACATTTATTATATATTCACAATCTAAAACTGACTGCAAATCGTTAAATTTATAAACAAAATTTTGTATATTTATACTGTAGTAAGTTACTTTAGAATGTTAGGGATTGGAAAAATCAAAAAGATGATCCAAACTTTCTGATTATTATTGATTGACATGAATAGATCTAGGAAGGTGTTGAATTTCTGCATTTCAATGAAAAAGACAGACTGTTAAGCATTTTAGAAGCTTTAGAAATAACTAGGGTGATAAAGAACAATTCTGCTGATAGTTTAAAATTTAAATCTTAAAATTAAATTTAATCATTCAATGATATAATCTATTTCAACCAATTTAACACAAATATCCTAGTTCTATAAAAAAAGAGGTTGATGCCAATGTCCATTTTTTCTAAGACAGGATTGTTGTTTTGGTTTATTTTCTATTTGCTTGACCTTGATTAAGTAATTGACCTTCAATATTATTTATAGCTCATATTGTTGATTTGTGTCTGGTTGGTAGGACACCTGTTTTCTACTTGTTCAACATTTCTATTCCGTATTGGGAGGCTATTTCTTGTTACTAATGGGCGGGTCTCCAATGACAGGCCTCCAATGTGGAGTTCGACCTATGAGAGGCTCTCATTCTATAAACCAATAGTATTCGTCTAAAAAGTGCAAACTGCATATTGAGCTACTCTGGATTTTAGTTTTAGTGTTTGAGATTGAAAATGACGTGACAGTCGAAACTATAGTATCTTGTGTGTTGTTAATTTAAGTGGTTGTGTGAGTTTATTAGATAATACAAGCAAGAATATTTAATTCATTCATTCAGTTTCAATTTTTATTTTCATGTCAATTTCGCAACTCAGTTATTTCAATCTAATATCAAAACTGACACTCTACTTCTATTATTTTAATTACAATTTTTACTTACTTACTAGAGGAATGCATTTCGCTTCCGAGGAGGAGCTTCATCAGCCTGCCACCCCTATTTATTTCCTATAATCTGTATAATATTATACAGTTAATTGCTGTTAAAGATCTGGTAGTTGTCCAGTCCAAACTCGACCAAAAACGATCAAAGCAAATTAACCGTATTTTTTATCCATATTTTATTATTATTCTTAATCTACTTTTGTTCTTTCATCTATCATGTATATTTAATTTTCCATGTCTATTCCATCATTGATGCTTCTTCGTATCTCATGTAGTTTCATCAATATACATTCCATAAATTTTTCATATTATTTCTTATTCTTGTATTTCATTCTTCATATTTCAAATTTTTGATAATTCTTCCATAAATTCTTGCACAAACAAAAGAGGTATCTGTTTTATTTTTTGATAGAATTTCAGAACTTCTACCTTGAATTTATTACTTAATATTTATTTTTTCACATTCATTTATCGTGAATTTCATTTTCCTTGTCTATTCCATTCTTGATGCTACTCCGTATCACATCTCATTTCATCAATACAATAAATAATATTTAAATAGATTTTTGATTCCCTTCCTTCAAACAAATTGAAGTTACCAGAAATTACATGCGTAAAAATATTAACTACAAAACTAAAAAAAAAACTACTCAGATATCTATCAATTAGAAGTAGATGGAAATTAGCCTACTTAACTACGGTAAGACAAGTTCTAGAGTAGGTGTATTCTTCATATTCCATATTCCATACTTGAAATTCTTCATAATTCCTCAATTTTTCATATTAATTTTTTTCATCAATTCTTACACAAACAAGCGAGGGTTTTAGTTTTAATATTTTTATAGAATTACAGGATTTTTCCTTACTAAATATTTATTCATTTATCCTTGAATTTCTTACTAAACATTTATTTGTTTGTCCTTAAATTCCTTGTTAAATATCTATACGTTCATCCCTGAATTCCTTACTAAATATTTATTTGTTTACTCGTAGCATCTTATCTAAAAAATAAAACTACGCTGGCATAAGAGTAAACTTTACATTTGGATCAGATGTCAGAGAAGCATTTCTTGTGATCGGACGATATCCAGTTCCAGCAAATATGACAATATATCACCAACATACACCACATAACACCCTAGTGGCTCCACCCCTTACTGGCTCGTGCGCGATCGTGTGGGTGCGCGCTTGGTCATCCTCTCCCCTTCTCATTTATACTGTTTTTCTATTCAAAATGGTATCTCGTGTCCTGCAATATTATGCCACCACTACTCCCCCCGCTCCACAAAACCCACCCCTAACATTTCCACCCCCTCTACTAGCCACAGTAGTGAACGATATCGGAATATTATGGATCCTCTTCCATCCCTACGTCCACTACAGCCCTTCTGAATAATAAAACACACCCCTCCACACGCGTACACACACACACACATAGTATGAGCTACATTTTACAACTAGTAACCAAGTCACAGATAGCAGACAACACTGGGGTGAATCTCTATGTATCAATTATAGCAATGTTGTTATGGATCTAAGCATTCAGCTGATTAACTTGTAATAATCAAGTCTGTTATGTCAACTCAGCATTATTCAAATTGAGCTGCTATTATTCAGAAGGGCACAGTATTTAAGAAGCTGAATTCATCACAAAATGCACTTTGTAATCATCACAAAATGCACTGTTTTAAAATAGTTGAGAAATGCACAACTGGAGAAAATCTTTTAATTATTATTTATTCATTTAACTAGCATACAATCGATGTGAATACAACAGGCTATTGCCCAAAACTGCTTTTCACAAAATTTAAAAGTAGAATCAAAATCTTAGGTTAGGTCGCTTTTTCACTTGAAATTTTACCTTGAAGCACAACAATCACTCACAATCATAAGTCTTTTTCAGATGAAGAATATTATTTTTTTTAAATTTCAATCAAACACTATCACAGTCCAAAAAAGGATGATATAATTTGTAATTTTGACATTTTTAAGCCAAAAATCTTCACCCACTCATTACTATAGTTACAATGTTATTGTTAAGTTCACTAACTTGGATGACTTTATTATATCACAATCAGTATTTTTTATCTCAATTTTTGATTATTGTACCTATTTTTACAATTTTTCTATTTGATAAGAAATTGATTTCTGATGGTTTTATCAAATGGAACATTTGAATATAGCCTATATCATTCTGCCAATTTACGTTTTTTCCAATTTTATCATTCCACACTGTTTTTCAAAAATCACAGGTGTTATGGATGTAGTTTTGTTTTTGCCTCGGGGGTTGGATTGTTATAATAAGGCTATATAGTAGATTGTGGAATAGAGTTTGATCAATGTAATTTTCAAAAAATGTTTACAACAGGTGCATAAAGTAAACACAAGAAATTAAAATACAAAGAAATGAACATGGTTCATGAGAAATTGGGTACTCTTGAAATATTTATTCCATTTATTTAGCAGTTGTTTTTATCATTATTTTATAAAAAGTATAGTTTCAAAAAAAAAGAATGCATGAAAAATATGGTGTTGATTATAATCTCATTAGGATAGCCTATACTATATCATAAACAATATAGTCTCGGCTACCCGATTTTCGGTTATCCGGCCTTCCGAGTTGCCTGATCTTCCGGGGCAATATCAATAGACAATCAAGAACTTTTTTACCCAAGCTTAAGTTTAAACTTAAGCTTAAACTTAAGCTTGGGTAAAAAAGTTATTGATTGTCTGTGCGTATGTGAGTATGTACCAACTGTAAAGCATTACTTTGCCGTAAGTGCATTTTGATGTTTAAGTACGTTACATTCAGATATTTTACATGTATTTGAAAAGTTTTTGATGATTTGAAAGTTTTGCAAATAAAAATTAACATATTTTTAACGTCGTTTTTATCATTTTACGTGTTATCCAACCTTGCCACGGCCGGTGTAGGTCGATAATCGAGACTTTACTGTATATACGATAGACTACTATACAGTATAGTCTATTACGAAACAGAATTTTCAACATCATTCATAATGTGTTTTAAAGTACATTCATTTGACAGGAGTACCATACTGCATAGATCGACAAAAGTTTATTTTTGTACAAATCCTTATAGTTTTAAGGTCCATTGATTCATTTAGATTATCCCATATATATAAGATTCATTTATTTAATTCATTTTCATCGAATATTTTAGAAATTATTGTGTTCTTCATAATTGCAAGTCAAACTAAAACAACTGCATCTGTAAACCAGAAACTAAAACAGTAACTTATCTAACATCCAACTTTCGAAGCCTACTCGAAACGATAACGTAATAGCTCATAACAATCAATAAGAGTTTTCATGGCAATTCGGGGTTGATTTTCTAAAATTTATTGCATCCAAAACATGAACTAGAAAGAATTTGCTGATGCGCAATTATTTCCACACCATTTTCTACACCAGGTGTGGAAAAAAACATTTGATCACAGATGATGGTGTAATGGAAGAGTTCAATTCAGTTCTCAGCTCAACAAAGGGAAGAAGATGTAGGTAATCCTTTGTAACCCTTTACGGTAGTAGCGCTCACGCTCCATCGATTGCCAGCTAATGCGTTAATTCTTCTCCCTTTTTCGAAAAAACTTCCAACTGTAATTTTATAGTCTACATGCCTCGACCGTAATTCATTATAGGAAATCGAGGTGAACATAATTCATCAATTGCATGGTTTCATTGCGTCGAAGAAGATACACATTGGTAACATGGATAGGGTAGAATTGCGCATGTGGTCAAGAAATTACTAAGCGGATTATTCCTAACCTAACCTCACCTAACCCAGCCTAACCTAACCTAACCTAGCCTCTGGAGTAACACCATATGAATTCTGAGAACGATCTTGCGCAGTTCGACTGTACCCGGTAACATTTCACGCTCCAAAAATTGAAAAATGAAAAAATTAAAATTAAATATGAGAATTAAATTTGAACTATTATAGCATATATAGTGTATTCCTGGTCAGGGTGCCTGCTGCTTTACTCATTTCGAAGAAGATAAGCTAATGCAAATCTTCCACTATTTTATTAGTGGGTGAGAATTTTTTGGAGGATGAAGCCCACATAGGTCTGAGACCTGTGCGTGGGTAATGAGTTTGATGATGGTGATTGATGAGTTGGACCTACAGTTTTAGTTGGGTTCCGAATCACGGGAAGTGATTTTAAAGCGGAGAACAGTGTCTTTTTTGCTGGTCGATCTAATCGGTCACCCTTACAAAGAGTGCCCAGGAAAACGCAGCTTATCCCTGATTGAACATATACCTGCTACGGCTCACGGCTATCACCTCCCGAAAAAAATACACTGAATTATACCTTTTTACTACAGTATCAATACTATTATCCTCCATCATTATACATGATCAATTTTAGTACAGTAAAATTTGCTATTTCAGGAATTAATTCATGTAGTTCTTATTTATTCGAAAATGTGTAGTAAACAAAATAGACAATTTTCCTATAAAAAACCGATGCTGCTCTGTGTATGGAGGGGGCTAGAAGGTGCAATTTTTTCGGTTTTCGGCTAATAACTCCAAAATATGCGTTTTAAAAAAAAGATTTAAAGCCTTTTAAATTTACTGGAACTTTGTTCCTCTACGTGATTACGAAATATCACAATGTTTCCGAGTTATAAGCTCTCCAAATCGGATTAAGTCCTTCTTTTTATTAATGATTTTTTCCAAAAGAATATCAAAAAAGTCATTTTTTGTATCAATGACTTCTAATGGTTCCATATATTATTAGTTTTAGAAATTTGTATGCGTGCATTACGTTGTAGTCAATATCGAGTTGTGATTATTCATTTTCATAGGATGATTTATATCACAGGTGTAGGTAATAAAGAGAGGTTCAAGGTAAAATAATTAATTTTGTAATAAAGGTATATTTATTATGTAATTGTACCTATACAATTACAGATACAATTACAAATACAGGTACTTTGACAATTCCAACTCACTCTAAGCTACTTTTAAAACGTTCAGTGTTTTGTAAAAAATGCAAATATAAATTTTGTATCGATTATCGATAACCCATCCATAGAGAATTGATATAAATTAATATTTTTGTAATTTTGATAGTCGAGTGTCGTAGCAGGTATCAATCAGAGATAAGCTACGAAACTCCTGGGCCATCTTTGTAACGGTGATCGATTGGATTGGCCAGCAAAAATGACTCTGTTCTCTGCTGTAAAATCACTTCCCGGTGGTTCGGAACCCACCTAAAACTGTAGGTACAACTCATCAATCACCATCATCCAATTCATTACCCTCGCACAGGTCTCAGACCTATGTGGGCTTCATTCTCCAAAAAAACTTAGCTATTTATTGTACTTCCTAGTCTTGATAACTTTACTTTTGATAACTTCAGTGTTTGAAGCACATTCCAATGTAAACGATGAGCCGGTTCCAAATATCCATACCTTGGTACAATTATAATTTTCACGTTGTATTTATATTATTTGCACAGACTATCGTACATTTTATAGCGGGGCCGCAGATAAGCCCAACTGCTGCAGACCAGCCTTTAGTGTTGAAATAATGGCCGAAATATTCCCTGGTAGAAGAAGGTGAAGGTGGTGGCGTAGAAGAGGAATAAGGAGGAGAAGAAAAAGGATGAGAAGAAGATGGAAGAAGGAGAAGAAGAGGGAGAAAGTGAAGACGAGGAAGGACAAACTGCAAAAGGGCATTCGTTCTTTGGCTGGCCAAACACAGGGCGGCCACATCTGCAGTGCCCATAAAGCCAGATTCAGTAATGGTTTGGACGGGTTTGTTTTGTGTCGGGGGGGGGGGGGGGTAAAGGGTACGTAAAAGGGGGCTCAAAGGGGCAGATACGAATGGCAAGGTATGGGGAAAGGTTAGCTAAAAATGTTTGGGGAACAGCTGAGGTCCTTTCTGGACTGAGCTATTTTGTTTATTGGACAAACCACTCGTAAAACTCGCTCTATCTCACTCTCTTACTCGTTCTCTTACTCACTCTCTTTACGGGTATTCACGAGTGCCGAGTCCTTACAATAAATAGCTTCCCTGCTAAACGTATTTCGTTTGAGTGCATTTTAAATACACTCTAAAGCTTTATATTATTAATATGAATTTTGATATGCTTCTTGAGTTTTGGTTTGAAGATTATAATATGCTTCATTCTATTTGATACATTATAATAAATATGATATAGGTTTTATTATTCTGATCATGCAATATTTAGGATCAAAAGTTGAAATATATGCTATGATCATATTATCATGTGCATTTATCTTGAAAATTAATTTTGCAATGATCTATGACGATCTGCGAGTTTCATACTTTCAACTGCAGATAACTTCCATATTGTGGACTTGTGTCGATATTACAGTCCAGTTTGAAAATGTATAGAGATATTTGAAAAGTATTTTCTTCCTTTAAAAGGTAGTAAAATAGCACTTAGTTACACTTAAGTCTCAGTAATTCGAGTTGAATGGGACCGAAAGTACCTCGAATCACGAAAACCTCGAATTTTACAGAACACCCTGAGAAAAATACCATTTAAATTCAAATTTCATTAGTACTAGTCTAACCAAAGAAATATGCTTCTATGAATTAAAATACTCTTAAATAGAAAATATCATTGAATTATCACTTACAGAGATCAAAGATCGGGATGTGATAGCCTAGTGCCGTAGCAGGAATCTGTTCAATCAGAGATAAGCTACGAAACTCCTGGGCGTTCTTTGTAAGGGTGACCGATTGGATTGGCCAGCAAAAGAGACTCTGTTCTCTGCTGTGAAATCACTTCCCGGTGGTCCAGAACCCACCTAAAACTAGGTCCAACTCATCAATAACCATTATTCAATTCATTACCCACGCACAGGTCTCAGACCTATGTGGGCTTCATCCTCCGAAAAAATATGTCATTTAATTTAAAAAAATGATTTTGGTACAATTCTTCTTTTGCCCAGATTATTTATCTGAAACTCGGACAATCGAGACTCGAATTATCGGGACTCTCCTGTGTATAGAACAGCAGAATAGTACCCATGAAAGTCTAGTACTATTCTTTCCATTTAATTTATTCGAGCCTGCTTAATAAATTAAATAGTAGTTGATCCTTTTAAAAAGTAGTAAAGTACAGCATTTAGTTACATTAAAGGCCCAAAAATTATTAAACATCCAATACTCGATGATGGTGACCATCGAAAAATCAAACGTGAGGAGAGTGTATGACAGGTTGTAGCAGCGTGAATGCCACCATTCAACAGTATGTGTTTGAATTTGTGATGGTGATTATCATTGAGTATTGGATAAATAATACTAAGATTAATGATTTTATTTGTGGGGAGACCCTTTCGGGTAGCTCCACCTTGCCGTTTTGAGCCATGTTATAGGGAACATTATGGACCTACTATTTGATATAAATAAAGGTTTAAATACCTGCGTTTTGATATCCAATAATTATTTGTTCACTACTGGTTTCAACCATCCTATGGGGTCATCATCAGGTGGTTGTGGACGTTATTATATCATTGCCGATTTGGCAATTCGTCGTAATGTAAAACGTCGGAAAAAAAAACACACCGACGTTTTACATTTCGACGAATTGCCAAATCGGCAATGATATAATAACGTCCACAACCACCTGATGATGACGGGTATAGGAGGGTTGAAACCGGTAGTGAACAAATAATTATTGGATATCAAAACGCAGGTATTTAAACCTTTATTTATATTTATACTGGTATCCGGAAGCCAAATAATTCAATATGCTACTATTTTAGGTGGGTTCCGAACCACCAGGTAAGTGATAATAAGGCATATAACATCAAGTTATTGGTGCAAGGTCACCCATCCGAACGCAGTCTTGAGCGCTCGTGACTGAACATCAAGATCGCATTAACACCACGCTCACCGCGTGACCGATAACCACTTTTAATCAATGTAACACATTGCAGGAAAAGGCTACATACGTGAAGAAACTGCTCATGTAGTCGTACCCGTCCGTCTCATCTTAAAAACCAAATAATTCCTTCACAACCATGACACATCAATTTATGATCACTAATAAAACGGTGAGAAAGTTCGTGATAAGTTTTCGATTCATTTGATGCGAAAAATCAATTCGATCGTTGCCTTTTTCAGCAAAAAATTACAACGTATCTGTTCCAGTGGTGGCAAGTTCAAATGGGGTGACTCGATTTTGGGACAAAACCCATCAAACTGGAAATTCCCATGCCTCACTCACAATAGAACCTGTTGGCCACATTTTACTCTCATGACACACAATAGCTTAACAAAACTCGGCGTTTCGCCCCAAAAATCGCCCCTGAGTAAGCTGTCTCCTAAGCTGGCTAATCCCTAAAGGAAACACAATACCCTCAACCCAACATGTTTACACTCCAATCCTTTTCAGAGCTCTAAGTGTTTTTTTGTACTTTTTGCCGCAAATTTAGGGAAACATAATAAATCCAACCCTCTGTCAGATATGATTCGGCAACATACATTGAAAACTGCTTATAAAACTATAACCTATGAATAAAATATACAAAAAAGTGCCAGGGGTGAAATCGACACTCTTTCCACTTGACTTTTGCCAAAGCAAAGCTGAATCTCACATGATTTGGTATTATTGTTTGTGTTGTGACATGGTCCCTTCTGGAAAATTGATTGCTTGGACTGTGAATTTGATAATTCTGTTAGCTTGTTGCTTTAGAAGTTTCACAATGAATTTGCATAAGTTTGTACAGAATTTGAAAAAAAGTAAAGTAAAAGTACATTCTTTTTCTTATTTAGCAAGCTTCTTAAAATCCTTCACGAAACTTACACAATGAGTTAAAAATTGTACAACTTTAAGGGAAGACTAATTTTGGCAAGGCGACTTCTCAGGAATGAATTTTCGATTGTCTTCTAAAACGAATGTTTTGCAGAATAATAATTGATTTCGTTATACAGAAGCTCAACTGTAATTTATTAAAACAAATTGAAATAGTAATTAAAATATTTTTTGATTGTTTATATAATATAGCCTTGTGATGTTGTGTAAGATATCCGTGATGAACGAGCAATGAGAAAAGTAATGGGGGAAGTATGGCCGCGAGCCCTAGCAGGTATCTATTTAGTCAGGTAAGGTAAGATACAAGCTCTGTAAGAGTGACCGATTGGATTGGCCAGCAAAAAGACTGTTATCTGCTGTAAATCACTTCCCAGACCTATGTGGGCTTCATCCTCAAAAAAAGACTCGATACTGTCACAACTACATTTTTAACAAAAAATATGTTAAATAAATGTACGAACGAATTTTATTAGCGAAGGATTATCGCGAGCCGTAGCAGGTATCTGTTCAATCAGATAGATAAGCTGCGTTCTCGTAGGTCCTGTTTGTAACGGTGACCGATTAGATTGGCCAGCAAAAAAGACTGTTATCTGCTGTAAATCACTTCCCAGACCTATGTGGGCTTCATCCTCAAAAAAAGACTCGATACTGTCACAACTACATTTTTAACAAAAAATATGTTAAATAAATGTACGAACGAATTTTATTAGCGAAGGATTATCGCGAGCCGTAGCAGGTATCTGTTCAATCAGATAGATAAGCTGCGTTCTCGTAGGTCCTGTTTGTAACGGTGACCGATTAGATTGGCCAGCAAAAAAGACTCTGTTCTCTGCTGAAAATCACTTCCCGGTGGTTCGGAACCCACCTAAAACTGTAGGTCCAACTCATAAATCACCATCATCCAACTCATTACCCACGCACAGGTCTCAGACCTATGTGGGCTTCATCCTCAAAAAAAAATTATCGAAGTTTCATTTGTAAATTGTTATAAAACAGTTCCCAGCTCTTGCCGCACGCTAAAAAGGCAATTCGTTAACCATAATTTGAAAAAACATGACACCATATTAATTATGAAGAGTGTAAGTGGGTAACTAGACTCCAGAGGAACGGTTAAAAAGAATAGAAAGTTGAAAGTTCAAGAAAATGTTCTATTAAATAAAGTATTATCACCAGAATGAAAGTTTATTGTTATTAAAAAGAGGTAACATCACAAAATGAATGACATCTCTTAAAATGAATCTACTGTGGGAAAGCAGGTTTTTTGTGAAAGAAGCTGAAAAGTATATTATAATATTTGTAAGAATAATTGAAAAGGGGTTCTCTAGGCCAGGACACCAGGTATAAACTAAATTGCAAAAACAAAAACATTGGATCATAATAGATAAAAATAGATAAGATTCTCTTTGACTTAATTTATGAGTTGAAATTGATAGACTATATTAATGGATTCTAAACGCTTTAAATATGCGTTTTTAGAGTGTGGTCTTGTTCTTTGAATTAATTGTAATCTGTTTCACTTCCATAATACCATCGCTTTTATATTGTAGATTCATAATAATTATTTTAATGAACAGTTTCAGTTTGTCTGCTATTTTTGTCCATTTTCGACCGTCATTGGTCGGATGGTCAAGCTCCTCCCAATGTCAGAAGTGGGTGTGACAGCTCTTAGTCAACAGCCAATCACAGCGTATCATACTTCAATGGCATCCTTCAATTTTTTTCAGCCAATAGTGTGACTACGTTTAGTGCTTGTAGGCTGTAAATAATTATTTTCCGGATGATGAAGCCCACACAGGTCTGAAACTTGTGCGTGTGTAATGAGTTCGATCATGGTGATTGATGAGTTGGAGCTACAGTTTTAGGTGGGTTCCGAACCACCGGGAAATGAACGGAGACTCTGAATATTATTCTTCATTTATTCACAAAGGCTACAAAAACTGGACTTAAAGTATTTTAGCCCAAAACTGCTCCAATTACTGAATTTTAATTAAAACTAGAGTTCAAATGTTACATAATTGTAAAAAATTTGTGAGTTAAAAATTTGTAAAGAAAACAGTTGTAGCCTGTTTTATCTTTACTTGATTATGTTTTGTGTAATATGAATAAATAAATAAAATTGATTCACTCAAATAAATAGAGTTCACAATGTTACTTGAGATTTTTTTCAGAAGCATTTATGACTTAAATATAATTTAATTTTAAGTTAATCAATATGAATTTTAATTTAAACGAAGCACTTTGATCAAAACATTGCAATCCATTGCGATAAACTGGATTGAATTAAATCGTTCTTTTCTTTTTCTTTCTTTTTTGGAGGATGAAGCCCACATAGGTCTGAGACCTGTGCGTGGGTAATGAATTGGATGATGGTGGTTGATGAGTTGGACCTACAGTTTTAGGTGGGTTCCGAACCACTAGGAAGTGATTTTACAGCAAAGAAAAGTGTGTTTTTTGCTGGTCAATCGGTCACCCTTACAAAGAGCGCCCAAGAGTTTCGTAGCTTATCTCTGATTGAACAGGTACCTGCTACGTAACAATATCATTATTTTTGCCAACGGCTGTTTTTTATTAGTGACTTCTACAACATCTAGAGCTTTTTATTATTCGATTATGAAATATTCATGTTTCCACAACTTTAAAAAAAATGACCACATTGCATTTTTGACACCAACCCAAACGAATCTGTTTAGCATCCACCTGTTGAGAGAGGGATGCTGGAATGTTTGTGAAGGTTAAACAGGTCATCTGGTGTTTGGGGTGAGAACTGGTCCAGACTGGAGAAGTGATGCTGAGGTCAAAACTGGAGCACGGTCAAGGTCACTGGAGCAAGGTCACCGGAGCCAAGCGCTGCCCTTCATCAGATTCAACTAGGGTCGCTTAACTAGCCAATCTGGCTGGATTCTGGCCCTATAACAGGTTCCAAATCTTTCAATCTTGATCAGAAGAATGTTTTCAAGGTGTAAACACACTGATCTCATTATTATTTCCACTACGTCCATCTTTTCAAGGTGTTTTTCAAGCGATTTATGTCAATGCTTTTTCACTTGAGAGATACATAGTAAGGTCTTACATAGTAAGCTACCTGTCGTATTCTAAAGATTTCATGATGTACGTGCTCCAAAAGAAGAACTTGAGGTGCTAGCTAGTCCCTGCTATTCATGGGGTGAATACTGGGTATGAGGCTGAGGTAAATGTGAGAGTAATCGTACACAGGTTATTGGGTCTATGTCCACCATCAATAACTGGTCCATTTTATTCATGGGGTGAATACTGAGTAGGAAGCTGAGGTCAAAATGAGAGCAGTTGGGTCAGTATACCTATGACATCATCAATATGGGTCAGGTGTTCCCTTTGTTGTTGTTGTTGTTGTTGTTGTTGTGAAGTCTTGGTGATAAGTTCCAGCTACTTGACCAAAGTCTGTTGTTACTGTAGAAGTGTCACTTTATTATCAGATCATAAGAGATGCATAGTTCTCACAAGTTAGTTTGAAGTGACTGACAATTGAATAAACTGACAAATATACATAAACAGAATTTTTATTAATTTCGAATTCACTTCAGAATTTACGGAAGTCTTCAGTATAAAGTAATAGCAATTAAAGGAATTCGAAATTAATAAAAATTCTGTTTATGTATATTTGTCAGTTTATTCAATTGTCAGTCACTTCAAACTAACTTGTGAGATACGAGCCGATATGGCCAAGTTGAAAATGAATGCTGCTGTACAGAAAGGTCTCCATGGTCTAGTGGTTAAGGGCGCTCAACCGGCAATTGAGAGGTCCGTGGTTCGATTCCCGGTGGTGACTGATATTTTTGTACAGTAGCATTCATCGATTCCCATCAGCTGTTCAATGCTGTTGTCAATATCCGCCATTGCGGAAGTCTTCAGTATAAAGTAATAGCAATTAAAGGAATTCGAAATTAATAAAAATTCTGTAGATGCATAGTGTTTTTCCCCTAATCTATTGAATATAACATAAGTAGAGTGCCATGCTCTGGAAAATGGTTCTATAGGTCAAAATAAAGAGGAAGCCAGGAATAAATATTTTCTAAAAACGCTTCGTTTACCATATATTCACCATTTTGTATTTTTTACAATTTTCGTTTGAATTGAATTTGCATATAACATAATCAATTTTCAAAATTAATAGAAATGAAATAAATTGAATTAGATGAATTATTTCGAGAATTTTTTTTCGACAATTATGATTAGTTTTTGAGTTTGGGAAAATTTTTTATGAACTCGCTTATTTAAATCTATTTACTCGTCTTGTAAGGAATTTGATGCACTGAAGCTCATCCATCCAATTTATATTGAATGTCTCATAAGTAAAGTGCTATACTCTGGGAAATGGGTCTATGGGTCAAAATAAAAAAAAATCCAGGAATAATATTTTCCAAAAACGCTTCGTTCTCTATATATCCGCCATTTTGTATTTTTTACAATTTTTGTTTGAATTTTTTCTACGAATCTTTATGAAACTCATTAATTATGATGATGAGGTAGAAAAAATTCACTTGGTCCAATTTAAAATGTCAAAATGACGTCCATTGTAAATTTCTATCGGAAATGGCGGGAAATGGTCAAAAACACAAAAAATTACCCAAAAACAAGTTTATTTTAGAAAAAAAAAAAACTATAAAGTAAAAAACAAAATAAAAACAAAGCTTATTTTAGGAAAAAATTATTCTTGTCTTCCTTTTAATTTTAACACATACAATTATTTCCCGGAGGTAGGTTCTTTACTCATGGGACACCCAATGTATTGGCTCAATTCCGTGATCATAATTTATATTTTTCTCTGATAATATTTCAAATTCTCTTAATACATAATTATTTTTGGCCTATACATTGGAATAAGATTATTGGTTAAAATAAGATTGTTGATCATCTGTTCTACTGCTGTTGCTGTTTCTGACATTGCTTAATTTGAGGATTAGATGATTATTCTTAATAATTTTAATTCTTGAAAATATATATTTCTACATCTATTTTTCGATCCTATTTCTAATTATTATTTTTTTGATAATTGAGAAAGTCTAGAAACATCCACTGTTCTAAATTTATAAGTGATACGTTGTCACATTTAGTGGTAGAAGGTAGTAATACAGTAGTTGTGGTGAATAGTGATAACAAAAACGGGAAATAAGTACAACTATAATAAGATAGGTATTAGAGAAGGATAATAAAGAGAGAGTGGAGAATAATGAGGTAAGACAAATTTGAGATGACTTGGAGGAAGCGTAGACGGGAAAACTTTGATACTGAAGTAACGTTGAGAAATTGAAAAGAGTGGAAAAAAGTGGAGACTGTCCTTCTTTCTTTCCCCTTTCCTCCTGATTCAGAGCGTCTTCTCACCTTCTTCTACTTATCTCCTCCTCTTCCTCTTCCTCCACCCTCTCATCCTCCTCCTCCTCCTCATCCTTCTCCTTCTTTTTTTTGTCTTCTTCTTCTACTCCTCCACCTCCACCTCCTCCACTTTTTTCTGATTTCTGTCTTCTTCTCCTTACTCACCTCCTTCTCCTTCTCCTCCTCCAACTTCACCTTCTCTTTCTCCACTCTTCCTTCTCTTTCTCCACCTCCTCTTACTTCTTCTCTTTCTTCTCCCCCCCCTACTTATCCTTCTCTTCCTCCTCCTCCTCCTACTTCTTCTCTTTCTCCACCTCCTCCCACTTCTCCTTCTTTTTCTCATACACCTCCTCTCATCCCTTCTCCTCCTCATTTTCCTCATCCTCCTGCCCTTCTCCGTTTCCTTCTCATCATCCTCCTACCCTTCTCCTCCTCTCACTCCTCCTCCACATTTTCCTCCTCCTCCTCCTCCTTCCCCTCCACCTCCTACTCCTCCTCCAACTCCAACTCTTCCTCCTCCTCCTTGTTCTTCTTCATGTTCTTGTTCTTGTTTTGTTCTTGTTTTTGTTCTTGTTCTTGTTCTTGTTCTTGTTCTTGTTCTTGTTCTTGTTCTTGTTCTTGTTCTTGTTCTTGTTCTTGTTCTTGTTCTTGTTCTTGTTCTTGTTCTTGTTCTTGGTCTTGTTCTTGTTCTTGTTCTTGTTCTTGTTATTGTTCTTGTTCTTGTTCTTGTTCTTGTTCTTGTTCTTGTTCTTGTTCTTGTTCTTGTTCTTGTTCTTGTTCTTGTTCTTGTTCTTGTTCTTGTTCTTGTTCTTGTTCTTGTTAATGTTCTTGTCCTTGTTCTTGTTCTTCTTCATCATCTTGTTCTTCTTCTTCTTCTTCTTCTTCTTCTTCTTCTCTCTTCTTCAACTTCCTTCTTCTTATTTGTTTCTTCTTTTTCTTCTCTTTCTTTTTCTTTTTATCTTCTACTTCTTCTTCTTCTTCTCCTCCTCATCCTCTTCCTCCACTTTATCTTTCACATCTACCTCTTCCTTCTCCTCCTTTTCTTTTTCCTTATCATCATCCTCCTTTTTTCCTCGCCCTGCTTCTCCCTTCTTCTTCTTCTTCTTCGTCACACTCCAACATACTTTATCATTCTTTACACTCTCAATCTCACTTCCTCTCTTTCAATCACTCACTCTTCCTCTCGATCAGTCACTCCCTCTCTTCCTTGTTGATCCCTTTTTCTTCCTTTCCACTTCGCCGTGTTTGCAAACCTGTAGGAAAAACAACATGGCTCATTCCATCCTCTAATGTCCTTCCCGTTTCCTTCTTCTTCCACTTCTCTTTCTTCTTCTTACTCCTCCTACGACCCTGGCCAGTTTCCCTAAGGGGTGAAATATTTTGACCATTCCCTTCTTATCTGTTTTACCCAGGCTACGCTTTTAGGTCCTGCACTTTCTTCCCCACTCCTCCACCCACTTCACCATTAGCACTCTCCCTACTAAAAGGGTCTGCGAATAAGTAAACAGATGACCACCACTACCCCTCCTTCCATCTTTCACCCTCCTCCACCCTCCTTTTTACCCTTCTCTACCCTCCTTTACACTTCTTTACCCTCTTTACCATCCCTACTGCGTCATGGTAACACGCCTTCATGTAGAAACTGGGAATTAGATTTATTTATTTACGTTGGTTTAAAACCTTCCGGCTATCTCTGCTCCACCCGACTTGGCAGACCCTTTCCAAGTATAAGTAGTGCTTTATTGATAGTATAAACACGGCCATCATAATATTTGTTCACATTTGGTCGTAAACTTCAGCAATCGATTACTGTATCGCATTATTGGGTGACCATTAGTTCTCCTATATTGGTACATGGAATGCACACAGATCTAGTTGTGCTTCTGTGCATTTCCTTTTTCATTTTTCCATTGTAGTCATTTACAATAAAAATTGCATTCTACTCTAATATTACATGGTTCACTATATTTCCTAATTTATATTTATCGGTGAAAAATTTAAGTCTATCTGTGGAATGTTTCAGCATATCAGGAGTAATAGAATAGAATAGAATAGAATAGAATTGAATAGAATAGAATAGAATAGAATAGAATAGAATAGAATAGAATAGAATAGAATAGAATAGAATAGAATAGAATAGAATAGAATAGAATAGAATAGAATAGAATAGAATAGAATTGAATAGAATAGAATAGAATAGAATAGAATAGAATAGAATAGAATAGAATAGAATAGAATAGAATAGAATAGAATAGAATAGAATAGAATAGAATAGAATAGAATAGAATAGAATAGAATAGAATAGAATAGAATAGAATAGAATGATATAGCATAGAATAGAATAGAATAGAATAGAATAGAATAGAATAGAATAGAATAGAATAGAATAGAATATTTGGTGAGTCACAATAGTAGCTTATTCAAACAAAAACCTAGTTATATTGGTAGGAAATTCTACAACAAGCTACCGCAGTTTTTGAAGAGTCTTGAAAATATAGAAATATTTTAAAAACAATTGAAGAAATATTTAGCTGATAAAGCTTTTTATAGTGTACAAGAGTTCCTTTCACATCAAAATTAAGCCTCACCTCAACTAATTGAAGTAATTATGTTATCTAGTGTATAATATTGTTGATCTGACTTGTCTTATACTCCTTAACTGGAGTCTCCAAGACGTAATCTACAAAAAAAAAAAAAAAAAAAAATAGAATAGAATAGAATAGGATAGAATAGAATAGAATGTTTTATTCCACTTGATCAAAACACTGTACAATGAAAGAGAAAAAAGAATAAATATTCTCATTGTACAAACTTACACAAAATGAATTAGTGACATTTAATAAATATACATTAACTTTCCTTGATCACTGGAAGATCCTAACATATCAATCTATGAATCGTGGATTGATGCGTGATCGACTGTATTGAGTACTATGGATCATGTATCAAGGATGACGTCATTCGTCAACTCATCAATATCATGATGAGTTGAGACTCATATCGATTTCAAATCACGATCCGTATTCAATGCATAGGGTACCTCATTGCATTAATCATTCTCTATCTGGTTAAAAGCAGTGGCGGCTCGTGCAAACACGCATTGGGGGTTCACATTTCAAAATCAATATGCACCCACATTTATTATAATTTGTAAAATCCCATCTTTCAAGTAGGCTTGTTTGTGTTTTACCTTGTAGATGCAGCACATTCATTTTGAATGGAAATTCCAATATATAATATTACTGGGAAGATTAAAAAGTGTTCTCTACCTACAAGATGTACTTCTATTGAATAATTTATGATAGGTATATGGGTGCACAAGCTTATAGTGATCTTGTAAACCACTCACCCTAGTTTTAATGAGTTTCTGTAGTGCAGTTTTTGTAGATGAAATCCATTCTCATAAAATCCATTTTTAACCCATGCCAGATCACCTTTTTCACGAGCAAACAACAAACATGTGAAACAATAAAGTTTGTTTGTTTTTTCACAACCACAAAGCCAAGACATTTTTTCATATAATTATTGTTCTTTGAAATCTCTATTGTAAGTCCTAGTTTTAGATGTAGAGGTCTGATGTATTTCAACTCGCGGCATTGGCCTACCACTTTCTTTAATCGATATTTTATCCTCCAATGATAAACTGGCAAACGAAATTTCCTTCAAGTCACTCAATGTATACTTTCTTAAACCTTCCATTCTTCTTTTTAAAAACAATCACTTCATTAACCTCAAAATCGAAGCCGAACAACGCGTGACAACTGATAACAGCCAGAGTGCTGCAACGGCGGGCTACCAACTGCCCTACCTGTCTCTCTGTCAGTTGCCCAGCCAAAACAAACTACGAAAACTACATTTTATGAAAGAAGTAAAGCGTACATTTCATAACATTGTCAGGCTAGGTTAAATCGTAAAGTTTTCTTTGGTCTGTCAACTGGTAGGGTCGGGCAGATGACGGGTAGGGCAACTGGTCACTAATCTGCCACACCGCAACAAGGCAGCATTGGAGCACACTCGAAGGCAGCTCCCCATTTAGCTAATGTAAATAGGCGTACACCCTCCCTGGGGAAGCAACTGGACTCGTCCAGCTATCATTTAAACAAATGCTGAACGCTTGGAGCTGCTTTGAAGTGTGCTATGATTCAGTCATATTGCTCTCAGGCGCGTTGGCGCATAATTCAAAACTGAATCGCAGTTGGTGTGCCTTCTTATCGTATAAATAGATGAGTAATCTTAGTTCTGTTTTGCCCATTCTAGTATTAATTGAAACTATAGTTATTGTAGCAATTTTGCAGGGGGTTCACGTGCTATTGTGCTCTCATGAAGCCGCCGCCACTGGAAAAGTTTAAAAAATTTTCTCATCTCAGAATAAATATACGAGCTTGTACTATGTAAATAAAGATCCATCAAGCTTCTATACTGTTATTAAAAACAGAATAGAATAATTTATTTCTGCAACTCATCATACAATAGATAATACGCACAGTAACCTTAATTATGGCATCATATAAATGAAAAAAATAAACTTCATTCAATAACTATCAATTGAAAAAAATTGATAAAACAAATACAATTAACAAAACAGATCTGATTGGGAAGAATACTAAATTGATTGGGAGAAAATCATTCTTGAAAATATCATCTGTTATTCAGAATAGTCAATATGAAAGTCAATTTCTAGGAGAAGTATAATTTCTATGATTCTTTTAGATTTTGGATGAAGGAGAAGTTTAAATTCATGATTCATGATGAATTCGGGTCTGGCTCATATTTTAGCATTTAATCAAATTCAAAAGTTCCAACTTCTTAAAATAATATATTAGAAAATAATCCCTTATATCAATTCCTTTAAAAACTTTTCCTGGAAAAGTACCAGACTTCGCTAGGAATTGACAGTGATTGATAATGAACTGAGTGCTAAATCACGGATGCCGACCGTGAGATAAGGCCGTTTCAGATAATGTCCTGGACTTCTACAAATTTTCAGTAACAGGGCACTGCAAATTTTGGGGAGGTTCAGGGCATTTTTGTCACCCCTTTTTGTGGATTTGGAGGAGCCAAGCTGTCGCATGCGCGCAGCCACAAAGGACCCAACTTCTGGAGCAATTAGATGTATTTTTCCTATTTCAGAAAAATGACTACATCATGTCCTCCGCCATAAAAAGGTTACATGACAAAATGGCCTTGGACAATAAGGCAAAGACAGTCCGCAAACGGAGCGTTCGCCAAGCGTCTTAAAGGCGTCAAGCGTCTTAGGCGTCAAGCGGCATGAAAAAATGACTGTCATTGGTTGAGTTGCATTGTTACTGTCAGATCAGCCAATCAATTGATAGTGTAGGGTATGTCATTGTATAGGCCTAATTCACTCTACCTGTTAAAATATGACGCTTGAAAATACGAAACTGGTTAAATTCATGACGCTCGACGCCTGTGACACTTGGTGTACGCTCCGTGTAGTGTACGGACTGCCTAAGCGTCTCGAAATAAAGTTCACATGGATTCAATCAACACATATAGGTTATGTAATGATCTACTAATAACTTTAAATCATTATGATATTCCTTTCTATGATAATCATGATCATTCCTTTATTTTTAAAAAGGAAACTAAACTCAGCAGTCTTTGTACTCAGAGGTGTAAGATCTTTGTTGAATAACGATAATCTAAAAAATATTTACTTTGCATTGTTTCATTCCCTTATAGCATATGGAGTAGCATTCTGGGGAAATTCCACTGACTCTATTCAAATATTTAGATTACAAAAGTGGGCTATTAGGGTAATGGTAGGTGAGACAATAAGAAAAAGCTGTCGTCCATATTTCCAACGGCTTGGGATTCTTCCTCTTCCCAGTCTCTTTATCTTAGAATGTATTTGTCTAATTAAAAACGAAAATAATATAATAAGAGGTTCAGTGATCCATCTGTATGGAACAAGGAGACGACATCATCTTAGAGATGATTATCATAGAACTATTCTATATGCTAAGGGAGTTAAGAGTTTGGGAATTAATCTCTATAATATCTTTCCCAAACGTCTCAAAAGTTTGAAACTTAATAAATTTAGAATTAAATTAAAAAGAGAGCTACAAAAATTTTGTTTTTATTCTATAAGTGAATTTACTGATCATTTCACCACGAATCAAACAATTAATATTAACTCCTCCAACTCTATTACACAGTAGAGTATTTATTTTAAAAAAGCTATGACAAATCCATATACCCCTTTCACAGGAGGTCACTGGATGATATAAATATCTATCTATCTATCTATCTATCTTTTAATAAAGCATTAATCATAATCATTCAACAATGAAAAAGAAATTGGATTGAGATCTGAGTGACTATAAGCTTATATTGAAAGGGTGTTCAAAACTGATCCAGGGACAGTAGTTCATTTTGGGTCGAAAAGGGTCAAGTTGAGAAGCTGTGACCTTGTTTATTTTGTAGTGATACGTACAAACTACTAGACAAATATACATACAAGAGCGGTGTCAAACTCAGAAATCTAAGGGTGAAAACTGGTCCACTCCAACATTTAAGGGATGCTGAGGTCGAATCTGTAACAAAGGTCAGGGGGTGAGAGGCATACTTTGACACAGGTAATTAGGGGTGCATATTTACGTAGATGCCACGAGAGGATGAATGTCCACATCTCAACAGCATATTAGGGGATGTTCAGAGCAGAAATTAGACTGATACCTGTGGTGGTGGTCATCTTTCGGGGTGGTGAGCGGAGAATTGGGGTGAGAAGTTGTATGGTCCAGTCCTGATAAAATGAGGGTAAGCAACAGCGGTGTGTTCATATAATACTGGTCAAATAGACTATTCTATCAACATAATCCTAGAGCTTGTCTAATTTGAGAATATAGAAATGTAGAAATCCAAGAATCTAGATATCTCCTAGGATGTAATCTGCAATCTAAAAATCAAGGATTGGAGCCTGTGGCTTGGTAGCTATTTATTGATCTAAGTTTTCAATTCTTTATATTTGATATTTTGCAGATATCCATCTTAAAATATATTGATATTGAACAAATATCAAATAACCTTGAATATCTTAAAATGATTAGTGTTTGAATAGCCGTGATTCTCATGTTTGGAGTTTGATATTGTAGGATCAATACATAAAAGATAGTTAGAAAAAGTTCGCCAATGTTTTTTGTTTTTGTTTGCACTGTGTTTGCTTTTTTGTTAATGGAGGTTATATTGTGTAGCAAATATGAAATTTGAGAGAATAGAAAGAAAGAAGAAACAGTGGTTCTCGGTGTTATCTGCTATGTAAATGTTTACTTTTAAGCAATTAATTATTCTGCTTTTGACACTTTTATGGTGTTTACTTGGTAATTAGTAGAATGTTCTAGTTGTTTGATTAGAAATTAATGGAGTCTTATCGAGTATTGTAGAAAGTTCCAGTTTCCTTGATTTATTTATTCAGAAGATGATAGTAAAATGTAGAAATTGCTCGATTGTTGAAAAACCTATTTAAGGCGAACGCATTTGTAAATTAGTTCAGTTGTCTTTGAAATTCATCCTGATAAACAAGTTGTGTCAGTTCTTTTTCCTGTTTAATTCATACCAGTGAGCTACTGAATAGTTTTTATTGTATTACGGACTAGTGCTACGTAAGTTAAGTGTTCTTTTTCGACGTTTCTTTTTGAATATTATTGGACAGTTTATTTTACAGTTATTAATTAATATTAGATCGGCCTTTTAACTTTTAGTGGTTGATTTTTGTACAGTTTATTGAAAACTCATTATCAGTTGAACAATATCGTGTTATCTGTTTTTAATTGCTTATTTTTCTGTAAGACATTACTGAACAGTTAATGTTGTGATTATTTGTGTAAATAAAGTGCGAGAGATAAATTTAAGTGTTGCCAGCGTTATTTTAGACATAGACAATTGTTTATTTCTGTTTTTCCTTTTAAGGTTATTCAGGGAAAAATAAAAGTCTATTGGGCATTAAATAATAAAGGAGGAGAAATTTATTGATTTACGGAAAAATAATGTAATTACTTAGGCCAGGGGTTCTCAATCTTTTTCAAAGACTGTACCCCTTAATAAAAATTAAAATGCTGCGTACCCCTTGTTATAGACCTTGTAAGGTTGCTTCTTGCAACATAGCATAGCATGAGCTTGCTTTTTTTACATAGTTTCTCAATTTTCGGCTCAAGTTTTGTTAAGTACAAAATTAAATCGTCCTAAACATTAAGCTTGTTTCTGTACTTACTATTTCAAAAACTCTCTTTTACATAGGTATGTAGTAGTTGAAAACCCAATAAGAATCTTTATTGCTGCAGCATTTGAAAGTTCTTGTTACTCCTTTTAAACACCGATCCAAAAATCTAACAACGTGGGCTAGCACTCAAATATCTTTTGTTTAACGTCGGATCACATGATAGTTTAATCAGTTGTTCCTTCTGGTAAGTTGCCAGGCTGCCCAAAGTTTCAATAGCATCAAACGAAAAAAGGTCACAGATTCAGTAAACTTTTTGTCTGCGGGTGGAAAGTATTCTCTTCAATGACCACACAAGTATTAAATTGGATTCCATTTTTAAATTATAACCTTGCATGATTACGGAACGGAAAGAAATGAAAATGGTTTGATTTTTCATCAACTTGCCCCGCGTACCCCCTGAACATTTTCGCGTACCCCTAAAGGGTCCCCTGACTTAGGCTACAACACACATTACAAAATCAATAGCTGGGGATGCGAAGAATAGCAATAATTGCAAGGGTGTTGATAAATTGTGTTAGGTCTGAAAGATTTTTTGAATGTGATGATTGTGTTGAATTAATAATTGTGAGTACTGTATCAGTGTATCAGAGGGAAGTGATAGCCACGAGCCGTAGCTGGTATCTGTTCAATCAGAGAGATAAGCTGCGTTCTCGTAGGTCCCGTTCGTAACGGTGACCGATTAGATTGGCCAGCAAAAAAGACACTGTTCTCTGCTGTAAAATCACTTCCCGGTGGTTCGGAACCCACCTAAAACTGTAGGTCCAACTCATCAATCACCATCATCC
The DNA here is from genome assembly GCA_948455865.1 of Conomelus anceps. Classification (NCBI taxonomy): domain Eukaryota; kingdom Metazoa; phylum Arthropoda; class Insecta; order Hemiptera; family Delphacidae; genus Conomelus; species Conomelus anceps. Next base: position 17,489,178 of record OX418226.1, on the reverse strand, counting down.
AACTCATTACCCACGCACAGGTCTCAGACCTATGTGGGCTTCATCCTCAAAAAAAAAAAAAAAAAAAAAAAAAAACTATGGTAACTAGTGTAGACTTTTTGCTCAGAAATCTCAAAATTATATTTATATTTTTTGGGCTGAGATGGTGTTTTGTTGAAAGTAAAATCAAAATTAATATTCTTTTTCTGAAAAAAACTCCTGTATTATTGTGCTTTAAGGTAAAATTTTTAGTGAAACAGACGTAACCTAAGATTTCGATTTTAATTCGAAATTTTAAGAAAAGCAGTTCTGGGCAATATCCTGTTGTATTCACATTGATTGTATGTTAGTTAAATGAATAAATAAATAGATTTTTTGATGATGTTCATCATTGAGTAAATCCAGTATATTACTCTGTGCAATAGTACCCTCATTATTATTATTATTATTATTATTATTATTATTATTATTATTATTATTATTATTATTATTATTATTATTATTATTATTATTATTATTATTATTATTAAACAGAATAATCAGTCACAACTATAGATGCTTCTCCTTGAAAAATCCATGCAGCTGTATAAAAATAAAACACTCAGATACAATAAAATATTTGGGGCTACAATTCGATTCAAATATGAAATGGTACACACACTCACAAACACTCACCAAAAAGCTAAGGTATCTAGCACATAGATGTTATCAAATGAGAAAACTACTACCTCAAAAAACGAAGCGTACAGTGTATTGTAGTCTGATTGAATCCCAAATAAGGTATGGAATAACTGTCTATGGCAGCGCACCAAATTACATTTTAAACCCAATAATAAACGTGATAGACAGAATCAAACGCATTTTCTTCCAAGACACAGATATTCACACATTAAATATACTCAACTTCAAAAATCTATACAAATACATAATATTAATCAGATACTACTTTGAAAGCCGATACCGTAATACAAACGAAAACAGATACAACACAAGACACACACATTATAGAATACCAGATTATTATACAGAAATAGGGAAAGCAGTACCAGAATACTTTGTACCACAAATCCTGAACAGTATCCCTAACCATCTTAAAAACCTACAAACATATTCCGCAGTAAAACATGAAATCAAAACTTATTATATTACTGAGCAAGGATAACATATTCATCACAGAGGAATAGGATATTGATTATTCATCACATAAAATCCATAATAAAAACCTGATTAAATTTAAAACTTAGCAAATCACCCCAATACAAGCTAAACTTAGCTTCTGGGGTTGCCACCACTAGAATTATTATCATAATAACTATTTATATATTGAATTTTGTTAAATTGTTGTATATTATTTATTAATTGCATGTACTGTTATTTACATTCAATAAAGCTTATAAAAAAAAATTATTATTATTATTATTATTATTATTATTATTATTATTACCGACCTCACAGCCTAATGGCTGGTATTAAGAGTACATACGGATCATTGATCAAGTATGTACCCACTAAATATTGTAAAAGTAGTTTCCTGATATTGTTTCTCAAGCTGCTAAGGTGCTCATATACATTTAGTCACACAATTACAAAACAGTTACCTTTTTGGTGTTTCTGTGTTTACAGTTAGTGTTTTTATCTCACTTTTTCTCACTTATCTCACTTTATCATTACTATACAATATACACTAATTTTGTTTAGTCTACTATCATCACTATATTTATTATTTTTTATATGCTTAAAAAGTTTCTTGTTATCGCGCATGTATACAATACTATTGACTTCTGCAGGGCAATGTAAATATTAGGTGGAAGATCAAGATCCTTGATATATTTATGTAGGGATTTTGTAATTACAGCAGTTGAAGAAATCACTATAGGTATTGTGAACACTTGATTTTGGCCCCACATCTGTCTGATTTCTTCTGATAATGGCTGGTACTTGACTATTTTTTTCAGAAATTTTCTTTTGTAGATTGCTAGTATTTGGTACTGCTATGTCTATGAGGTATTTTATTTTTAATGTCTTATCAATGAGCGTAATATCCGGCCGTTTATGCTTTATTATTACTAAAATATTATTATATATTATATATTAATATATTACTAATGAAATATTATTATTATTATTCTTGTGCGTGAAGTCTACTGTTCACAGAACTACTAGTTTTGGTATTATATTTTATATTAGCATTTTGTATTCATGCGAGAGAAAAATGTTAAACGATGATAGTAAGTTAGACAGAATGAAATTTCGTATCAAAGTCCGAAGATGAAAAATGACAAAAGTGGCAAGTTGAAATGGCTGGGGGAAGATAGAAGACTGAAAAGGGTAGTAGCTATTATCTGACTGATCCCCGGGGGAAGGATGCTCCACCGTATTAATACAGTATCCCCGGGATTGGCTGTCCGACCAGAGCAGTATTAGGGGTATCTGGGGGAAAATCGGAAAAGGGGCGGGGGAAAAGAAAAAAGGTAA
>OX418226.1:17409224-17481724 GCA_948455865.1 Conomelus anceps | reverse complement strand
GTAATTATTCATGTTTTCCATATCTTCAGCACAGGGAAGTGATAGCCGTGAGCCGTAGCAGGTATCTGTTCAAACAGATGCTCATAAGCTGCGTTCTCCTAGGCACTCTATGTAAGGGTGACCGATTAGATTGGCCAGAAAAAAAGTCACTGTTATCTGCTGTAGAATCACTTCCCGGTGGTTTGGAACCCACCTAAAACTGTAGGCCCAACTCATCAAACACCATCATCCAACTCATTACCCACGCACAGGTCGCAGACCTATGTGGGCTTCATCCTCCAAAAAAAAGAACATCATCCTAACGCTGTAAAGAAGTCTTTGGGCTTGATGACCATTCTATCGTATGACCACCTCTAGTATCCCATTTATTTTCTTCAAAAACCCCCAAAAATCATTTTAAAAAAAACAATGTTGGAACAACCCAATATGGCGACTGTAAAAGCCTTGATCTTGACGAACATTATTCGTGTCCCTCTTTGTTCCAGATTCGTCCCTCAGTTGTTGATGTTCGATTTTGACATTGCTAGCACCACCAGCCACCACATGGCTGACAAGAAAAGCAAAAGAAAGCCAAAAGGGGATGGAAGGAAGATATTGGTGCAATAGCTAACTCTTGTATTGGGGAGGCCCTTTGCTCTTCTTCTTGCATGCTGCCTGGTGTGGTCGCCCACTATATACGTATGTGCTTGCTGCTGCTGTATTACATGCGCCTTATACGTGTATGGATTACCAATAATTCAAAGCAAGACTGCTGACGCTGCTTTCGGCTTTCTTTTCTTCTATGCACTATCATCCTATTCTCCTTCCTTTTCTTTCTTCTTATTCTTCTCCTTCTCCTTTTCTTTTCCTTCTTGTTCGCCATATTCTTCTTCTTATTTTTCTTTTCCTTATTCTTCTTCTTCTTCTTCTTCCCCCCCTTCTTCTTACTCATCAGTTTCTTCTTCATCTTCTCCCCCTTTTTCTTATTCTGCAGTTTCTTCTTCTTCTTCTTTTTTCTTCTTCTTCTTCTTCTTCTTCTTCTTCTTTGTCATCTCTTTCTTCTCTGTCATCTTTTCTTATTAATCTTCTTCTTCTTCTTCTTCTTCTTCTTCTTCTTCTTCTTCTTCTTCTCATTCATCTCTTCTACTTCTCCTTCTTCTTTTCCTTTGTCTTCTCCTTCTTCTTTTCCTTTGTCTTCTCATCTTCTTTTTCCCCTCCTTCCTCATATTCTCCAGTTTCTCCTTTTCTTCTCCTTATTTGTCATCTCCTTCTTTGTCATCTTTTTCTTATTAATCCCTTCATCTTCATCTTCTTCTTCTTCCTCTTTACCTTCTTCTTCTTCTTCTTCTTCTTCTTCTTCTTCTTCTTCTTCTTCTTCTTCTTCTTCTTCTTCTTCTCCTCCTTCTTCTTATTCATCATCATCATCATTATAATTTTTGCTCGCTCTTCTCTTCTCCTTCCTTCTCTTTCCTATTTTTCTTTCTATCTATGTATTTTCTCATTTTATCTCATTCATCATCTTCAAGTTATCACCCCCCCCCCCCCCCCAAGTAGGTCTTCTTTATCATCATTCTCTTCTTCTACTTCAATTATTCATCTCTCTTTCTCCTTTTTGCACTCCTATATCACCGACTCTTTCTCCTCCATCTTATTCGTTTTTTCCTCCTTTTTTATTTTTTTCTTCTTGCTCTTTTTCTTTTTCCTTTTCTTTCCCGTTTCTTTTCCTTCTTCTATTCTCCTCTGTACTTTTGCATCTTCTAGTTTTTCACATTTTTAAACCTTCATTTTGTTTCACTTCTTCTGATTCTTTTCTCCACTCTTAACTCCTTTGAATTACACCTTATCTTCGCCTTTTTCTCCTCCTTTTCCTTTTTCTCTTTTCCTCTCCATCATCTTTCTACTTCTCTACCGCTCCTTCTTCTTCTTCTTCTTCCAAATCACCAACTCCTTCTCCAGCTACTTCTATTCTTCTTCCCCTTATTCTTCTTTCCCCTTTTTTATTTTATGCTCTTTTATTCTCTTCATTCTCTTTCTACTTTTTCTGCTCCTTCTTTTTCTTCCAAATCACCAACTCCTCCTCCACTTCTATTCTTTCTCCTTCTTATTCTTCTTCTCCCTTCTTTTCATGTTGCATCTTTTTTTTCATTTTCTCTTCTTTTTCTTCTCCTTCATCTCCTTCTTTCCCTCCTTTCCCTTCTGCGTCAACTTATTTCCTACTTCGTTCTCTTCTCTGTTTCTGTACTTTTTATTTTTTATTAAATAGCTTCAAGCCATTTTCTTGATCCATCTCCTTTTCTTCTCCATCTTTTTCTCCCTCTTCCTCTTCTTCCTCCACCTTACTCTTTCCCACCCCCTACTTTGGGGACTCGTGGCCCGTGCCCCAGCCAATATAGTTTCCAGCTAAGCTAAAGCCTCTTTTAACCCTCTGATATTACTACGTCCATGCAAGTTAAAAATGATAAGGCAGAATAGAATGATCTTGGATATTTTCGACATCGTTTTCTTCCCTTTTCCCTGGTCACCGTCCCTTGCTCTTATCCCTCAACCTATCTTCTCCCTTCCACTCACCATTGTTTTTGTTATCCTTCTTTTCTTTCTCCTGGTTCATATATCGGGAACCTCAGCTCAACTCACATCATGTTTGAGTTGTCATTATTTTTGGACCTTTCCTTGCATGTCAGGGAGGATTTGGATGTGCAACTTGTAACTAAACAGATTAGAAGTGACGTTTCACTTGTGGCCACCCTATTCAATTGCTCTGAAGATACTTCAAACCTGAGAAAGTGAGTTACTATTATTTATTAATCAGTAAAAATTTCAATTTATCATGATATCCTCTCAGGAAATCATACATACTGTTTATGCTCTTGCAAAATTCAATTTCAGTCTGTCAATATACAACAACATAGCAACAGTCATAACAACAGTCAGTCAATATAAATCTTCTCTGGAAATAAAAACGTCAGTTATCTGATTTATATTTTCATCTATAACAACATTATAGCAAAATCATTAAAACATCTTTACAACATCATAACAACATTATTACAACATAATAACACCATCATAACATCATCATGAAAACATTATAATAGCATCATTAAAACATCATAACACCATCGTAACAACATCATAACACCATCATAACAACATCATTACAACATCATAACACCATCGTAACAACATCATAACACCATCATAACAAACTCATAATAGAATCATAACAACATCATAACAACGTCATAACACCATCATAACAACATCATAACAACATCATAATAGAATAATAAAAACATTATAATAGCATCATTAAAACATCATAACACCATCATAATATCATCATAACAATGTCATAACAACATCATAACACCATCATAACATCATCATAACAACATCATAACAACTATTGAACTATTGATGCATCTTGTTGTACTTTTAGACCCGTATTTATGAACTTATCTTGAGGTACTTACATTCTTAAATGAAGGAAAGCTTAAAAATTGTTAGAGTGGATGCCTTTCAAGTTTCCCTTGAGATTTCGATTTATGTCATATTGTGGCTTGAGGAGAATTAAATTTTGTTCATCTCAGATAAAAAATAGGCTGCATCAATTATTGCACTGATTTCCAAACTTCTCAGTCGAATGACGATTTGGCAAGAAGTAGCTAGGAAATGTACTAAATAGTAGAAGTAAGAAGTGTGCTGTGTAGCCAGACTCTGTAAAGGTGGGAGTGGACAGTTAGGCATAGAGATTTAGAATTTGTTTCGGTGAGCTTGGCATGCATTAGCTCAGTGAAGAAAGTAATCACAACCAGCCTCACTCCTTGTTTGCGTAGTACTCTCTTTGGACCAGAACATAATGTTGAGGTCTAAAGAGTCACCTACAGTCGAAATTGACTGTGATAATGTACATAAAGAGTTGAACTTCTCCTCCTCATCATCCTCCTGCTCCTCGTTCTGCTCCTTCTCCTCCTTCTCCTCTTTCTCCTTCTCCTCCTTATCCTCCTTCTCTTCCATCTGCTCCTTCTCATCCTTCTCCTCCTTCTCCTCCTTATCCACCATCTCTTCCTTCTTCCCCTTCTCCTCTTCCACCCACTACTCTTCCTCCTTTTTCTTGTTCATCATTATCATCATCGTCATCATCATCATCTTTAATCATTATATTAGTTTTAATCATTATTTACTCATCTCTATTTCATTCGAATAAGTTCGTAAGTCCCGTAACGAATAAGTCCTCATAATAGTGATGCAACGACTTCTTTAAAAATTTGATACCATTGAACAGTATGTTTTTTCATGATAGTTTGAATGTGTTTATGACAACACTCATCACAAAAGTACTATGTTCAGATCCAGAACATTATTTTATCATCCTTTAATTCCCTTCAACCCCTGAACAATTTTCCAATTCTGCACACACTCAAATAACATCATTTCCTTTTATCGCTCACATCGTGTACATAGAACGTGCCCTAGGAAAGAAATAGGAGGAGGAGGAGAGACGGAGAATCAGAGTGAGGAGGAGGATGAGAATGAGGAGGAATGTACTCGTCTCACCCCATTTTTTCTGCGTCAAAGTAAAAAACGAAGGAGCACAAATCGCAAGTTTCTGATCCACAGCAAATTGGATGGCTTTCGATATCGCTGACTCACCAGTTTTGCTCCTATATCGTTTTCGTCGCACTTCCACCAATTCTCAACCTTCCACTCACTTATTTTCCTCACATGCTCCTTTTTAGTCACTTATTCATTCACTCACCCTTTTACTCACTTACTTACTCACTCTCTTACTTACTCACTCACGTATTTACTAACTCTCTTACTTAAGGTTGCAGTACGGTGTTTTTCACACAAAACAATCGAATGAAAATTTCGATAATCGATTTATGTACCTACCTAAACCTAACAATACTTTTATTATCATATCGACTATCGATCCCCTTAGTCGATTGTTTCGTGGGGAAGATATGAGAGTGCAACCCTTAAGAACTGACACTCATTTACAATACTCAACCAGCTGTTGTATTGTTGCTTTTTGATTAATTTTTTTTTTTAATTTGAAAAAAAAAAAGGTTTAGTATATCCTAAAAGTATATAAAGTATATCCTAATACCTAATAACATGAATATAAAATATAATTGGAACCCAATCCAAAAAGGGGGGGGGGAAACGGTCAGAATTGTTTAGAAATGTATCTAAATTGCTTGAATTTTTGCTCAATTATTAAGTTATTAGTTTACTCCAATGTAAAAATTTTGTTCAATATAATAATATTAATATCAATAAACGCATTTTTGTTTTTTTGGCATATCTTGGGAGACTTGTATTTGTTGTTTATCACTGCACCTGGTCTAATCCACCCAATGCAAGCTATTGAAAAAATACGTACTTTATTGAAAATTGAAAATAAGTTTAGCCTACAGCACACATAATGCAACATCACGTTTTTGATAAGCATGATACATAAACAACACACCTGTGCCCTGTAAGAAGAGAGAAAAAAAGTTGTAAGTAGGTACCTCGAGATTACTCTGTATGGGGCACGATAAAACAAAGCATTCAAACAAACATAAAAAAACACAATTGAGAAAAAAAATTAGTTTTATGCTGCAGCCGAGTAGCCTTGGTAAACTCAAAAATTTTACATAGTACCCATTTGATTTACTACTTGATACAATAAATTTTGTAGCTCTACTAAAGATTTTGATTTTAAAACTCCTATTAGCGAAATTGATAAATCCATATTCAATTAAAAAATCAATTGAGGAAGTAGATATGGTGCACTTATTATTTTATCAAAGCAGTAGCGTAAACGTTCTTTTCTCATTGAAAAAATTAACGGATTAAGTGAAACACTCATTTTAGTTTTCCTCAAACAGATTACGTCACTCATTCAATCATTTGATAACAGAATACTTGAAGCTGGTGACGATGTAGGCTATTTCAGAAAATTAAGATAAAAAGTGATCTTTCTTATCAAAGCTTCTTTAAAATTTTGAATGGAATTCATGAATAAAATTCAGTTTATTTGATTATTGTGCGTGACAGTATGCAGACTGTATGGTGCAATCATTGCAGGCTAATGATCACGTGATGTCTTAACTATTTTCACGTTGAGGGAGAACTCTTATAATAATATTATAGTATATAATATTATTTTATATAGTAGGAGTAAAATACATATCAAGTGTCACCCACAATGGAGTCGAAGTAAGTTTATTTTGTACATAATTTAACATTTTAATTTTTAAATCGACTTTTGTGTAATATATTTTTTTAATTTATGGTTTTGAACGGTATCAATACGACCTATTGCAATCTATCTGCAAGAAAATATCACCAAACTTTTATAAAGTTTTTACACAATTTTTTTATCAAACCAGGCTTTATATAATATTTATTTATTAATCTCTCTATTTTTTTCTTGAGAACACATCATTGTTCAGTCTCCCGGTCGAATCTGAATGAGTGAAACACTTTCAATTAGAAATGCAATTTGCTATTTGAATGTAATGGCCAATAAAACAAACGCTTATATATATATTTTTTTAAATTTATGGTTTTGAAAGGTATCAATCTGACCTATTGCAAGTATTTATGTATATATTGATAACTTATTAATATCGTTTATTCATAGAAGTATGCCTGTATTTCTTACTATGAATAGATTAATAAAATAGGATTATCAATACAATGAAAAAAATTATGGGGTATGTCTTATACTGTGTTATTTTTATCACACGTATTTGCACAAATTTACAAAGCTTAAATACTTTGGAAGGTTTAGATATTTAAATTCATAAGAAAACTATTCCATAATATTCTATGTTCTATATTATTGTCATAATATGTCCAGTATGTCATAATATTCTATTATGTCAAATTATTCTATTCATTCATTATAATTACCTTCCTAATTATGTCACATAACCTGTACGTGAACTATCTTATGAAATATAAATATAAAGTAATATGGTATGTCACATAGCTTTCATATCAAATTGAAACAAATTTTATTTCACTTCAAATGTGCATTAGAACATATTGACATTAGAACTTCTGACATTAGAACATATTGCAAAATAAATAACAAAAAGAAATTCGGAATAAAACTGAAGTAATATTCTTTTCCTAAGACTAGTATGTAATTATATTTGAAGACACTACCGGTAAGGTGAAAAAAAAACATGTGAGCCAGCGGTGGGTTCCCGTTTGACAAAGATTTACAATATTAAAAACGTTACAGTACTCCATGTTAGTATTTCAAATTGCTATTATAATAAAGTATAGTAAAAAAATAATAATAACAAAAAACAATAGATGAAAATGATTATTATTATTATTATCATCATTCTTTTTATTATTATTATTATTATTATACACGTATAGGACCCTTTGGGATCACGTTAAGCACTTTGGTTCTTCTTGCAGAGTTTCCAGGCTGCTTTCATTTTTTCACTCTTTTTTTTATTTCTTTCTTCTGTCCATTTTGGTTGAACCTTCTTCGGTTTGATCTCTGATGTAACTTCCCAATAATTTTGATGAAAACTATTATACATTGAAAGTTTTAGCTGTGATGTCATACGAACAATAATAATTATTCTCAAATTAAGTATTAATAACAGATACAGTACTCAATTAGTGATAATAATATACATGACCTATCATATTAAATTAAAATTTACCAATAATAATTGATGAATCGAAATCTGTGCATTGAGAGAATGAGTGAGTCAGAATCAAATTAATTCAATTTTGAAATAATAAGATGCTCGAATAATTATATTATTCTCTAATTTTCTCAGGAAGAAGCTCGAATCAGAACAATCAAGAGTGGATATTGAGAACGGAACAAAGAAAGAAGAGAAACCAAATCACGCCAAAACCAAACTTCAAGTGAGCCTTCGCATTCTGCTCATCATTGAAATCCTATTGGGAAGCCTGGGAGTAGCGATGTACCTTATGCATTTTGCAAACGTGCTGAGAGACAGTGAAAATACAACTAGCTCTACAATGATGGCCACCAGATGACGAAATTTCTTCTAAAATATTGAGATGACTTTTCACCTCTTTAAAATTATCTGTGAAGTGTTGTGATTAAAAGCGATTGAAAGCAATGCAGTGATTGTTAAATGTGGTGTCAATTGAATTATTTAACTTGGTGTCTTGCAGTGCAAAATATTTATTGTAAGGTCAGTACAGTTATGATAATATATGGTGAGAATGGATTGAAATAATTTTTTATTTAACACGCATAAAAAATACCTAAAAAATATAATTTTCAAGACGTTTTCTTCTGGAGATAGATCTAATGCTCGGTTTTTCAATCGTTCAACAAATCATTCTGTAGCTACTGATTCAAAAACGGCCCTAAGGTTTGTTTCACACATAGAGCAACCAGTGTCGTTTATTGGTATAATTATATTGAATAATATTACTGTATTTTAAAAATTGGATAAATGTGAAGTAAAGCGCTCCATAGGGTACAATTTCCCCAAGGCCGGGTAAACGACACCGGCTACCCGACTGCCGGGTGTGTGTGAAACAAGCCTTAGAGCCGTAATTGAATCTGTAGTTACTGAATGGTTTATTGAACGACTGAGAAACCGGGCGTGAGACTTGTGCGTTGGTAATGAGGAGAATGATTACAAAAATAGGGATGTGATAGCCGCGAGCCGTAGCAGGCATCTTTTCAATCAGATAGAGATAAGCTGCGTTCTCGTAGGACCTGTTTGTAACGCTGACCGATTAGATTGGCCAGCAAAAAAGACACTATTCTCTGCTGTAAAATCACTTCCCGGTGGTTCGGAACCCACCTAAAACTGTAGGTCAAACTCATCAATCACCATCATCCAACTCATTACCCACGCACAGGTCTAAGACCTATGTGGGCTTCATCCTCAAAAAAAATATCAAAGGCTGAACGAGAATCGAACTCGTGACCGCAGGAGCAGTAGTCAGACAGTCTTTTCAGAGACAAGCGCTCGTTGAAATTAGCATTGTGGTGTTTCCTTCCAAGAAATATTTAATCAAACAACTTTTGTATAAACGGAATTTGGCAAAATATAAAAAAAATTGACTAATATTGGTATCAGAGAATCTTGCGGTATCAGGTAGCAGGTATCTGTTCAATCAGATAGAGATAAGCTGCGTTCTCCTAGGCACTCTCTGTAAGGGTGACCGATTAGATTGGCCAGCAAAAAGACACTATTCTCTGCTGTAAATTCACTTCCCGGTGGTTTGGAACCCACCTAAAACTGTAGGTCTAGCTCATCAATTACAATCATCCAACTCATTACCCACGCACAGGTCTCAGACCTATGTGGGCTTCACCCTCAAAAAAAAAAAATTTATCTCGACCCTAGCCCCCAAGCGGGACGAATATTATTAATGGTTGATAAGTCGATAACCTCAAATATTTTTATATTTAATAATTATTATCATTATTAAATTATTATTTTAATTTGCAACACATGTGACGGTAGAATAAAGACTCTGAAACAGACTCAGGTCATCTACAGAAAATGGATAATAGAATAATAAAATGAGAAGAAAGAATAATAATAATAATTCCAATTCCATGCAAACTGAGTTTGTTCAACTTTCTTATCTTGCTCCTGGACAATTACTGCAAGGAACTTTCTGAAACTTTTACCCCGACAAAGTTCTTCAGGTCTTTTGCTACTGTGATATCATCCAACAACTTCCAACAATAGTTTTTTGTTGTTCTATGAATGTAGTTTTGAAAAATTGCTGATGCTTCTGGTCTCTTTCTATTCTATTGTACTTTATTCTATTCTTTTCTATTTTATTTCTATTCTTTGCCTATTTTTGCCTATGATATGAACTTTTTAACCTGATACTAACTACTTGCTGTAATTATTCTCATGAAAAAATTAAGTAAATTTTACTCACTGGACTAAAACATGATTTTCTATCTAAGTACATTCTCATTAGCAACATAGTTATTATTTATCTATCCATCATTGAATTCTTATTTTAATAGTTTTCAAACAATATATCAATCTACATTATCATTAGGCTAGTGGGCTACTTATTAAATTATAATATAATTCTATTATGATATAGATGATATCTTCATCTTGGCGGGCCGCTTAGCGCAGTTGGTTGGGGCGTCGCAACTTCAGCTTGCTGTCGTTTAAGTGGTCGTGGGTTCGAATCCCGCTCCACCGTCAGGCATTTATGTATAATCATTCACCTCATTACCCACGCACAAGTCTAGGACTCATGTGGGCATCATCAGCAATAAAAAAATATATATTTTAAAACATTACAGGAATAATAATAATAATAATAATAATATCGTGTGACCTGGCTGGCTCAGGTCTGGTGTCAGAGTTATCAGGTCGCACCTGAATAAGTTCAGGGCCTCTGACGTGACTTAACGACTGTTTTTAGGCAGCCGGGACCGACAGCTTAACGTGTCCTCCGAAACACGGGAGTGGCCCGAGGTAAAAACTTTCGGTCAGAACTGGGATCGAACCCGGAATAAATTTACATTTAAAATGAAGGCACCAAACTTCAAACTTAACACCAGTTCTTTAAGTGTAAGAATTTATTCTCAAAAATAGGTTTTATTAAAACAAAATATTTCGGCTCGCTAATTGTAAGCATAGCATAAAATTTGTAATCAGGCAAATGATGATCCAATTGAAATGATGATTAATTATTCAATTGATAAGTAATTTAAGAAAAAATAATCAAACATAAAATTAGTTCACTTGAATTGGCAAAATTCCTTGGCAGTGTATCAAATACTAGAAAAAATTCGTTATTAGTTTCCAATGACTAATACTGTAAAGAATAGAAAATAATAGAAAAAAAGAGATAAAATAGTCAGTTGTAATTTTTGTATCTATTACATACACACCGATTTTGACTGTAGGTGATTCTTCAGAACACAACGTTATGTTTTAGCCCAAAGAGCGTACTACACAAACTAGTAGTGATATAGTTTGTGATTGCTTTCCTCACTGAGGTAACAGAACTGTATCAGTATGCCAAGCCCACCGAAACAAATTCTGAAGCTCTATGCTTGACAGTCCAGTCCCACCTTTACACAGAGTCTGGCTTCACAGGAGAGTGTTTACACTATCTAGCACACCTCTTAGCTACTTCCTGCGTTCAAGTCATCGAGAGAGAAGTTTGGAAAGTGGCCCCATAATTGATGCAGCCTTTTTTTATCTGAGATATTAATTAATTCATCTCAAGGCACAATAAGGTACTCATTTTTAATTAATTGAAATTCGTTGACACCTACGATTAAACTGCAGAAGAGTTGAAACAAGATTTGCAATAAAGTCTTTTCTAAAATAATTTGACGAAAAATATAAATAAATGATAAACAAAACAGTTAGCTTTAATTGGCGGGCCGCTTAGCGCAGTTTGTTGGGGCGTCGCAACTTCAGCTTGCTGTCGTTCAAGTGGTCGTGGGTTCGAATCCCGCTCCACCTTCAGGCATTTATGTGTAATCTACTTATTTTATCATTCACCTCATCACCCACGCACAAGTCTCGGTCTCATTAGCAATAAAAAAGTTATAGTTCATTATGATTTGTTTAAAGTTAATTTTCAAGTAATTTTTTAAAATTATTTCTTCCTTTTATTGCTTTTTATTTGAGTGAATTACATTCTTTCTAATGTAGAAATTTAAATCATTTATCTAGTTTAATTTTCTCAGTTTATTATTCCATTTTTATGGTGACATGAATTCATGCATAGCTCTTTTCTTTCGTACTTCCTGGTGAAAGAAACTCGTAGGCGATCCACACAGGGAACGTTTGTCAAGCGTGGAGTCGACTCCACGCTTCAAATAAATGGCTGCCATTGGTTGAACCGTTACCTTCAGCTAATCACACCCATTTATCTACGACGCTTACTATCTAAGACGCTCGGCGAACGCTCTGCATGCAGACTACCTGAAAAGCAGATGCCACATTTGATCTAATAGGTAAATTGGATGCTAAACACGAACAGTATTGAAGCAAGAATCCTTCAACGCCATTGTGAATCTACAATAGATATTCAAATCAAAAGGTTTACAGTTATTTATTCAACTAGTATTGCACTTTTTTGCCTGTCGTGTTTCAAGAACGGATTGACGGCTAGAGTTTGGTGGGGCGACTTATTAGAATCATTCATTGTACTCTCAGGTAAAAAACCAATATAACCCTTTTGGGATTTTTTTGAAGGTCGTAAACAATAATAGTTTTTTACCTGAGTATGAACCCCTCCCCCCTCTCATCCACTACCCACCCCTCTCGTCTTACATCTTTACCACTACTTCCTCTTCCGGGACAGCTAGGGAAGCGGTACCAGAACAGTAAAAAACACATGGTGCTCCACTGTTCGTCTTTTTATTATTTAAAATTTCAATAGAAAAGAACACTGAAAGGGGTATAAAGAGGTCCGAAAAAGGGTTCAAAAGTTTTCCTTTAGTCAGGTAGAAGGGCGGTGGTGCAAAAGATAGAGTGAGACAGACATCTGGAGAATACTGTGCCAAAGAGAGAGACAAACACTACCCACATTATTATTGCACTTCCGCTACGGGGGCCAGAGTGTGAATAAAAGGTGGGATGTATTCATCGTTCTATCCCGTAAGCATACCTTCCTACTATAATCAGTCATTCGGGCCTTCTTTTGTGCACATACGTTCTTAAAGGGTAGGAAGGTAGGTAGTAAAACTTAATATATAGAATACAAGGCAGGCACAAAGCTATTACCATGTAGTACCCCTTCCATTTCACACGTGATAGTCTATGTTCACATCAGTCTCTACCTAGATTTCTACCTTGCTAGTTCCGTCAGAAGAGTTCAATCAAAACATGACCCAGTTTGTAACCATCGTAACATAAAATACAATTTTCCATCTTCAACATTATTTGTATAAAGCTTTTCAAAAACTTAAAAGTGCGTAATAGTGATGTGTGTATCTGTTTGGTGTCGCTTATTTGAATTTTGAAAAAATATTATTTTTTCTAATAGCATGTTGGATTCAAATCATCAGGACTACGGTTAGTTGATGAAGGTAAGACATATATGAAGTTATTTGATGGGCCTTACTGATTATTTTTTGTAGACTACTTCAACTTATTGTAACATTTATGCAGGTTCTCTTTGTGGCGTTTCAAGTCATATTGATTATAGTTACATTAATTCTATCTGAAATGGAATTACAAGAAATTTAAAGTGATCGAATATTGCCCAGTCCATTATATGCCTAGTATGCGAATTGTTTCTTAATTGCGAATTATTATTTCCTAGTCCATGATATGCCTTCAAAATAGCCTAATTATGTTCAACGTAACTTACTAACTAATGTTCAGGGTTATGATCATGAGAGGAACATTTTTTTATTTGAAGAAAAAATAGAGCAAACTCTAAATTCTAAAAATGTCTCGCATTGAGCTGGTATTTCAAGTAATTTGCAATCAATCAAGTTGTCAAATATATAAAACATAATTTTTTAATTTCAAATTTCCTTTCAATATTATACTGAAGACTTCCGCAATGACGAACATTGACATAAAAAAATAGCTTATAAAATGGTGGTTTGATTCCCAGCGATGAAAGAATAATTTGGGGAAGGGCTCATCGATTTCCATAAGCTATTCAATGCTGTTCAATTTCTGCCATTACGAAAGTCTTCGATGTAATATATTGTGTGATCTAGAATAAAAATAAAAATTTATCTTGTTTTGGATCATCAGTTAATTCCATTAATATACTGAAATATTAGCTGTAACTACTAACTCAGTCAATACTAGAATAGACTTCATAATATAGAGATTTTTTGTAGATTACGTCCTGGAGACTCCAGTTGAGGATTGTAAGACAAGTCAGATCAACAATTATACTACAATCTTATACATTAGTTACCATAATTACTATATCAATTAGTTTAGGTGAGACTTAATTTTGATGGGATAGAAACTCTAGTACACTACTAGAACTAAATATTTTTTCAATTGTTTTAAAAAAATTCTATATTTTGGAGACTTTAAAACTTGTTGTTTAGGAGGAGGAGGAAGAAAAAGAAAACGAGGAGAAGAAGATATAGACGTAGTATAAAAAAGAAAAAGAAGAAGAGGCAGCCGAAGAAGAAGAAGAAGAAGAAGAAAAAGATGGAAGAAGGAGAAAAAGATGGAAGAAGGAGAAAAAGATGGAAGAAGGAGAAAAAGAAGAAGAAAAAGATGGAGAAGAAGAAGTAGAAGAAGTAGGAGGAGGAGGAGGAGGAGGAGGAGGAGGAGGAGGAGGAGAAAGAGGAAAATAAAGAAGAAGTGGAAGTGATAGAAGAAGAAAAAGAAGATGAAGAGGAACGAGAAGGAGGAAGAGGAAGAAAAAGAGCAGAAGAAGAAAAAGTACAAGAAGTGGAAGAAAAAGAAGAAAAAAAGAAGAAGAAGAAGAAAAAGAAGAATGACTAGGAGGAACTGGAAGAAAAAGGGGAGTAGAAGGAGTAGAAGGAGTAGTAGAAGTAGAAAAAAGAAGCACAAGAAAATGAAGGAGAAATAGAAGAGGAAGCAGCAGAAGAAGAAAAAGAAGGATAAGCAGCAGAAGAAGAAGAAAAAGATGGAAGAAGGAAAATAAGAAGAAGAAGAAGAAGAAGATGGAAGAAGAGGAGGAGAAGGAGGAGGAGGTGGAAGAGGGGGAGGAAGGTGAAGAAAAAGTCGTAGAAGTGAAACAAAAAGACTAAATGTAGAAAAGAAGAAGAAGCAGCACTAGAAGAAGGAGTAGTAGTAGAAGTGGAAGAAGAAGAAGAGGAGGAGAAAGAAAAGCAAGAGGAAGGAGAGTAAGAAAAAGAAGAAGAAAAATAAGAAGATGACGAAGAAGAAGAAGATAAAGATAAGCGAGAAGAAGGAGAGTAAGAAAAAGAAGAAGATGAGGAAGAAGAAAAAAGAAGAAGGCAGGAAATGAAAAAGAAGAAGACGACGAAGAAAAAGGAAAAGAAGAAGGAGAAGAATAAGAAGAAAAAGAAGAAGAAGAAGTGGGCAAATGGGATAGGAATCCCTCGGGATCCAAAGGCTATTCCGTCAGCTGAATTGATGGGGACTTGGTCTTAGCCAGTGCAAGGAAAGGAAGGAAGATGAAGAGAGGAAAGATAGAGGGAACAAGAAGGAAGTGATAGTAGCTTGGCTTCTTGTTTTCGAGGCAAACATCAGTGAAGAGTAGGCCTACTGACAGGAAGCTGATCTACAGTACTTCCTTTTAACGTCTCTTCTTTTCTCACTTATTTTTATGTAAGTTTTCTACATTAAATTAATATTTAAATGTTATGGTTAAAGCGAAGTTGTGATTAAAACGGCTCATCTTTCAATTAATTAGAAAAAATTTACAAATTTTCTAAAAAGTTTAAGAAATTAGATAATGTTTAGGCTTACTGCTTTTCACTTTCGCTAGTCTAATGAGAAATTTCAATATACAGAGTGTTTCGGAACTCTCTACCAATACTTCTAGGCAATGTTTCTATACCAATAATAAAAGTGAATATCGTAATAAAAATTTTCTAAAGTCCCCAGTTTGGGGACTCACACATCCGCCATTTTGTTTTTTCATGCATTATTTTTTTATTCAAACACCATTAAACGTATAATTTTGAAATTTTGCATACCGCTTTATAACAATTAAAACAATCTAAAAAAATTAATCAAAATTTTACATCAAAAACAAAGTGGCGGCCATTTAAATTTTTTGAACTGGATTAAATTGATAATGGCTAATGGTATCAAAATTTGACTGGAATAACTTTTTTTAGATATTTTTATTGAAAATATAACGATACCTCATTTTTTAAGATTGGCTACCAATTAACAAAGATATGCTACTTTTTAGTGAATTTGTTCAACAGTTGTAAGTTTTTCCTTGTTTGTTCGTGAAACTGCAACCCGCTTCCAACCACCGCACACCCTAAAAAGTAGCATATCTCTGTTAATTGTTAGCTAATCTTGAAAAATGAGGTATCGTTAGATTTGAAATAAAATTATATAAGACAAGTTATTCTAGTAAAATTTTGATACCATTAACCATTATTAATTTAATCCTGTTCAAAGACTTTAGATGGTCGCCATTTTGTTTTTTGATGTCGAAAAATTTTGTTTAATTTTTTTATGATTGTTTTAATCGTTATAAAGCTGTATGCATAATTTATTAAATAAAATATTACAGTAAAGCAAAACTAACAAAAACACCCAATTAATAATATAATAAGAGTATTGTACCCAAATTTTCAATAAAATCATTTTCTTACACTTGGAAGGTTTTCTGTATTTTTTAATATACCCCTTTACCACACGACAGAAATGTGTACCGGAACTTATATTTGTAAAAATAACAGAACAGCGTAGTACCACGAAACATCAAGATGATCTTGATTTATACATATTCAATGGTAGTACGCTATAGTGAGTTTTTCAAAAATAAGCTCTTTTCGAAGTGAGCTACTATAGAACCCTGTTAGTCCAGTAATTTTGGGACATTAAAAAAAAAGATACAAGCAAGAAACTTGGCACATATGTGGTACTTGGCATGCTAAATAACATACTAAAAGTCGTCGGCGATAAAAGTTGTGCTGCAGCCGCCATATTGGAAAATGGCGGCCAAATTTTGGTTTTCTCTCATTTTCTCGAGAACTGTCCAACGCATGGAATAAAGTTTCAAGTTTAAAATGTTCTTTAGGTTAATATGTACAACTTTTGTTTCTTAAATTTTTTCGATATCACCAACCCTTACGCCATAAAATTGAGAATTAAAATCACTTTACTTGAAATTTCCTCAAACGTGAATCTTGTGTCATAATTTCTCATTGAAATCAATAGTTGACATGGGAAAATTCTTACCATATCGATAAAACATGATAGGTAGTTAATTTTTATGATGGTAGACCTAAGGTATTTATCACTCTAGAATTGTATAACCCTTTATCTCTCACTAAACCATACCCTAGTTTACAAGGTGGATATTCATCTATGATTTATAACCAATTATTTGTAATTGAAATGGAAATATTGTGATGATTTATTATAAATAGAATGCAAAATAATAAATTTAAGTTTTTCAGTGAAGGAAACTGTCACATGGCCGCCATATTGGAAAATGGCGGATAAAATCTAATTTCCTTGTTTGCTTGAAAACTATTGCTCAGACTGGAAAAAAGTATGAATAAAAAATGATCCTTACTTGAAGATCTAAAACTTTTATTCATACTTTCCCACATATTATCACTTTTTTATATTTTCAACCCTTGGAGTTGTAAAGTGATCTCAAAAGATTTTAAAATTTTCATTCACAAGACAACTTGGAGTTCTCAGCAGAATCAACTATTTCATTGGAGTGTTCTACAAAAGTTTCTCAACAATATTAACGGTTTCAATGCAAATTACGTCACTAAAAGTTTTGCGTGACAAGGGGGTCGATCAAGTAGAAAATGTGTGGCTAGTTTTGATATGGTGGGAAAGGGTGGAGGAATTTAAAATTTGATAATAATGTATCCAATGATAATGATATAACAGGTATCTGTTGAATCAGAGATAAGCTACGAAACTCCTGGTCATCTTTGTAACGGTGACTGATTGGATTGGCCAGCAAAAAAATCTGTTCTCTACTGTATAATCCCGGTTCCTGGTGGTTCGGAACCCACCTAAAACTTTAGGTTCAACTCATCAATCATTATCATCCAATTTATTACTCACGCACAGGTCTCAGACCTATGTGGGCTTCATCCTCCAAAAATAAAAAAATGTCTTCTCGAATATGAGGGAGCACAAAGAACCTCATATGAAAATGAATTGGTTTAATGTATTCCAAAAAGAATGGTTAGAATTTTTTTATTCGACATCACGAAAACAAAATATATTATTAGTAGAAGCAGGACAATGAAGAAAGAGGGAAAGAAAACAGGGAAGAAAATGAAAACAGTGATGAAGGAAAGAGGTAACAATAAGAATGGAGTGAATAATGATTGAAAGAATCACATTCTGGAAAAATGGAAGATTCTTCCAATGGGAGATCACATAAATGAAAGAATGGGAGGAAACGGAACTGACGATGAAGAAAAAGGTGGAGGAAGAACGCGTAGTTAGGTAAAAGCTGATACAAGGAGAGTAGAGTGATGAGAAGGTAGTGAGAGAGTAGCAAATTGATGAGAGGGAGTGGTTCGGGTGACGGAAAAGAAGAAATCGTACGACAGAAGAAGTGCCGCAGGGAGTTTTACTTATGCCTGCCTGTCCCTGGTCCCTTGTCCCTGGCCACAAATGTCTGTCTGTCCTGCACTCCGCGCCAGGGTCGGAATGACTAATTGTTGTCCTGGGCAGATGGGTGGACGGGTGGACGGGCGAGCGTCTTTGTTGTTGTCCTGCTGATAAATGAACACACAGAGCACTCCTCCTCCATCAATTCATCCCCTTTTTTTATTCTTCTTCTTCTTCTCCTCCTTCTTCTTCCACCTCTTCCTTTTCTTCTTCTTATCTTCTTCTTCCTCCTTCTCCTCCTTCTCCTTCTTCTTTTTCTTCTTATTCATCTTCTTCTTCTTCTTCTTCTTTATCTTCTTCTTCCTCCTTCTCCTTCTTCTTCTTCTTCTCCTCCTCCTTCTCCTCCTTCTCCTTTTTCTTTTCCATCTCCTCCTTCTCCTCCTACACTTCTTTCTCCTCCTTTTCCTCCTTCTTCTCCTCCCTCTCCTCCCTCTCATCCCTCTCATCCCTCTCCTCCTTCTCCTCCTTCTCCTCATTCTCCTCCTTCACCTCCTTCTACTCCTTCTCCTCCTTCTCCTCCTTCTCCTCCTTCTCCTCCTTCTACTCCTTCTCCTCCCTCTCCTCCTTCTCCTCCTTCTCCTCCTTCTCCTCATTCTCCTCCTTCTCCTCCTTCTCCTTCTCCTTTTCCTCCTTCTCCTCCTTCTCCTCCTCCTCCTCCTTCTCCTCCTCCTCCTCCTCCTCCTCCTTCTCCTCCCTCTCCTCCTTCTCCTTCTCCTCCTCCTCCTCCTCCTTCTCCTCCTTCTCCTTCTGCTCCTCCTTCTACTCCTTCTCCTTCTTCTCCTCCTCCCCCTCCCTCTCCTACTTCTCCTCCCTCTCCTCCTTCTCCTCCTTCTCCTCCTTCTCCTCCTTCTCCTCCTTCTCCTCCTTCTCCTCCTTCTCCTCCTTCTCCTCCTTCTCCTCCTTCTCCTCCTTCTCCTCCTTCTCCTCCTTCTCCTCCTTCTCCTCCTTCTCCTCCTTCTCCTCCTTCTCCTCCTTCTCCTCCTTCTCCTCCTTCTACTCCTTCTCCTCCTTCTCCTCCCTCTCCTCCCTCTCCTCCCTCTCCTCCTTCTCATCATTCTCCTCCTTCACCTCCTTCTCCTCCTTCTCCTCCTTCTCCTCCTTCTCCTCCTTCTCCTCCTTCTCCTCTTTCTCCTTCTCCTTTTCCTCCTTCTCCTCCTCCTCCTCCTCCTCCTCCTTCTCCTTCTCCTCCTCCTCCTCCTCCTACTTCTCCTTTTCCTCCTTCTCCTTCTCCTCCTCCTTCTACTCCTTCTCCTTCTTCTCCTCCCCCCCCTCCCTCTCCTACTTCTCCTCCTTCTCCTTCTTCTCTTCCTTCTCCTTCTTCTCCTTCTTCTTCTCCTACTCCTTCTCCTCCTTCTCCTACTCCTTCTCCTCCTTGTCCTCCTTCTCCTCCTTGTCCTCCTTCTCCTCCTTCTCCTCCTTCTCCTCCTTGTCCTCCTTGTCCTCCTTCTCCTCCTTCTCCTCCTTCTCCTCCTTCTCCTCCTTCTCCTCCTTCTCCTCCTTCTCCTCCTTCTCCTCCTTCTCCTCCTTCTCCTCCTTCTCCTCCTTCTCCTCCTTCTCCTCCTTCGCCTCCTCCTCCTCCTCCTTCCTCTCCTCCTTCTCGTCCCACTCCTCTTTCTCCTCCTTCTCACCATTCTCGTCCTTCTCCTCCCCCTCCTCCCTCTCCTACTTCTCCTCCTTCTCTTCCGTCTCCTCTTCTTCTCCTTCTCCACCCTCTCCTTTTTCTCCTTCTTCTCCCCCTTCCCTTTCTTTTCCTTTCTCCTCTTCTCCGTATTTCTTTTTCTCCTCCTCTCTGAGCACTGACCTACTTTTCTGTTTGTCAGAAGTAATACCTCTGTTGACAGTGCTAGCCATATCATGCACAAACACATGTCTTTAAGTTCCTTTTTTAATAAGTAAACTATAAAATCATGTTTCTGTTTCAGTATACTCCAAAACATTTCTTGTATATAATAATACATTCAACAGTAAATTTCAATTTCAAACCCTTCCAGCTCTTTCCAGACTCTAATGTCTCTTGTCCCATCACAGCTCCCTTCAACCACCGTTGTCAGCAATGTCAATAAAAACTCTAACCAAATCAGAAGGGTCTTGTTCGAGGCCTGGCCAAGGTCTCACTACATACTAGTGATATAGTGAGGCCTTGTTCTTGCCATAACACCCTAGCCGGCCACTCCTGGTTACCATGGACGGTGCAGACACTGGTCAGGCGGTTAAGGGGTGGGGGTGTTTGCAATGAAGGGTTGCTACCACTGTCCACGCACACATCCTACAGAAGCCATGTTCTGCAAATTCACCCCTAAACCCACGCCATCACCCCCAAGCCACTTGGAACAACCCTCATGTACTTGTGACCCCACCCACCCTCGCTGTTCGGACATCATTTTTATATATAAAAATCTTATGTATATCTTGGTCTGCTTGGAGAGACTACTTCCGAGTAAAACACAAGGAAAAACAGATTATTGCGGTGAAGTATGTAGGTGATTGAACCTTGATTTTGACAAATGCAAGACTAATGCAAGTATAAACAATTTATTGAGATTAATGATGTACGAAATTTCACATTGACTTTCCAATAAAATACAAGCAAATACATATCTGAAACAAAACAAAATTTGTCAATTTTCACTAAACTAACAATCACTAACACAATCATCTTACTAACACATCTTCGGCTGTACTGAAGAAGCACGAGGCCTCTTGATTACAGATTTGGTATCTAAAAGCTACTTGACAGTTGGAAAAAAAAATAATAGTTGGATGGGTAAATCTAACATAAGGTTACCTACAATTATTAAATAATAAACAAAAAATTGAGAGAATAATACCTTAAAATATTGAAACCTAATATTCTAAATCAGTTTTAAATTTATCATAACTATTCTAACCAGCTGATCTATCATAAATCTATATTCCTTACCCAGCTAACCCTGACAATAAGCTAAAACTACCTAAAACTTACAGGAAAGCTATCTTCAAAACATGAAGGAAATAATATTCAAACCTATTAAAACAACCTAATATTCATCTCTACTAAAACTATCTAATAATCAGTTAGCTTTGTGTTAAAATAAATCACAAAATAAAAAAAATAAAATAAATAAATAAATTACAAATAAATTAAATTAAATAAATTACAAATTTTAATACATCTCAATCTCAACAATAGTTAGATTTATAGAAAACATTTTTTGAAACGGATGAACTAATGACCGGTTACAGAAACTATAATCAAAGTTAAATCACCTATAACAACTATTGTCATCATGGGCGATTAGTCTCTAATTTATGTCTGTGAAATTATTACTATATTTTATTTTGATGGAAATTGTTTTTTATTGTTTTTCTATTGTTTTGTACTGTTTTTGTCTCGTTTTGTATCGTTTGTTCAAGCCCAAAAGAAAACTGTAGTGGTAATTTGCCGTATTTATTTATATAGACAGTTTAAAACTAAAAACAAAATTTTTGCAAAAAAATAACCAAAATTATGCAAAACTTAACGATTGCATGTTAGCGTACCTTGATAGAAACCGTCCTAACTAAAATCAGAACGAACCTTCAAACTTTCGTCAATAAAAACTGAAAATTGCATGGGTGCTTGGCCTAAAACAAGATCTCAAAAGAAAGAGATGTGTGTAAAAGAAAGAAAGAATGATGACAATGAGGGGTTGAAGGGTGAGGAGGAAGAGAAGATACAGCTTTTCTTTTTCCCAATCAAACCCACCCCAACAATTATTCTGGAGTCGGTTTCCTTTTTGTGATCCTTTGCGAATCCCACCACCCACCGACGCTGACGACGTAAATACCTCATTTCGACCGTCACAGACACCGCCAACTCCAGCCACGCCCCTCTCTTATCCTTTAATAATCCATCCTGTGACATTTTAATCTTGACTCTTTCTTTATTTCAAACAGAAAACCTCTGCTCTTCGTCACGGTCAGGGAGCCCCGACTCTTTATCTGCCGCAATTACTGCAGAGAGGGCACATACTGAGTTCTTCTTTCAATGCTGTGACAATTTTCACTGGTTTCTTGGAAAAAGGTGATTATTTGACGACCGTTTGTTATGAAAATTGAAGGAGTGTAGAATTTTATACTCACCATAGTGATAAGAAAGCGGTGAGAATTATTTTTTGAAAGCCGCCTAGATTTCCATGTCGGTAGCTGTGCTGTAATAGTATATTACGTTACAAGTGCGGGAAATGGTGTTTAACATACGAGTATGATAAGTTAACGCACGAGACGAAGTCGAGTGCGGTATTATCATACGAGTATGGTAAACATCTTCCCGGACGAGTTACGTACGATATTTTTCGTCATACAAGTCTAAAATAGCAGATAAGTTGAAATAAGAAACTATAAATCATTGTCATACAAACATAACCTCAACACACCAACTCAAGGTGAAATGTCAATGTGGCAATAATGGTTCTAGATCAGCTGATCTAGCTTTCGACCAAATGGTTTTTCAGTGAAGTGGTAGCCACAACCACCCATAGAGTGCGGTAATAATCATTTGATGATTTTTACCACACAGTGTACGGTAATAATCATCAAATTACATCAGCTGTTTTTGATTTCTGTAAACAGCTGTTTACCACATTGATTGCTTGACTGGTAAACTGTCCATAGCCTACAAGTATGACGAAAAATCACTTACGGTTGGTTTAGAATCCACCTAAAACTGTGAGTCCAACTCATCACCCACGCACAGGTCTCAGATCTATGTGGACAAAACTCTTCAGAATAGGCTGAATATATAGACTGATAATATATACCATCGCTGAATATTCTGGAACTCTAATAAACAATCTAATAATTTTAAAATAGACCCTAGACGAATCACAGTAAACCTGTAGACTATAGGCTTCTGATTTAGCCCAGGAATAGGAAAGATTTCATTTTTCACTCAAATTAATTTATATTCAACTATATGTTGTGGTTCTATTATGTTTTTATACTGATATTGGTTTTTACTTGTTATTTGAATATAAATAATTTTTGAAAATACTCTACTGTTGAATTTAACACAAACTTTTATTTGTGTTTTACGGATAAGTAAGTGTTAATTTACCAAGTGTAAAGTATTTTCAACCATTATTTATGATATTTGAAATATCGATCCTTGACAAATCTCAGCGTAACTCCCTCTTCTAACCTCACTTATGGTTCAAGTTCAAGGAACAGCAATGCGAACCGAACTTGCACTTCTATCAATAGAATTAGATGGAGCGAAAGAGATTTCAGTGGAAGGGCCGACTGGCTTGGAAGGGCTAGGTCGAGACGACAGACCTTTTATCTATTAGAGCACAGCCCTTTTTGGCTATGATCAAAGGACCAAGATCGACGTCTTCTTCGTCCTGTCAGGAAACGCAGCAGGGTCAAAGGGCGTAAGGCCTAGCCCTTTCGGTCACACATTGCTTTCGTAGACCCTTTGCCAGCCAAGGAAAGACGCTTCAAGGCCCTTATTGGGACCCTAAAGGCTTGCCCTATCGTACACTCAACCATGTGCCATGCATCTATTCTTATAGCATTCAGGACTTGTCTCCTTGCCTAATGAATACCTTCCACATATAATCCAATTAAAAGCTATTGCCTTAATTGGGGAAAGCTGTGGAAAGTCTTGAACGATAGGAGTGTCTTACTTGTACATTTACTGACCTCTATCTCTCTCTAGTAAGGTAAGAGAGGACAAATTTCAGCTCCCTACTTCACCCTTTTATGTAGATGTTAAATGGGGAGTAGTCCCGAATTCCCCTTTATATATAAGAAATTAGTCATATCCAGGTTGAAAATACACATTGAGTAGATAAATATTGTGAATATGAAGATTTTTTTCGGAGGATGAAGCCCACATAGGTCTGAGACCTGGTAATGAATTGGGTGATGGTGATTGTTGAGTTGAACAGTTTTAGGTGGGTTCTGAACCACCAGGAAGTGATTTTACAGCAGAAAACAGAGTCTTTTTTGCTGGCCAATTTAACCGTTAACCCTTACAAAGAACGCCCAGGAGTTTCGTAGCTTATCTCTGATTGAACAGATACTTACTACGGCACTCGGCTATCACTTCCCTTATCACTTCCCTATATCACTTCCCTGATAATACCCTTACGGGTAGTTCCACCTCGCCGTTTGAGCCATATTATGGAAAAAATGGTGGACTACTATTTTAGGTGGGTTCCGCACCACAGGGTCAGTGATAATAAAGCGTATCACATCAAGTCATTGAAGCACGATCACCCATCCAAGCGCAGAGTCTTGCGCTCATCACGATTGAGTGGACTGGCCATCTTTCTAGTAATCAGTGTTAATAATAATAATAAAAAAATAATAATAATAACAATAATAATAATAATAATAATAATAATAATAATAATAATAATAATAATAATAATAATAATAATAATAATAATAATAATAATAATAATAATGATAGTGCGATAATATTGTAATAGAATGTAAAAGAAAATAGCGGAATTTAGGAGGGGTGCTTGATGAAAATCAAAACTAAAATTACACAACAAAACTTCTTAAATCTGTAATTCCGAATGCTTGTAATTCCGTAATTCTGTAATTCCGAATTCATCCACAAAAAACTAAATATTGGAAAACTGATTGGAAATTTACATAAGCAAAATGTGGGAGGTGTGTTTAATAAAAATCAAAACTAGAAATACACAATTACACTTCATGAGTTCATATTTTGGAATGCTTGTCATTTGCAATGCGAAGAAATAACAAGTTAAATAACAAGAAAGTTAAATGGGGGTCAAAATATAAAGGGAAGATAAAAATAATTCGATGATAAAGAGCGACTTCATTTCCCATCCTATAACTTTGTTTGGAATATTACTTCAACGGGTCACCGCTTCCCCCCCCCCCAACTCCACTACCCCTCCTTACACTCCTTCCCCTCACAACCACTCTACTCCCCTCCCACCTACAGGCTCCCTCCGAGGCTCCCAAAAGTAATGTAGACGCTTTGTTGTCCTTTGGGATATAAAAAAATTATAAGAAGAAAATGTATTTTGAAAGGGACTGGAAAAGACCTTGGCCAGGATATGTTATTTCCCAGCGATGAGTTGCAAGTAAGTGAGAGAAGTATAGGAGAGATAATAAGAAGAATAAGGATGATAGGAGAAAGGTGGTGGAGAGAGTGACAGTGTGAGAAAGCAGTTTGGGGTAAGAAATGATGTTGTGATAAGTGGGAATATTTTCATGTCTTCTGTACGCTATTTTTCTTCAGCTGCTGTTCCCTCAAGCTTCTACTCCTCGCTCTCACTCTCTCTCACACACTCTCTCTCTTTTCTAATCTTTTCTATTCTATCAACTCTTTTTTATTATTATTCTTGTATCAGTGTCTACTTGACGTTCTACTATAAGTGATGCATATGATTGAATGTTGTAGACAGGACATTGAAAAAGTTTTTATAATTTTCAAAAAATATATTTCGAAAAATTAATTGTTTGACTGAAATAAAAAATTCACTCTACTCCCCTAGGTGTCTTTCAGTTATGTCGAAATTATTAAAAGTTCAAAGTAACTTCCAGGGGAGATCAATTGCCCCAAAAAACTGAAAAATTTGAGCTTATTTGATATTCTACAAAATAATTGATGAAAAACGTTTCCTATAGCAACAGATAATATCATAGAATAAGGATTGGTCAGTAAAAAAGACTCTGTTCTCTTCCCGGTGGTTCGGAGCCCACCTAAAACTGTAGGTCCAGCTCATCAATCATCATCATCCAACTCATTACCGACGCACAGGTCTCAGACCTATGTGGGCTTCATCCTCAAAAAAAAAAGAATTGAGTTCTTTAGTCTATGATAATATCCAATACAAGATACTTCAGTTATGACCAAAACCCCTGCGCACAGCCATGTTAAAAGCAGTTAATCAACCAATCAATGAATCTTTTCCACACCCACGTCTTATTCAATCTCTATTCTCAACACTTCCAGTTCTTATTTTTCTTCTTTTTTAACTTCATTTTTCTAGCTTTCTCTTCTGATTCTTGATTCCTTTCAGTCTATTGTCAGTCTTATACTTGTACCCTTCAACCCTCATTTGATGCCTATTTTTATTTCTCCCACCTTTCTATTAGCTTTCTCTTTTTTCGTTCCCTATATTCACGATTTCCAGCTCTCATTTTCATTTTTCTCTTTCAACCTCTCTTTCATTGTTCCCTTGCTGATTTTTCATACTCTTTGATTTCCTTCCCATTTCTGTCCTGTTTTTGCTCCTATTTCTCCTTTTCTAACGCCTCTTTCGCTTTTTCTCACCTTCTTAATCCCTAAGTTCCTTTTTCGCTCTCATTAGTTTGTTTGTTCATCAATTATGACCAAGTATTGAGGGAGTCTTAGGGTATTACACAATTTATCAATACTTAAATGCCCACTCGATATTAGTTGTAATCATAGATTGTAGATAAAAAACATAAAAACATGCCGAGGAATGATGGTGTCCTTGTTGTTCTAATGGTTGATACTACAGGTTGATACTACACTGGGCAAGCACCCATAGATAAAAACGTCATAGAATTAAACAAGTTAATTATCATCAGTTAATGACGGGTTGGACACTTGAAAAAGTTTTCTAATTAGTAGAACATATCAACCTTGAGGTCAACTTGTTTACGTCTAATGGTTGGAGTCATTAAATGTGGGTGAAACACTACTTAAAATTGGAATAACTCTCCTTCAACTTGCAACTACTGGACAACTGTACTTAAACGAGGAACGAGAGTTGATTGGAGTAGTGATGGTGGGGTCGGTAGCCGGGAGAAAGTTTGCTGAGAGAGAGAGAGAGAGAGAGAATGAGTGAGAGAGAGATAAAGGAGAGAGAGAGGGAGAGAGAGAGCGAGGGAGTGAGAGAGAAGTAAGAGAAGGAAGTAACAGAGAGAAGTGGAATGAGCAATATTAGAATATATCATATTTTTTCATTTTAGTTTACACAGTCCGCATGAGGTTGATTACAAAAAAAACCTATTAGCATCACATGAGTTTTAGATTTAGACGATGCTATTTTTAACCTAGTTTTGGAATTTTGGAAGTATGAAAAACAGTGAAGCGTATGATATTAATTGCTGAGAATCTATGTGATGCATTTACATGAAACGCAAAAGTTTGGGCAAACATTCGTTCAGTCTTGAAGACTTGACCAATGCTGTTTTACATTCATAAATAATTTGTGATTGAGTATGAAGTTAAATTAATAATTGATTCCGCATTATTCGAAATTGTTTGTGGAAGCTCACAGAATGCATTCTAAAGGTTACAGGTATGCTATTTTTTTATTCTTTTTTGAGCCCACATAGGTTTGTGACCTGTGCGTGGGTAATGAATTGGATGATGGTGATTGATATTCAAAACTGGATCAGTGCAATTACGTGACATTAGTAGTCTACAAATATAAATGATAATTATAAGATGATAATAGTAATGACTGATGATGAGAGGAAATAGATAGATAACTTGTCTTTATTGAGGCGAAGTTAGGACTCGCAGGTCCTCTCTTACACTTAACCCTATAGGGTGATATAAAAGAAAAAAGTAATGAAAAGAGAGACAAATATCGCTTTAAAACAGAGGAAACCAAGAGAGGTTAGTTGGTAAAGAGAATTGATGAGATGTTTAAAGGTAGAAGCAGAACAAGACCTGTTAGAAGCTCGACTGATGGACATTGCAAGCCGTCAGTCTGGGTTAAGTTACGACGGAGGTCTAGTGTAGTTCCCTTTTCGGTCCGCCACTTTCGGCTTAGTCCACAGCCCACACTGTCCGTGAATGAAATAGCCTTGGGCAGATGGAGGGGGGTTGAAGGGGGTTCAGGGTTGTCTTGGTGGAGTATGGGGGGGTCCAGGGTTTGGTAGGGGCGAGGAAGGGGGGTCCAGCAAGTTGTAAGGGAGCCGCTGGCAGGGGAAGAAGCGGTTAAGGGAAACTTCCTGGACTGGCTGTCGTATCTTAACTTAACTGTCCCCAAAGAGGAAGAGGAGTAAATCTTGAGTCAACGTGTCCCTTATTTCCTCTGCCGTCCCTCTTTAAACTGTCCTTAGGCCAGAAATCCGTTCTGGTTGTGGTCCTTTCCCGTCCCATCACCCCCACACATCCCAAAAACCCCCTCCCATCACCCTACGTCCCTTCACAACCCACTTCATCTTATCGCCAAATGTCCTCCAAAGTTTACTACCGACTTTGGACGGACGGACGGACAGAAAGACGAACAGCTTCAGACGTCTGCTTGGCTAACTGTCGGCCCTTTTCCCTAATTTCCCTTCTTTATCATGGCCAATAGCCTCTGTCCCTTCCCCTGGTTAGCTTTTCCCTTTTCAACCACCCCTCCGCTACTGTTTCGCAGTCTTTTCTAAACCCCCCCCCCCCACCCTTAACGTGGTCTTCCTAGCGTAGTCATTCGTTCACTTCCTCATACGTTTTCCTTATTTAACCCCTCACTCACTCATTCAATCTCTCTCACTCAGATCATCCCACTCCTCATTAGAGAAGTATCATTGATTTTCTCTTTAAAACGTTTAAAGGTGGACATATCTGTCCAAACTTCGCCATTTCGTGTGATTGTATCACTTAATTGTACAAAAAAGATCATTGTACATAACTTCTAGCACTATAAAAATAGCATCATCTAAGTTTACTATAGTCTATTACATGTTGATAACTTTGTTTTTAACCAATCATATGCAAAACAACTCAAGTAAATTTACATGCATAAAGAAAGATAACCTAATCTAATCTAAAGCGATTAAAAGTGTACGGATCTGTCCAAATTTTGTCATTTTATGTATAAGCATCATTTAGATAGTATTAATTAATAGTGTTTGGTTATTGGTCAAAGTTTTGGAAAATGGAAAATAGTTAAATTTTGTGAAGAGAGGAGTTTTGGACTCTGTCTGTTGCATTTTTACATTACTTTTATTGTATTTTGCTCTCAATTAATGAATAAATTACGGCAACATTATATTAAAATCACCACCATCACCAAAAACACCATCAATGTGGCCCAGCTCTACCCAAACTCCGCCATTTTATATAAATGTATCACCTAGATTATTATTACTGGATATTATTTGCTTTGTCGATATTTCGTATCTGCAACACTAAGTTAAAGCAAGCATCATCTACAATCTAAAAATCTAAATGATGTTAATAATATGTCGTTCAGCAGTAGTGGATTCGAATCCCACTCCTCCGCCTGGCATCTAGGCGTTATCATTCACCTCATCAACCCCCATTACCCACGCACAAGTCTCAGACTCGTGTGGGCATCATCTGCAATAGAAAAAAACATAATAGTAATATAAAAATATTGCTCTAAGACAAACATCATGTTAAAAATTAGCATGGTTCATATCGGCAATTCAAATGATGTTAATAATTTGGTTAGAAATCATTTAGATACAAAATTTGTAAATTTACATGTACGAAATATGATTTTTTCACAGCATGTTTTATATGTTTTTCTCAATGGTTTATTCTTTATCATCTATTTCAACATTTCCATTAATTTTAAGAATATTGTGTGCACCTGACGTCACTACCCTAAGACACACTGCAGTTGTAAATTTCCAGACACCACTCTTGGATCCCTGCGCTGTAATTACTTTTTCCTACAGCTGCTCGTAAAGTAGTTCTTTACGTACTGAAAACTAATTGTAAAATACCTCTTTACTGCTCCGCAAGCGGTAAAGTACTTTACGCTCGCCAGCTGTTTTCTTTACGCTTCTGTTTTGATTTTGATGTCTTCTCATTGGTGGATCACTGAATCCGTGAAATTCACATAACCTCAAAAAAGGCAAACGCTAACCAAATCCGCGCATGGTCTGTGATGTTACAAACTACAAACTTTTATTGTGTTGGAATCCAGAACTGCAGTTGTAGGAAATAGTTATTTATGTATTAAGAGCGTGAAGCGCGACTTTATCGCTCGAGCCAAAACATTTACTGCGCGACGCATAGCGGAGCGCAGTAATTTTGCGAGAGCGATAAAGAAGCTTCACGCGCGAATTGCATACAATATTTTTCCTAAAACTGCAGTTCTGGATTCCAACAAAATAAAAGCTTGTAGTTTGTAACATCACAGACCATGAGCGGATTTGGTTAGCGTACGCCATTTTTGAGGTTATGTGAATTTCACGAATTCCGTGATCCACCAATGAGAAGGCATCAAAATCAAAACAGAAGCGTAAAGAAAACTGCTGGCGAGCGTAAAGTACTTTACCGCTTGCTGAGCAGTAAAGAGGTATTTTACAATTAGTTTTCAGTACGTAAAGAACTACTTTACGAGCAGTTGTAGGAAAAATATTGTATGTAATTCGCGCGTGAAGCTTCTTTATCGCTCTCGCAAAATTACTGCGCTCCACTACGCGTCGCGCAGTAAATGTTTTGGCTCGAGCGATAAAGTCGCGCTTCACGCTCTTAATACATAAATAACTATTTAATATGTAATAGCTTCTCATGATTCATTGTAAATTTACACCAATAAATTCATTTGTATCTGTATCACACTATTCTTACTCTGCTCCACTTTCTCTATTTTTATCTAACTTATCCCTACTTGTTTTACCTATAACTATCCCTCCGTTTTAATCATTTTTATGCCGCTGTGACTTAGGGGCGTATGGATAAGAAAGGAGTCTAGGGGCTATTTGTGTTGTAAAGTAATTAGTAAAAAGTAAAGTAATTCAATTTGCTTGATTTCCTTGAGACCTCTTAAAATAATAATATTCCAAGAATCTTATTCGAATTTGTCAAATTGTCTCATAAACTATAATAAAGCAAAGAATTTCAAACTTGGTATTACTGGTATTATCCCCCAAAATTCAATCTCTATCCGTTACTGCTGTAACCAATCACATTAACCATAATATACATTGTAAATTCACACAAATAGAGTCTCTTCACAACCATCTCTCAGTCCCTCCAGCTCTCTTTGTCTTACATACCCATTCTCCACCTTTTGTCAATGTTCTCCACCACTCTCTCCTCTTCTACCGCTGTCCCGTACTTGATCCTCTTTTAAGTCCTCGCTGACGGTCCGTCAGCCATCCGTCCGGCTTACAACTTACACCGACTCCTAAGTCCTAAGTAGCTCGGCCAAGTCCCAACGTGTGCACACATAACAATAGGGCTCAGTCCAAGCATTACAGCCTAGTCACGTCCATTCTTATCAAGCCCGGCGTAGTTAACATAACCTAGATTTCGGGACGAAACTGTTGTGCAGCTAAAATATTAAAATATTTTCTTAGATCGACATATTTATAGATATAATCGTGATGTAATAATGTAATATATCATAATGTATTTATTATTATTATGTAGATATAATGTGTTTATAAGTTACACACTCTCATTACAAAGATACAAAACAATTTAAATAAAACATACACTTATCTTCTTGATTATTGACTAGCAGCAAAAAATTTATTTTTTCTAAACATAAATAATTATTGTAGATAAACTTCACCAGTGATTTCAACTCTTAGTTATCAGCGTAAATCTTGAACTCACTACTGAAGTTTATCAACAATGATTATATTTATGTTCAAATATCAAGTGAGAAAGTAATGTGGAACAACAATAACATCATATTTTTTCTATCAGTTGTTGACACACGTTAATTATTTATGCAGCCTATTCTGAATAAGTATTTTATGAATCAGAAATAATAAGACGAATTTGTTCATTGTATACAATCATGACTAATTATAGCACAAGTAATGTTTTATGTACGCTGTCAAATAAATGTGTAGCCTAGTAGTGCAATACAACTCTAGAAATACCTGTATCCACAAAACAGGTGTCAAAAAGATAAGTAATATATTTTAATGGTTCAGTCACAAGTGCTCATGTTGGCGCTTGGATGGCTGACCAAGCTTTGTAATCACTCAACGCATGAAATTTATTTAACATAAAATTAAAATACAATCTATTACTGTTATTATTATTATTATTATTATTATTATTATTTTTTTTTTTTTTTTTTTTTTTTATTATTATTATTAACATCATCATAACATCATATTCGTTATTAATTTGTATAATTGTTATTATTAGAACAAATTCAAACATGGTTAATGCTAATAAACTCCAGTTACTGAAACTCTCAAAATTATGTGTTTGTATACTTTATGATACTAACCACTTTAATGCAAAAATACAAAAACTAGGTTTTATAATAATCTTGATGAACTAGGTTGATAAAGGATGTTAATATTCAATTATGCAGAAGCCAGTACGATAGGAAAACACATATTTTATGTGGTTACAATTTTTATAGCCAATAGTACAGGCGTTGTTGGAGAAAACATATTCAATGTTCATGGAGTTATTCAAAAATCTGCTTACATTCGTCCAACCATTCGAAGAATTCGACTTTTCCACCTGTGTATATATCGCAAAGGGCAAATATAAAAACCAAGCAAAAATTGGATAGGGGATGATGATGATATGTGTGTATGTGTGTGTGAGTGTGGGAGCTGGACCAATGGCGTGGGATATGACCGAGAAGTAGCGGAGAGGGGGTAGGGTGAGTCAGAGCAGCAAAAGTAGGAGAAGAAGAGGCCAGAGAGGGCCGGCAAAGTTTTGTATTGATTTTAGGGGGGTGCAAAGTCCAGCTGTGTAGTTGGCCCTTTAGGCAGGCGCAAGTCTCTGACCACAGTCACCCCCCCTTCTACCGCCCCCCCTCCAAGATGAAAAAGGTCGGAACACGACCGCATCCAACTACCTCCCCCACCCCACACCCACCTGAACCACCCTCTAAAACCAAAAGAGAAATGCGCCCCTTTTCTCGTGCTAGCTCGCTCACTGTCCTTAACAGTCATCCCCCCAACTCTTGAACCTACCTCCCCCTTACCCTTGAACCCCCTACCCCCTCTTCGTGAACCCTCTCCCCCTACCCTTGAACACCCCCCCCCCCCCTATCTCGATGATTAATGAATCCCCCTCGGGGCACTTAGCATCTTGCCCTAAAATTTGGCTTCGACTCTCCAAGAAGAAACTCATCTTTGAGATAGCTGGCTGGACCCGAGTGAAACTTGTTTTGCTCCATTCTGAGCACTGATGAGAAAGCCTACATTCGTAATAGAGGGAGTCATAAAACATGGAGGGTCATTCGGAGTACTGAACACAAAAACTATGGAGAAAACGTGTTCCTGATTGATAAACACACAAATAAAGCTTCAAATAGCTGCGGTTCCATATCTTTCCCAAGAAACAATCGACTGAGAGAATCGATAGTCAATATGAAAGGAACTTCAAGTTTAGCTTTGTGTTTGGTATCGATATAGATTATTTAAATATCGAGATTTTCATTCGATTGTTGCCTGGTGAAGATATGGAACTGCAGTCTTAAAATAAGTATTGGAAGTGACACAGATATGTTCAACAATAATTCAAGAAGATCCTGTATGATATATAAAATGATGAGTAAGAACGAGTTGATCTGTACAAAAATGATTAGTTATGTTAAGAAAATTTACTATGTTAATGAAGAATGAGAATGTAGGTCTGAGTTGATTGGAAATTATTTGGAGAATTACATGGAAATAATTTCAAACAATATGATCACTTAATCTGCTGTCTGGGTAATAGGGTAATACAAAAATGTGATAAAGCACAAATTGCTGAGTTAATAACAATTTAGCTTGTTGAATATGCTGAAACAAAATGTCCAATATGATTGGTTATTGTATCATTGCTATAGCTTTTTTTCTATTTTTGTATTGTCTTTGTATGTAATAATGGTGTTATCTGTTCTCATGTAATTAATAAATAATCCAATATTTGGATCTGGAGTCTGTAGCAGATCAGTCTACTAAGTTAAACTACAATTTACAAGCAAAATCCTCCGTAAAATCCGAAAAAAAGTGCTAATAGAACAAATTTGTAAATTATTATACAGGCTCCTACAGGTTATTTGTACAACAGGCTCCTGGTCGATCAAATCCAAATAAAATTAATTCCTACCGATTATATAGTCTTACTGGTCTGATTTTGTTCGTTGTTAATAAGTTTGGAACAACATAATTTAATGTTCCCTTGTAGACCTAAGTTATATTTTTTATTCAATCTTAGACTGGAAGTGGTAGCCGGGAGCCGTAGCAGGTACTCTGTTCATTCAGATAAAAATGGGATTAGTAGCCTATATTAGCCAGCCAAAATACTCTTTTTCTGCTGTGAAATTACTTATTGGTGGTTTGGAATCCACCTTAAACTCCCAACTCACTAGTAATTCACTAGTAGGCTCCAACTCTGATCAATCACCATTATCCAACTTATTACCCACGAACAGGTCTTTAACCTATGTACTGTTCGCCCACCACGAGAATAGAGCTGGCAGGAATTCTAGGAATGTAGGAGCTGGCCGAGTGGGGGTAACACAGTAAACCGGTCTTTGAATTTATCAACATTTGTAAAACAATTTCTCGACTTGTTTGCTAGGCGAAGTTGCGAACTCAACTAAACCAATACAGCCAAGTTGGGTAGTAGATGGAAGTGAGCGAGAAAGAGAGAAACAGCGTGTGATAGAGACAGCGAAGAAGAGCTTCCCCGCACACCACATACGTCGCCTCTATTCTCGTGATGGGTGAACAGTGTGGGCTTCATCCTAAAAAATCACACATTTTAGCTTTTCATTAACATAAACATAAAGGGATGGAACAAGCTATATAAATAAAAATTTGAATGTATTTTTCCTTGAAAACTCAATTGTACAGAAAAATTGACTAAAATTAATTCCGTAGTGTTTGAGTGAATCCGAAAAAATTCTTAATTGTAGGGCATATCCTTAAAATAACCTAAGCCAATCAAGTATGCTCTACTCTTTCATGACAATTTTAATGATTCATGGATGCTCTAGTACTCTTGTAGGATTGAATTCACATTGAATTGAAAAACCAAACCAGTGTTTCTCAGCTTCTCAGTGAAAAGATTTA
The DNA here is from genome assembly GCA_948455865.1 of Conomelus anceps. Taxonomy (NCBI): domain Eukaryota; kingdom Metazoa; phylum Arthropoda; class Insecta; order Hemiptera; family Delphacidae; genus Conomelus; species Conomelus anceps. The sequence goes on along the minus strand of OX418226.1, from coordinate 17,446,538 downwards.
ACAAAAAACGTTGGAGGATATCAAACTAAAGGTCGCCAGGCAGCACAAGAATAACCAAGACAACCTTTTCTCTTCCCCGTATTATTAATTCCTGTGGAAAGATATCTCTCCTTGCGTTTTGAAAGGCCGAGTTTATTTACCCGCCTTTCAGTGGAGGTAAATACGATATGGAAGGATCTGGACTCCTCCATTCCTATTGTTTTCATTTTCCATTCTCAGTGTTCGTGAACAAAAGGAAAAGAGATCTTAATGAGGGATGAAATGAAGGTGAATAGCGTGGGTGAGGGGGGAAATGGACAAAGAACAAGGGAGAGAAGAAAAAGGAAGGAATAATTTAGGCAGAAGGGATGACCGAGGGTTTTGGAGCAAGGGGAGAGCGGGCTATTAAAGATATGGCGTGGGTTGGGGGTGGGGGTCGTAATGAAAAAGGAAGATTGGCCAGCAAGGGATGTTTCTTCTGAGTTAGCCGATTCGGGGGTGGATGACGCGTCTGGAATTTCCTTCAGATTGGGGTAGCTCGGCCAGAATAAACGTTCTTCACTGAATAGTTCCAGATAAAAATGTAATGTGCGTGACTATAATCTTGATAAGCCTGTTATAAGTTATAGATGATATTAGAGCATGATTCACTGAGGAAACACTATCTTTCATAATTAAATGGCTTTCAATTGAATTTCAATTTTAGTATAGATTAATTTGTCGAATAATTGAAAAATCACGTCTAAGATTATCTTATTAGATATCCAAAACGAATAAACTTATACAACGATACTACCCAAGGACCCGACAAATTTACGTAAAATAATGATTATTATCATCAGTTTTGTTGATAAGCATATGCACCATTTAACAACTGTTCTGATTTCTATAAATATAATTTGCTTCTCAATTCACAAGAAATGCACATCGGCAGCTCTTGAAAAGGAGTTTTGTCTTTTCTTCTTGATGTTCAACAGATCACTTTATATAATATAATGCCTCAATATTTTCTCTCCAATTCGACGATTTAAAATAATTTAAGAAACGATTTAAGAAAGAAACAAAACGTCAACGTTTGTGCGCTGTACAAGTAAATTGAATAATTGTGTTAAGCATAAGCCTTTGTAATTTTCTTCAATTTTCTTTTGTATTTGAAATGAACCAGCTGTCCAAGGTTTTTATTTTCACTAGCCAAAACTAACCTAGAGTCTAAAATGGAAATCTGTTTTACATAATAATAATTTAAATATTTGACCCCTAAACTTCAAAATCAATAGCGACCTTACTTGGACTATGAATGAATGAATGATTTTATTTGCCATGAAAATCAATACAGTATAATACACTTCATAGATGTTACATTCACATATTGTGGCACTACTGACAGAAGCGAACTTGTTCGCCAGCAGTGAGTTCAAAATCGTACAGCATTTGATATAAAAACAAACGAATTAATATAAATAATTGAAATAAGATAATAGACAATAAAATATATCTAAATAAAGAAATATAATATAGATAAATTGATATTCTTAACCTTAACTATGAAACCGTCAATAGATACATTAATAGTTGGAAGTAAATTATGTAAAATTAAAATTACAAAAAAATAAATTACGAAGCAGTAACATTGCCAGTATTTTGATATGTATTGTCAGTCACAACTACTCTGAAAAAGGAACCGCGAGATCAGAGCTATATGAGAAATCTATAAATCAAGTTTCAAGAGACTAGAATCTTTCTTTCAGGCGCTAGACCACAGACTGACGGCCGGACGGACAACGGATCGATTTCAATAAGGCCATGTCGGGTCCTTAAAAAATATACAGATGAAACCCATCCGCTGAAATAATTAACACTCAAAATACTACAGTTTCGACAGTCAGGTTATTGTCTATCTCTATCAAACTAAAACTAAAATACAGAGTAGGGTAATATTATACGCTTTTCAGACGTGTAATATTGGTTCAAAGACTGGAAGCCTCTTATTGGTCACACACCACGTTGGTAGCCTGTCATTGGTTGTTACTAGAACCGCCCATTACTAATTAGAAATTGCCAACCAATACGGAACAGCAATGATAAACAAAGAAAGCAAGTGGTTTGTCAATCAGATACAAATCAAAAATAGAATAAACCTAAAAAATACTGGATGTCAAGTAAATGAAGAATTAAAAGCAAGCCTTGACATTGCCCTTTTTATGATAGTACAAGGTTGGTAGTATTTAATTGGTTGCAATAGATTTTATTATTTATACTGTCAGTAGAATTGTTCTTCAGCGCCGCAGTTATTCCCAAAACTTTCTTTACTTCCTTTTGTGCACTCCAAATTTTAATAGTAGTTTACGCAAAGATTCAATTATTAATTTATATACAAAAACTCACAGGACAACCAATTGAGAGGCTTAATGACATACAATAAAAAACTATTTCCAAACAGCCAAAGAAAAAAGATTAAAAATAACAACAAAGATAAAAATAAAAATTTTTGATAAATTGATAATAAGGAAAAAAGAAATAATCAAAGATCTCGGAAAGAGTAGAAAATAATAATAAATTAATAGCTTTTTAGATTATAGCTGTCTTTATATTAAGCAACGAGTCAGATTTAAGTTAGATTCTTCAAGTTAGTTTCTTTAAGTAAGTTTTTTTAAGGCAAAATACTATTGTTGCATAGTTACGATATTTTATCTCAGACTACCAATAAATCAACCTTAATTTAACTTAAACCAATTATCTTAACAATAACAATCTTATCTTATAACAATTATCATCAGTCAACTTATTACCAATGCATCATATAACTTGCCGTAAATATAACATAACCTACAATACCTGCTTGTTGTCGATAGTTCCGTTTTAAAATCCAGTTTGATTTCGAAATGTTTTAATCAGCTGATGTGAATATTGCCTAACATTTATTTTGACAGTGTTTAGTAGAGATTCTGATTTCTGATTGCTCTAGACCTATACTGTAAAGTAACAGTAGTGTTAATAGCTTCATTATACAACTAGTTTGATAATCCATGGAGTAAAGTAAGCTCCATGTAGTAGACATCGGTTTCTAACCTCTTACGTCTACTTTATAATGTAGCCAAAGATAATATTATTTATAAAACTAGTAACTCTACATTTCACCCCTACTTCATCATTAGCACTCGAAACTGTATCGGCCATAAATATAGCCAAAATTTATCCCGGGGTACAGACCCCCTTGGCGATGATTCAAGCACTTCAAAGAATTAACTATAGCTTTGACCCATAATGTGCATTGAAATTGAGTGATTTATGTCTAGAAACGCTCAAAATGCGGTTTTAAAGAAGTAGAATTTTTCAATTTTAACCTCTTACCCCCGTTTATTCAAGAGAGTCATATATTTTATCAAAATTGATGAAAGACTGAGGCATAAACTTGTTATACTAATATTGTTAAAGTTCACCCATCACAACAAGCATAGTTTTATCAGGAACTGTGTCTTCTCAGTACTGCATTTATTTAAATCTACTTCATTTCTCTTTTGTTAAATACATACAAATGATTATATACTTATTACAGTATAAGAAGTAGTGAAGGTTATAGAAATTATTAGTGAGTTCAAAGAAAGTCATAAAGTGATCTAAATATCAAGACTTGATATTATTTTGGTTATAAAAAGTGTTTATTTAATTTAGAAATGAATAAATTTTTCAGAATTATTTTCAAAGCAAGTTGTTGGGATTAAAGGGGGGTTGTAACATAGTCAAGGTTCAAGAATAGTACCCGAGTTCTGAAGTATATTGTCTAGCTGACGGATCCCCCTTGAGAAATTTCTGGCTACGCTTCTGGTACCACTGATAGCCGTGAGCCGTAGCAGGTATCTGCTTAGTGAATCTTTGTTTTTAACCATAGGTATAAAAAAATTATTTTTATAAGAAAAACTTTTACATTTAAAAGTTGTTTCTCTTTTAATCATTAAAAAAAATCAAACTAATTAAACTGAAAAAGCTAGAAAAATGCACCTGGAAAGCTGCTTTCTCCTTGGCACTCTTTGTTAAGAGTTACCGATTTGATTGGCCAGCAAAAAAGACACTGTTCTCTGCTGTAAAATCACTTCCCGGTGGTTCGGAACCCACCTAAAACTGTAGGTTCAACTCATCGATCACCATCATCCAACTCATTACCCACACAAAGGTCTCAGACCTATGTGGGCTTCATCCTCCAAAAAAAAGTTAATCTAATCTCCAACGTCAGTTCCCATGTTTATTCATCACTGATGGAATCTGGCTGTCAAGCTTCTCTGAATGGCTCTAGAATAGAAACGTACAAGTACAACCACATACAATCACAATAAATGCAACACACTTGCACAAATACAACACACATATATAAATGAAACACACACATCTACAGTAACATAAAAACACAATAACATACAATCACAACAACACACAACCGCAAAGGAAAAGTAAAAAACTAGAGTGGCAGACAAGCAGTGCGTTTGACAAGCTCTTAGAAAAGGACAGTCGTAGAGAGACGGAATAAATAAATAAGGGGGCGGAAACGAAACAAGTTTTGTATTAAGGCGAAATAAAAGTGTCGATTTATCAGCAAGGGTGGAACTGGGAATGAGGAGGAGAACCGACGACGGACAGAGATGCATTTTTTCCATTTTCGCAACCCTCGATCACCTCTCGAAAACCTCTCTTGGGCTTAAAATTTGGGGGGGGGGGGGTGAATGAGGTTTTTGCCTCCCACTTTTCTTCTTTTCAGGTCCAGGCCCAATCTATAAATCATTGCATTGATCCGGGAAATTGATGGTCCACTTTTGAGATCTGTCGAGTCAGTGAAACACTATTAAGCGAAGGTTCAAGTGACTACTACTGTTACTGCTACTACATTTTCACTCCACTGCCGTAGAGCCATCACACCTAGGGGCGGCCAACCCGTCAACTAGGACAGCCGCATTCTAAAGCCCTTCTTCTTCTCGCTGAGTTGCCCTTTATGCAGAGTTTTGTGCAGAACCAGTTAGAAACCCTTTTCACTTTCACGTTTTCGCGAAGTCATTCTGCGAATTCTGTGATCTCTATTCTTTTCTATCTATTCACTCTCATGCTCTCTCTCTCTCGCCCTCTTACATTCTCTCGTTCTCTCACTCACTCTCTCTCACTCACACACAATATTACTGCTCGCTTTCTTACTCGCTCTCTCTCTCTCTCATTCTTTCTCACGCCCTCTTACATTCTCTTGTTATCTCTCTCACTCTCTCTCTCTTTCAATTTTGCAGCGGTAGTTTATGTATACAAAAAGTATCATTATTTTGTTTTTATGTTCCATGTATCTGTTTTGTTTTATTTCATTATTATTTTTTCTGCATTTGTATAGTTGTATATTTGTACACTCATATACTTGTATACTTGTATACTTGTATATTTGTCTATTTGTATATTTGTATACTTGTATATTTGTATATTTGTGTATTTGTTTATTTGTATACTTGTATATTTGTATGTTTGTATACTTGTACACTTGTATACTTGTATATTTGTATATTTGTATACTTGTATACTTGTATACTTGTATATTTGTATATTTGTATATTTAATATGTATCTGTCACCATAGGCGACAAGCCTAGTGACAATTAACAAATAAATATCTATCTCACACAATACTACTCTCTCTCTCACACAATATTACTCTCTTTCGCTTGCTCTCTCTTACTCTCTCACTCCATCTTGCTCCCTTCCCCTTTAACGCTAGCCAACTCATACTCTCCCATTCACTCTTTCTGTCTTATTCTCTATCTGTCACTCCCTCCCACTCAATCATCTACTCTCTCTTGTCTCCCTCACACAAACGCTCTTTCCTCTCACAATTATTCTCTCTCTCTTTCTTATTGTCTCTCTCTTCTATCCTTTTTCACTCACTGCTCCACAGGGCACAAAGGGTTTATTAAGAGAGTCCATTCATCACTTCGTGTGCCTTCGAATGACTTTCAACTTAGCCTTTAATAATTAACTTCACGCACAATCCCCCCCCCCCCACATTAAAGGTCATTTTTTATGTTGCTGTGTCACAGAAATTTCGGAAATTTTTTACATATGGCCGTTGTTATGAAGCCTTTTTGCATCATCATACTCCATGTGTACAACGGGTAGCCCACTGAAAGGGAGGTGATAGGCGTGAGCCGTAGCAGGTATCTGTTCAATCAGATAGAGATAAGCTACGAACTCCTGGGCCCTCTTTGTAAGGGTGACCGATTGGATTGACCAGCAAAAAAGACTGCTGTCAAAATCACTTCCCAGTGGTTTGGAAACCACCTAAAAATTTAAGTCCAATTCATTATCTACGCACAGGTCTCAGGATGTGGGCTTCATCCCTAGAAAAAAAAATTTACCTTGATTTTCATTTTTAAGAATCTAGTCCAGTATTATGATTTTTCATTTATTGTATAACGTAATAGGTTTATAACTTATTTACAAATTAATAATTGAATAGTTTTCATCCTTCTCCTTTTACTAATTTCTTCTCCTTTCTTCTTCTCCTAGAGCAAGGAGGTAGCTCTATCTCGACAATTCACTCAATCCCTCCATTATCTCTTTCGTTTCTTTTCTTCTCCTCTTTCTTTTCTTTTAATCCTTCATCATCTCAATCGTATCTCTTCTACTTCTCTACCTTCTTCTTATTAGTTTCCTTTTCTCTCTTTTTTATTCTCCCCTTTGTCTTCTTATTTTTATCCTACTTATTCATTTCTCTTATTCTTTTTACTATCCTTCTTCTTCTTCCTGACTTTATAATTCTTCGTTATTATCTTTATTATAATTATTATTGAACGAGCGAAGCGAGTTCTTCCTTTTGACTTGAGGCGTTGCGTGTTTGTGGGTATGTTCTACGATAACTTTCGAACGCCTTTATCAATCAACTTTAAATTTGAAAAACAGATTCTTGATGTCTTTAGACAGGTCAAGTTCGTTGGCCAATAAAATTAACCGACTCCTTCATCCTTTTTGAGGCGAATCAAATAGGCCCTTCATTGATATATATCTATATATCACTTTATATAGAAAATAGTTGTTTCTACGATTCTACCATATGATGGCATTCGCAATAGATTTCAAAGTATATTTTGAGTTATTATCAGCTGTAGGTGAATATAAATGTGATCAGGTTTTTTATAGAGTTTCTATCTGATATACTAATTTCATTGCCCTGATATTTGGATATAATTATGAACAGCTGTTTTTTATGTGGTAAATATATCCTCTAAATATATTCCATTGCCCTGATATATAGGTATATGATTACGGTAGGTATTTTTTGTGGAAAATAAATTTGTTTATCAGAGCAACGATGAACTTGAACTTAAAGTGATATGTCTTGCGAATTTTTAAATAAGTATCTTCAAAGCAACCGTTTTTCGTTACTACCTACGATAAGCTTTCCAAATGAGTTTCCCTTTCAAAAATTAATTGTTTGCAAGCGAGTTCTCCAGCCCATTGGCTCACTAGTTATAATTATCATTATTATTAATTATTATTATTATTATTATTTTTTGAATTCTATATTTCTCCATTTTACTGGGTAAGAGGGTGGCATTGGCTTTTTTAGCAAAATGACACCCTTTCTATTTTGGTATATTTAGGAAGCTCCTTACTATTGACGTTGTGCACAATATGACAGCTTTCTGCATTAAATTTTGCACCCACACAGGCAGTCTCAACTTTTTCATCCTCTCAGGCAGCTCTTTTGGTATTACACCTGTAGCTGATATTATCAATGGCATAATTACCACTCTCTCTTGCCTCCACAAGTATTTTATCTCCTCTGCCAAGGGCAGATATTTGAGCAGTTTCTCATCAATACAGATTATTATTATTATTATTATTATTATTATTATTATTATTATTATTATTAATACTATTATTACTTTCAATTTAATAATAATAGTTACCTTCATTCCAAATTTATTTCTCTCGTAACTGTTACTCAATTCAACAGAAATACCCACTTTTATTTTCAATCTAGTAGTTCTTGGTATATCATGCATTTAACAACCTAACATTTCCATAACTACAACATGACCCAATATTAAACTTTATTGAATGAAGTACTTAGCAAAACAAAAACGTTACTTCAAACCATAACTAGAACCTGCTCTATCAATCAAGCAACTCACTCTCCATAGTTCAACAGTTAATTGCTTTTCAAAGCATTGCTCTGACCAAACTAATTCTCTTCATTAGTATACCCAATATACATAATAATGTAGCTTGTGGCAATCGATGGAGTGGAAGATGAGAGCCTTAGTGACGTTTGACAAGTGACTTCTCAACTGAATAGGTACATCAAATAATCATCTTCCCTCACATTAAGTTTTGTCTACATATGCATTGGGTACACAGAGAAAGAGAGAGAGAGAGAGAGAGAGGGGGGAGTGAGAGAGGGAGAGAGCCTAGGCATTTGCTATACAAAGCTTCTGGACCACATAGAAGCTGTCGGTCTGATTGGAGACATGATCAATGTATTGAGAGATGCCTTGTTGAAATTACAACAATTATGGAAATGGGAATAGAGTTTAATCTATTTTAAAAGTCTGAAAATCTTTCGTTCCTTCCTTTCTCATGATGCCAACATAAGTCAACATAAGATGCCAACATAAGATGCCATAAGTGCCATTTGTCCTGCGACAGCTTGCTAGATTAAATGACACAATAGTAGTTTATGCAACGGTTGTATTATGAGAGCCTTTAAAGCACGAGTTAGATGTTAGTTAGGGCACGAGCGAAGCGAGTGCTCTAAATATCTCACGAGTGCTTTAAAGGCCAAATACAACCGTTGCATACACTATTTTATCTACGACCACTGATACGCGATAAAAACGTTTTCAGAAAAAGAGTCAACATGATTTGCTTCTTTCCAATCAATGAATTGACTGTAGGTTTTTTCATACAAACTTTTCGATTTCTCAGGCAAAAGGCTCTTCAATGCCGAATTTGCCCTTTCAGTTATTTCTTCGGGTGCTGAGATAATTTAATTTTCACTGTCACTATTATTCATGTTTAGTTGGATAGGTAGATCTATCATGTACCGGCACCAACAGTTCAGCCAAACATACGCATGAGCAACATAACCTATACAGTGCTTTTATCAGATGCGATACTGCTTTGTTCCGTTCCAGTATTTCGAAACTGGAACAGTGAACTAGGGTCGTGTTATAATGTACAAGTTGTACTGTAATGAGGTCATTACAGTACAAGTTTCAAATTCCATTTCGAAAAAGCTACTGTTTCGATTTCAATTATGAAATTGTAATGATTGCGTTATAACACGGTCGTAGATAAAGTTACTTTTTACAGCTTACCATGGGCTCCTACTGTCACATATGCTATGCTAGTATGGAGTAATTCATTAAAACAAAACCTTTATAAGGTGTATAAGATCAAAAAGAAAGCTGTTAGGTGTATGGAAAGAGTAAATAGGAGATTCATGTAGGCCATTGTTTAAGAGACTTGGTGTCCTAACTGTACCCTGCACATATGTGTATGAAACTGCTTTATGTGTAAAAAATAGTGATATTAACAAAATCTTGATGTACACGATTATAATACAAAAAGCCGAGGAGATTATCACTTGGTGAGTCACAATAGTAGCTTATTCAATAAAAAACCTTGTTATATTGGTGGGAAACTCTACAACAAGCTACTGCAGTTTTTAAAGAGTATTGATAATATAGAAATATTAAAAATAAAATTGAAAAATTATTTAGTTGATAAAGCTTTTTAAAGTGTACTAGAGCTCCTTTCGCATCAAAATTAAGCCTCACCTCAACTAATTGATATAGTAACTGGAGTCTCCAAGACGTAATCTACAAAAAAGTCCAAGACTTTTGCGTTGATAATGGGGTGATTGATTACACAAAATATATCAGGCTGAACGGGAAACGAACCCGCGACCGAAGGAGTAGCAAGCAGCCAGTCCGTTAGTCAGTATAGAAAATAGTAAATGAGAAGTGAAAGATGAGAATAGATTTGTATAGTGGTATTAAATAGTAGAATTTGGCTATATTATATAAAGGGTATAAAATTATGAAATATAAAAGAATATTGAAGGGTATTAAAGGACAGGGATGAATTTGCGACGGTAATAGTCGGTACAGCGCCTCTAAAAACTAAAATATTCCAGCAAACCAAAACTTACAAAAATCACACTATTAAACTGCTTTAGTTAAAGTTTTGCACTCACATTTTTAATAAACTAATTTTCTCTACACTGCGAATAAAATTCTCTTTTAACATACGCCTAGCATATTTTGTGTAGCCAATCACCTTATTACCCATGCACAAGTCTCTGACTCATTTTGACGTACGTCATCAGCAAAATTTATGCAAATAAAAAAAATAGAGGTGAATTGTAATACTTTTGTAACTGATTCTCTTGCTAAAAGCAAATTAATGCTGTTTATAAAATAAAAAAGGTATATGAATAAAAAATTGAGAAAGTAAAAATTTGATAGATTCTAGAAACTTTTTATCCTTAAAAAGTACCCTGACAATTTTATAATTACGAATTTACTTATTCTAAAGTTTACGGGCTACATTAATACAGTATTTATTGCCTCAGGTGTAATAATATTAATATTAGTTTTTATTTTGTAGTTTTTTGAAATTTAAGGACGGTTTCTTTGAACTACCATTTACCAACATCAACGATGAAAAAATAATTGCTGGTAGATTTTATCTGTTATTGAGATAATTCTATGATTTATTTGAATAATTGGTACCTGATTCTACTAAAGAAACATCAATCATTACAAGTAGCACGCAATTGCCAATTTGAAATCCATCTTTATCAACATTGAATAAATAAATTACTGATTACCTGCCAATTTAAGTACGTTTATTGTGGATAATTTAATGATTTATCTAAATAACTGGCACCAGATTCGGTACTTACGTATTATACGGAGGCCTCTATTCAACAAGCTTAACCTAACCTTGCTAGTTCGTATAAATTCCTAGATATCGAATTCAATAATGTAATGATCTAACACAAGCAATCTTCAGAACATTAAATAAACGGGACTTCACGATCTAGCGAGGTTAGGCTAAGCTTGTTGAATAGTTGCCTCCGCATAATACGTAAGTACCCCAGATTCTATCAAAAAACATAAATCATGACAAGTGACAAGTAGTACGCAAAATTAGCCAATTTGAAATGAAAAATCAGGAAGTCTCAGTAGACCAGCGGGCCTGAGCAATGATGGACCGTACATGACTAGAGGGGGTATGGTGGGTGTTGGAAAGTTGGCCCTCTGAGCATGCGCAGTAAAGCCCTACAAGTCACCCTTTGGCAGAGGGTCCGGTCAGATCACAGCTTTGCGTTTTTGTTGAATCTGGCCTCTCTCTTCAACCCCCACCATTTTCTATTTCTATCTTCAACTGCCTGGACTTGGGGTGGGCGCTATTGACTCATGCAGTAGATACCTTCTGACCATTGAATAGGTTCGTGTGTTAAAATGGAAAATGGCGTCCGTCAATTTTAACCATTGTCAAACCATTGTTTATCATCTAGCCTGAACGATTCCCTTTATTTTATTTCGTTTATTTAACAATATCATTAAATCTCATTTAACTATAAAACGTTATTGTAACTATATTTATTATTCAACTATAACTTATTACTTTATTCTGACTATATGTATCATTAACTATTATTCAACTATTATTCTATTTTATGTATATTTGTTTATAAACTTTTAGTTCCACTTTAAAGCCAGTTTATAGCTCAAAAAGTTCACTGTGTTTAAAATTAACTAGAGAGGAACCTCATTTAAAAAAAAAAAAATGCGATGAATGGTGAAGAAGGCTAAATATGATAATGATTGACTTGCTGCTTTTATAATTAGTAATAAATTGGATAAATTATTGATAAATGATGAGTTTTTAGCATTTTTTGTAATTGTTTGTCAGTATAAACATGCCTTCATCAAATAGGTAGGTTCAATGAATAAAGAGAGTCTCCTCCATTACTATTTACTGCTACTGTTACTGTTTATCTCACAAGCTGACAATAATAAGTCCGTTTAGAATAACATTGTCAAGGGTGATGCAATTGACGATTTAAGAAAATAGAGAAAGAAATTGCCGATTTAGGGAAACGCAAAATACAGAAGAATATTATTCCATCAAAGTGTAAAAGGAATTTAAAAAATATATATCTCAAATTAGGTCTATTCACCAGTCATGTATTGACATAATTGAATTCTAGTGCGAAACTTTTGCTTAAGAAAGATATACTTATTATGCTAATCGAGTTCGATACTCGAATTCTATCACTCACCTTGAGATCTAAAATAATACACCCATTGAAAGTTACTGAGTCAAGGAAAATGAGCAAGAAATGAACTTACCGAAGTCTTCTAAGGAGATTAAATGATACAATATATAAATACGATTAGCAATAGATAGGTGACAGGAAGAACATCAGATTCAACTCTACAAAAAAACAAGATTGTTTGCTTATTGAGTGTACCTCACACAAATCTAAGAGAAAATTTTATTTGAAATCTAAAATAATGGAAAACGTACTCCAAATCTATAATCAAATAGCATATACAAAAAACGGAAAAATCAGGAAAATTTTAGTTTACTTTATGCAGCTTCAGCTCTCAACATTTTACAAACGGAGATACTCGAGTTCAAATTCAAATCTATTTATTTGCATAATACATAATAATTTTCAAACAAAAGAGTTGAAAAAATATACTTAATGTTAATAAATACATGAAATAAAAAATCTTCTCCTTAATTAACCGTAACGGTTTTAAACCAAAGGTTTGTGTGCTGGCAACACAAAGTGTGTGGGAGTTACTGGAATGTTACGTACAGAGTCGCTCACGTAGAGCGGTCTATGCTCTAGCTCAACTAGTGTAAATTAGTGTACACTCTAGCTATAAAAGTAATAAAAAAATGTAGTGTAGTAATAAAAAAAAATCAAAAATATATATCTTGCAAAATCTAAAAAGTAAAAAAATCTAAAAAATCAAAATCAAATCAAATTCATTTTATTGCAGAACAAAATCAACATGACAATGCACAAATAAACTTAAGTTATTAGGAAGATATAATCTTATTTCAAGTGACAGAAAAATTACTACTAATCTGTAAATCTGATCTCTAACTAGCTATTAAACGTAGCTAATCTTTGACTAATTTGTACTACAGTGACTTTATATAGATAGTGCGTAGGCATTGGACTCCTCGCTTCTGATTGGATAATTCGGTCACATGTTACAAATTTGCCAATCGGTGTCAAAATTAAGTGTTGACTGTGATCTGTCTCACAGCCTGTATAGAATGAACCATATGATATCCTTTTATAAATCAGGCTACGTTGGTGGGAACGCAAAGGATTACTCGCGTACTGTGTAGACGGAGCCATACAGTCACGTAGAATACATAATTTTTTTAGTATGAAAACATAATAATAATAATAATAATAATTATTATTATTATTATGTTTTCATACTAAAAAAATTAATAATAATAATAATAATTATTATTATATTCTATCCTATAATATACACATATTATGTGTATAATATATATCTAATATATAGCCTATATCATAGATATACAATCAAATATAAAATGGACACGATATAGTGCTGGAGGCAATTATTGCAACACTGTACATATAAAGTAATGATGTCCACTATCTATAGTAATCTAGTCTGTTTAATTGATTTTATTGTGTATCAATTTTATTTTGTATTTAATAACTCAATATAATATCAAAAACAACTCACCTCTTTTTTTGCAGATAAATTGCGGCCTAGTCCAAACAATAATGAACAATGTGAAGAAACTTATCGAAAACTCTTGTAAAGGAGTGCAGACTTGAAAACGTCAACCATGCCGATTACCAAACTAAAACTCCTAGCAACAATTGACCGGTAAGTACAGATCGATTCGTTGAGGTTTGTTTAGGCTACTGGTTTAGTTTGTAGATCGGCCAACTAGATCTATTCTAATCTACTAGTCTACAAAACTAGTAGATTGTCTCGTGCCCGAAGCGTGCTAGTTGACACAGTCAGCTTTTGGACCCTAGTAACCTGTTTGACATCTGCATATGGGATATAGGACCGACCGTCTGCCAGCATATTAAAACGAACAAGCTCATCGAAATTATCCATATCGGAGTTAATATACTCGTATACAGTACAGTTGCAGTAGCCTAATTGTTGAGGCTATGGGATTACCATTATCATTAGTTAGTCGAAATAACGTAGACCTTCATGAATGCGTAGTTCCGTGGCAACAATTTACTCGTATTTCCTTAATGCTGTGTGCAGGGGTTTTGGTCATAATTTTTTTCCCGAAGTCTTGTATTGGATATTATTAGGACTTCGAAATGTTACCTATTGCTGTGAGAAAAAAACTTTTTCATTCAATTATTTTGTGAAGCATTTCGGTTTTTGGGTGCAATTGATTTCTTCTACAGGTTATATTAAACTCTTGATAAATTTTCTATGACTAGAGGCCACCTAAAGGAATAAAATAGCATATTTTTGAAAAACTGAAATTTTCAAATAGATTTCAAAAAAATTATTTTGTAAAAACTACCGTACTTGTTAGATTGAAATAAGAAATATATCATTTTATTCCTCTAGGTGTCTTTTAGTTATAGAATAGTTATCAAGAGTTTAATATAACTTGTAGGAGAAATCAATTGCCCCCAATGCCGAAAACTTTCTACTTTAAACCCCCATATTTCACAAAATAATTGAAAATTTTTTTTCTCATATATGTAGATGACATTCTGAAGTCCTAATAATATCCAATACAAGAAACTTTGGGAAAAAATTATGACCAAAAACCCTGCGCACGCCTTTTTTCACCTTTTTATCTTCCGCGCGCCACTGAAATCTGATTCTAACATAGAAATTTCTCCAAGAAATAACAAAAATACTCAGAAGTACAGTGTCAGTTTTAATACTAGACTTTTCTATAAGAGTATTCTCTCATAAGAAAGGTAATAGGATTTAAAACTAAATAAACCAAAATGCGATTCAAATGTTCTGCATCCAAAACTGAACAAATCGATACAACGGTGTATCCAAGGACCTGACGATTTTACATGAGATAATAATATTTATTATCAGTTAAGCTGAAAGACCCATAGACCATTTTACTTCTTTGATTTCTATAAACATTTCTATAATATGCTTCCCGATTCACAAACAATACTCAATGGCAGTTCTTGAAAAGCTTTTTGTTTCTCCTTTTTGACAGGTTTTTATTATCATCAGTTGTGGTGATAGGCATATGAACCATTCAACTGTTCTAATTCCTATGAACATCAAAAGCTCCACAACTCACAAAAAAAATGTTCATCGGCAGCTCTTGAAAAAGAGTTTGGTTTTTTCTTCTTGTTGTTCAACAGATCTCATAATTTCTGGTTTCAATTGTTTCAAAAATTTTAAAAAGAGGGGTCAAGATTTGAAATGAAAATCGTTTAATTTCATATCTGGTTATTTTTGGAAATAGAATTAATTTAATCTGCGTGTATAAATAAATATTTATAAATATCATGCCGCCAAATTTTCTCCCTGTTCTTTTTTTTCAATTTGACGTTAAAAAAAATTTAAAGAAAGATTTCAACACGATAAAAAATTAAAACGTTAACGCTTGCACTGTGAAAATAAAGTGGATAATAGAGCTAAGCAGCAACCTGAGTTGCTTCAATTTTTTGTATTCGAAATGAACCATTTTCGCATGCCTAAACTAACCTAGAACCTTTAGTGGTAATCTACTTTATAACGTAATTTTTTTTATATACGACCCCTTAAACTCCAAAGTCAATAGTGATCTCACTTGGACTATTAGGAAGCTATATATCAAGTTTCAAGAGTCTAGAATCTTACTTTCAAGCGCTAGGGCACAGACGGACGGACGGACAACGGCACGACTTCAATAGGCCCTGTATAAAATTAGGGTCCTTAATAAAATTTTGTGAATTTTTCTAGGCTAACAACTAGCTATATTATATACTAAACTAATAAATATTGTGCATTTTTATATATATATATATATACTTAACTAATAAATTTTGTGCATTTGTCTAGGTTAAAAACTAACTACAGTATATTACATCCGAAACTAATAAAATTTTGTGAATTTTTCTAGGCTGACAACTAACTATATTATATACTAAACTAATAAATTTAGTGCCTTTTTCTAGGTTGAAAACTAACTATATTACATCCAAAGCTAATGAATTTTTGTAAATTTTTCTAGGTCATCCGCACAAGCGGTACTCCAGCTCTTTCAACTCCGACATCTGGCCTCTATAACACACTCACCAGACGAGACATAGAGCAAACACGTTAACGAACGAAGCTCTTTTCAAAAAGTGATTTCACCCGAGTTTTGTGCTCATTACACGGGATTACTCGCCCTTTTCGCTAACCTTTTAACCCTTCCTCACACTGGAGACAAACAGCCGGAAGATTTCAGGTAAAAGTTATTTTTCGCCGTTTTAAAAGAACAGTGTACCCCAAAACACAACAGTTTACCCTTTCGATACTTTTTTAACGTTCATTGTTGTACTCTAAAAATCGGGAGTCACCAAAAGTATGTTTTTGTAACCTCTTTCTCACCCTTTGTGCACCCTTAAATAAATCACATGTCATCCTTCGTAGCGCAAAAGGGTTCACTTTTTGAATTCGCTACTTCCTTGTATCTATCCAGTCGAAAAAGGTTGTGTACCTACAGATCATCTGAAAATAAAAACTATTCTAGTAATCCGGGTGTGCAACACACCCCTGAAACACCCCGCAAAAGTTGAAAAGACAAAGTATGGGCTACCATCCTGACACCCTTCACTTGAAATGTTTTCATTTTCAACTGCAAACTGAACTCCCAATTCTCATCATTCTTTATTTCTCTGCAATAAATATAGAATTTTTTGCTATGCCACATCAACGACTTGGGGTGTTCTGCACCCCTTGATTGCTGTTGATATATTTGACTGTTTTGTTACACTTTCTCACTGAATTCTAGTGGTGGCAAACTAGGTCACAGGGCACTTAAGATAAGGTTTCATGTTTGGATTTGTGGAGTTTAGCTGATTGATTAGTTTATGATTAGGTTAGAATTAGGAGTCATAGATTTGCATGATAATAATTGATTTCTTTTGTGTAGACTGCCTATTATGGTCCACATAACATGGACCTACACTAGCGCAGTATGTTATTGAAAATGAAATATATCAATGAAGTTGAGTAGAATAGATAGAATAGACGAATGGTAGAAATACCAATAACATTAGTATTTAATAATAAATACTTATAACATTTTTAAACAATGATGAGTAGAAAATGTTTATATTAATTTGAACAACCATTTATCGATCTAGTGATAGCCGAGTGCCGTAGCAGGTATCTGTTCAATCAGAGATAAGCTACGAAACTCCTGAGCCTACTTTGTAACTGTGACCGATTGGAATAGCCAGCAAAAAAGACTCTATTGTCTGCTGTGAAACCACTTCCCGGTGGTTCGGAACCCACCTAAAACTGTAGGTTCAACTCATCAATCACCATCACCCAATTCATTACCCATGCGCAAGTCTCAGACCTGTGTGGGCTTCATCCTCCAAAAGAAAGACCTTGGTATAAAAACTAGAGCCTAAGGGCTTTTGTATTTTCAATAAATTTACTTTATATTTATTTGATAAAAAAGAATATTGAATAAGTTATGAATATTTCAAAATAGGTTTTTTAGGTATTATGTGTGGGTTAGTCGTTTATAAGTATTTTATTTTCGGTCTAAATAAAAATATGAGCTTTTCAATAGAATTTAGGCATTTGAGTTTCACAGTATTCATATCGTTCCATTCTTGAATAGAAATAATATTTTTTCTAAGTATAGCTTAAAAAAAGCAAGTAAATCCGTTTAGACTGATCAAACAAAGACAGACGATTTTTCTTTTTTGATGTTTAATAAAAAATAATATTGTCTTTTTATTGGGTTATGCAATTGAATTTCATTGCTTCCAAATTATTCCAATCTTTAATTAAGATGATATTGGTGCTAATAGAGTAATTAACTTGGAAAATCAGATAATCAGATCGCCAGTATGATCAAAACTCAATCTGTTTATATTCAACTGGAGAAACATTTCATTCACCGTTGAAAAATATTTCTATGTGTTATTAGAATACAATAAGCTGATATTTTTTATTAATTTTCATTTACTTCTTTTGCTACACAGAATTGAAGCAATATTTGAAGACGATGTTCTCATTTTTGCATCCAAGCGCCAAGGAAGAACCGAAGAACTATGCAGTTCGAAACGCGTCCGCTGCGACTCAAAAAGTCAGGTATGCAAAGCACGCTTCTACATAAATGAAGAGTTGAAATTATTGCAACTGCAGATCACGAAAATGGATATCCTCAACAATAATAATGATTATGTGTACTTTAAAATTAGGAAAGGGTTTGGAATTTCCTTGATTTTATCTTTTTAAATAGTCAATTTCCAATATAAAAATAGATTTTCAATAGAAAACAGCTCTTGTGCATAACAATTAACAAACTTTTTCTATTAGTACTTGTATTCCTAGTTATTGCAAAATGGAAGTTATTATTTGTAGATTGAAATTTTTGAATGAAACTGTAATTTTGTAATGTTAGGTGTCTTCACTATTTTAGGGGAAGTGATAGCAGGTATCTGTTCAATCAAAGATAAGCTACGAAACTCCTGGGCGCTCTTTGTAAGGGTGATCGATTGGATTGGCCAGCAAAAACGACTGTGGTAATGAGGTGAATGATGATACAATGATGTTATGAACGGTGAGCCTATAGTGACTATTAGGGAAGTGACAGCCGTGAGCCGTAGCAGGTATCTGTTCAATCAGAGAGATAAGCTGCGTTCTCGTAGGTCCTGTTTGTAACGGTGACCGATTGGATTGGCGAGCAAAAAAGACACTGTTATCTGCTGTAAAATCACTTCCCCGTGGTTTGGAACCCACCTGAAACTGTAGGTCCAATTCATCAATCACCATCACCCAATTCATTACCCACGTACAGGTCTCAGACCTGTGGGCTTCATCCTCAGAAAAAAATGTTGCAATGTTATTGCAAATGTTGTAATTAATATTAACTTGTGGCAAGTTTTATTTGATAATCTACGATTCCCACCTTACTAAGCTACCTAATGTGTCTCAAAATTATTCGTTTCTACCAATCGTACCATTCTAAAAAGGAAATTAAAACCGAAGTGACGATGAAGTTGAGAGGTGGGCCCTGAAAGTTTGACCCCATTACTAGTGGCCTGGGTGCTCAGTTCGCTTAGGCAGCAAGTACTTATACGTGCCCTTCAGTGTTTTAGCCCTTCATGGGGCGTTCAGTACAGTACTTTCGTGGGCAGAGACCTCGCTCTTGGTTACTCCGCGGTCAGCGCTTCTCAAGGGCTCTTCTAAGATCTGATAGCTGCAGCCCTTCCACTCTCTTCATTCTCATTCTTTATTGACGCGAGCCCTTCAAAACTTCTCCATCTCTCTCACACTTACCCCGTCTTTCATCGCCTCATCTCTCTCACACCGACTTCCTCCTATTCTAATGACCCTCGGAAAGAATCTGCCTCTGGCTTGCGAGTTATTTTTAGGCGTCCACTCATGAAAAGCACTCGACCTCACTGCAAAGGTCCTTCTGACGCCTCTATTGCTTGGCCACTTCTTCTTTGCCCCGCTTCTAAAATCAATTTTCATAGCGCTTTTCTTCGTCTAAATCAGATCTTCCATCCCATTCACTCACATGGTATAGTATTATCAAATTGTAGTTCTATGAAATTGTTGATTAATCTACATGTGCTCATTAATATGTAGTAGATTAAGTTTAGATATAGACAGGCAATTGTGCTGGTAAGTCTGAAAACATAAATTGCTTTCTGTGCTCTCGTTATCGATCTTTGGAATGAATCGAGTTTTTTCGTAATTTTTGTATTAGACAATATTAATTTTATATGTAATTTTTGTATAATACAATATTTATATTATTTGTAATTTTTGTATATAACAATATTTATATTATTTGTAATTTTTGTATTAGACAATATTTAAGATGGACGACCAGTATTCGCGAAGTAAATAATTGAGTAGCTATTGATTCAATAGCGGCTTTTTTTTTGAGGATGAAGCCCACATAGGTCTTAGACCTGTGCGTGAGTAATGAGTTGCATGATGGTGATTGATGATTTGGACCTACAGTTTTAGGTAGGTTCCGAACCACCGGGAAGTGATTTTACAGCAGAGAACAGTGTCTTTTTTGGCCATGGCTTTTGCTTTAATGCATGATCCACTTCCAATTAATGAAAATTTTTTTATTACTGTTAAATTATGGATAATTATTCTTAATTCTTTTTTGTTGTGCATTCTGGTGTTTACTTATTATTGTGAATGAAGAGCTTGAAAAAATTTCAATTTTTAGGGGAGAATAAGAAGATAGTGGATAAGGAGGAGGAGGAGGAGGAGGGGGGAGAAGGAGGAGAAGGAGGAGAAGAAGGAGAAGAAGGAGAAGGAGGATAAGGAAGAGAAGGAGGAGAAAAAGAAAAAGGAGGAGAAGAAGGAGAAGGTTGGAGAAGAAGGAGAAGGAGGAGAAGGAGGAGAAGGAGGAGAAGGAGGAGAAGGAGGAGAAGGAGGAGAAGGAGGAGAAGGAGGAGAAGGAGGAGAAGGAGGAGAAGAAGGAGAAGGAGGAGAAGGAGGAGAAGGAGGAGAAAAAGGAAAAGGAGGAGAAGGTTGGAGAAGAAGGAGGGGGAGGAAGGAGAAGGAGGAGAAGAAGGAAGAGGAGGATAAGGAGGAGAAGGAGGAGAAAAAGGAGTAGGAGGATGAAATGAATAATAAAGAAGAAGTTGAAAAAGAAAAGTAGTGAAGAAGACATGAAGTAGTGAAGATGACAGAGGAAGAAGAATAGAGGTGAACAAGAAGTCAGAAAAAGATGAAGGAGGAGGTGGAAGTGGCTGCCGAGGGGGAGGAGGAGGAGGAGAAGGAGGAGAAGGAGGAGAAGGAGGAGAAGGAGGAGAAGGAGGAGAAGGAGGAGAAGGAGGAGAAGGAGGAGAAGAAGGAGAAGGAGGAGAAGGAGGAGAAGGAGGAGAAAAAGGAAAAGGAGGAGAAGGTTGGAGAAGAAGGAGAAGGAGGAGAAGGAGGGGAGGAAGGAGAAGGAGGAGAAGAAGGAGGAGGAGGATAAGGAGGAGAAGGAGGAGAAAAAGGAGTAGGAGGATGAAATGAATAATAAAGAAGAAGTCGAAAAAGAAAAGTAGTGAAGAAGACATGAAGTAGTGAAGATGACAGAGGAAGAAGAATAGAGGTGAACAAGAAGTCAGAAAAAGATGACAGAAGAAAAAGATGAAGGAGGAGGTGGAAGTGGCTGCCGAGGGGGAGGAGGAGGAGGAGAAAAGAAGAAGAATAATAAAGGAGTAGATCAGTAAGAATGGGAAAAGTAGAAATGAGAGCGTGAGTAGAAGAAGAACGACAAGAAGGATAATACAAAAGCACAAAAATAGAGTAGCAAAGAAAGGAGAAATAAATGTACTACAAAGTGTTTTTGAGAAGGAGGAGAAGGAGGAGAAGGAGGAGAAGGAGGAGAAGGAGGAGAAAGAGGAGAAGGAGGAGAAGGAGGAGAAGGAGGAGAAGGAGGAGAAGGAGGAGAAGGAGGAGAAGGAGGAGAAGGAGGAGAAGGAGGAGAAGGAGGAGAAGGAGGAGAAGGAGGAGAAGGAGGAGAAGGAGGAGAAGGAGGAGAAGGAGGAAAAGGAGGAGAAGGAGAAGATAGAGGAGAAGTAGACGAAGACATTTCTTCTACCTTACAGTAATTTGAAGATTTATTTGGTTGGTTTTCAAAACCAGAATCCACTGAATGCTACGGAACATGGCTTGGAAAAGAGTTGATACAAAATTTATCGTACCTCAAACATCTATCAATTCAATTCCAATAAGCACTTCCACCAAGGAATTAGTGAGCGATTCGGGATTATCACATCGTTGAACGAAATGACGAAAACGAATAATTTCCAGCCAATTAGCTGGCGACGTACAATTTTAGTAGTAGTAGAAGTAGCATCGGAGAAGTTTTTTTACTGTTGTTTTACGAGGTTTTCGGAAGACCAGGGTAATAAAAGGGAAGTTGTCTTCAAAGAAGCTAATGGCCGGAGAGTAGGAGGAGGTAGAGGAGGAGGAGGAGGGAAACGAGAAGCAGGTGGAGGAGGTAATAAGAATAAGAAGATGGGTGACTAGGAAGAAGAATAGTAGTAGATGAAGGAGAAGGAGAAGGAAGAGAAGGAGGAGAAGGAGGTGAGGAATGTGGAGGAGGAGAGAGGGAACGAGAAAAAATGAATAGAATAATAAGAAGAAGGAGGATAAGGAGAAGGAGGAGGTGGACAAGAAGAATAAGAAGATGGAGGATTAGAAAGAGGAAGAGTAGGAGAAGGAGAAGGATGAGGAGGAGTACTAGGAGGGGGATTGGAAGAGGATGAGGAGAAGTAGACAAAGTAGAAGAAGAAGAAGAAGAAGAAGAAGAAGAAGAAGAAGAAGAAGAAGAAGAAGAAGAAGAAGAAGAAGAAGAAGAAGAAGAAGAAGAAGAAGAAGAAGAAGGAGAAGAAAAAGAAGAAGAATAAAAAGGAGAAGAAAAAGAAGAAGAATAAAAAGGAGAAGAAAAAGGAGAAGGAGAAGGAAAAGGAGAAGGAGAAGGAGAAGAAGAAGTAGAAGAAGAAGAAGAAGAAGAAGAAAAAGAGGAGGACGAAGAATAAGAAGAAGAAGAAGAAGAAGAGGAGGAGGAGGAAGAGGAGGAAGACGGGGAGGAGGAAGAGGAAGAGGAAGAGGAAGAGGAAGAGTAAGAAGAAGAGGAAAAACAATGAGGAAGAAGAAAAAAAGAGGAAGAAGAAGAAGAAGAAGAAAAAGTAGAACGAGGAAGAAGAAGAGAAAAAACAAGGAGGAAGAAGAACAAGGAGAAGGAGGAGCGATCAATTTATACCTGGGTAATAATTAATAAATCTCAAAGAAAGAGAAGGGCCGACAGTGGTGTTTAATAGGCTAATATTAAAGGCAGATAAGGAAGGTCTCCCGGAGTAATCAATTACGGGTGGAAAGGGAAGAGCTGTGTGGACTTTGGGTAAGAAAGGATAGGTCGAGATGGGTGTGGGGGGAAGGGGGCGGTCCGGGAAGAGAATTAGTGGCCAGGGAAAGGGGGTCCAGGACTCATCTTTTAAGGGAAGGCGATCGGTTTTTGCGACGACCGAAACTCGGGGCGACTAAAACTCAAGGCAAACGGGCTGTAAATAATATGATGAATACCACCCCACCCCGCACTATCCACCCTCAATCGCACCCCCTAAGCACGGGTCACCACCAATCACCGCACCCCTAATGGACAATGCCCCCTTCCATCCCCACCCCCTCCTTAAATCACTCCCTGACCCTGACGACCGCTCCAGGGCTCCCTGACAACGATCTGCACCATTATTCCATTTCTGAATCTCGTCCTACTCAGCGTGCTGACATTTTCCACTGACGCGCTTTTGCACAACTCAGCTTTGCTCTGCTCTGCTCTGCTCTCCCCTCACAGTCATTCCGCTTGTTGTTTACGAGTCATGAAAGTTTAACATTACCCTAATCTCTACAAAGTGCTGGGCCTTATTTGTTAAAGTGGTTAGAACCTAATGTTTTTTGAATAGTTCACCATGACATTGCAGTCATTTTTATAAGAAAATAATAAAACGATACAACATATTATCCAAGGACACGAAAAATGAAATAAATTATTATTATTTATATTATCTTCTATATATATAAAAACGAATGTCTATCTGTATCTAAGTATGTATGTATGTTCCATATAGACTCCGGAACCGCTGAACCGATTTTTATGAAATTTTCAGGCACAATATAGAATAGTCCCGAGATGGTTCCTGTGAAGTGTGGGAGTTAAAAAGTCCCCGCTGAAGGACACAAAAAGGAGAAATCTATCCTTAAAGGAACAGCTGATAGAAGTCAACAGTTTTTAATCCCCCTTAGCGGCGTTATTTACGCTGTCTGAAACGCAAAGACTTTGCATATACCGTGTAGTCGGAGCCTTGCAGTGTGTAGGAAACATATGACTGGGTATGATGGAGTGTAATTATGTCGGGTTGATGACATCTGTTAACCAATGCAGCTAGAAATTTGAAATGCAGCCTCAGCGGGAGGTGGCGAATAATAAAATCAAAAACCTAGCTTCTACCCAGTCATAGGAGGTTTAAATTTGAAATGTTTCTTCATTCAGAGGTGGTGATTAAGAAAACAACGAAGGAGGCTTCTTTGATCAGCTGGAAGAGCCCTAGGACTAACTTATTCCCTAATAGTCCTAGAAGGTTGAAATTTGATATGTAATCTCAGATCTCAGTGGGAGGTGGCGAATAAGGAGTCAAGGAGAATTTTTTATGAGAACGCAGCAACGCGCCTCGGTCCAGCTAGTAATCTATAAGCATCATATGCTTCACAATTCACAAAAAAGAACATTCAGTTCTTGGAAAAAAATGTTTTTTCTTCTTATAATGTGGATGAAATCTAATGTTTTTAAATTAAACTGATACATCCCGATTAGTTTTTATAGTGGGGTTTCTAAAGGTGACTTCCCGGTGGTTCGGAACCCACCTAAGTCTGTAGGTTTAACTCATTAATCACCATCATCCAATTCATTACCCAAGCACAGGTCTCAGACCTATGTGGGCTTCATTCTCCGAAAAAAGAAGAATATAACATATTCTGTATTTATTAAGTTTAGCTAAAATGTTTTTGTAATTATTATGTTATTGATTGATTAATAAATTTTGAACGGAGTATCCAGGGACCCGACGAATTAAATAATAATACTTATTATTATCAATTTTAGACAGATAGGCATATGACCCATTCAATCAGGGTTCATAGTAACCTCTCTGCTAGCATTGCCATTCAACTGCTTCGGTTTCTATATTCGTCATATATATGCTTCCCAATTCACAAACAAATGCACATTGGCAGTTCTTGAATAAGAGATTTGTTTCTTCTCCTTCTTGTTCAACAGACATCACAGTATTAAATATTATGCACTAATATTCTCTCTCTGTTTTTTTTTTCAAATCGACGATTTATAAAAATTACTGCAATATCGTGAATTATTGTAAAACGTTCAATTAATAAGTACAGTACGTAATGGAAGATGAAATCCAACGAATCTAATGTATCCTGACTATTTTATCTATGAACAACAAAGCACTGTGGATCACTAAACATTAAAGACACACTTGCTCTGCTGTACTACAATTTCTGTAAAATATGCTGATTGATCAAAAAATTATTACAACTTACAAGTAGGTTGCCCGATTCAATTGGATAACGATATCTAGAACACGTTACAATTAAATTAATAGTCTCTTGATCCGCTATCCCACTCACCCTCCTTCTTTTTCTTCTTCTTGCAACCTTTTTCTCCTGTCTCCTGTCTCCTGTCTTTTTCCTTTTTTTTCTTTTTCATTTTCTTCTTCTTTTAGAAATTTAGTAGATCTTAGAAAATGTATTGATTTTTGAAAATGTAAGTATTTTGCAACATTTTATTTTCAATCACCGGGATTATAATAATTGTTTGAAGCAGAACTTGTTCACACATTCATAGAAATAATGTGAGCCATTTTATTCGATAAATTTAAATTGTATCATTTCAGATGTGTAGACGACTCAAAATTCTACACGATTAAGTTTGAAGTATTCCATGAAATATTACATTCTAATTATAAATGTGTCAAGAAATCACTAATAAAGGTATTCTCTCACTAGTAAGGGTAGACACAAGATGGAACAGATAAACAATTAGATAATAGAAAACTTCTCTTCTACATTAGTCATATAGTATAATTGGTTTTCTTATTTAAGATAGAACAGATAAATAATTAGATAATAGAACATTTTTCTTCAACATTAGTCATATATTATAATTTTTTTTTTTGCTCCTTTTCCTCTTGGTTTTCTTATTTAAGTTTTGACTACTTTTTACATTTTTCTCAATAACTATTTCCTTATAAACTGTACTCTATGAACCGATACCCTTACTCAGTGGACAGGAGTTTCCCTTGCTGGGAGGTGCCAAACATTTTTTAATTTTTTTTGCAAAATTGTTTGATAAATTTTCTTTTGTATATTGAGAATACGTACAAGTATTCTGTATCTGTTTTTTTTATTGACAATAAAGATGTATTGTATTGTAAATAGAAATCGTTTTGGTTAATACATTTATTCAAAACTGAATTCAGAAGCCGAAATAGATATTATTACAAATCAGCAATGATAAAAGTAAGCGTAATTAATTAAAAACAAATATCATTTTTTTTAAATACTCACTAGAAACAAAGAACACGATGGAATTGAAAATTGACAAAAAATTGAATTATAGGGGAGGAAAAAGGATGTTTTGAGTCACCTATGGAAAAAATTAACCATATAGGCAGTATTTTCATGACTTCGATGATAAAAAATATGACCGTGAAAGGAAAGGGGAAAGAAGTATTCAGGGTACAATGGGGCTGCGATAGGGCTGTGCCAAATAATTACGTTGGAAGAGAAAATAAAAAAGTAGAAGGATAAGAAAAAGAAGGATGAAAAACCCGAGGATGAGCCAAAATAAAAGGAGACACGCAGATAAAAAGTGTTATAAATTCCCATTTCATTGCAGTGTCAGGGGATCTACGCTTGGACACATTGATGGCTTTTTATATGGACCCTGGGCTCAGTGGGTTTGAGCCCAAATATAGATATATAGTAGAGTAGTAGGTAGATATATAGTAGTATATATCTATGGGACCAAACGAACGGCCAGAAGCCAGGTCTAAATTCCCCCGTGACTAGCCTGGCCTCAGCTACCGTCATATGGCTCTTTTCCACCGTAATGTTGCCGTTCTTCCCCCTTGTTTCCCCCCGGTTTCCTCTCCACGTTCACCTTTTTTCGTATCTTGCGAAAAATACTTTCAACTTGTTGAAACTTGTAGGAGAAATGGACGACAAAGTGACTGGAACTTTTTGGCGAATCTTCAAAAGTTGTAGTCTCATCTGTTTCATGTTTTTTGCATTTAAGTTGTCAAATTGTTGAAATGGATAAAATAATTTTAAATTTTTTGTTATAGGCGGTTCGGAATCACCTGAAATAAAATCAGATAAAAATTCATCAAAGTATAATTACAACAATACTTATACGATACTTGCATATCAAGAATTTTTTGGTAAAAAAATTACAAAAGCTCCATGAATATTATTGATTGAATTATTACAATTGAGCTTAATGAAATTGATACTGTACTATACTCATGTAATACTATACTCAATCAACACAGAGTTTTTGACTTTCATGCTTACTGACTAGCAAAAACAAAAAAAATTTAAATAACTCATTTACATTCAGAAGTTCACAATATATTTGTGTATAACATTCAGAATAATTCTCTTGGTATAAGCCTTACTATAAAACTATGTGTTACAATTGAAACATGTTTTCCATGAAATGGCGGAGTGGAAATTATCTAGAAACTCTATAAGTTATTCGTTTTCCCTTTTGAAGTCTAGTGCTCTTCACTCTAGAAATTTCGAAATTTTTACGAATTTGCTTGATGTTTTATTTTTCAATCATAATGATAAAGACTGATGTTGTTCAAACCACTTTAATTATCGAAGTACGAGAGACTATAGTATCGTCTGCTGCATCATTATCAATCTCAATAAACAAATCAAGTCAAAATTTATTAATCGAAATATAATTACAACAGTGCTTTTAGAATAACTCAATCAATATAGAATATTTGTTATCTATAATTTTCTAAATCTAAATCCTTCGATAAAACTTTGTGTTGTAATTTATTATAACATGTTTTTCATTATTCCGCAAAGCGGAAATATCTGTAAACCATTTTTCCTGTTGAAGTCTAGTGCTCTTCATTCTAGAAATTGTCAAGTCATCATGCGAAATTCACTGAACTCCCAATAATTTTTTTTATTTTTCAATCATCATGTATAAGAATGATGTTGTCCTAATCACTTTAATTGTTAAAACACGAGAGGCTATAGTTTCGACTTTTGCATCATAATCAATCTGCAAAATTGCATCATAATCAGGCGGGCCGCTTAGCGCAGTTGGTTGGGGCGTCAGAACTCCAGCCTGCTGTCGTTTCAGCGGTCGTGGGTTCGAATCGCGCTCCTCCGTCTGGCATCTATATATTATCATTCACCTCATTACCCACACACAATTCACGGGCTCATGTGAGCATCATCAGCAATAAAAAAAATCTTAATGAACAATTTAAAAATAAAAAATAAAAATAGAATTAAATAAAAATTTAAAGAATAATTTCAATCAATACTGAATATTCACTGTCGAAAAAGAGTTTATTGAAATTGATAAAGATGTAGCATTCAAAACTATAGTCTCTCGTGTTTAAACAATTAAAGTGGTTTGGAAAACTTCAGTCTTATTAATTATGGAATAATATCACCGACACCAACACAAGAATATTTCCAATCATCTATCACTTATCTAATGCTATCAATGAATAGCAGGTATCTGTTCAGTCAGATAAAGGTAGTTTACGAACTCTTTGGAAGGGTGACCGATTGGATTGACCAGCAAAACAGACTCTGTACTCCGCTGTAAAATCACTTCCCGCTGGTCCGGAGCCTACCTAAAACTGTAGATACAACTCATCAATTACCATCAACCAACTATTTAATACAGGTGCGGGTTTCATCAACCTAGCCCCCCTCCACCAAGGTTGGACTTAAACGGCGTTCCGGTGTAAGCTGAAAACACGACTATAAACTTTTACTCTGGTTACACTAAATCTATAGCCTGACTTGAAGTAGAATCAGCTAGTGCACCGATGACATATCCTACAGACTATCTAATGGAAACCTTCAGGCCACCCTCAGCACGTTAATTAAATACAGTACTGGGGAGAAACAGCAAAAGTTCATTTGAATTGAAGGCGTAACGTGACGAAATGAGGACTTTGAAGGGTGAAATGAAGGAAGGACAAGCAGGGACGAAGGGTTTTGGCAATACAGGGTTCTGGTCATCAATAAGTAAACGGTTGGAAAAGTTTTCGAATTCCCTTTCGAC
This sequence comes from Conomelus anceps, assembly GCA_948455865.1. Taxonomy (NCBI): domain Eukaryota; kingdom Metazoa; phylum Arthropoda; class Insecta; order Hemiptera; family Delphacidae; genus Conomelus; species Conomelus anceps. Next base: position 17,417,415 of record OX418226.1, on the reverse strand, counting down.
CCCAGGACCCTTTCCCAGTTACGGTTTTCAAACATAACATTCCCCCTCTACTTTCCACACACACATTTCCTCCTTGTCAAAACTACCAACCCAAGTCGAAGTAGTTTGACCTTGAGTCGCCCTCTGCTGGTTTTCCCTCTATCGCTATCCCTCTTTCCTCTATCCATTCTTTCTTATGTATCCGCACCTTCCTCTTGGGGCCACTATTCCTTATAAACGTGCCCGTAAAATTGTCAATTTTTGATCCCTCCCATTCTGCATGGCCAACTCTCACCACGGGTAGCCCTAATGCTCTGCCCTGAACCTCCACCTACCATCACAGCACAAATAAGTAGACCCCAAGGGCTCGCCCAACAAAATTCGGGGGCTGAAGTTTTGACCCTATATCTGGTTATACTTTGGCGGCTTCTTCACTGCTGCAGTGTCACTAGTGTAGTTGTGGGTCGGTGACAATTTGATGCAACTACAGTTGAAGTTTAACTGTAAAATTTAAAGTTAGCAGTATGTTTGACCCGGCACAAAAAAATTATATAAAGGATGACTTTTAGACTACCACAGTAGTCTATTAGACTGCACAAATAGAAGCGAGGGTGAGGCTCAATTTATTTCAGTGTTTGACAAGAAGTCACGTCACCAAGCCTGCCTTGAATTATGTAGTGCGGTCTAAATATGAGTTGAAATTTTTTTTTTTGTAGATTACGTCTTGGAGGCTCCAGTCATGGAGTATAAGACAAGTCAGATAAACAATTATACTATCTTAAACATTAGTTACCATAATTACTATATTAATTAATTCAGGTGAGGTTTAAATTTGATTTGAAAGGAACTCTTGAAGCCTACACTATAAAAAGCTTTATCAACTAAATATTTTTTCAGTTGTTTTTTAAATATTTCTATATTTTCAAGACTTTTAAAAAACTGCAGTAGCTTGTTGTAGAGTTTCCTACCAATATAACTAGGTTTTAGTTTGAATAAGCTACTATTGTGACTCACCAAGTGATAATCTCCTCGGCTTCTTGTATTATAATCGTGTACGTCAAGATTTTGGTTAATATCACTCTTTTTTACATATAAAGTAGCTTCATACACATGTTGGCGCAGTTGGTTGGAACGCTTGTCTGTGATTAGATAAGACCATGGGTGGCTTATTTTCTTACAGCCTCGAGTTCGAATCTCATCCAGCCATGGATACTTCCCACCATTCACCCATTAGCCTCGCACAAATCTCCAGAATTATGTAAGGATCATCCATTCATTTATTAAAAAAAATGTCTGCTCTTAAAATATTGCAGTCATAGTACAGTTATAGACGTCAGAAACGTCTTTTCATTAGTTCTAATTGTTCTCCAAAGCGGTTCAAATCTTGATTGAGATTGAAAATTTAACATTTGCTGTTTAAAGAACTCTTATTACTATTAACTATAGGGTCTATAAGGTCATTAACTATCAAATTTTGTTATTACAAAACATATTTGCAGAATCTTTATTATTTTCAAAAACAGCGTCTAAACACATTCCAAAATTACCATGAAAAGCTGTGAAGTTTCAGTTACAGAGAACGCAAAAGTTGGAAAAGGTAACTAGTCTCACATCCACTTGCTTCCTTGACGTTATTTTCAGAGTAAGAATCATGATTAGAATCCGCAAAAGACTATCCAATAGCAATACAGGTATAAAGTATACCCTCACCATCACCTAGGCTTAAATACTTGTTGAAAGTTGCCTTTGTAAATAAATAAATAAATAAATAAATAGATAAATAAATAAATAGATAAATACATAAATAAATAAATAAATAAATAAATAAATACATAAATACATAAATAAATAAATAAATAAAGTATAAAGTATTATGGATAAATTATAAAGTATTATGCGTGAAGTATAAAGCATAATGTATACAGTATAAAATGTTAGGTATAAAGTATAAAGCATTATGTATAACGTATTGGATACCGCAAGGCACTAGTTAGATTAACGGATGTAACAAAGTACAGGTATACAACCCTTTTTCTATCTTCATGTACATTATTCCAATTCGCTTAGTGTCACTTCGTGGGAACTTCTAATCCCGGAGGGTTGAAAGTTATTTTACAGTTAAAAAAATGCGTTGCAACATTCCTGCACTGTTACATGCACGCAGGTAGCGTTGAGCCGATAAAAAATAATTTTCAAGAGGGGTGAATGTCTCATCCTTTCTTTTTTCTCTTTTCTTTTCTTCTCTCTTTCCACCTGATTGGTTCTACTCTGCAAATCTTCTTCACCTGCCTTCTTCTTTGTTGAAACATGAAGGGTTGATGAACATATTCTTTCATTTATCTTTTCATTTGGCACGTTATTCGTTCTCACAAGCGAAATCTATCTGTAAACTTGAACAGTGAACAGTAAAGTGCCCTCGTATTCTTCTAAATTATGGCTTTTAAATATAAAAGTAACGTGAAAATAATTTTGGCCTGACTGAGCAACGTACATGATGATGTTGAGTATAAGATGTTGAAGCATACATTTTTTACCTGGAAAATTCACTTTTTATGTGTTAAACTTATTATTCCAGGATTCAAACTTACTCATTTAGAGGTATAAAAATAGATTTCAATTGATTAATGATTTATGTCACCTGAAGTAACTTTAATATATATGACTATCATACAAGAGTGGCTGGCTGTTATATAAAGGAAGTTGATTTTTATTGAATAGAAAGTTGAAATACATCTACTTCATAGATAATAAAAAGAACTTCCTCAATTTAATTATTATTCTGTTATTATTATATTGTCAATTTAATTATTAAATTGTTATTTGATTCGAGACTTCAAGTAGTCTTGGGTCGTTGACGGTTTTCTCATCAACGAAACGCAACTAGTTTTGAATAAACGTAAACTAGTTAAATGTTGAATGTTACGAACAATATGCGTTTGCGTTTTCATTGAAGAATAACGAGCTGTCTACTGTCCACCGAGATCGTTTCCTTTATGAGGAATGTGCAAACAACGAATTACTGCCTTAAATCCGTGATCAGTGGAAATATAACTCATACTCACCCAACTCGCATACTTACCACCGAAACCGAAATCAATTTAAAATGGTGATAGAGAAATTGTGATTTTCAGATTCGGATTCAGCGCCCTGAAATTAATAAACTACTTCGTGGAGACTAAACATGATAAAAATTAAGAAGTTTTTTTTATTATCTTGAAGTAGATGTATTTCAACTTATGATGTTGAAGATCCATCTTGTTTCCACTAATATGTATTATAAACTTAAAAAACACTTTTGAATGGAAATTGACTCACGTTATGGCGTGACGGCCGTTTCGCTCTGTTGTCTAGAGCATCATCAGACGACCCACAGTACACTACCCGCAGTGTACTGTGGGTCGTCTGACGATGCTCTAGACAACAGAGCGAAACGGCCGTCACGCCATAACGTGAGTCAATTTCCATTCAAAAGTGTTTTTTAAGTTTATAATATTTCAACTTTTTATTCAATAAAAATCAACTTTTATTTGATTATTTTTGCATACTCGCGAGTAATGTTATTAATTTGAAGGCGCTAAATCCGAATTTGAAATCAGAATTTCTCTATCTCTATTTTTACGCGATTTAGATTGCATATGGCGTTCGTTTTTGAAAAATGCAACATTGTACTGCTGACAATCGTCTCAATCGGTTCGTATAATTATTCCATTGAAAAACTGATTTGTGTTGATCAACTGTTTGCTATTTACACTACTTGGATTTCCAATTGACTCCCATTTCAATTGCGCTAAAAAGGAATGCATTAACCATTGATATGGAAATGTAGTTGAAGCATCAACTGGTTTAGTTGAGTGACAAAACAGTTGAATCGTTAATAACAAATAAACAGTTAATTAAACTAGTTCGATGAATCAACGCTCATTACTAACTTCAAGAGTCCATTTCAATTCTTACTATGGCAAAAAATGGGACTAAATCAACAATTTGAGAAAGAATAATGTTGATGTTCAGTTAAAATTCTATTGAACTCTTAAAATTCAAAATATCTCTTAACCTGAACTAAAAATAGTGCTTAATAGGCCTAGGACTGTGCTTATCAATGTTCCTTCGGTTTCTCCTGAATCAAGCAGCTTTTAAATGTAAATGTATGTATGTATTATGTATGTATTAAAACGTAATGTATTTACAAAGGCATTTTAAGATTCCCATGAGACAAGAGACAATGGATGAACGTTCTGTTGTTTTAATTTAATTGAGAAATATGAACATCATTTAAACTCACATTATATTTATTTAACATTATAACATTATCAATCACATTCAAATAAATTCAATCACATCTAGATTTTTGATCATCCATCTTTTCAGTCCAACATCTCAACACCGACTAAAAAACTATTTCACCAAAACATCTGTACAAATTACCAGCTGTGCTATTTTGATAATTTATGTCTCATACATAACAACACTTCCCCCTGAGACATAAATCCATCAAAATCAAAACATTGATTAATATAACAAAACAAAAGAAACAAAATTAAATTATCAAAACATTACATCACAAACTTTGGAACAGATCAGAAAAATACAAACAAATTAAATTATCAAAACATCAAATCATTACATCACAAACTTTGGAACAGATCAGAAAAAATACAAACAAATTAAAATTCTGCATTAAACAAAATACTCTCATTTTTCATTTCTAATACCCAAATACAATCTGATATGTTCAACTTTAGCTTTAGACAACGATTTTGTCAAAATATCTGCAACATTTTCTTCTGATTTGATATATTCAAAGTTAATCAATCCATCCTCAACTAAACTTCTTACAAAGAAACAATATATCTCCATGTATTTGTTTGTTTCAGTAATTATTTTGCTTTTACTATTACTGATAGCTCCTTGATTGTCAGCAAAAACTGTCCACGTTTTAGGTAGAATGTCTGATAAGCCTACTTCTTCAATAAGATGTGAAAGCCATAAAATTTCTTTACATATTTCACATTGTGCTCTGAACTCAGCCTCCATAGTAGATAAACACACACGTTTAGACTGTTTCTTGGTTTTCCATATCACTGGAGCTCCCGCAAGCATTATAATAAAACCAGAAAATGATTTTCTATCACCATTATTTCCAAAATCAGAATCAACAAAACATTCGAATCCTTTTGACTCTTGTTTATAATTAAGTCTCATATTTTTGGTTGTGTTAATATATTTCAATAAGTGTTTTACTTCTAGCCAATTCATTTCTGAAGGATCCTGATTAAATTGACTCAATTTGCAGATGGCATACATAATATCGGGCCTTGTACAATTGGCTAAATACAGCAAGCTTCCTAATGCACTTCTGTACTTAGTTTTATCACATTTCTTCAAATCTGCATTACATTTTGTACATTCTGGATTGAAATCTGCACATTTCTTACAATATTTAACAACTTTGCCCTGCACTGGTAAAGGAGTATAACATTCTTTTGCATTTTCCATGCCATACGTTTGTACTACACCTGAAACATATTTATTTTGATCCAATACAATGCAACCGTTTTCCTCATGCGAGATCCTAATAGAAAGAAAATTACTCAACAATCCTAAATTCCTTATATCAAATAACTTTGACAATTCTTCAGTTAACCAATCAATTGATTCCAACTTCCCCCACATTGCAATATCATCAACATACAACCCAACATAAATTTGCTTTTCTTTACAGTAATAAAGACATGGATCGTACACAGCTTGCTTCAAGGAAAGTGCCTTGAAGGCTTGATCAATGCAATTATTCCAATCTCTACCTGATTGAGGAAGTCCGTACATGCTCTTCTTGAGCTTATAAACATGATCTTTCAGCTTAACATTTTTGAATCCTTTGGGTTGCTCCACATACACATCTTCTTTCAATTCACTATTCAAATAAGCTGCTTTCACATCAACATGCCTGTCAGTCCATTTCTTAATTACACTTATTGCAATCATCAACCTTACTGTTTTCCTCTTTATTACTGGACAATATGCATCTTCATAATCGACTCCTGGCTTCAAATTATAACCTTGAACTACTAGTCTCGCTCTGTACCTTTCTATTTCTCCATTCTGATTTATTTTCTGCTTAAACACCCATCTCGTTCCTAATACTTTATGATTCTTTGGTCTTTCTACAAGCATCCATGTGTTTTTAGAATCTAGTGTTGCAATCTCTTCATTCATAGCATCCATCCATCCGACACAGTCTTTTCCACTCACTGCTTCTTCGTAACTCTCTGGATCTATATTATAATTATTTTTATTCTTAGCTGCACAACAGTTCGTTTTCAGGTCATCATTTTTATAATTAATCAATCTTTTATTTGCCAATCTAATCGATTTTCTAATGACTTCTCCTCTAATATTCTGCATATTATTCTCATCAATATTCTCTATCTCATCAACATTCTCCCTCTCATTAACATTCTCATCATGACAGATCCCATCATTCTGAATTTCATTATCAATCTCAATCGCATTTCTCATTCTCAATCGCATTTCATCATTCACATCATCATTTTCAACAATAACATCAAATATATCCACCTTATCCAACTCAATCATCTTTGTCATTGCAATTTGCTCATATAAATTTAAATTTTGTACTCTGCCGACAGTCTGCTCACTCAAAACCTTTAAACTTTGAATAGTCACTGCCATACTTGTAAGTGCTATCGTATCCTTCACTCCTAAGTAACAATCTCTATCAATTACATTTTCTACAATCTTGTTTCTTTTTACAACATGAAGTACATACAATCCATTTTCTAATGTAGCTTTTGAAAACATTCTCTCCATTATCAAAAACCCATAGCATAATTTTTCTTGAATTGCATACATACACCTTTAGACGTTAACTGATTAACAGACAACAAATTAAAATTAAAATCAGGTACATACAATACATCAGATAATGTAAGGGTGTAACCGCCACATTCTTCAGTCATTTCGATCTCTACTTTTCCACATCCTTTAACAGTCGTGTTCCCTTTTCCCATAGTTACTGTACCATTACATTTATCCATTTCTACAAAAAATTCCTTTTGTGAACAGATATGATTTGTTGCAGCCGAATCTACTACCCATTCAATATTATGTTCTGCATTTTTTGATAATAGCCCAACAGTACTTATATAAGCTTTATGTTTAGATTTGTTATGCTCTCTAAATACAATTTCATTATTTGCATTCTCAACACAATCATTAGCCCAATGACCAAACTTACCGCATTTAAAACATTTAACCTTATGACAATGTTTAGCAATATGTCCCACACCTTTGCAGAAAAAACATCTCTTACTGTCCACCTCATCCGAGTTTGTTCTTATGTTCTTATCAACGTTCTCAGCTCGCCTATTTCTATTATTCTGCTTTCTGGTTGGAAAACGCGTCTTCTGCCCTGCATGATGTCGTGTGGAAGTCAGCGCTACGCCTTCATCTGCATCGCGAATTTCATTCCCTTCTTCTAACAATCGTGCTTTTACAAGTGTAACCGTCAAGTTTTCTTCTCTTCCCAATTGTTCAATTATATTTCCATAATGCTCAATAGGTAATCCTAACAATATTAATCCAGCGATCTGTTTATCTGTGTATGTCCATCCAGCTTGTCGTGCTCTCTGGTACTGATTTTGAATTTTAGCAATATATTCATGTAGCTCTTCCTTCTCTTCTTTCTCAATCGAAAATAGTGTTTTTAAATGTCTCAATCCTTGTAAAAAACTGACTTTAGTGTGAATATCCTCTAATATTTTCCACGCTTCTGACGCTAGTTTACTTTCACAAATATCATTCAAATAGTTATCACTTACACTTTTATATAAAAAGGAAATTGCTTTTCTATTGAGTCTCTCTTGTTCCACGTTTAACTGACCGGTGAAGCCTGGTTCAATCGCATTCCAACAATTTAATTGAATTAACTCAGCCTTAACTCGTAATTTCCATGAGAAATAATTTTTACTGTTCAACATAGATATTCCGTTAATTTTATCGAATTCAGCCATTTTACAATATTAAAAAAAAAAACGTTCAACTCACCATTTACAATCACTAGCAATCCAATCAACTCAACAATGCACTTTCATGTTCATATTTCCCGACTTAATAATTTCTCTTGTTCGTGTCTGGGCACCATAACCTGTTGTTTTAATTTAATTGAGAAATATGAACATCATTTGAACTT
>OX418226.1:17394553-17409024 GCA_948455865.1 Conomelus anceps | reverse complement strand
AATAACGAAATAGATTTAGAGTTACAACGTTAAAAGATAAAATATTTGAAATTTTAATTAATCAATCGAGACATTTTGACGGAAACCTTCGTTGGTTCATCGCTGCTACCGTTAATCTTGTAAAGTTATCTGCGTTAGCTGACGTTAGCGGTGATGGACAAGAATTGAAGGTTGAAACTAACGCAACATTTCACAGTACGTCTCATAATATCGTTAATATAAGTTTAAATAAGGATGAATTACTCAGTCAGTATGAAGCGGGGTCTAATAAGTTACAAAATGCTCTTGACAGATTTTTGTGTTTTGGCTCGGGATGGGTTGTTAATCGTATACAACATTTAGACCTTAATTTTGCGAGATACAATTCCATTTATGCAGGGTATAACAATTCATAATTTACTAGCACACCTAAGGCAATAATAACCAAAAAAGGTTGTAATTAATATAAAAAACTTACACGATAAGAAGTGCTTTCTATGAAGTGTTCTTGCATATCTGCATTACAGACGTAATAATTTGAATGTAGAATATTTAAAACAATACGAAAAAGAGTTAAATATTAATAAACTTTCCGTCAAAAATCATAAAAAATTCGTCGGATTACGATCAAATTTATATTCGTTTGAGTTTCTCAATGAAAATAATGAAATTCAAAATAAAAATGTAGCTAAAGGCGTAACAAGATACATTATTGATTCAAAACTGAGATTTTCAATGTATGAAAAATGCTTATTTGAACGATGTGTTCATTACGAATCATCAAATTTGATACGTTCCTATTTACACCATATATTTCAGGTTCGAGTGGGTAGAATTTGTATTAGTCTGCTGGATGATAAGCGTTTTTTACTTCCATGTCGAATTAAAACTTTAGCGTGGTTTCATAAAGACATACCTAATTTCAATGGAGAGGAGGAGGAGGGAAGCGCGGGTGAAGGTAGAACTTGAGGCCGATATCGTCATCAGGAAGTATTGGATAGGTCAGGTTTTGTTAGACGAGTGAAAGCACAGTTGAGTTGCAGACGTGTTGTGGAAGGTCAGTTTTTGCATTTCGCGTTAGCCGGCTTGTTGCAGCAAAGGTGAAGGACTCGAACGTGTTTTGCGTTATAGCGTGCATAAAAATCCGGCTGCATATATTATTTATTACAGCATAACGGTGGATGCGAGTCAACATTGAACTAAATTTTACACTCTTCCTTATTCCGAGTGCATGGTTATTACAAAATGAATACTGTTCGTCAACGTTTAGCTAAGGAATTACACTCGAGTGCACGTAAAAACTTTAAAAGACGGAGTTATGTTTTAAAGGGAATTTTGGACATGTTGCAGGCAGATTTAATTGAAATGACTCAGTTTACTAAAATAAACTCTAACTACAGATTTATTCTATCGGTTATTAACGCGTTTTCGAAATACGCGTACGCCGTTCCTCTCAAATCGAAATCTGGTCGCGAGGTGAGCATAGCCTTAAAACCAATTTTTGAGAAAAATCGTGGTGTGCGTTTGCTGTGCACAGACCGAGGGTCGGAATTCTTCAATTCGCATGTGAAGGCGTTATTAAAGAAATATAACATACACCATTACCATGTCTACTCAGACAAAAAGGCTGCTATTATTGAACGATTTAATCGAACATTAAAGTCAAAAATCTACAGACATTTCACCGAAACCGGGAATTATAGGTGGATAGATATGTTAGACAAGATTGTAAGCCAGTATAATGACACCGTTCATTCGACGATTAAGTTAAAACCTGCTGAAGTTACACTAAAACATGAACAAAAAATTATTGCCGAGTTAAATAGACAGAAATTACCTAACCTGAAAAAGAACAAAATTAGACCTAAATTTCGTCTAGGCGAAGTAGTGCGCATTTCGAAGCATAGAAATATTTTTGATAAATCTTATCACATCAACTGGAGCGTAGAATTGTTTAAAATTGTTTCCGTATACCCGTCAGATCCGCCAACATATCAATTGAAGGATTTTAACAATGAACTTATATTGGGGAGGTTTTATGAACAAGAATTAAAGAGAACTGAGTTGGACGAGAATGATATGAATGTTTATTTAGTTGAGAAGGTACTGAAACGTAGAGGACGAAAGGTGTTAGTACAATGGGTCGGATTCAAACATCCTAGTTGGATTAATAAGACGGATCTTCTTGTTGATTAATAATACGTATGTATTTTTCAGAGTATGGCGTCAGCAATGTTGGAGTCGCGCCGCAGTTTAACAACTATTTTGAGTGACCTTATAGTAGAATTGAGAAAATATACAAGTGCAAACAGCTACACTTTGAATGAATTTATATGGTTTTTGGATGATGTAAAAGGTGTAGAAAAATTTGAACATTGGAGTTTTTGTTACACGTCAAAAGCGTCCAGCACATGTGATTGTTCACTATTAGCAATGAAAATAGAAGCGGTTCGCGAGTACCTTAGCGATGATTATTTTCGTGAACGTCTTGATAGTTGGTCTACTTTCGTTCGGGACTTGCTTATTATGTGTGGTGTAGAGGCTGGACTGTTTTACGACGAATGCTAACTCTTAATATTAGTATAACCGCTTAGGTTAGGAGAGTTAATATAAAACATTTATGAATATTGTATATTTTTTCAGATTATGTCATCATCATCGCTGTCGTTCAAATTTGAACCTCACAATTGTAAATTGACAAGGCTTTTAGAAAAACTTGTAGATGAGTTAAAATGTTGTTGTACCGATTCAAATTTTACTTTGAATGATTATTTATTATTTTTAAGTGGGAAATGTGAGACAATACAACAATTTGGACATTTAAGCTTTTGTTATCTATCAAAAATAGATTTTGATAGGTTGAAACGTGAGGGAAAAAGATTACCAGACGTTGTTGATACATGTCCTTGTACTAGATTGGGTATGATGGAGAGTGAAATACGTAGGTATGTTAGTGAACATGAAACTTTAAACTCTTTTGGAAAGGATATTATTGACGCTATGTTAGAGAGGTGTGGATTAGAAGCCGAGTTAAAACGTGATTAAGTTTAAGTTGCTAGATAAGAACATTTTCTTTCAATTGTTGAATTATTGTTTAAGAAAATAAATAAGTGTAATAATTTTTAAGTTAGTATATATAGCTTTTGGACATGTTGTATTATTGTTGTTTGAGAGAATATAGTGCGACATCTTGTTGGTTGTTTTATTGTGTGAAAAAACCCATGTTTTATCTTTTAGTTGTAGTTATGACGTGTGTAGGAACGCACACACAGACACACACTGTTAACAATGATTGAAAATAAGGTATCAAAGAAAGATGATGTTAAACCTGAAATACCTATTTTAAATTTCGACGAATTGATTATCAGCAGTACAAAGAAGACATCAGGTGAAAACAATAAGCATGGCGATCTTTTTCCGCATAATGTACGCGGCTTGATTATTGGGTCTTCAAATTGTGGAAAAACGAATATTTTGTTGAATCTAATTTTTAATAAAAAAACATTACGCTTTCGCAGTTTGCATGTATTTAGTAAGTCGTTATATCAACCAAAGTATGTATTCTTGGAAAAGATTTTCTCCACGCTAAAGTTTATAAAGTTTTTTATGTCAGATGATATTTCTAGCATCCCGAACCCGAATGATTTAGAAAGACATTCTTTAGTAATCTTTGACGATTTACAACTGCAAAGAGTTCCACAGATCAAAGATTATTACAGTATGGGACGACATAAAGAAATTGATGTGCTGTTTCTGAACCAATCGTATGCAAGTATTCAGAAGCACATAATTAGAGAGAACAGTAATATAATTTTGGTCTTTAGAGTAGATATATTATCTTTGAAACTCATATATAGGGATTTCGCTGAGAGCGATATGATATTTAATACTTTTAAAAATATGTGTTCCGAGGTTTGGACTAAAGGTGAAGGTCATAACTTTGTAACAATCTGCACGGAATGTAAATTAACCGATGGTAGGTACAGATTGAATTTAGACGTATTTTTAGACCCGAACCAGTTCAAATAGACTAGTATATAACAAACGCGATTTGGCGGTTAGTTGTTGAACGGCATTCTTATTGAGTGTTTGCAATTATGAAAGGTGGTAAGAAAACGGTAGGACAGAGGAGAGGGAAGGAAAAGGTGAGAATAAAACGGCGTGGAAGGGAAATAAAATCGAGAACAAGTGTGAACGCTAGTAGAGATCTTTTAACGAATAAAATTCACGATTTGAGGAAATCCATTGTTGAAAAATTTAATACTTTACGCGGAGTACAGTCTGAAACAGAGACAAATTTGAAAAATAGGTTGGCACCAATTATAAACCCGCTCCAGGAATTGAAGGAATCTTCACTTAAAATTGAAAAACAAATCAAAGCTGAGAAAGATGATTCTAATGAAAAGGATTTCTATATAAAAAAAGGGGAATCAACAGCTGAGGAGGAGGAGGAGGAGGAGGAGGAGGAGGAGGAATTGACAGATAATGAGTCTGTTTATTTCGACGAAGGTGAAGAAAAAGTTGACAAAAAGTCGGATTCATCTACTGTTTTAAGTAAGTCATTTTCGCTTAAGAAAAACCCGGTACAAGTTTTGCTTGATTCTTATTTAGACAGTTTTCACACATTAAAGAAAAAAGGTGTATCATATGGAATTCAATATAATTTGGAAAATGGTACATACTTTATGGGAAATAAGGTACCGATTGAGTTTGTAGATAAATACATTATTGTTAGAGGTAAAAAATTTAAAATAACAACTGGTTTGTTAGAATTACTTTTTGAATCACAACCGAATGACGACGAATGTAGCACACTCGACTTTCGAAATTATAGAAAAATTTTAATTGAAACAGGGGCGCATTTGAATAAAGATGGATATGTAAAGAGAACTAGTGGAATTAAATCACGGTTAATTCAAAGAATGTTTCCATCAAGAACTACTTTGGCTGCAAGACAGCGTGTAGGTAAAGGTTTGCATTTTTTGAGAAATACAAGTCAACACAGATCTTATATTTTCTATGATAATCCAAATGAGTTAGTTAGCCGGTTAGTATTACTTTTATCTTCCAGAAAAGCTGGTAACCAATCACATTCGATCGAAATAAATTCAATTTTGGAAGAACTGAGGGAATCCAACATTATAACCTAGACTAGGCGTAGGCGTGAAGCAGGTGCGCCGATAGCACGGTAGGTTGAAGAGTAGGAACAAGCGACCTACGAATAACGTAGAAAGGGGACAAGTCGAGAACATGATGTGGGTTGCGAGCGAGCCTTGAGAGCTGCGACAGTGAAGCGGTCTGTCGGGTGAGCAGAATACGAATTAGCGCACAAAGGAGACAGGCCGAAAACATGCTGTGGGTTGCGGCGTGGGGGGTTATGGACAAGTGGAAGGAAACTGGCCGATAGGCGCCCAATATAGTGCTAGCATTTGACGTTGGGTGGGGTAGCCTATTCAGGAGACCGAATAACATTCTGACCGGCAAGTCAGTTCTACGGCAGCTGCCGCTTGACACGGAGCAGGTTCTGTGTTCTTTTTTCTTCTCAACATAAATCGCGTTGATACGCCGGTCGGGCTCTTTGTTCTGCAAACAAAATATGACTCAAGGCTTCGCTCTTACTATCTTTGTTTTGTTTTTTTAAACTTGATTCTTGTCTCCTGCTGGAGATGGAAACAATTCAAAATGGCTGTTTTAAACAAGGTTATTCATTTTTTTTCTCTCCTAACCTTATCCCCCCACCTAAAAAAAAGAAAAATTCATGCAGTACAGATTTGGGCAAAGCCTAAAAAAAGAGAAAAAGTGGAAACAATTCAAAATGGCTGTTTTCATGTAGTACAGGTTTGGGAGATACCTACAAAAAGAAAATGGCTGTTTTAAACAAGGTTATTTATTTTTTTATCTCCTAACCTTATCCCCCCACCTAAAAAAAAAAGAAAAATTCATGCAGTACAGGTTTGGGCAAAGCCTAAAAAAAGAGAAAAAGTGGAAACAATTCAAAATGGCTGTTTTCATGTAGTACAGGTTTGGGTGATGCCTACAAAAAGAAAATGGCTGTTTTAAACAAGGTTATTTATTTTTTTATCTCATAAACTTATCCCCCCACCTAAAAAAAAGTGGAAACAATTCAAAATGGCTGTTTTCATGTAGTACAGGTTTGGGTGATGCCTACATAAAGAAAATGGCTGTTTTAAACAAGGTTATTTATTATTTATCTCCTAAACTTATCCCCCCACCCAAAAAAAGTGGAAACAATTCAAAATGGCTGTTTTCATGTAGTACAGGTTTGGGAGATGTCTACAAAAAGAAAATGGCTGTTTTAAACAAGGTTATTTATTTTTTCTCTCCTAAACTTATCCCCCCCACCCAAAAAAAAGTGGAAACAATTCAAAATGGCTGTTTTCATGTAGTACAGGTTTGGGCAAAACCTACAAAAAAGGAAAAAGACCGTGGGCGCGCGCGCCATTTTCCTTTGGACAGGGGCAGGGGGGCTTGAAGGGGGATAGGTCCAGGGGGCTTGAGGGGGGGTAAACGGGTCCCCCACTCCAACATGTGCAGCCAATGGCGTGCCTCAAAAATTTACAAAATGGCCGACTCCCCCCTAAAGGGGCGTGGCCTTCTCCCATTGGCCAGGGGGGGCGTGGCCTAAGGAGGGTGACCTTGAAATGCAGGCCTGTGATTGGTTAGGCCGTTCCTGCAATACCACACTACTTGAGTGAGGGGCTAGTTTGCAACCGCCGAGTAATCATCCCCCTATGATTTACTGCTTCGGGGCTTTCTTCTCCTCTTTCTCCTCCTCCTTCTCCTTCTCCTTCAACAATCTTCAACTTCTCTTGCTTATTCTTCTCCCCCTCCTAGTTTTTTGTCATCGTATTCTTGTTCTTGTTCTTGTTCTTGTGCTGGTTCTTGTTCTTGTTCTTGTTCTTGTTCTTGTTCTTGTTCTTGTTCTTGTTCTTGTTCTTGTTCTTGTTCTTGTTCTTGTTCTTGTTCTTGTTCCTGTTCCTGTACTTGTTCATGTTCTTTTTCTACATTATTCCTTCTTCTGAATATATTCTTTATTCTTGAAGAGTGATTTGAAATTAAGAGAAAAATCTATCACGTAATAATTTGAGGAAATGAAAAGTTCCGGCAGATCATCTGAAGTCTTATATCTAATATTTTTCATTCTATGCATTAAAACAGAAAACAATAGTTTTAAAAATGGAACTATCTTCTATATTCACACATTTTCATTTTTTTAATAGAAAATCATAACATTACTTTCTAGCCTAATGATTAATTAGTGATATTAATTGATATCTATGATAAATAACTGTTTTTATATCCTCAGAAATAAACTTTTCAAGCAGGGGAAGATCCAGAAACATACTGTAATTTTCATATAACTTGGCAGCAGTATGCTGGGTTCAGATGTAGCATGTTCCATCTGGTACACGCTGCCAAGTTATATGAATACTACAGTATCTTGGGGGAGCTCGGCTCGAGAAAGGGCCTGGGGGTCACTCTCTTCTCACTTCTCACTTACATGGGGGTCTAGAAGATCTTTATTTCTTAAATTTTCAGCATTGAAAAGCCTCTAAACATGCCTAGCACATTATATAAATCTAAAATCCTGCAAGATAAAGTTGAAAATTTTCAATTTTTTCAGTTTAATGTGGGGCCCTAAGACTTCTCAAACCCCTCTCCCTTGGATCCGCTACTTTTTCGAAGCTATGATACTGAAATTTCTTAAATGAAATAAACAATTAGTTCAAGCATAGCATTGACTTGAAAAGACGTTGTCAATAACATTATTAAATAAACAAATTTTACGAGCAAGACATCTGATTCACTTTCCTTATGGTTGCGACCAAAAAGGTCAGTAGCATTCATAGTCAATCAACACCGTATACAAACTGTCATGTCGGGAAGACAGACAGACGTGTTCAGCTGGAAATTCGGATGATTAAGAATGGAGGAGAGTCCTAGACGTCCACGTTTCGAGGGACTTCCAAGCCGAGGGAGAGGTTCTGTTCATTTGCAAGAGAAGGCGTTGAAGGGAGCATAATTGAAGCAAACTGATTGGGGTTAGAGGGGGTAAAGGGACCAAGGAATCAGGATGGAAGGGGATGCAGGGGGATTGGAAAGGCGAGCGAAAGGATTGAAGCGTCCAGGGGGACAGCTGTGGAACCTACTGGGCACCTGAGTCACACAAAGGGCCGTTTACGAGTAACTTATACTATTCAGATTGTTGAGTTTGAGTGGGAAGTGATTTGATGTTTGAAATTTGAAAATGTTTTAGCGTGCTCTATCCCCGGGTACGGATCCACCCTCCAATAGCCATGACTCAAGCACTAGATAGAATTTACTTGGCCGAAATGTGCGTTAAATGGAAGGATTTATTTTAGAAAAACTCAATACGCGATTTAAGAGATGTTATTTTCAAAAATATTTCCGGGGGGGGGGGGGGGGGACCCTCGGACCTTTGTTTCATGCGAGAGAGTCATTTAAATACTTTATACTTTGAGGTATCCACTTAGAAACGTGTAATGGAACTACGAAATTCTATGTGTATTAAGCCTGTATGCAAGCAGGGACGTATCAGGGACGTGGGTTGGTTCCCCGGGTCCGAACTGTCTTTCTATTGGCGATGGCTGAAGTCGAGACCTTACTGCATACTCATTATATATCGAGGCCTTGCTCAAGCTGTCAATTACTAGATATAACTTACTTTTACCATAATGCGCGTTAAAATGGAAGGATTTATGTCCAGAAACGCTGAATATGCGATTTTAGAGGGGATATTTTTCAATTTTTTTCCCGGAGGAGGACGCTTGGAGCCCTTTTTTCATGATGTTAAGATTATAATGTTGATTATGCTCTTATATTGCTATAAATACTTAAGTTTTAACTCTTATAATGATCTGGGGTAGTATATCTGGTGGTGTTGGGGGTGAGGGGATATTCTTGCTGTCGGATCCACCCTTGAGAAATTTCTGGCTACACCTATGCCAGTCCCTCATGCTTAACAATCTCCAAAAAATAACAGTTTACAACTAAAAACTTTCAAAAGATTTTTCAGTAATTTCAGTTACGCTATTCAGATTTCTGAGTTTGAGTAGCAATTGCTCTGATGTTTGGAAATGGCTTAACATGGACCACATACTTGAAAGTGAAAGCTTGATTGGTCTTTCAGTACTGTGACTACGAATAATACAAGTACTAATAAAAATGTTTAGTGAATTTCTCTAGACGTAGAAGGTCAGTGAAGAACTGAAGATTGTTTTGATTAATTCAATTTAATTGACACTTGCACACGCCATTTTGTTGAATAATAATTTTCACCAAGCACAAAATGGTGGATATGAATGAAACGAACGATGAAATAGTATTGTGATATTGAGGACCAATTTTGTTAAATGATATCATTCAAGATTTTGGCATATTATAATTTTTTGTTCAATTCATGTCGGGAACTGTTCTCAACAATTAAGATCTTTCAAAAAAGAAGAATTGAATGAATAG
Source organism: Conomelus anceps (assembly GCA_948455865.1). Lineage (NCBI taxonomy): Eukaryota > Metazoa > Arthropoda > Insecta > Hemiptera > Delphacidae > Conomelus > Conomelus anceps. The sequence goes on along the minus strand of OX418226.1, from coordinate 17,399,544 downwards.
GTCCTGAATATTTAGCCGCGAGCCGTAGCAGGTATCTGTTCAATCTGACAGATAAGCTGCGTTCTCGTAGGTCCTTTTTGTAACGGTGACCGATTAGATTGGCCAGCAAAAAAGACACTGTTCTCTGCTGAAAATCACTTCCCGGTGGTTCGGAACCCACCTAAAACTGTAGGTCCAACTCATCAATCACCATCATCCAACTCATTACCCACCCACAGGTCTCAGACCTATGTGAGCTTCATCCTCAAAAAAACAAAATAAAAAAAAAACAAGCAAAGATGCAGCAGGGTATTTGCCCACAGCTACTTACTTTGCAAATATTCAAAATCGAATAATATTAATAATAATCAATTTATATTTTAATATAAAAATTAGAACTAAATTCTAATAAACATTAGAGTAACAGAAATGTATAATTGAATTTCTGGTTTTGTTTTAGATGTTCGAAGGATTACCGTCTTGAACATGGCATTGCATTGAAGTGGCTGACGTACACTTGCCAATTCGCCAGACATGAAATTATAACAAAAATTAAAGAAACCTCCTTGTGTAGGCATGGAGAAAAATACCGTATATTGTATGATTGGAAGTAACTGACCTTGCTCCATGGAAGTGGTAAGTAATACAGCATAATAATACTTTAGATAAGAAAATTGGTCGATAGTAGTTCTAAATAAAAAACCTCTATGGAATAATACTTGTATGGAATATACTATTTCAAGAATACGCTTTCTAATTAAATTATTTTTTACATATAAAATTTCGAGTTTTGTAATATGGAAGATAAGTCTCCTTTCTACATGTGGAACATTTTCACATTAAATTCCTGTAGTACAATAATTCAATAACACAATTATTTAACCTCATTTTTATTGATAAATTATTTATAAATTTATCAAATCTATAAATTTATCAAATTTATAAATTTATCAAATTTATTGATAAATTCCAATTACACTTCATTTTTATTGTAAACTTTTCATTGCCTCACATTTCTATAACACATTTTCATTCTAGCACATTATACATAGGCTTCATAATAATTTTCTAAATTTTTTTATTAAGTTTTTCCGCATTTTCAGTTAATTTACAATTAGGCTGAACTTCAAAGCTCAATAACGTATAGAGATGATTTACAAAAGGCTGAGTACGCTAGGGTATTTCTAAATTTCCCCTATATAACTACTTGCAGAAGACCACAATTGACAAAATATGCAAAATAAAAGATTCACCTTATCAATTAGTCAATTTTTTATTTTGATACTTAGTATTTTTATTCAGTTGTTTGTTAATATTATTCTAATTGATCAATAACGCGTATTATTAGTTCATGTTCGATCATATTGGATCTCTGTTCTAAAGTTTACATTATTTTTCTAAAGACAATTAGGCTGAACTTCAAAGTTCAATAACGTATAGAGATGATTTACAAAAGGCTGAGTACGCTAGGGTATTTCTAAATTTCTCCTATATAACTACTTGCAGAAGACCACAATTGACAAAATATGCAAAATAAAAGATTCACCTTATCAATTAGTCAATTTTTTATTTTGATACTTAGTATTTTTATTCAGTTGTTTGTTAATATTATTCTAATTGATCAATAACGCGTATTATTAGTTCATGTTCGATCATATTGGATCTCTGTTCTAAAGTTTACATTATTTTTCTAAAGACAATTAGGCTGAACTTCAAAGTTCAATAACGTATAGAGATGATTTACAAAAGGCTGAGTACGCTAGGGTATTTCTAAATTTCCCCTATATAACTACTTGCAGAAGACCACAATTGACAAAATATGCAAAATAAAAGATTCACCTTATCAATTAGTCAATTTTTTATTTTGATACTTAGTATTTTTATTCAGTTGTTTGTTAATATTATTCTAATTGATCAATAACGCGTATTATTAGTTCATGTTCGATCATATTGGATCTCTGTTCTAAAGTTTACATTATTTTTCTAAAGACAATTAGGCTGAACTTCAAAGTTCAATAACGTATAGAGATGATTTACAAAAGGCTGAGTACGCTAGGGTATTTCTAAATTTCCCCTATATAACTACTTGCAGAAGACCACAATTGACAAAATATGCAAAATAAAAGATTCACCTTATCAATTAGTCAATTTTTTATTTTGATACTTAGTATTTTTATTCAGTTGTTTGTTAATATTATTCTAATTGATCAATAACGCGTATTATTAGTTCATGTTCGATCATATTGGATCTCTGTTCTAAAGTTTACATTATTTTTCTAAAGACAATTAGGCTGAACTTCAAAGTTCAATAACGTATAGAGATGATTTACAAAAGGCTGAGTACGCTAGGGTATTTCTAAATTTCTCCTATATAACTACTTGCAGAAGACCACAATTGACAAAATATGCAAAATAAAAGATTCACCTTATCAATTAGTCAATTTTTTATTTTGATACTTAGTATTTTTATTCAGTTGTTTGTTAATATTATTCTAATTGATCAATAACGCGTATTATTAGTTCATGTTCGATCATATTGGATCTCTGTTCTAAAGTTTACATTATTTTTCTAAAGACAATTAGGCTGAACTTCAAAGTTCAATAACGTATAGAGATGATTTACAAAAGGCTGAGTACGCTAGGGTATTTCTAAATTTCCCCTATATAACTACTTGCAGAAGACCACAATTGACAAAATATGCAAAATAAAAGATTCACCTTATCAATTAGTCAATTTTTTATTTTGATACTTAGTATTTTTATTCAGTTGTTTGTTAATATTATTCTAATTGATCAATAACGCGTATTATTAGTTCATGTTCGATCATATTGGATCTCTGTTCTAAAGTTTACATTATTTTTCTAAAGACAATTAGGCTGAACTTCAAAGTTCAATAACGTATAGAGATGATTTACAAAAGGCTGAGTACGCTAGGGTATTTCTAAATTTCCCCTATATAACTACTTGCAGAAGACCACAATTGACAAAATATGCAAAATAAAAGATTCACCTTATCAATTAGTCAATTTTTTATTTTGATACTTAGTATTTTTATTCAGTTGTTTGTTAATATTATTCTAATTGATCAATAACGCGTATTATTAGTTCATGTTCGATCATATTGGATCTCTGTTCTAAAGTTTACATTATTTTTCTAAAGACAATTAGGCTGAACTTCAAAGTTCAATAACGTATAGAGATGATTTACAAAAGGCTGAGTACGCTAGGGTATTTCTAAATTTCCCCTATATAACTACTTGCAGAAGACCACAATTGACAAAATATGCAAAATAAAAGATTCACCTTATCAATTAGTCAATTTTTTATTTTGATACTTAGTATTTTTATTCAGTTGTTTGTTAATATTATTCTAATTGATCAATAACGCGTATTATTAGTTCATGTTCGATCATATTGGATCTCTGTTCTAAAGTTTACATTATTTTTCTAAAGACCTGTATCAATCAAAACAAATCATTTTGACAGAACTCAATCCACGAAAATGAGCCTTTTTCAATTTTCTGAGGCAATGTATCAAACAAAAATGTGTCACGGTGAATTGTCGCACTGAAAGCGGGACAAAATGCTTTCGCAGCTGTCATTCACAAATGTAAAGGAGCAAGCACTCCAGGAAAATGTACAAGGAAAACATATTTTTTCGTTCATCAAACAAGAAAACCAACCAAGCGTTGCTGAGTGTTGCCAATTGAGGGCGCATATAAGCAACCACAGCGCTCCCACCTTCTCATTCTTATTCCTATTTTACTTCATTTTCTTCTACTTCTTCTTATTTTCTTTTTCTTCTTTTTCTTCTTCTTCTTCTTCTTCCTCTTCTTCTTCTCCGTCATCATCATCATCATCATCGTTCTCCTCTTTCTTTCTTAATCTTCTCCTTCTTCTTCTCCTCCACCTTCTCCTCCTTTTCCTCCTCCGCCTTCTTCTCCTTATTTCCATTCATATTTTTCTTCTTCTTCTTCTTCCTCTTCTTCTTCTCCTTCATCATCATCATCATCATCATCATCATCGTTCTCCTCTTTCTTTCTTAATCTTCTCCTTCTTCTTCTCCTCCACCTTCTCCTCCTTTTCCTCCTCCACCTTCTTCTCCTTATTTCCATTCATATTTTTCTTCTTCTTCTTCTTCTTCTTCTTCTTCCTCTTCTTCTTCTCCCTCATCATCATCAAATTCGTTCTCCTCTTTCTTTCTTGATCTTCTTCTCCTTCTCCTCCTTTTCCTCCTTCGCCTTCTTCTCCTTATTTCCATTCATATTTTTCTTCTTCTTCTTCTTCTTCCTCTTCTTCTTCTCCTTCATCATCATCATCATCATCATCATCATCATCATCATCATCGTTCTCCTCTTTCTTTCTTAATCTTCTCCTTCTTCTTCTCCTCCACCTTCTCCTCCTTTTCCTCCTCCGCCTTCTTCTCCTTATTTCCATTCATATTTTTCTTCTTCTTCTTCTTCTTCTTCTTCTTCTTCCTCTTCTTCTTCTCCCTCATCATCATCAAATTCGTTCTCCTCTTTCTTTCTTGATCTTCTTCTCCTCCTCCTCCTTTTCCTCCTTCGCCTTCTTCTCCTTATTTCCATTCATATTTTTCTTCTTCTTCTTCTTCTTCTTCCTCTTCTTCTTCTCCTTCATCATCATCTTCGTTCTCCTCTTTCTTTCTTGATCTTCTTCTCCTCCTCCTCCTTTTCCTATTTCTGCTTCTCCTCCACCTCCACCTCCGTCTGCTTTATCTTCATCTTCTATCTCCTCCTCCTTCTTCGTCACCGTATCCTTCTCCCTCTTCTCTTTCTTCTCCACAATCTTTATCTTTTTTATCCTCTTTTCTTCTTATTTTTCTCCTCCTCCTTCTCATTTTTTCCTTCTCCTTCTTAGTGATTGTATCCTCCTCTTTAATCTTCTCCTTCTCGTTCTCCTTCTCCACCCCCTCCTTCTGCTTCATCTTTCTCTTCTACCTCATCTTTTATTCTTGTTTTTCTGATCCTCCTCCTCCTCCTCCTCCTCCTCC
>OX418226.1:17314553-17392053 GCA_948455865.1 Conomelus anceps | reverse complement strand
AACAGAAGACCAGCGCCCGGGTACTTCAAGTGGGTACTTAATTCATGGGCAACCCTCGTACGGGAGGGGGGGGGGGTGTTTGGTAGGTGGTGGGGCAAGGTGGTTAAGACAGATGGGGGTTGCTAAGCGATGGGCACAAGTTAAGTGTCCAGGGGATGAGCTAGTTCATTTTGTGATAAATCCTCCCTTGTAAATGAAAGTGATTTCTGGGTACCGAATTGGAATTCCATGTATCATTAATTATAAAGAATTGATAAAAGCGCTGGGAAATAAAATTTATCCCTGCATAATTATGAAGTTGGAATTCAATTTTGGAAATTAAATTAATTTATGTCTTGGAATTCCACAAATCATTAATTAATAGTTTTGATAAAATCGCTGGAAAATGGGAAATTATTTCAGTTTTCGGAATTGGAATTCGACGCATCATCAATAATTTAATAAAGAATTGATAAAATCGCTTGAAAATGAATTTATTCCATCGTAAGGAATTAAAATTCCCTCATATCATCAATTTGATAAAAAATTGTTACATCACTTGTAATAATTGATTCCTGTGTACGGAATTGGAATACAATATATCATTAATTTGATGAAGAATTGATGAAATCGCTTTTAAAAGAGATTGAATCCTACATACGGAAGTGGAATTCCATTTGCCACTAATTAGATAAGATGAAATCGGCTGGGAACAAATTTGATTCCTGTGAACTGAATTGGAATTCCATGTGTAATAAATTTGATAAGGAATTGATAAAATCGGTCCGAAACGGAGTTGATTCCTGGGTACAGAATTGGAACTTCATACAATTTGATGAGAATTGATGAAACCGCTGGTAAATGAAATTGATTTTTCTATTTAGAACTGGAATTTCAAGAATCATTTGATGAATTGGAGAATTATGAATAACTTGTTTAAATGACTATTAATTATAAACTTTTAAAGTTTAAGAAGGCGTAAAGGAGTGTGAGGTTGTGATCTGAGTAAATCACTTCTGAAAATTCAAACTAAAAAGATACCGATAATTTCATTGGTGACAATTTACGTGAATGAATTTTATTAATAATTTACAATGTGAAGATGAAATATTTATTCCAGAATAGTTGAGAAAAAACAAAAAAGAAAAAAATATGGGTCTTGAGTTGATACCTAATAGGCTACCTGAACGCTTTTCACGGAGTTGGTAAAGTGCTAATATTATAAGCAAAACCTCATTCAACGTTAAGGAAAAATATTTTCTTTAAAAATCAATGAATGCTATTCATTTTGTGAAAACTAGTTGACCCACTCATCAACATTACCTTGGGGTTGTTGCTTAACTGTTTACTTAATACAATCGCAATATGAAAGTAAACATTTTCATAACATTTTGCAGTAATCACAAATCAATTGATGCAGCACTTTTTCTTTCCCTACTTCTACTCTATTTCCTCCTTCTCCTCCCTTCTCCTCCTTCTCCTCCTCCTTCTCCTCCTTCTCCTCCTTCTCCTCCTTCTCCTCCTTCTCCTCCTTCTCCTCCTTCTCCTCCTTCTCCTCCTTCTCCTCCTTCTCCTCCTTCTCCTCCTTCTCCTCCTTCTCCTCCTTCTCCTCCTTCTCCTCCTTCTCCTCCTTCTCCTCCTTCTCCTCCTTCTCCTCCTTCTCCTCCTTCTCCTCTACCTCCTCTTTCTCCTCCTCCTCCTTCTCCTTCTCCTCCTTCTCCTCCTCCTCCTTCAACTCCTTCTCCTCCTTCTCTTCCGTCTACTTCTTCACCTTCTTCACCTTCTTCTTCTCCTTCTCCTACTTCTTCTCCTTCTCCTCCTTCTTCTCCTTCTCCTCCTTCTCCTCCTTCTCCTCCTTCTCCTCCTTCTCCTCCTTCTCCTCCTTCTCCTCCTTCTCCTCCTCCTCCTTCTCCTCCTTCTCCTCCTTCTCCTCCTTCTCCTCCTTCTCCTCCTTCTCCTCCTTCTCCTCCTTCTCCTCCTTCTCCTCCTTCTCCTCCTTCTCCTCCTTCTCCTCCTTCTCCTCCTTCTCCTCCTTCTCCTCCTTCTCCTCCTTCTCCTCCTTCTCCTCTTCCTCCTCTTTCTCCTCCTCCTCCTTCTCCTTCTCCTCCTTCTCCTCCTCCTCCTTCAACTCCTTCTCCTCCTTCTCTTCCGTCTACTTCTTCTCCTTCTCCTACTTCTTCTCCTTCTCCTCCTCCTTCTCCTTCTCCTCCTTCTCCTCCTTCTCCTCCTTCTCCTCCTTCTCCTCCTTCTCCTCCTTCTCCTCCTTCTCCTCCTTCTCCTCCTTCTCCTCCTTCTCCTCCTTCTCCTTCTTCTCCTCCTTCTCCTCCTTCTCCTCCTTCTCCTTCTTCTCCTCCTTCTCCTCTTCCTCCTCTTTCTCCTCCTCCTCCTTCTCCTTCTCCTACTTCTCCTCCTCCTCCTTCAACTCCTTCTCCTCCTTCTCTTCCGTCTCCTTCTTCACCTTCTTCCTCTCCTTCTCCTCCTTCTTCTCCTTCTCCTCCTTCTCCCCTTTCTCTTCCTTCTCCTCCTTCTCCCCCTTCTCCTCCTTCTTCTTCTTCTCCTCCTTCTCCTCCTTTCCCACCTTATTTTCCTTCTCTACCTTCTCTTCCTTCTCCTCCTTCTCCTTCTTCTCCTCCTTTTCCTCCTTCTCTCCCTTCTCCTACTTCTCCCCCTTCCTCCACCTCCTCCTCCTCCTCGTCCTCCTCCTCCTCCTCCTCCTCTTCCTCTTCCTCTTCCTCCTACTCATCCTCCTCATCCTTTTTCTCCTTATTCTTCTGCTGTCTGCTTTTCCTGACTTATTTTTCATCTGTCTTCTTTCTTACTTGTCTTTTTCAACTTCCTTTTCTCCTCCTACACTTTTACTTCCTTCTCCTCTTCCTCCTTCTCCTTCTTCTTATTGTACCTCTTCACCTTTTTCTTTTTCTTTCCTCACACCTTCTCCCATTTCTTATCCTTCTCCATCTCCTCCTCCTCCTTTTCTTTCTTCTCCTTCTTCTCCTCCTTCCACATTCCTATCAACACTCACCCTTCGGCCACCTCCAATCTCATCTCTCTTATAGTGTCCCCTGAACCATGATGCACCATCCCGCTTTGGGACTTCCACCTTTCAAAGCTTATTTTTCCTTTGACCTCGCCACTGATATAGAAATATCTGGTTTGATTCCTTTGCCTTCTCTTTTCGTCCAACAGATGCATCGGTTACCTTCAACATTCTCATTTTACATGCCTTTCCCTCACCCTGGGCCTGGGTCCTGGAATCTCAATATATTTTCTCTTTGGGTCTCTGCTTTCTCCTTCCCCCCACTCACTCTATCGTTCTCTTTTCTTATCATCCTCTCTTCTCTTTTCGCTCAACATACAGGTTCCAACCACTCAAAGTTACGAGATCTGTCACTCCACTCACATTCCATACCTTTTTGCCAGGCAGCATATTAATACACATACACAAGAAATACAACACATATATACGGTTCACAAGATTCCTTCCTTTTGCTTGCTATCGTTTTGAACAGAGTTATTTCAGATAATGAAATATCCTTATTAAATCATTCAAACGAGAGCTGAGTTGAGTCTAAGGGTGGAGCATTCAAAACTTAATGTTGCTCAACATTGCAAAATTGTGACTTCAGATAATGAAATATTTTTATCAAACTATTGAAAAGATAGCTTAGTTCAGTCCAAGTGTGCTGACACATACTAGATGTTGATCAACACTGCAAAAGTGATAGCCGCGAGCCGTAGCAAGTATCTGTTCAATCAGATAGAGATAAGCTGCGTTCTCGTAAGTCCTGTTTGTAACGGTGACCGATTAGATTGGCCAGCAAAAAAGACACTGTTCTCTGCTGTAAAATCACTTCCCGGTGGTTCGGAACCCACCTAAAACTGTAGGTCCAACTCATCAATCACCATCATCCAACTCATTACCCACGTACAGGTCTCAGACCTACGTGGGCTTCATCCTCAAAAAAAATAAAAAAAATAAATAATTATTTAATATCTCAAATCAAACAAAATTAATAATCACATTATGATTCAGATAGCTTTATTTTAGTAAAAGTACAATTTATATGACTACAGACTATAACATAACAATGAATGACATCGCCTAAAATCATGGACGATAGATAAAAATATATCCAAGAAGATACGTTCTCACTGTTACTATTATACTGTTTTGTACGTTTAATTACTGACATTAATAAGAATGTTTGCATATGATGTGGAATTGTGTATGAGAAATTGTACCACTTCTATGTTACACATAGAACGTGTTTAATTCTGCAATGGTGATGATCATCGAGTATTGGGGACTCCATTATGATAGAATCCTAAGACTCAGACTACATGGACGTTCTGAGATCATATTCACATAGCCTTCGAAAACTTGTCATTCTGTGTAATAGGAGTGGTCCATATTTTAACTAAATTCCACAAAATATTTCTATTCATTATAATTTTTTTTTTGAATCACCCACTTTGGGGTACGTGGAATCAATCATTTTTTTGTGGATGCTTCCTTGCGCTTCCTCCAATACTCCCGCATTCTCACCGATGTTGCCCTTCTCTGTTCCTCCGAGACTACTGTTCTTCTTCTAGTTTTAGGTTTTTCTTGGAATCTTTAATTCTCATCTTTTAACAACTCTCTCAAAATTATTTTGTTTCCAATTATATTTTCTGAGATATCCAATTCATTCAAATCAAGTTCAACTTGTCTAAAACAGTTGCACTTTGTTTTCCTATTATTATTATTATTATTATTATTATTATTATTATTATTATTATTATTATTATTATTATTATTATTATTATTATTTTTATTATTATTTTTATTATTATTATTATTATTATTATTATTATTATTATTATTATTATTATTATTATTATTATTATTATTATTATTAAAGCCGATACCGTAATACAAACGAAAACAGATACAACACAAGACACACACATTATAGAATACCAGATTATTATACAGAAATAGGGAAAGCAGTACCAGAATACTTTGTACCACAAATCCTGAACAGTATCCCTAACCATCTTAAAAACCTACAAACATATTCCGCAGTAAAACATGAAATCAAAACTTATTATATTACTGAGCAAGGATAACATATTCATCACAGAGGAATTATTCATCACATACAATCCATAATAAAAACCTGATTAAATTAAATTTAAAACTTAGCAAATCACCCCAATTCAAGCTAAAATTAGCTTCTGGGGTTGCCACCACTAGAACTATTATCATAATTACTATTTATATATTGAATTTTGTTAAATTGTTGTATATTATTTATTAATTGCATGTACTGTTATTTACATTCAATAAAGCTTTAAAAAAAAATTATTATTATTATTATTATTATCATTATTATTATTATTATTATTATTATTATTATTATTATTATTATTATTATTATTATTATTATTATTATTATTATTATTATTATTATTATTATTATTATTATTATTATTATTATTATTACTATTAATATTATTGTTTGATTGATTGTTCAATTAATTCTACCCAATATGTGTATCAGCGTCTACACGCGTATAGAAACGACAAGGTGCAGTTCATGTAGTTGGAGCCTGAAGTTCACTTCTATAAAACCTCATTATGCATTACGAGGTCTAATTACAGGAATGGAGGAAGCAAAATTTGTCCAGTGATATTAATTTTTGTCAAATTCTGTAATACCGTAATTCTACCACATTCACACTGAGACATCAATTATTATCGTTAATGTGGAATCACGTAATGCTACAAACTGTATTTGTTCAGTACTCGAATAAACATTATCATGTAAAGTTGACTGCTAAAAACACATACAGCTTCTATATTTTTGTTCTATAGAGAGATTAGAATAGTAATTACTATTAGATATTACTATAGTAACTATATATTACTAAATTAGTATTAGTATAGTACTATTTTACTATTCTATTTTCTCTGATGTTCTATCTTTGCTCATTTATGGTAAAGAACCCTCAGAAACTCGAATCATAATTTTATTTATGTTTCAGGATTTAATCATCAAGAGCCAGCATCAAGACCAGCATTTGATTGGCTACTCAAATAAGAAGATGTCACTATGAAGATTGGGTGATTACAGCACAAAACTTATCATAGTTGATATGAATTTGATCAATCTTCAAATATAGATCTCAAATTTCAACTTGAAGGTGAGTGAGCACAGCAAATATAAAGTAAAATAAGGTTTTTCACTTCATTCTACCCATGAGACAATATTACTTGACTTGAGGCCGACAATAATGAGAAACAATTTTCATGAGAAGAATAAATTTTATTTGAAAGACGCAATAATATGTGAACTTGTTAACTATTTTCACAGTTTCGATTATTATTTGAGAAATATATATATTGAAGTTTGGATCGCGTGTTACACTGAAAACACATTCCGGTCCTGTAGGCCTATCATTTATCATCTATGTACATCATTAGATTGCAGTAGAATGAAAAAGTAGCCACAGGCTTTACAGTCCAAAACTGCTTCCTCTTCTAAATTTAAATACAGAAATTTCCAAAAAAAGGTAATGTCTAGAGTCACAGTTTCACTATTAATTTTCATTAGAGAAAAGTATATTATTCATTTATTTTTGAAAAAAATTGTGCATGAAAGTCAATAACAACATATTACCAAACTAACAATATGAAAAGATTGTGTAATTTTTATCATCTTATTATATTTGTTCACAATATATCCATCATTTCGAATATTATTTATACTATATATCTCTATGATCCATCTTGTCTCCACTTAAAAAACTTAAAAAACACTTTTAAGTGGAAATTAGCTCACGTTATCAAGAGATCAAGAGATCAAGAGTATCGTCAGACGACGACGATACAGTACACTCTGTGATGCTCTGACTCTGTGGTCGTCTAACGATGCTCTTGACAACAGAGTGAAACGGCCGTCACGCCATAACGTGAGTTAATTTTCACTTTAAAGTTATTTTTAAGTTTTAATTATTATTATATCTTCAGTTTTATATGAAATTTAATATAATGTAAACATTTGAAAATTAAAATATAATTTCATTTTAACAATCACTCATAAAATAATTAACAAATTGCTAAATTGATTTTAATAGATTGGTGAAACCGTACATAAGTAGTAGATTCATTAAAAAAAATTCCTTCACTAACACAAATTTAGCAGAATCATTTCGTATTGCGACTATTGTAAATCAATCAGTCCGGTAATTGTGAACCTACCTTAAGGTTTTTCCAACTCAAGGCAGACTTGAAAAACATTCATTCAAAAGACTATTCAATTTCTCCATGAGTTAAAGAAGTCTTGACGTAGGCTCACAAATACGGACCTCAAAGTTTCAAGGCACCCTTCAGCTAAAGCTACTCGGAATGTCAACTGTTCAGCTTTGGGAGTAGAGAAGGGGCTTGGGTCAAGTCCTTTGACACGAATCGATCTTAACAAGTTGGCTGAGAGAGAGAGCAAGTCCGACTGATGAGAAGAGAGTGTCTCTGTCTCTGTTGGCAGATTTGCAGAGGGTCGAGAAAGGACTTTAGGGCCGATCAACGGCCAGTTCGGCAGTCCGCCCTTTGCGAAAGGGCATTTTCGTAGGGCTAGAGGTGAAAGGTTAGGGTGGGTGGGGGTAGTTCCTGATTGGGTGCACAAGAAGTCTGCTCTACGCTCGCCCTTCAAAAGTGGAAGGGCCGAGACGAAGTAAGCCATTAAGGAAATGAAGTTTCCCTCCGAAGGGTCTCCTTCACATCTGGGTCCGGCTCTGTATAATTTATGGTCTTGTGTTTTTCTCTACGCTTTCTTGGTCCTGCTGCCTATTCAGAATATCTCTCAACAGTCACTGGCTTCATCCCTCAACCCCCCTCCCCCTCCTTCCGACTACTTACCCCGCAACATAACCCCAATAGTCCTAAACATTCTGCCAAATATCGTTGAACACAATCGATCTCAGACATAGACGCTTTTTCAGTATTGAAAGCTTGCTTTTTGATTTGATTCTTGACTCTTGTTTGGTCAAACAGTAGAGTTAAATGTGAAAAAAGAGTTCCTAGAACAGCATTTATAATATTTTCAGATTCATTTGCAAAAAAAAGTAAAAGCGCATTACAGGTTCATAAACTCATGCCTTAGTTCAAATCAAATCAAATTTAAGAAGTCAGTTAACACAATCAATACATGAAATAATCATTGTACATTCCTAATTTAATCTTATCTCTACTGTAGTATTAACAACATAATAATATATATGTACTGTTCTATATCTATACTTAGCTACATATTAACCTAGTACAATTTTTCTGGAAAATAAGCCCATAGGTTACTAAACTTGTTGGGGCGAAATAAAAACAACCTGTTCCTAATGAACAAAGCAAAAAAGCAACTAAAGAAAAAAGAAAGTAAAACTAAAAAACAGAAAGAAAAACTTCTAATTAAACATTTAAAAATAAAACAGAAAACTCAAGAGAATGCTACGCTCACGAGCCGTTGGAAAACATGTATGACGGATTCTTTTATAATTTTGCAATTTCCAATATATTATACAATAAATTAGTTTTTTATAAAATTACAGGTTCAGTGAAAGTTACCTCTTAGCTCTTCTAAGAACCTATATCTTCCGGGAAAACTCTGTATACTAGCCTAGATATCATCAAGAGAGACTTGACAGGCATTTACTTTAAAGGCTATTAAAATACTTTGTCTGGACTTTTGTGCGTGGACAGAAACTTTTTATTTTCCTATTTTTTTGCCTAGTATAAAATACTGACGTTAAATACTATAAGTTTATTCTTTGTGATTGTAATATGATGTGCATACAATGCTCGTATTTGGCAATAAAGTATTTTGATATGATTTTTAATTTTATTTCAATTTTAAATCTCTCTTGAGTTGATGAAGCCTCTAGGAAGATTCATGTGTCAAAATGTCATGCCTTCAAATACAAAGTCAGTGTTTAAAAATTTTTTGATATTGTGCGTTACTAAGAAAATGACGATTTTTCTCCGGGTTTCTTTTTTTTATTGCTGCATTCTGAAGGTCGCTTCTCAGTCCGATTTCTTTTGGCTTAATCACATGATATTGAAAGGAAAATGAATTCTATTGATGACAATCAAATTCATTAAAATCGTATAATACAAGAGAATTCGGTGTTAACTCGTCAAAAGGTGTTTTAAGCCTCCCTTATCAATAAATTTCAACTCTTTAAAATATGATAGAGTTGTGTACTTATCACAAGAAACCAAAACCCTAAAAAAAATAATGTTGATTGAATGTCAATTTATTATATAGATTAGATATTCAGAGACATCTTGACAAATTTCTACTTGCAGGACTGTGCAATAAGCGTGATATGCTTATTATTAATCATAAATGCTTGTTATGTTTATCATTACATGCTCATTATTATAAATATTATCTTTGCTTATAGCATATTATTATTCCAAGCATTTGGGATTTCATGGGACAGAAACCACTTTGTCAGCAAACCAACATAGTAACAGCAATAAAATATGTCAGAAAAAATTCTACTTTGTCAATGATTGACTCAAATTTTGAATTTCCTTTTAATGTTTGAAAATAATCATATATCATTAGTATGATATAATCCGGAATTCATCAACATGCATCAACATCGAAACATGTAGTTGTGTTTTGGGTGATATTTATTATTATAAATGGAAAAATGAATAAACCCATTGCAGAAATAGATTGAATAAAAAGCCATTAATAAACTCATATTTCGTGTAAGTTCAATTTTTCTGTCATTACCAGTATTGATGCCTCCCATTTTTTGCAGCTTGGAACCTACTTGATATTCTTATCACCTTGAAGGCCAGGCAAGAAGAAGAAAGTATACGGTAAGCTTAGCCTTTTTCACATCTACGGTCAAACCCTATCCTGTGGTTGACACTTTGTAAATGTCCTTCCTTCCTCTTGCCAAGTCCTTTTCCACCCCTTTCTTCTCTTCCGTTTCCTCCTCCTCACATGGGGTTGCTTCTTTTCTCACCTCACCCCTCCTCACAACTCATAGCAGCAACTCACTCACAGGGTTTACCCTTTTTTCAAAGCTACTGCCTCAGAGTCCACCATGTTGAGGAGGAAATCTTCACCTACAATCCATTTAAATGACACCTAGCGCTTTCAGAAACTTTTTCCATTTCACCCCCTCACCCAATCCTCTTTTGTGGGGGGGGGGGACAAAATCCTCACCAGCTCTTACACCTTCTCTTTTTTCGTCTTTCTTTTCACCAACCTCCCACAGAAAAACGTGAACAAGAAAATGGCAGATGATGTAGAGAGAGACTTTGTTGTATACATTTCCTCTCTTGTCAGATGTGCGTGCTCTTGGAAAAATTGATGCTACAGATTTCCTATTTGAACATTATGGAGAGCACCACTTTTCTTTATAATAGTGCTAGAGTGTTTGTTGATTCAGTGGCATTTGTATTTTTCCACTCACTCAATTTCACACTAAGGGATTTCTTTTGTGGCATCCATCACCATTTTCACATACAACGGCAATACACAACTTTCAAATACAACTATTTGTAGTTTGTAGACCTATTGGTAGTACTGAACTATAGTAACAATCACAAAGTAGGCAAATGGAGTTTCAATATCCAGTGTAAATTTTCCTAAACGTTATTGAATATTTTACGTTGTGGTTCCATATTACTTGTTCATATTTCAACATGAATAATGACTGAAAAAACTTTTCTAGTGCATTCAACATTTACGTGTAATGGCCATTTCGAATTGATGTAATGCTTCTTTAGACACGGCTGGGGACCTACAAAGCAAGTCTGTGTTTGAGAAAGCATTCAATTATGCATTCATTTAGTCAAAACAAGTAACGACTTGAACTCTATAAATCAAAAGTAAGGATAATACTCACGACATTACTAATTGACAGAAAAAGGTAATGTTTACTTCTACTGGCAAATCTTTGGGCATTCCATTCTGGCTTACTATGTATTTTCTCTCAAGTTATGAATAAATAAATAAATGGAGATGTCATTCGCCTACTCAGACTTAAAACTGGCAAATCGTTGTGACGAGTGACATTGTCTGTAAACTGTATCAGAAGTTATTATCCTTTGTTTCTAAATTATTTGTAGCTAACTTTCTCTAATTTTTCGAATTTCTATGACAATTTTCATAGATTTTTCAGTTTTCCAAAACCTGCTATCGAAGTTGGTGCATTTGACATTGCAATGTCCTTGATACATCCTGGAATCTAAACCAAAAGTCATAAGGGCATAACTTATGTCATAACTTTTTTCTTTCCATATTTTGTTTTGTTGTAGTTTGATAGATCGGTGTTTTAAGAAGCCGTTACTGAAGTTGACATTCATTTGACATTGAATTGACCTTGTTACTGCTTGCAAACACTATCCAAAGTCGTTAAGGCATTTTCTGTTGCTTTTAACCCCTTTTTTCCTACATTGCTTGACTATTTGAATGGAGTTTTTAGTTGGATTACTTGATATTCTAATCGAAAGTTTAAATCAGATATTTGAAATATCGTTTTTGAATTTTTTTGTGGGGGCAATTACTTGCCATTCCTTCAAAGTTTACTTGTGTTTTTTCTTGATTCCAGCTCAAATACTCTCTATCAATTTTCTCTTTCATACAGCTGGAAATAATTTATATATCATTGTTACAATCGACGACATTTTTTTTTTTTGGAAGTGATTTAATTATGGTATTACAATTGACCTTGAAAAAATGTGAATGCTGACGGAATTTCCAACACTGATATCTGCTTTCTCTTGTAGGTCCAGCCTTTTTTTTCATAATATTACCACATACAATAATTATAATGATATATAAGTTAATATAGTAGGCTACTATAGCCGATTTTGGCTGTAGGTGACTCTTAAAACCTCAAAATCATGTTTATAAGATATACAGATAAAATAAATCCATTGTTTATAAAGTAATTAATAATATCTTATCCTTTGAAGCTGCTTTTAGCAAGACAGTTAATTGAAATGGAAAATGAAGACAAAACATGATTCGTGAATGAGTGGTTGCTAATCTTGTTATTCATAGTCGAATTTTTACATTAATAGATTGGGCTAACGACCTAAGCAGATTTTCTAGATTATTATTGATTGTTATTGTTATTGGTCTGGAGCAACCTGAATTGTGCTTTTTGTTGTAAATTTAACGACTTGCAATCAGTTTTAGATAGTGAATGAATAAATGTACTCACACTTGGCCGAACGTTTTCGAGATATTGAAACTCATCTTCAAGGCCTTAGCCTACAACAAAAATTTACCACAAAAAGATAATATTAACAACACAGATCTTTATGGAAAAAGAAATCCAAGAATCTAAATTGTGCCTTATTAAATGATTAGGAGTTATTTGGAGGTGTCACCCATCAACTCTGTTCGTCCTATATTAGTGGGCTTTGCTTATTAAATTGATGATTGATATTAGTGCCTACATTAGAATATTCACCTCCATATGATCTATTAGAAATACTCGTAATACCCATTTCATAAGGTATATGTGCATCTTGGAAGGGTTATCCATATAAAATAGTGCTAAGAGATGTGATATGTATGATGCTGACACTCTTTTGTCAACAAAACAATGCTTACATAAATTTAATTTCTTACAAGTTTGTTACTCCAGCAGCCCAACATAAATTTACTCAATTTGCAGTTCATCTGAGAGGCTGACTTTTTAGTATACTTTAATTTCATTAGTTCTTAAACTGTTCCTCATTCAGTAGACCTTTTAAGCTTTTTAAGTGAATTCAACGACTTGCAGTCAAATGATTCGACTGCAAGTCGTTGAATTCACTTAAAAAGTTAATATTAACAATGCAGTTCGTCATGGAACAAGAAATCCAGGAACCATTTAAGCATTCTTATATTGCTTCATTGCAAACTGCCTGATAAGTAAGGTGACCTCCACCCTCTAATTCATCTTACAACGTATTTTTATGAACTTTACATGAATTTCTGCGCACAGGATAAATATTATATAGAATTCTATATCATTCATGTTTTGATTCATTTTCTGCACCTATTTATTTTGAAGGATAGGATACATTTGAAATGTGAATCAATGTTATTCTTATAACTCAGTTATGCGCCCAGACAAAGTTTTTATTGCTGATCTCGATAACAGCAGTTCATTTGTTTATATACGCAGTAATAACAGTAGGGGTGAGTAGGCAACCCTCACACCACTTCTATAAGGGTGCTCACTGTACAGCAGTGGCACGTAGCGGCAGATTAAGCAACTAAAGCGCTAGGGGCGCTTCGTACTGCTGCGCCGTCTGGTGAGGAATGTTTGTACTACTTCAACCCCTTGTTTCAGCGGGTAATTCAAACTAGATGTTAATTTGTAGTAGTATAGGCCTTGCTTGCCCAGTTTTCACTATTAGTCTTCAAATCTACTGCTGTATTTTGATAAAAATAAGGAATACTTACACTCTATTCTTATATACTTTATATTATTATTACTATTATAATTACTATTATACATTTTTCTTAATCAGACTGGAATAGTCCAAAATGACTTACCACCTATTCCTAAATTCTTTTCTATATTCTTCCCTTCTCTCCCTTTCCCCTATTTCTTCTCCACTACTAAAGGCGCCTTTTTCCTTTCTGAGTTTCTCCAACCCTCCCCCCTCCCCCTATCGGTTCCCATGCTTCCACTTATCAAAAATGCTTTCCATGGAAGGAGTGGCGCAGACGTATTAAAAGTTTCAATTTTTATTATTTCATTTACGCGCCATCTCGTAAGTCATGAACAGTTTCCATTCTTCAATAGCCAAATATTATTTTCAATTATTTAATATAATTTGTTTATTGTAATAATAGGAGTGGCGGTGCACCACCTTTCCTACCATTAAAATAAGAAAAATATATTAGATAATTGAAAATAATATTTGGCTATTGAAGAATGGACATTTTTCGTGACTTACGAGATGGCGCGTGAATAAAATAATAAAAATTGGAACTTTTTATTTATTTTTTCAATGAAATTTTCAATTTAAACTTTCAATAAACATTGGCAAGTTTATCAAAAGCGCAAGGCATGATATATTCTAAATGCTGTAATTTTCAACAACACACTCCAACACACTATTATCTTGATGGACATCTTTTTTTATCCCATCGAAATTGTGTATCGAGATTATAGCCATTAATTAAATCCATTTTGCTCTCAATTCTCAATGTAGCCCGAACATAACCAAAACTTTAGGTGTAAAGGTAGTTCACCTTGCGTAGTTTAGGAACTGTCAAATACGGCGGTCAGACAATTTAATAGCTGTCCTAAACTTTGACTAAACTTGACTTTTGTCATACGATGAATATAAGAATCAAATTCAGCAGCTATTCGGAGTAGACGGAAAAGACGAATATTCGGAAAAGACGCAGTAGTAAGTCTTTGCTAAAAGACTAATGGAGAGATCTATTGTGAGATTTATACAGAACTAAAACTACTGTAATCACCACCGCGCTCATATTATTGTGATTAAATTATAGTATTACAAATTACAATACCCTCTCTGTTACAGTTTACAATTATAGTATTACATTCAACTTTGTATTAATCTATCATTCACAATTTTCTATAGCTCTTGATTTGTATCCTATTATTTTTTTATTAGTTGAAAATTATTTAATTCGCTCCGCTTCACAAACATACTTTTTGAAAATGTTTAATTGGTGTCAAACTTTGTTTATTTCGTGATAGAAACGAACCAGCTATTTTACCTTGGTTAATATCATAATAAAGACAAGAAATTTTTTTGAAATTTTTTTAGAAGCTGTTTTTAGAAATATGTGCATTTTAAATACTTCAGTATCAAGCAATGGTTTTTTTATACGTAGACACTTAACCAAGAGTGTGAGATTGATTCAATTCGTAACGACAGTAAAATCCCCATTTCTTTGCAGGCAAGCTCGATAACAACGATAATTATCAGGCAATAATTTTGTTGTTAACAATTAAATTTTTCAAAGCAAACAAATTGTATCTATGCTATTGGTGCTTCAATTATTGCAATAAAATTTTGTAGAAAATATCTACAACGATGAAAATTGATTTTAAAAGAGGTTGATGTAGCCTTCACCTGGGAAACCTTAAACCTGAGTAACTCGGAAACCGAGAATTTCTCCGCGGGGAAAGATTGCCAAAAGAGCGGCTAAAACTTGGCAGGTACGCAAACACAGATAAGGAACATTTGTTCTTCTAGTCAGTGCTGTGGGCGAAAGAGGAATTCATCGGAGAGAGATAGTAAATCGGTAAATCATCTGTAAACATCAATAGGATAAAAAAATTATGACTAGAATGATAAATGATTTATTTACAACCATTAAATAGAGTATCGGGCTAATTGAGTTCCAGAACTAAAACCACGAGAACACTAGGTTATTCAAGTATTTGGAAAACTTTAACTTTTCACATTTTTTGGTCGTTGTATCTTCCATCAAATTCGTTCTGCGCATGCGCATGTCAGATATTTAATGCCAATGAAAGGGTGCGTAGTCTATGTTCTAATATTTTATGGAGTTGGTAATTGAGAAGATTAAGTTACTGGGAATAATGTTATCCTGGAATGCCACATGGTATTACTGTTGAAAAATGGTGCAGATATTGAATTAAAAAAAAAAAAAACAGTCAACATTGCAATCATTTTTCATGTTTCATTACTATTACTCATGTTTGACTTGCGGAATGAATTTAAAATTGTAAATAAAAATTGTCTTTGCCTTTTAACTCTCAATTCTAACCATCAATGTGCTACCAATTCTTGAAAATAAGATCTGAAAGCATTTTAGATCTAAAGTTGATCTGAAATGTAGCGACCTCCAAGGCCGTTATAAAATAACCAATGTTGTTTCAAAATTTGAATGTAAAAGAGGAAATTTTTAGATCTTTTGGACAATAAAATAATAAGCGTATGGTTTTTATTAGTGGGGAGACCCTCATGGGTAGTTCCACCTCGCCGTTGGAGCCATGTTATGGAGAACATGATGGAGCTACGGTTTAGGTGGGTTCCGAACAATTGGATAAGTGATAATGAGTAGTTACTATTGTTCGTTCAGGCAGGACCAATCAGAAGACAGGGGGGCGTGGCCACCCCCCTTCCCCCCTCCCCCTGTTCAGACATTTTGTAAACGCCCACCCCTTCCCCCTGTCGCAGTCAGCCATTTTGTTTTTAAGGTCCCCCTACCCCCCTTCCCTATGTGCCCCCACTTTATTCCCAATAGATTAAGGGGGGACCCCCCGCAAGCACCAATGAGAGAGGACCTTTCCCCCCTGACCCCACCTCTCACAGAAGGTTCCCTACTCTCGCTTTACCCTCACTCTCCAAGTCCAAGTTATTTACAGAATAATCCCCCTAATTTGGCGATTGCCCAAGTTATTGGCTCTCTACTGTAAATATAGCGTTTACCACCTACATAGTTTTTGTATGGAAGGCCTCATACAAAATGAATATTCCTCTAAGTAAATATTTGCGAATTTTTGCACTCTCCTTCTTGTTCATCCTCACTGTACATTTTAGAGTGTATTTCCCCTGTGATTGAAGAAGCCAATCAATGCTCATTAAAATGAGAGTTATCAATAAAAAATTCGAAACAATTAATAGTGTCATCATTGTAATAGTCCAAGTCTGTAGTGTGGTTATTAGAGTTTTCATAATTGATTTCTCTTGCTTTGTTTCCACGTTTTCGTTTGGCAAGCACCAAATGGCGACAGCAAGAAGAAGAAGAAAAAATAACATGGGCCATCCATAAATGCAAACAATCAAAGACATTATCGTCAAAGTAATGAATAAATCTTTCATCGTGCAACTCAACGAGTTTATTGCTTCCCTGCCAACGGCTTACTGAACATGCGTAGTCAGTCAGTCAGTGTGGGATAGGGTGAGTGTGCCCTGTCTGGCAACTTCGGAGCAATGAGCTCCATGGTTGCTCATCGCAATACTGTGCTGAAATTATCGTAAGGATAATATTGACTGTTGAGATATAGTTTAACATTATGCAAGTTGCACAAATCGAAATTAGCCATCGATTTTTTAATAACATTTTTTCTAGCTGTTTGAAATGCTAAAACCACATAGCGTGGTACATCTAAGTGTGCTGATGTTTTAATTGCCCACGAATGAATTCTAGATTTTGTCATGTTTGGTAGTTCGTGAATCTCCCACCTTCTAAAAGAAAGTTTTAAAGGTCTATCAGAATCGAGCAACTTTAGAAATTTTAATCTCACATGATCCTCTAGCTGAACATACGGAATTTTCCAATTAATTTTTTCAATCGATAATGATACGCTCGTTCCTGTTGCGGATTCCACGCAGTTAACGTCCGAGGCTGATCTCAATAATACGAGTTCTTGTTTCAGATTCAAAATTATTCGTTGAAAGTCTTCAAAAAAGGGGATGAGGAGTTTGAGGGGGACGCAAAAAACGAATTTGTTGTCTGTTAGGCTATACCCATCTCTGTCAAACCCTGCCAAATGGTAAGTATTCTTATCAAATATGCTTTTCAAAAGTAATGCTTTAATTGTAGATGTAATGCCTACAAGTCTAGACTTGGCTACTTGTTGTCCTGCCAATTCATAACGAATCTCATCAAAAAGATGTCCAACAGCGTTGCTGATTAATTTATAATCGGCTGCTACAGGTGCGTCGGCATTAGTTGCTCCGGGCTTTGTGCATGTTACACTCCCTTCAATATATAGATAGGATTTGCAGGGCAGGCTATAAATATCTTGCTGGTTTACTGCGATCCTGACCTCGTCTGAATTACCCAATTTCTGTCCAGAATATGTTGTGTGTGTATGAAATTCATATTTAGTAATATCCGAGTAAAACTGAATTTGACTATCAACGTCTAGAATTTCGCTTATTGCCGCTCCTGACATTTTTCCAATTTACTATAAAACCCAATTTTTCTAGTATTCTCGCGTTTTTATGTGTTAGCACGTTTTTAGGTGTTAACGCTGTTGAGCTTAAACTGCTACTGAGAGCATTTTTCTTTGCACCGCTACTTACATCATCATCACCATCTCGGTGACGAACATATTTGTCCGCTCTCGGTCGAGCATTGAATACAATAAAACCCATCTTAACCTCTCCTTTTTTCACGAATATGTAGCCGCACTGTTATAGAGTCTCCTCGAAAATCGATAAGCGATCCGTCCTGGTCGGTTACCTTTACATCAATAAACTGTATTCTGCGTGTATTTAGAGGTAGATATATAATTTGTGCAGGTGTTTCGTTAATCAGATATCCTGCTGCTACTCGAGGGAGGAATTCGTAAATAATATGTTTTTCCTCGCCGTTGGCGATGCTCCCACACGCTAAATTACACGATACTACAATTGTATTAATAGAGCTTATTGACACTAAATGTTGCGAAGTGTGCCATGTGTTTGCAGCAAGCACAACTTTATCAAAACCCAGTGTTTTACCAACTGAATCGTTACGGGTTAAATCAATTGGTTCGTTAGAATAAATTTCAACTTTCATAGTGTTACTATTTGGGCGTATAATGAACCTATCACCAGTTATATTCAATTTCGTCTTTAATGCACTTATTATCTCATCAATTTCGTAAGAGCCTGTGTCAAGTTGTACCAGATTATTACCATATTTAAAACTAGAATTTCTCCCCATAATTATATTGGGGATGCTGTTAAAAGCCCACAGATTTATGAGTCCGATTTCAAACTCACGATTTCTATCCAGTTCTAAAACACGATTTAAATTTACATATAGATTACTCGTTTTTGAGGTTAGTGTAATAACAGCCATTTTACTATTTGACCTATGCGATGCTTCCAACACCAGTGTAAAATTACAACTGGTTAGCAAGAAACAGAATTGTTAGGTGACCGCAAATGTCGCTGTTTAGCGGTTGTACACGATTAGTATTGTAATAAATTTGCACATTTTTTTCTTTTTTCCAATACCGCATCAATTCCATGGGAGGTTGGAGATCACCAATGGGATCAAAATAGTAAATCTTTTTACCGTTTTTGATGTAAGCAATCCAGTGTGTTCCGTCACTTGCAAACATGCCTAAATTAACGATAGCCATCTCGTTGCATAGCAAATAATTGGGTAGTGTATCAAGCATATATATGCCCCGCAGAGGAATATCTAACAATTTCACCCATTTTAGTAAATCATGATTTGACAATGCTCCGTGAATATTAATTCTATTCATCTTTACTTTTAACTTTTCTTCTTATTCTTCTTCTTCTTCTTCTTCTGTCCTTTACCTCCGCGCCTCTTTTTAACATTAGTAGTAGTAGTCTTTGGAAATAATGATAGCCCATAACGATGAGGAATGATGGGAGGGGGTGTCAGTATTCTCCCACCCCTAATTGATGGGTATGGTTTTAGATAAAATCCACCTCCACTAATATGATTTTTCAACCGATTAATAGCTTTTTGTCTAATATAATCACTATGCCTTTTTCTAATACCTCCCACCTTACACTTTTTCTTCTTTCTCCTATTCCCCAAACCTCCCCCAAAGGCGGCTTTGGCGTTCATTATGTTAGTAACAAGGTAAGAATAAGCTTTTTCAGACAAACCTGTATTAGAATCTTTGAATAATTCCCAAGCTTTACTCGCGAGTGCCCTGTCAGCTGCCGCGCGAGTTCTGTTATCACTGGATTGCGCATACGCAATATCGTGGGAGCGACAAGCTTCGTCAAGCTTATTTATACCTCTATCACCTCTTGCTAACCTTTTTGCTAATTTTGTGCCTGCTCCGCAGAAATTATACCCGGCTAGATGCGCTTCTACAGGTAACAGGTCAATACCTTTATTGATTATAGATGAAGCAACACTGCCAATTTTTGATAAAATTCCTTTACCTCTCCTTTGCCTTCCAACAGCACGTTTCTTCTTCTTACTCTTTAAAACAGCACCCATCCTTTCATGTCAAAGGTTGAATGCAAACTGAAGTTTATATGTTACTACACAGTTGATGTGTTTTAATCAAAAGAAAATTTGATCTCTCATCACCAACTGTTGAATTAACACAATTTGCAAGTATGCTATAATAATTGTAGAAATTGCACATTACTTCTCTTTCATCAACTAAATATTTATACCAGTGTATCAACCCAATTCCAAAAGAACTCGACGTTTTGGAATTGAGAGATGAATCAACACATGCCTTGATATGAAATAATGTACGATTTCTTGCTGCAGATGTTTTTGCTAAAAGGTTAAAAAACCATTCAAAATTTTCTATGCTCCTATTATTATTATTTTGCACCAACTGTTTCACCTGTGGATCATTGCATTTATTCGATCCAATTTTCAAAAGTAATAGATTATTAAAGCAGCATAATATAAACACAAGAAGTAATATTGTTTTCCAAACCGTATTAGTTTGGCATAAAATGCTTTTTTTAAAAGAGCACTCCATCTTCTTCCTACAAGTGTTGTAAACAAACTGATAAAAATAGAACGAAGCATGACCCTCACACATTCTTGTTTAGGGGGGAAGCGATGTGTTGAGGCATGCGCCATCATCACGTTCTATTTTCAAGCAAGTATGCAGGGGGGTGCGGAGGTGCCCAACCTTCGCAGAAGCGTGCGTGCATAAATAGGTCAATTTGAATTATTTACTCTCACAGCTGCTGCATCAGTTCCCTCAACAACAAGAACGAGAGAGAGATAGCTTCGAAATTTTATTATCAGTTTGAAACTCTACTACACTACTCTACTACATACTACTTCATCAACACCGAGGTAAGCAATATTTTTTTTTCAATGAATAAAACATTTAAAATTTAAACATTTAATTTTTTTTTTTTTAAAACACAAACACAATAAATAATAAATATGTAAAACACACAAACACAATAAAACACAAACACAATAAAACACAAACACACAATTAAAACATCAATCACAAAACAAAACAATTGTGAGTTTAACTCATCTTGTGACTAATTAGCACACCTCTTTACAAGTTTAACATCACTCCATTTGGGAGTGATGTGTTTGATTGTGACAGCCATTTTGTCACAAGATGAGTTAAACTCACCTATGTTTTCTTCAGTTATTGAGTTGTTAAATCTGGATGGGAGGAATATTTCAATTTCTGATTGTTCTCCTTGGCTCCATCCAAATCTATTGAAAAGTTTTAGAATAATTTTTTTGCCGTATCTCGTCGTCGCAAACCGTGCCCGCACCACTGGGTATGGTATACCCTCGACCAAGTTTGATATTGGCACACACTTTTTGATAGCTCCTGTGTTGTTGAATTTTTCTATCAACATTTCCGTATCTTCTGCACCATCCTGATGCGGTTCCTTCGCCGCCTCCTCCTCCTCCTCCCCCAGCAACGAGCGCAGATCTCTGTTACAGTAATTCGCCTCCTCCAACAGGGGCGCAACAGATGAATCAAAAAATGTGGAGCTCTCACACCCTTCTCCAAACAATGTCCTCGGCTCCTGCACACCCATTCTCCGCACCCCCTGTGAATTAAAAAAAAAACTGTTTAGCAACAATAAAAAAAGTTGATATAATACACATATTTTAGAATATTTCAACAACAACATCAACAAAAAAGAAACTGTAGAACATTAATGGATCAATACTGTCTAATAATTCCAAAAGAAAGTGTTTAGCAACAATAACAAAAATTGATATAACAGACGACAATTCGCACATTTTTCAGAATACTTCTGCATCAACAATAACAACAACAACAATAATAGAAACTATAGAACATTGATACAGTAATAATTGCATGCTTATTAAATGTTTTCCTCACATAGATATGCTCTCATACATTGATAGTGTAATAATTCTCTGCTTATTGAAATGTTTTCCCCCAAAATCACAACTAAATTAGATTTAGCTCTCATACATTAATAGCGTAGTAATAATAATAATTCTTCGATTATTGAAATGTGTTCCCCCAAAATCGCAACTAAATTAGATTTAGCTCTCATACATTAATAATAATAATTGCATGCATATTAAATGTTTCCAATTCAAACTCATTTTTCTTGCATAGATATGTTCACATTACATCTCACTTCAAAGAGGAAGTGTTTATTCCTGCATAGAGATGTCATACAACACAAACAAGAATGGATACTAAATGTGTGTTTATTAAATTGAAACAACTATATATTTTTTGGAATGCATATAAAAAGCAATAAAGTGTAGAAATTCTTTTGCATAAAGGATTAGCATAATCTTTTAGTCGGAGTATGCTAATCAAAAGGAGAAAATTTCTGATTAGCATAATCTTTTAGTCAGAGTAT
Organism: Conomelus anceps; assembly: GCA_948455865.1. NCBI lineage: Eukaryota > Metazoa > Arthropoda > Insecta > Hemiptera > Delphacidae > Conomelus > Conomelus anceps. The sequence goes on along the minus strand of OX418226.1, from coordinate 17,369,780 downwards.
GCTAATCAAAGGAGAAAATTTTTGAAAAACTAACCTCATTTAACACGGTGAACGGATCCCTCATCCTCGCCGACTTTTTCGGTGTTGGTGGAAGCGTGGTTGTTGACTCGAAGAGGGCTGACCTCTTGCCTCCGCGGATGCCTGTGTTGTTGAGCAGCCCGTGCCACTGGGGAGGTGTGTGATTTTCTTCGTTTTCTACGAAGTAGTTGATCGGCGGGTGAGGTGACGTCATGGAGGCGGCAGCAGCAGGTGCAGTGTATGATGCGGATGGTCGGGCGTCCATAGTGAAACTGTGTGGAACCGCTCGAAATCTCCCTTTTTTATAGCTTACGATTTTTAAAATAACTATATCTACTCCTCCTTCTCCTTCTACTTCTACTTCTACTTCTACTTCTTCTTCTTCTTCTTCTTCTTCTTCTTCTTCTTCTTCTTCTTCTTCTTCTTCTTCTTCTTATTCTTTATTATTATTCATCAATATTTTTTGTTTCTCTTCTTCTTCAGAAAATATCATCAGTCGCATCTAGTGTGTTGAAAAGGGAGGAACGATGAGATATACAACAGAGAAGCTGCGCGCATTAAACGCCAGTGCAGTTCGATATCGCATGACCTACCTGGACGAGGAGGTGGACATCGAGTCAACGTTGAATTCATGCAAACCGCACATATTAGATCTGGTGGTCAACGAGGCGGATCGATTCAACGGAAACGTCAAATGGTTTATTGTTCTAAATGTAATTTTACAAAAACTAGTTGTATTGCCTGGAGATGAAGAAGAGCAAGTGTCAAGTACAGTTAACTTTCATAGTTATTCCGCCATAAGCGTGAATGTGCGTGAGAATCTGGATGAGTTGGACAATTTCTTTGTGTTAGCTGTTAGGAAAATTTTGACATCTTTTGAGAATTTTGTGAGATTTGGAAGCGGTTGGGTAATTAGAAAAATTGATTCACTAGATCTTAACATAATTAGGTACAACCCCATTTATTCTGCTTCATCTACTTATGTTGAGACACCTGAATTCATTAAGGCAAAAAAAGCTATCATTAATATAAAGAATGAGTCTGACAGCAAATGTTTGTTATGGTGCATATTGGGATTCATAAATTATAGGTCTAAACACATGGATGTAGAATATTTGAGTAGGTTTGTTCACACAATTAATACGCAAGGTGTTAACTTCCCTGCTACTTTGCGTGACATAAAAAAAATTGAAGCGTTGAATAGCGACATAGCCATAACTGTAATAGCCTATGATAAAAAGAAGTTTTTCCCATACAGGTGCAGCATATACAGAGAACGCACCCATCAAATTAATCTTTTATTGATAACAAGTGAAACCCAACCTCAAAAATCACATTTTTGTCTCATTAACACCACAAAGGGGAAAAACGGGCTGTCTCGGCTCTTGGGTTATCTATCAAAAAATCATGCACAATCACATATTTGTAACTTTTGTTTCCACCGATTCACAACAGACAAATCGGCGCACGTAGATGGGAAGGTGAACTTAGAAAAACACAAAGAGCTTTGTTCAAAATTTGTTGCACAAAGAACGTCAATTGCGAAAGAGGGGGAAGTGCTTAAATTCACAAATTATACATGTACATTGAAACCAAAATACGTTATTTATGCTGATTTCGAGTCATTTATTGTGCCGATGCAAAATAATGAGGGTGGAGAAGAAGAAGAAGGAAGAAGAAGAAGAAGAAGAAGAAGAAGAAGGAAAAGAAACGCCAACCACATCTAGCTTCACTAAAAAGACAAGTCAACACATCCCGTGCGGCTACTGTTTCATAGTATTGAATATTGAGGGTGAAATTTGTTATGGACCAAGCATCTATCGTTCGCAAGATATTGGTGATAACATTGTAGAAAAATTTTTAGACGAAATAACGAACATAGGTGAGCAGCTTTATGAGGAAATGAAAAATGCTATACCGATGATACCTCTGAGCAAACAACAACAACTTGAATTTAATAATGCAACAAAATGCGGTTTGTGTGGAAAAGTTTTTAAGAAGGATGGGGTGAAAGTTATGCATCATTCACACGAAACCGGTTTTTATATTTGCCCCGCCCACCCTTCATGCAACTTGAACGGAAAAGCACCCTTTTTTATCCCCTGTTTCTTCCACAATTTCACCAATTATGACAGTCACCACATAGTGAGGGCATTAGGGGGGTGCACGAAACGGATAGAGTGCATAGCCAATTCTTCGGAAAAGTTTGTATCAATCACTGTAGGAAAAATTAAGTTTTTAGATAGCCTTAAATTTATGAATGCGTCATTGGACAGCCTTGTTAAAAACCTATCAGACAGTGATCAATTGGAAACCAAATTCGGGAGAATGTTTTCTGTGTTTGAAAAGCAGGAACATAGAGAACTTTTAATCAGAAAAGGTGTTTATCCATATACATATTTTGATTCTCCTGAAAAATTCCAAGAAACAAGCCTTCCCCCAATCGAATGTTTTTATAATGATTTGACCGAAACTGCATTAGATGAGAAGGAGTATGTACATGCCCAAAATGTTTGGAGTGCGTGTAACATTCAAACTTTGGGAGAATTTCATAATTTATATTTACTTTGTGACACCCTGCTCCTTTGCGACGTTTTTGAAGAATTTAGAGCATCATTATTTGATAAATATGGGTTAGATGTAACCCACTTTCTCTCACTTGCTCACTTTTCGTGGAATTGCATGCTGTATCATACAAAGGTGGAACTAGGATTAATTAGTGATATAGACATGCATTTAATGCTAGAACAAAATATTAGAGGAGGTTTATCAGTCATCCCACATAGGTATGCTGAAGCAAATAATCCCTATATGGCCTCAATGTATGACCCCAGTAAACCCACAAGCTACCTTCTTTATTTGGACGCTTGTAATTTGTACGGCTGGGCTATGGGACAATCGCTGCCGTCAGGCAATTTTAAATTCCTATCACAGGAGGAAATTGACCAAGTTGACTTTTTAAACACAGCTGATGATTCCGAATATGGGTACATTCTTGAGTGTGATCTTGAATATCCCAAATCTCTTCACGATTTTCACAACCATTTCCCATTAGCACCCACCAAACAAGAAGCTCCATTACACCTACTGTCTGAATACCAAAAAAGTAAGAGTCATAAATCATCGACAAAACTGTTGGCCACGCTCTATGATAGGGAAAAATATGTTTTGCATTACAGAAATTTAAAATTATATGTCCAATTAGGAATGAAGTTAAAATGCATTCATAGAGTCATTAGATTTACTCAGTCTCGTTGGCTAAAACCCTATATTGATTTTAACACAGAGTGTAGGAGAAATGCAAAAAACAAATTTGAAATACAGAATTTTAAGGCCCTATCGAATATAATTTATGGAAAAACTTTACAAAATAACAGGAATCATTATCAAGTAAAGCTTGTTACTGACGAGAGTAAATTAGATAAATTAATTTCAAAACCCCTATGCAAACGGTGGCATATCTACAATGAAAATGTCATGGCAGTATTTCTAAAAAAGTCAGAAGTCTGCTTGAAACATCCCATCTTTGCAGGATTCACAATTTTAGATTTAAGCAAACACCTCATGTTTGACTTTCACTATAATAAAATTTTAAAAATGTACCCTGCCCATTGTGTGAATCTTTTGATGCATGATACGGATTCTGTGATGTATGAAATAAAATGCCCTGATGTTTATTCAGACATTAGGAATAACATTGAGTGGTTTGATACCTCTGACTATCCCCCCTCCCATAAATGCTATTCCACACAAAACAAGAAAAGGGTTGGAAAATTCAAAGATGAAGCCAATTCAAGAATAATTACGCATTTTGCCGGCCTTAGACCAAAATTGTACTCGTTCAAGTATTTGGATGATGGGGGTGACATGATTACGAAAAATACTGCAAAAGGAGTGAAGAGAAATGTAAAAGATAGGTGTCTAACATTTGATTTATACAAAAAATGTCTGTTTGAAAGAGTTGTGCATTATGAATGTTTTAACATGATTAGAAGTTATTCACATAAAGTTTACCAGCTGCGTTGTGCGAAAACGGCGCTATCTTGTCGCGACGACAAGAGATTTATTTTTAGCAGTCGGTGTGCGGAGACGCTAGCTTGGGGACATTACAGAATTGGCGAAAATAGTGTAGAGAATGATGTGGTGGTGGTGGAGGATGAGGAGGAGGAGGAGGAGGTGAATGTACCCTCATGCTCAAGATTACTGCCTCTCGCTGAAGCGCCTAATACCAACTGAAAAGGGGTGACGATTTAAAATTAGATAGTAGACTCACAGCGCGTGCTAGCAAACAGGAGTGTGAGATGGTAGAGTCACAGCACGCGCGCATGCTAACTTAGTTGAGAAACAATATTAGAATGAGAAAGAGCGAGATGAAGAGAGAGGAGAAGGATTCATTAGCAGATGAGTTGAATGGAAGACTCACAGCGGGCGGTGCTAGCACAGTGTTGAGAAAGAAGAACGGAATGAGAAAGAGCGAGGAGATGGTGAGAAAGAAGAAGAAGTCGTCGGATTTGCGCGCTCGATTAGCAGAAGAGCTACATTCTGTGCCCAGAGTCAATTTTAATAGAAGGAAATATGAGTTAAAAAGTGAACAAGATCTTATTCAGGCAGATTTGATTGACATGTCATCATTAGCAAAACATAATTCAAATTTTAAATTTATTTTAGCTGCAATTAACTGTTTTTCAAAATTTGCATATTGTACACCAATACATACAAAAACTGCGACCTCTGTGTATGCTGCACTTGAGCCTATTATTCAACAAAATAAAAATGTTAAACTTTTTCAGACAGACCAAGGTACCGAATTTTTTAACACAAAAGTAAAAGCATTATTAGACAGGTATAATATTAAACATTACCATGTTTTTACTGAAAAGAAGGCTGCAATAGTCGAACGTTTTATTAGAACAATCAAATCAAAAATATATAAATATTTAACGCAGCATGGAACAAAACGATGGGTAGGAGCATTACCAACAATGGTTAAAGAGTATAATAATGCTTTCCACAGAACAATTCAAATGCGGCCATCTGATGTGCGCAAAAAGCATAGGAAACAAATAATAGGTGCACTTAATAAAGCTGCAAACCAACGTTTCAAATCGAAACGAATAAAGCCGAAATTTAAATTAAATGATGTTGTGAGAATTAGTAAGTACAAACAGGTATTTGACAAATCTTTTAATTTTAATTGGAGTGCCGAACTTTTTGTAGTTCACTCAATTTTCCCAACCAAACCCGTAACGTACATTTTGCGCGATTTGAATGGAGAAATAATTTCAGGTCGATTTTACGAGCAAGAGATGAAAAGGACGAAACTTGATGCGTCTGAACAAAGTGTTTATTTGGTGGAGAAAATTTTGAGAAGAACTAAATCTAGATTTCTTGTTAAATGGGTAGGATTCTCTGAACCGAGCTGGGTTGATAGAAAGGATTTGCTCGGTTGAATAATGTAAATATTTTACTTTAAACAATGCGAAATAGGTTGAACAAATTATGTACATACTGTAATTATTATTAGAATACTGTATAATTGTAAATATTGTGGAATAGTGCGCACAAATCGCATGCGCAAATCAATTACTGGAATAAAAATAGGAGTCAGTGTTGAACCGTATTTTCATTTTAGTTTCCCATTAGCTAGCATAGTGACACAATATGGGTGAGGAGGAGGAGAAGGGGGGTAAAACCTCGATACCTATCATCAATTTTGATGAGATTATTACAGGTAAACCGCACACCGAGAGTAAAAATGGTAGTTTATTACCGCATAATGCACGCATTATCCTGATTGGAAGATCCAACAGTGGTAAGACAAATACGTTATTGAATTTGATTTTCAATAAAAACGGATTGAAATTTAAACATTTATATGTTTACAGTAAGTCATTATATCAAGATAAATATGAATTTTTGAAAAAGGTGTTTTCAAAGATAAAATGTGTTACTTTTCATTTATCAGACAATACTGATATGATAAAGCATCCCAACAAAGTTGAGAGAAACTCTCTTGTCATTTTTGATGATTTACAATTAAGCAATGTACCTCAAATTCGTAATTACTTTACAATGGCGAGACATCGCGATGTGGACAGTGCTTATCTGATTCAAAGTTACGGATCTATTAAAAAACATCACATCCGAGATAATTGTAACGTATTGATTATTTTCAAAATAGATCTGTTGAATTTGAAATTAATTTATAGAGACTTTGTGGGGGAAGATATGAGTTTCAGTGAGTTTAGAAAACTATGTTGGGAGGTGTGGTCAAAAGGTGCTCACAAATTTGTTTCTATTTTTACTGAGTGCAAACCAGAGAAGGGTAAGTATCGAGAACAGTTGGATAAATTCTTAAAACCACCCACACACTGAGGTGGGTACAGTGTTTGCACGTTTTTTGTTCATTCAACGTTTGATCATACTTGGGATATTACACAAAGAGTAAGCTAATGAAGAAAATTAATATGCGTAAGAAACGCGGTCGTGCTGCTCCTACCGCTGCATCATCTGTTGGGGAGAGAAGCAGTTTAATAGATAGAATAAAAAAATTGAGAAAAACTATTATTGAAAAACACAGAAATTTATTAGGTTTTCAATCTCAGACTGAAGAATTTAATCGTAAAAGATTGGAGCCAGTTATTCGCCCCCTATTGGAACTGAACAGAAGCACCATCTCTGCAGGAGATAAATTAGACGGTTTGAAACGAGAAAAAAAGTTTGAACAGAAAGCGAAAAAGGAAGAGATGACGACAGATGAGGAAGATGTGGAGGAAGAGGAAGAGTTGGAGGAGGAGGAGGAGGAGGAGGAGGAGGAGGAGGAGGAGGAGGAGGAGGATGGCAGCAATAAGTTGCTCGATTCGAGCAACACATTGCCGGATTTGAATTCAACTTTGAATAGGAGTAGCAGAACCGCTCGTCTCACACGAATAGAACAATTAATCGATAATTATTTAAATGTGTTTCATACTGTGAAATTGAACAATGATATTCCTTATGGTATTCGATACAATAACGAAAATGATGTTTATTATATGGGTGATAAAAAAGTCAGTTTTGACAGCACATTTGTGAATGTTGGAGTGGGGGTGGGAGGGGAAGAACGGTTTAGAATAACTCATGGGTTATTGGAATTATTGTTCACACCCCGCCCGAACATAAATCTTTACAATGAAAGGGATTTAGCGAAATATAAGAAAATATTACAACTGACTGGTTCACATTTGAACAAACAGGGTTATGTTAAACGCAATTCTGGTGCTAAATCACAAATTATTCAAAAGTTATTTCCACCAAACAAACGTTCAAAGTATGGGAAAGGATTATTGAATTTTGTTAGAAATAAATCACGTGATAGAAACTACATATTCTGGGATGATGTTAACGAACTAGTCGAACGGTTATTTATTTTAATGGGTTCAAAAAATGCAGGAAATTCAGCTCACGATATTGAAATCGATTCGATATTACAAGAACTGCGAGAAGGTAACTTTATACAGTAAGAAATGCGAGGACAGCCGGCGTTGCCAGGAAGCTGTTCAGTAGAGCGAAAGAGGAGAGAAAGAAATATGAGAGAGAGATGAGGCTGGGTGAAACCGGCTGTTGCGAAAGAGTATGTTAGAAGAAATGCGGAGTGGGCGCCCCCTCACCCCTCTGCGAAACATCGTGTAAAGTGAGAATAGCCGACTAAAGACATGAGCTGGGGTGGTGACGTCAGTGCTGCCAGCGCGAGTCATCTTGACAAGCAACACAAATCGGAGCCTCTCCGCTGGAGCGGGTGTACCGAGGTGTTGATAATTAATTTCGACATTCGAACAATGAACACCGATCGATTCGGTAGGCTGCATACAGTGCATGCGAAGCAATTAGAGGAGTTAAAAAAATTAGTATCAAATTTTGACAAGTTGAAATTTGAATTGAGTGAGTTGAAGAAAGCTGTTTTAACTAGAACAGAATTTAACAATGAAAGAAGCCAACTTGTCTCATTTGAAAATCTCAATAGTGGATTAAGTATAATTAATAATGTGTTGGAAAAACGCATGCATGATTTAGAACAGGTTGTTTTAACTAGGAGAGAATTTGAGCAGGAGAAGGCTAGTGTGCTGGTGAGTAGACATACCCTCAATAATGAGATGAAAATTATTAGCAAAGAGGCAAAGGCAGAAAGAGATAAACTACTCACTCGAGATGAATTCAATAGGGAAAATTTACTCACTAAAAAAGAGTTTATAATTGAAAAAGCAGGATTCATCTCATATGAACAACTTAACACAGCTGTAAAAATATCACAGGACCTATTAATGGATTATGTGCATAATAATCGAGATTTCAAGAGGCATTTAAATGATCTGATGTATAGATATGCCTATTATTTGATAGAAAAATGTGTAATGGCTGCCAGAACGTTTGATTATAAAGAGTTGGAGGGACGAGGACTATTGCCAGAACATACTGTCAGCGAATTTCTTCGGCTTATTGGGATGGATGAGCCAACGATAAAATATGATAGTAGTTTGTTTTTACCTCCGCAACAAGAACGTCTATTACAACGGTATCAATCTAGGAATCGGGGAGTATAGAAATATTCTATTTCTGTGTACAGCCCCCCACCTGCTAGGCACGCGTTGCGACCGTTAAATTCTAAGGTTAATGACCTGAGAGAGAAAGTGGGGGTCGGATTATTTGAGCAAACAGCAAACTATATTAACACTGCACGTGCGAAAGAGAGAGAGGGCTTTGAGAATCACGGAAGGAGGTAAAGCGTGAGTAGGGGGGCGGGGGGTTACGGGAGCCAATAACTTGGGCAATCGCCAAATTAGGGGGATTATTCTGTAAATAACTTGGACTTGGAGAGTGAGGGTAAAGCGAGAGTAGGGAACCTTCTGTGAGAGGTGGGGTCAGGGGGGAAAGGTCCTCTCTCATTGGTGCTTGCGGGGGGTCCCCCCTTAATCTATTGGGAATAAAGTGGGGGCACATAGGGAAGGGGGGTAGGGGGACCTTAAAAACAAAATGGCTGACTGCGACAGGGGGAAGGGGTGGGCGTTTACAAAATGTCTGAACAGGGGGAGGGGGGAAGGGGGGTGGCCACGCCCCCCTGTCTTCTGATTGGTCCTGCCTGAACGAACAATAGTAACTACTATAATGCTTATAACATCAAGTCATACAGTGCACAATTATAATTTTCGTATATACCGATATTGTATGACAGAAAGCGTCCGTAGCCATAGTTTAGAATGAAAATAATGTTCTTTTTTGTTCACGAGCCTGCGCGGCCCTAGAATTAAATTCTCATATTAATGCTTATTCATGATTTTTTTAAAATATTGTTCCCTGATTATTCATTTCATGTTGCTATTTCTGCATTTTGTGTACTATTGTTACTACTACTTATTCCAGATAGAGATATAGAGTGTTTAAAAAATGACGCAACCCATGGTGCGTATGTCATATTACATTGATTGGCCAGAAAAAAACTCGTTTTTCTGCTGTAAACCCACTTTCCTTTGGTACGGAGCCCGAATGTCCTTCACCACAAGGTCATTCTAAACCTGACGGAAACATTTACCGACTGTTATATTCAATTCCTGATCAATTTACCAACAAATTTGAGTTGAAAATTGTATTTTATTTGAAAATGTGTTAATGAATAATAATATTCATTATGGATACCTTCCACAATATCACCTTCGCCATTACTAAGAAAGTGAAAATGTGTTCTTCAAAACAGGCAGGAAGTAGGCTACGACAAATTAAACTATAATAATTCTTTATTGTTTCCTCAAAAGAGCTACAACAGGTGGTTGAGCAACATAACAATTTTTTCTTTTTTCTCCTAGATAATGTAACATTAATAAATAAAATTAGAAATGAATACAGTAATGAACTGATACACTGTCGTTGAAGCTAGACATAATATTCCATATACCCTATAGTTCTATAAAAAACAAATAGAGTTCTATAAAAAACAAAGCAAAGTATGACAAATTAAACTATATAAGTTCACTGTTTAAAGGACAATAATTATTTAAATTTAAGAAGTGAATGGTTAGTCTTCAAAACTAGTTTGAATGTATTTTTTTTTAAACTGTTCAGAGGTCAAGTTGAAGGTTGAAGTTGAAAGGTCAAGTAACTGTGGTTATAATGTGATAGAGCACACAATAAGAGTTGTTCCTCATTGGACATTGGTATTTATTTTCTTATCAAATTTAAAATCATACTTTTTAGAGCAGTCATTCAATAAGAAATTTAATTATGTTGACTTGTAAATTGAAGTTCTACTGCGGTTGATAATGTGATGATTTCTTGTGATATATTTTATATGTAATATTTATGTAACATTATGTAATTTTTTGGATGTGGCCTATACAAATTGTAAATTATTTGTTTTCGGCAATAAATAAATTTGATTTGATTTGATTGATTTGACATAACTGCTGGAAGTTTTGTCTCTGATTAAGAGATATAATATATTAATTATATTGTCTAGTTCCCCGTACAAGACAGTGTAGACAAATGTGGGATTTCACTCAGGCAATACATTTTCTAAAAGTATTAATCTATTTCCTATTTTTTATGAACACAGAAAATCAAAATCTAATAAAAAATACTTCAGTCCAGTTTTCAATTGATTCTGTGATTACTGTTTTATCAATCAGTCCAGGAGTATTTTCTGTACAGCTCAAAAACTTTCAAACGCAATGAACAATTCATAACATAATTCTGAGTTATTAAAATACCTTTCGCCCCTCCAAATCACAACCCCCCCTTAAAATGATTTTAACGACATGTGCCTAATTATCTGGGCAACCCTGGACACTGATGGTGTAATAACTACATAAGAATACTATAAAAGTTTAATAAGACATCTACAAACTGATGCTCGTATTCTCAGTCATTAAGGAAATAATTCAGTAGCTAATGATTCAATAGCGGCCTTAAGGCTAGTTTCACACATACCCGGCAGTCAGGTAACCGGTGTCGTTTACCTGGAATGATCACATTGTATCATATAGAGCGCTTCAAACTTACTCAATGTTTGAAGTCATATGATACAATGTAATTATGCCGGGTAAACGGCACCGGATTGGCGGGTATGGTGTGAAACAAGCTTTAGGGCCACTATTGAATAAATAGCTACTTGATAATTTACTGAACGTCATCTCTGGGGAACCGGACATTAGATTTCAAACCTGAGTTTCCAAGTTAGTCTATTCCTCTCTAATGTTGAACTGAAGATATGGGCCTACCAAACAGAAATTTCTTACTCCTAAGAGAAATATGCTTATATGACATTCTCATTTGAAATGTTACTCTCTTTTGAGGGGGAGTTAGAAGTGAGTGAGGAAAGCGTGGACGACGCTTCGTTCGAAATTCTCAACTGACTCAGATGTGCTCACAAGCGAAAAAAGACCGGAAAACCTGACGAAGCGAAAGAGACGGACAGGCAAGAGACGAAATAAAATAGTATGGAAAAAAATAAAGAAAATAGGATGGGGACATCCCCATGAGAGAAGGGGTGAAAGAGGAGGTGGAGAAAAAGGTGGAGGATGAGGAGGAGGAGGAGGCGGAGAAGAAAAATAAGTCGAAGAAGAAGGAGTAGATGAAGAAGAACGAAAAAATGGAGAGAGAAAACAAAGTAAGAGAAAGAGGAGAAGGAGGAGTAGGATGAGAAGAGGAAGAAGAAGAAGAAAAAGGAGAAGAACTAAAAGGAGAAGAACTAAAAGAAGAAGAAGAATAGAGGAGAAAGAAGAAAAAGGAGAAGAAGTGAAAGAAAAAGGAGAAGTGGAAGATAAAAAGAAGAAGAAGACAAATAAAAATAAAAATAATAATAATTAGAAGAGGAATATGAAAAAACCGGATTTAGATAGGTTGTTCTTCTTTCTTCTTCTTTTTTTCTTCCTCTTCTCTTTCATCTTTTTAGGAGAAGGAAAAGGAGAAGAAAAAGAAGAAGAAAAAGAAAAATAAAAAGAAGGAGAAGATAAAGGAGAAGGAGAAGGAGAAGGAGGAGAAGAAGAATAATAGGAAGAAAAAGAAGAAGAAAAAGAAGAAGAAAAAGAAGAAGAAAAAGGAGAAGAAAAAGGAGAAGGAGAAGGAGAAGAAGAAGAAGAAGAAGAAGAAGAAGAAGAAAAAGAAAAAGAAGAAAAAGGAGAAGAAGAAGAAGAAGTAAGAGGTAAAAAGAAGATTGAAAATGAGGACAAGAAAAGAAAGAAAAAGGAGAACAAGAAAAGAAGAAGAACCTCCTCTTCTTCTTTCTTTTCTTGTCCTCATTTTTAATTTTTTTTTACCTCTTACTTCTTCTTCTTCTTCTTCTTCTTCTTCTTCTTTTTCTTCCTCCTCTTCTTCCTCTTCTTTTTGATCTTTTTATTCTTATACTTCTCCCATCTATCTCAAGCCGGGTTTCTTCCTATTCTTCTTCATCTTATTATTATTATCCGTTTTCTTCGTCTTCTTCTTCCTCTTTTCTTCTAGTTCTCCTTGTTCTTCCTCTTTCTCTTCTTCTTCTTCTTCTTCTTCTTCTTCTCCTCCTTCTTCTTCTTCTTCTCCTTCTCCTTCTTCTTCTTCTTCTACTTCTTCTTCTTCTTCTTCCTCTTCTCCTTCTTCTTCTTCTTCTTCTTCTTCTTCTTCTTCTTCTTCTCCTTTTCCTTTTCCTAAAAAGATGGAAAGAAGAGGAAGAAGAAAAATGAAAAGAAGAAGAAAAGATAGATCTATCTAAATCCAGTTTTCTTCTTATTCTTTTTCTTCTAATTATTATTATTCGTTTTCTATGTCTTCTTCTTCCTCGCTTCTTCTTTTTCCTCTTCTTCCTCTATTCTTCCTGTTTTTTTTCTAAGAAAAGAAGAAGAAGAGGAGGAGGAAGAGGAAGAAGAAGGAAAAGAAGAAGAATAAAAAGATGAAAAAGAAGAGGAAGAAGAAAAAGAAGAAGAAGAGAAGAAGAGGAAGAAGAAGTGGAAGAAGAAGAGAAGAATAAGAAGATGGAGATAAAGAAAAAGTCAAAGAAGAAGAATGCTGGAGAAGAGGAAGAAGAAGACATAAGTGGACGAGATGTACCGAAAGGCAGACAAGACAGCATGAAGAGAGCCAGCCGGCTGTGCTGTATGATATTGAAGAAATTCCACGTTCACTTTATACATTTCTGTAGAGCCGTGATATATGTGACTCTAAGAAGGGGTTATGGTGGGGGGTGGGGTGGAAAGCAGCTCGACCGTGAGTGCGTATCCGAGAGAGGGGGAGGTTTTTGAGGGTTGTGGGGGGGAGAGGTTTCTTGGGCCGGTCTGCGTAACCAGTGGAGCGTGGACGAGTTCGAATAAGATACGTCGCGAATCACCGGGCGAAATTCTCGTTATTACCGTTTCTAAGGAGTGGAAGGCCATGCTGAGAGAGATGGGTGGGAGGTGGAGGTTATACAATAAGGGACAGAGAAGAGGATGTGAAGGTGAATGAGGAGAAGGTGAATGAGGAGACGGTGAATGAGGAGGAGAAGGAGGGGAAAGAAATTTGATGACAAAGAAGAAGAATAAAAAAGGAAAAGGAGATTTAAAAAAGAGAAATAGAAATATGGGTGGAGGCACACAATAATAGACAGAGATGATGTTGAAGAAGGAAGAGGAAGAAGAAGGAGGGGAAAGAATGATGACGAAGATGAATGAAAGAAGGAAAAGGAGTTTTAAAAGGAGAGAAATAGAAATAGGAAGAAATTGAAGGAAAAAAGGAGGGAGAAGGAAAAGATGATGGAGGCGATAAAGAAGAAGGTTGTGGTGGAGTAGAAAAAAAGAAAAAGAAGGAGAAGAAGATTCAGAAAAAGGAAATGAGAAAGATGAAGAAGAATAAGAACGAGAAGAGGGAATAAGAAGAAGAAAAGGATGAGAAGAAATGGAGAAATAAGTAGACAGAAGAAAAGAGGGATGGAAAAGAACAAGAAAAGTATAAAGGAGGAAAAGAAATAGGGCAGGAAGAAAGAGAAGAATAAGTAAAAGAGGAAGAAGAAAAAGAAAAAGAAAAAGGAATAGAAGAAAAGTAAAGAGAAGAAAAGAAGAAGATATCAAAAAGAGAGAAGAATGAAGAAAAATAGAATGAGAAGGATGATGAGGAGGAAGAATTGGAATAGAAAAGAATGGAGAAGAAAATGAAGAAAAATGAGGACAAGAAAACGAATAAAAAATTAAAAGTAAAATATAGGAGGAAAGTGGAACAAGAGGAAGAAAGAGAAGGATAACGAAAAGGAAGGAAATGAGGTGGAATAAGGGGAAATATGGAGATATAGAAGGAGAAATAGAAAACAGGGGAGTGAAAGACGTTAGAGAAGAAGAAGAAGAAGAAGAATTAGAAAAAGGTTGTGGATAAGAGAGAAAGAAATAGACATTTTTTTTTAATTATTTCAGAAATAACCGAAAATATACTATGTTTTACCTTACAACACAATAAATAGAACATTGGAATATATTAAACGAAAAAATTAGGAAAAATAAAATAAATAAATAAGAAAATTTTCAAGAGAAATATAGGGCCTCTTCTGGTTAGCCTGTGTAGAGCTTTCTTTACATTACATATAAATAATTGAAGATTAGGGAAAAGAAGAAAAGAAAAAGAAGGAAGAAGTAGAAGAAGCATAACGATGAAGAAGAAAAAGAAGAAGAAGGACAATAAGAAGGTGGAAGTAGAAGAAGTATGACGAACAAGAAAACAAGAAGAAAAAGAGAAAGGGAATGGAAATAAGGAAGAACATGGGAAAGAAAAAAATATATTTTAAGAAGAACAAGACGGAGAAGGAGAAAAGACATATGACGGAGAAGAAGGAGGAGGAAGAGGTGGTCGTTGAAAATGAGTCGAAAAAGCGAGCAGGAGGAGAAGGAAGTGACGACGAGGAGGAGAAGGATTGTGTGAAGGAGGAGAAGGAGGATGAGAAGGAGGAGGAAAGGGAGAAGGAAGAGAAGTTAGTCATAGAAAAGGAGAAGTATGTGACTGATGTATCCCCCAATCTCTGAGGCGTGCACGTTGAATTGTAATATGTAACGTTTTCATATAATATTGTCAAGCGTCTACTCACTCGAAAGCTTCGGCTACCTGTCTGTACAAAATTCCCTCTCTTCACCATCATATCTCTCGCTTCTTGTGAAGTAGAAAATCTCTCTTTCCCCGCCATTTTTGATTAGGCATTCTTTCCACTTATTTTCATATTCAGCTCTTTCCAACAATCATGGTTTTGTTTCATATTAGTTTTCTGTTTTCTATCTTTTTTCTACTTGATATTACGATGGAATGTTTCTATCATCTCTTTTTACTTATCCTTGATTGTGTGTCATACTAAATTAATTTTTCCCAATAATTTTTTTCTCAAAAAGTAACTATCTATAGTTGTGAGCATTTTAGATCTTCTGCTGAACTGCTGAATATTATAAATATTATAAAGGAATTCGAAATTAATAAATTCTGTTTATGTATATTTGTCAGTTTATTCAATTGTCAGTCATTTCAAACTAAATTATAAATAGTGTTTTAAAAATGATGCAACCTGAGATCAAATGGCGGAAGTCATGCATGGTTTGAATTTTCCGTGCACATTCGATATTTGAGCAATATTTAGTACAATTTGAGTCTGTCTGAATTTACTAGTCGAGCATAAGTTTAGTGACAGCAGTCGTTTCATTAAATCGACTCGGATCTATTTTTTTCATAATGATTCTATTCTTGTAGAGATGTGACCAGATTGAGCGAGTCGAACAAAGTAACTGACTCTTTAAAATGAACTACTAACTAGTAGTTCAAATTGAGAAAGTAGTTCGTTCATTTTTGAGCTGCGTTTGTGTTTTCACGGAATACAGTCAACACACCATCTAGTGAGCGCTCTTTGAATTAGCAGAGCAGTGCAGCGGCCTGCTATAGGCACTGCTAGACAAGAGCACTCACCTCCCCACTCCATGATCATTTTGAACGAATTGCAACAACAGCTGGCTCACTCACTCACCTCTCTCAGCTCCATGAGCTTTTTGAACTGTGAACTGAACGAACTACAGCTGGCTCAGAAAGCACATTGACTAAGCTATGTGCTCTAGAATATTAAACTGATGACTCGGATTCTGAGAATTCTTTATATTGAGGCGCCAGACATACGACAAGGCTGTTTATTGTTGTGTGTGTTTGAGTGCTCACTTAGTGAGAGAGTGAGCGCTGAGCGTCTGAACAAGCTATGGTAGTGAATGAACACGAGCATTGCTGATGACTCATTTGTGAACTAGTTCAAATGAATGACTCACTTATAAGAGTGAGGGCGATTGAACGACTCATTGAAAAGAGTCATTATTGACAAGCCTTTATTCTTGAGATCCTTGAAACTTATCCTGTCTAATGTTTCAACTATGTTCCCTATAGGTCTCTTTGCATTACGAAGTTGATAACAAAATTATTTTATACAATATAATTCATCGATTTGAAACTCAAACGACATTCAAAGCATTATAAAAATGAAGTAAGAAAGAAAATTTAAAGGAACGTTGCTGAAAATTTGTAGAAATCAGTACAAATCTATCTTAAAGCTACAGGACAACAAATCCAAAATCCAACTTCCTAACATTAGCTCAAGATTAAATTTCAAACATGAGCATGTTGAATACATTGCACATCACCACATATATTGGACAAACTTTTTTGGATATACTGTTCATTCTTCAAAAGCAGTATATTTTTCTGGCTACAAAAACATTGTTCTTTGAGATAAGCTTCATCTATTTTAGTGACTAGCCTATCTAGACAAACCTTCTGTGAAACTATATTCGAAATCTCTATAAAATTGCTCTATGCAGTGATGGGAGACCTTTCATCGCAAATAACATCATTTCAGCAATATTCCAATTCATTTCAACTCTTTTTTTTTGTCAACCTTTGGCGAGTATGAAGCCCACATAAGTCTGAGAACTGTACGTGGGTGATGAGTTGAAGGTGGTGATTGACAATTGGACTTTAGTTTAACGTTTGTTCAGAACTACTGGCAAGTGATTTTACAGCGGAGAAGAGAGTCTTCTTGCCAACTAATCCATGTAATACATCATTCATCACCGTTTATGTGGGACTAAACATTCCGGATATACAGCTCATTCTTCAAAATCGGTATATTGTTCTAGCTAAAAAAATTATAAAAAAATCAAATTTTTCTTATAGATTGATTAATTTTGAGTATTCAGACAAAAACCTTCTATGACAAGGTATTCAACATCTCTATATTTAATCTACTTGTACTCAAAGAAATGGGAGAACTCTCATTGAAAATTATATTTGAGAGATAGACTCAACAGAATTGGAGCAATATTTCAATAATGAAAAATAAGACGAAATTGTCACAACCACATTTATTGAAACTTCGAGAAACTAGTTTCGGTTGTTACACCATTATCAATCTCAATCAAACTGAAAACTAAAGTACAAAGAAGCCTTATATATACTGTACATGGAATGATACTATTGGCTTAGAGGGAAAGAGGGAAAGAGGCTGACCTTAATCGGACGTTGTGATTGGTTGTCAAGTCACGCCCCCTGGTGGGAGGAGTAACAAGCAAAAATACGAGTCAAATCAATAACTAAACACTGTGAACATCAAGAAAGCAACAAAAAATTGTAATAAGGCTAGAATTTAATCAAATTAAAATTAAAAAATTAGAAGCTCACTGAAATGCAATCAAGGTCAACTGAGAAATACACATAAGAACTGCTTTTTAAAAATAGGCTGGAATTATAATGAAACCAAGTTAGTTGTATTGAAGTGGTTAAAATAAATTCGGTCATTTAAATTAGTTATGGAATCGTTTTTTACCGACTTAGTTATCTCCAAAGCTTCTAAAATGTTCAATTGTCTGCCTTTGCCATTCAAATGCAGAAATTCAACATTTTCTTCAGCCTTGAACTTGTGTCCATTATTAATGAGATGTTCTGCAAAATTTGAATCTCCTTTTTGGGTTTTCCAATCCCTGATATGTTCATTTACTCTACATTTGAAACTTCTACCAGTCTGACCCACATAACAAGCATTACAATCACCGCAATTCAATTTATAAACCCCACTTTTATCCCAGATATCAATTTCGTCTTTACTACACCCAAATAAGCTCTTTAAAATAGGTTTGGTTTTCATTATGGATACCTTCCACAATATCACCTTCGCCATTACTGAGTAAGAGCAATATTTCAGTTTATTTCAACTCTATTTCAATTTTGATTTAACAATAAAATGCTATTCCATCATGATATCCAACTCCACTTGCTTCCTCGTGTTTTAGATGAATTACTTTATTATTTCGTATTCTTCATTCAATTTCCTGTAGACTATAATATTATGATATCAATATGAAGTTCATAATATGATATTTAGTGATGGATAAACGGTGGATGTGTATGCACTAATGGAGAACATTGAGAGTCTGTATAGCTAGTGTATTCGAAGAATTTAATAAAAGACAAAGAAATCCAGTGAGCCAGTAGAGCCATCCTTATTCTTCACGATCCCCGAAAGAACAAAAATGATGCTGTAATATACATTCTCCAAGAGAAGAATGTGGTAATAAGGTGCTCAACATTGTCAAGTTATGAGAGCACTAGATTCAAGTTTACGAAACTGAATTATAATTTCTACATCTTCTGTTTTTATCTTCACAAAAGTTCCGATTTCTTGATATTTTTGTTATTTGGGAGATGACATCCACAGAAATAAAAGAGCGTGTTACTCTTCCAAAGAATGTCATACAGAGGAATATATGGTATTTTTTAATGATAGAAGCAAGTAGAAGCATATGTGAGACATCGTATTTCGTAGACATCGTGTACTGAATTTTATTATCAGTTAGGATTTAATTCGAAGTTTAGATGAAGAGAAGAGATTTCTTGTTTCTTAAGAAGCGTACGGAGCTTGAATTTTTCGTACAACAGATAATCATGAGACAATTTTTGACTTGTCTTATATTCCTTAATTGGAGTCTCCAAGACATAATCTACAAAAACAAAAAAAACAATTGAACCAAATCCGGGTTAACATCTAAAATATATGCAGCAATGAAAGCAGTTTGGAATAAATTAAATGATCACAAAAAAATTAGATACTCTCAAGGATTATCTTGGAGGAAGGGGAAATACTTCTTGACAGCTTGATGTCAGGGCGTTCGTGATGTTTAAGAACGAGTGCTCGATCCGCGCTTGGAAGGGTGACCAGCAGCTACAACATGACATTATCTGCTTCATTATCACGTATCCAGTGGTTCGGAACCCATCTAGAGCTGCGAGTTCACAATTTATAGAATCATTGAATCATCGTTCACCTCATCACTTATGAACAAGCTTTAGACTCGTGAGGACTTCATTAGCAAGAAGAAAATAAGTGAAATAAGAAGGGTAGAAAAAAGAAGATGAAGTGATAGAGAAGGAAATGGAAGAGGAAGAAGTAGAAGAGGGTGGAAGAAGGAGAAGATGCCAAAAGAAGAAGAAGAAGAAGAAGAAGAAGAAGAAAAGAAAAAATAATAAGAAAAAGAAGGAGAGGAGGAAAAATAAAAAGTGGAGGATATCAAAAATAAGAGGAGAATGGGAGAAGGAGAAGATGCAAAAAGATGGAGAAGAAGAAAAGGAGAAAAAGAAGAAGAGAATAAGAAGAAGAAGAGGAAGAAGAAGTAGGAGAAGGAAAGAAGAAGAGAAAGAAGAAGAAGAAAAGAAGAAGAAGAAGAAGAAGAAGAAGAAGAAGAAGAAGAAGAAGTAGGAGAGGAGGAAAGAGAAGAAATGGAGGATATCTATAACAAGAGGAGAATGGAAGAAAGAGGAGATGCCAAAAGAAGAAGAAGAAAAGGAAGATAAGAAGAAAAGGAAAAAGAAGAAGAAGAAGAAAAAGGAGAAGAAGTAGTAGAAGAAGAAGAAGAAGAAGAAGAAGAAGAAGAAGAAGAAGAAGAAGAAGAGGAGGAAAGAGAAGAAATGGAGCATATCAATAACAAGAAGGGAATGGATGAAGAAGAAGATGCCAAAAGAAGAAGAAGAAAAAGGAAGAAGAAGAAGAAGAAAAGGAATAAAAAGAAGAAAAGGAAAAAGAAGAAGATGAAAAAAGAAAAACGAAAAAGAAGTAGAAGAACAAAAAGGAGAAGAGGAGAAAGAAGAAATGGAGGATATCAATAACAAGAGGAGAATGGAAGAAGGAGAAGATAAGAAAAGTTAGAAGAAGAAGAAGAAGAAGAAGAAAAAGAGAAAGCAGAAAAAGAACAACAAAAGAAGTAGAAAAAGAAATAGAAAAAGAAGACGAAAAAGAAGAAGGAAAAGGAGAAGAAGGAGAGGAGGAAAAAGAAGAAATGGAGTATATCAATAACAAGAGGAGAATGGAAGAAGGAGAACATGCCAAAAGATGGAGAAGAAGAAGAAGAAAAAAGAAGAAGAAGAAGAAATAGCTGGATATCAATAACAAGAGGAGAATAAAAGAAGGAGAAGATGCCAAAAGAAGAAGAAGAAATGGAATAAGAAGAAAAGGAAAAAGAAGAATAAGAAGAGAAAGAAGAGCAAAATGAATAAAAAGAAGAACAAAATGAAAAAGAAGAAGAAGAAGAAAAAAGAAGAAGAATGAGAGGAGGAAAAGGAAGAAATGGAGGATATCAATAACAAGAAACGCGAAGAGTTTGAAAGTGTAGCAGTAGCATTTAGAAGTAGTAAAGGGTTAAGTGTAGTCTGGCTGTGAAGGTACAAGGGGTAGAGCACGGCAAATTACTGGATGAGGTAACTACCACCTCTTGCTGCTTGAGCTAAGTCCGTTTTCGAAGGACTTACACCCAAGAGTGGCGAGAGGAGGGACATTAGCATAGATAGTGAATCATGTAGCGAGAGATCGGACTTGATTATTCAAATTTTGAGGTGCAAACATAGCCATTTAGAGTTAGTTCTCCGACACCCTTTGCCATCATTTTGGTGTAACCATGAGGTTTGAGAGGAGGGTGGTAGGGTGGGGGGGGGGGTTGGTTGGGGGGTTGGTTCAGGACCACCTCGTCAGGAGTCCTCCAGGAAAGAGCTGGGTCAAAATTATTTAAATGAACCCTTAGCCGGCAGCCCCTTAACCCCGGGGCGGGAGATTTAAGCAGGGGTCTGAGTCCTGGGTTTGGTTATCAATCCCTGGGGAAAGAGTTTGTCACCAGAGACGATCAGCGCAGTGCTAATGGCGGGTGTGAATGCTCTGAGCAAGTCTTATGCAAAATGGCCGATTTGACCATTCTTCAAGAGGGAGCAGTCTGGAAGGGTGTAAACTTACTTCCGTACACCTGGCATGTGTTTCAAGACACAGTACAGTAACTTATGTAGAGTATCCCGTGAAAGTGCACCTCTAGTATCATTCTACATGATTGAAAGAAAACAGAAAATTCTGTAAAAGATTTTTACTTTCTTTGTAGTGGTGAAGGTGATATTGTGAAAGGTATCCATAATAAATTAATAGTCCATAATAAATTATCTATATAAATAAAATTAGAGTTTTGTCTGTACATTTATCAGAATTGTATATTTTTTGGTTATTTTTACGTTTTATACTTTAAATAAGCCGAAAATAGTCTTATCTCACTTTCTGTCTGTCTGTCTGTCTGTCTGTCTGTCTGTCTGTCTGTCTGTCTGTCCGTCTGTCTGTCTGTCTGTCTGTCTGTCTGTCTGTCTGTCACGGCCGCAAAGGTATTTTTCGCGGCCTTCTCCTCAAAAACGAGAGTATCGATCGGGATTTTAGTTATTGAACAGTATTGAAAACATTATTGACAATGTCTTTAGCTATAAAAAACTAAATTAACTTTTTTTTTAACAGAGTAATAAATGTTTAAAAACCAAGTACTGTACGACTTTGGATACATTTTACGCGGCCTTCTCCTCAAAAACGAGAGCATCGATCGGGTTTTTAGTTATTGAACAGTATTGAAAACATTATTGACAATGTCTTTAGCTATAAAAAACTAAATTAACTTTTTTTTCAACAGAATAATAAACGTTTAAAAACCAAGTATTGTGTGATTTTGGATACATTTCTTCCAAGTTTTATTACCACATAAGAATAAGAACAAATCACGTAATTTATCATGATTATATCAATCAGCTGTTCTCAAATATAAATGGTGGGCCCTTCGCGGCGTTATTTACGCTGTCTGCAGACTTGTGTAGTCGGAGCATTGCAGCCTTTTAGGAAACATATGTCTGGTGAATCAAAGCTCATCTTATGTTTTATCAATTATTTCTTTGTTGAAAAAAAACAAAATTTTCTAATTTGAATTTATCAAAACAAAAATTAACATTTTAGGAAGGTGCGGTTTGTGCCAGGCTCTTGGGAATTCGCCAGGTAGCACTATTATTACCATGTAAGAAAAATCCCGTAATTTATCATGATATATCAATCAGCTGTTCTCAAAAAATATTCTCTCCGATACCTGTTACTGAATTGTTTACGTTCTAAGTTGTTTACTAAGGGCCCGTTCACACAATACAGTTTTTGTGCGGTACAGTAAATTTGCTGTATCAGTTATTTTGCAGTGCTTTCGTTTGCATGTACATTTCATATTGTATGTTCACACAATACTGTTTCAACTGGATCCAGTAAAAAAGCTGTTGTAGCCGATTTCTACATTCGGTTTTGTCTTCGAAACTGTATCGTTAAAATCAGCTGTACCGCAAAATAACTATCCGTATCCGGTGGCACATGTATTGTACCGGTAATGGATATGTTCAAACGATACGCTTATTATGCTGGAAGCAGTCTTCAGATCGTCAGCAATGATCTTCTTCATTGATATTCTTCAGCATTGATCTTCTTATTAGTGAATTCCAGTGTCCAGAAGTGGAAGATATTAATTGCGAAAATTTAATTTCTCTAATATATGAGAGACCCGCCTTGTGGGACAAGACTTAAGATTAATATAAAAATAAAGAGAGAAAAATGTGTGGAATATTGAAACCAGAATTTGTGTACTTTGATCAAGATTTAAGAGAAACCTTCAGTAAGAAACTTATTTTAAAAAATCTTACACAAATAAAAAAAATCCTGGACTGGAATAAATAAAACTGAACTGGAAGCGCAATGGAAGAAGGAGGAGAGCACAGCAATAAGCAGCAAAGCCGGACCGTGCGTACATCACAGTACAGTTGACGCCGTACAGTAAAAAAACCGTACCGCAAAAAAACTGTATTGTCTGAACGGGGCCTAAGCTGCTAACAACTTCATGATCGTTGCTATCAAAAAGCCGAAACATATTTAGTCGTATTTCTAAACATAATCCGTACGAAGGACGGGTAGCTGCTAGTATCATGATAAATTAGGAAGTGATAGCCGCGAGCAGTAGCAGGTATTTGTTCAATCAGATAAGATAAGCTTTGTTCTCGTTGGTCCTGTTTGTAACGGTGACCGATTGGATTGGCCAGCAAAAAAGACACGTTCTTTGCTGTAAAATAACATCCCGGTGGTTCGGAACCCACCTAAAACTGTAGGTCCAACTCATCAATCACCATCATCCAACTCATTACTCACGCACAGGTCTCAGAGACCTATGTGGGCTTTATCCTCCAAAAAAAATAAGACGAAATTGTCACAAACACATTTATTGAAAATATTGAGAAACCGGTTTTACTACCGATTCGGTATTACAACCGAAACTAGTTTCTCAAAATTTTTAATCAATGTGGTTGTGTCAATTTCGTCTTATTATTCATTATAAACTTTTGTTCGGAAAAGATAGGCATGAGCTGTAGCAGGTACCTGTTCAATCAGATAGAGATAATTAAGCTGCGTACACGTAGGTGACCGATGTAAGGGTGACCGATTAGATTGGCCAGCAAAAAGGACACCGTTGTTTGCTGTAAAATCACTTCCCGGTGGTTCGGAACCCACCAACAACTGTAGGACAAAGTTATCGATCACCATCAACCAATTCATTACCCACAGTCTTAGACCGTTGTGGTCTTCATCCTCAAAAACAAAATGCAGATTTTACCTTACTTTTCTCGCCAGCCACTTCTTCACTTATCCTTCTTCCTTTTTGAGGATGTTATCGTATTTTGTAAAATACGTTGAGAGTATACATATAAATTAATATCCTCATTCACAAATATGGCTGCCAAGTATCTTTGAACTTTTTTACTCAAAAACCTTACAGGCTAATCCCACGTGTAACTTATCAATAGGAAGCTTATTAATGAAAGCCAGAGTTAATGAAACTAACAAACAACTCAGAAAACAGTTAACTAAAAAGGAGACATGGTTTCAACTGTTTCACATGAAACAATGAAGGATTATGTTACCAAACATAAAAATGGAATAAACTTATAAGCTGCACTAAAATGATATTTTTTCCTACAGTCACCCAACAAAGCGGCTATTTATAAACTCATTATAATATGCAAAACGGCTGATTCCATTACTATTTTTCTTTGAAACACTTCAGCTGACTTTGTTGCACTCATTTTGCTTTGTCGCACTCCAGGTACAAAAACTGTAGGAAAAATTCAATGTGTAACACGAGCTCAAAGTATCTGTGCTGCACTCATAAAGCTATTCCGCACTTGCCTGTGGCACATGCGTGATGCATTTCTCTCGTGCAGCAAAGTGCTACTTTACGCATTAATTACACAATAGCTATTTGTGTAAATAGAGCGAAAAGTGGGGTATTTCTGCACTAAGAGAAAGTTTTTTAACGAAGGCGAGTGAAAAAAGTTTCTCGAGTGCAAGCTACTGTTGGTGAAGCTATTATTTGATTCATTTATAATATCAATTGAATCAATAAATAAATTTCAAATAAATCGCCTACTTTTGATTCTATTTCTTGTGAGCTTACAATTTTCTACTAACAACATGTACTCTGTATGGACAATCTCACAACTCCAGACCCATAAAAGCTCATTTTACACCACACTGGAATTAATTGAGTAGCCTATTATCATAAAAACCCAGACATCTTCTTTTTTGGACCACTCATCAAGTATTATTGATCAAATCAATTATTCCTATCCATGACTTTATTCTCAGCCCGTATGTCCTCAATGCCTTTGTTCATTAGGCCTACACATCTGTTCAAAATCGCTCCGAAAAGTGTTTTGCATTTTTTTTAATTATTGTGAACGAACGACCAAGGCCCTAGGCGACCTAGGGCTATCCCTGTCGTTTTTGTTCTTCTATTTATTATTTTTCGTTCTTTTTATTCTTGATCTTCCTTTATTTATTCAGTTTTGATGTCCTTTTGTCAGGGCTAATGCAGTCATTCCGAGTAGACAATGCCTTTGATCATATTGGCTACGGGATATCGGGGTGGATTGTGTTCAGATGAGATGACCCCTGCAATTTCCAGGGCCAGGATTGGTCAGTTGATCCACATAATGCATGTAAAACTAGAGGCGGGATGAAGGAGATCCCCTTTCAGAGGCCATTGAGCTTTTGTTCCAACAGTCAAAGGGGCTCAATTCGTGTGGGACGTGTAACTGGACACATACGGTGGACAAAAACGTCCACTGCGCATGCGTAGTAAGCGATTTTTGTCCCTTTTTGACCACGTGTCGTGGATTATAATGGAACTATAAGAACAATGGAGACGGCTTTACTAATCGATATTATTCCAGTGACGACGTGATCGTAGGAGTTTAAGAAAATAAAATATGATAGGCTGTTTCATTATTACTTTTTCACTTGATATTTAATATCATTTTTCAACATAATTATTATTTTTCAATAATTATTTATGCTCAAATAAAATATGTTTGTGGGAAGAGGTCTCATGTTTACATCCATTAACAAATATATATATATATAGTTTTTAAGTTGGAACGCACTTAGGTCTGAGACCTGTGCGTGAATTAAATAATGGTGATTGATGGGTTGGGTCCAAAGTTTTTCTTAAGTTTCCGAGCCTCCGGGAAGTGGTTGAACAGCAGAGAACAGAGTAGTTTTTGTTGACTAATCGAATCGGTGATCCTTACAAAGAGGGCCCAGGAGTTCGTAGCTTAGCTTTATCTAATTGAACAGATAACTTCTACGGCACACGGCTTTCACTTCACGAAACTAAATTTAAACCTGATAATTATTTATGGTTAAATAATACTCATATAGCACACAAAGTATTTGAAACGTTTTAAATGCATATTAATGGAACCTAAAAAGTATGTTCCATGAGATATGTGTCATAAATGTTTCTGATATGTATTGTTCAAGCATCAGATACGTATCTCTAGGTAGGTTTCGGAAATGTATTAAATACATTATCGTGAAATGTACCCACAATGCTGTGCGATTATACTTTTGCACATGCGCCGATGCGCCCGTTTGCTCATTCTCACATTCTAAACTCATCAACTGGATCTGGATGATGAAGCCATATTGGAATAAGCAACACGTGTCGATCAACGTGGTAATTACTGCATTAATTTGATCTGATATAGAATTTATTCATTTATTCTTCATACATGCACAAATCATGGCAATGATTGGGAGAGAAACAACCCAAAACTGTTCTCTCCCAAATTTCGATAAATAACACAGTCCAAACAAGGTTATGTTTTCACTCCAATTAACACAAAAGTTTTCTGTCCAAAATACGAGATATGGTAGCCTACTAAATTTTTTGAATTTGAGAGATTATTTAATAGATCAAAATGAAATAAAATGCACTTAATACTCAATTATATATTCGATAATTGTTATATATTCGATGTGTATTATTTATATATTTGAATGGCTGCGCTAGTTGTTTATAGTTACATATTGGAAATATATTTGAGACGTACATTTGTTATATATTAGATACGTATCATTTATATTTCAATGGAACGTTTCACAAAAGCGGACATTTTCACCTATCAGAAATGTTTCAGGGAGGTCTTAGATATGTTTTGAAACGTATCTGAAACATATCGTAAGTTTCAATGAAACATATTTGAGACATTTATGGAATGTTCCTGTGCTGTATGGGATAGCTTATGCTTGTGGAAAGAAGACTAATTTTTACTTTCCTTCAATTCTATAACTATTTTATTATACTTGACTTGAACTTACTTAGCTTCAACTATAAAGATAAGGATGAGGATAAATGCATTCAACAATGCTTCAACAATAAGGATAAATGTGTAATGAAAATTCACATCGATAACAATTATTAAAAGAACTTGGAAATATCAATATTGATCATTTTTTTTAATATAAAAACGTTCAAATTTACATTTATATACATATGTAGATATTTCAACAATAAGGATAAATGCATAATAACAATTGTAAAATAACTCCTGGATTTCTTGTTCCATGACGAACTGCGTTGTTAATATTAACTTTTCATGTGAAATTTAACGACATGCAGTCAAATATTTGTTAAGAATAAGTATAATAACTCACTTAAACTGGCCGAGTACTTTCGAATCTATGAGATCCATCATCAGAGGCTCTGATGATGGATCTCATAGATTCGAAAGTACTCGGCCAGTTTAAGTGAGTTATTATACTTATTCTTAACAAATATTTGACTGCATGTCGTTAAATTTCACATGAAAAGTTAATGTAAAATAACAATGATGATAATAATACTGTAATGATAATAACAAAATAATCGATAACAATAATTGAAATATCTTGAAAAAATAAACATCAATCATTTTATTCCATATGTGTAAATTGTTCCATAAAATATTTTGAATAGCCTATATGCATGAAGCACTGCTTAAAACAAATTCATCAATTATATCTTACTTGTTAATGTTAATGATTTCAATTTATATGGTCTACAGAAAAATAATTTTTATAATAATGTAGATGAGAGGCTCATGAATCTGTCATTAAAGGTAAGACTATTCTTTATTGTGATAGGTGAACCTACAATAGTAGTATAATAGGTATATGCCTCAAAGTATTTCGTCAATTTTGACGAAATATATGACTCATTGAAAAGGGTGGTCTGGGGGTCCTCCCTAGGGAAAATTTTGAAAAATAACCTCTCTTAATTTGCATTTCAAGCGATTCTAGACATAAATCCTTCAATCTGAACACATATTAGGGGTCAAGGAATGAGACTTTTTATTACCCTTATCCTAACAGCTTTAAAACCTTAGGCAAGGAAGCTGGAAGTCTTGTTATATTTCATTTTATTTCTATTGTAACTCTATCCCACGCTCAGACCCAAGTCTTTGTGGGATATTCCACTCTTTTTTTTTTGTATCTAATCAGACTTTTGTATTTGTTTTTTTCTGTGGAAATAAAGTATCATTTCATTTCATTTATTCATCAAAGTGAATTCTATCTAGTGTTTGAGTCATCACCCAGGGGAAGCCTTTCTTAGCTACGCCTATTTGTACTAGAGGTGCATTAGTAACTATGTCACTTACCGTTGCTATATTTATAAATGTTTCAAGCCCTTCGCGGATACGAGACTTGGCTAGACTAGTAAGTATAAGCCACGTAATAGCAACATACAGCAGCTATACAATGCTTCAAGCCCTGCACTGATAATTCAGTTGGACACACCGCAACATTACCCCCTCCCCTTCATGGGGACCCTGGGTCACACACCTGGTGACCTCGCGCGCGAACCAACTGGCCTTCAAGCGTGACCCGTCATTTTTTAATTTGATGCCACCTTTTTGAGGAGGGAAGGCCTCGCCATGTGCCGACAACCCAGGAGGCCTGAGGTACAACAGTAGTAGTGTAGCAGGGCCTTGCTTGAATACGGGTCCAATGGAAAATAAAAGAGGGAAAGCAGGAAAAATAGAAATCCTCTCCAAAAAATTCTCCAAAAAAGAATTCGTCACCCGTCCTCTACCCCGACCCTATTGAAAACTCTGGTGTGGAAACTAAAATTTGTGTACCAAAAAAAAGTCAAACAAAATTTTATATAAGCTTTCTGTAAGAAAATGTTTTGATATAAATAAGAAACCCGTCTCCTTTTGCAATATACATATGTAAAAATTTGGAAGAAATTTTGGGGGAGGGCGAGGGCGCTCAATCTCACCCACTTAAAAATCACGAATTGGAAAGATGGTAAACTTTCAGAAATCAAACTTTCAGTGTTTAAGCTAACAAGTGTTTATGAATTTTTGAAATTATTGAGCGCCCTCGCCCGCCCCCCAAAATTTGCCGACAACCCAGGAGGCCTGAGGTACAACAGTAGTAGTGTAGCAGGGCCTTGCTTGAATACGGGTCCAATGGAAAATAAAAGAGGGAAAGCAGGAAAAATAGAAATAAAGAAATTGATATTGAAAAACTCTAATCAATATGTAAAACTTAAGGTTATTAAAAATAAGGTTGCTCCTTTTTTTGAGAACTACAAAAATGGTAGGGATGTGACATATTTAATAGCACTGAGTAACCCACATCATTGACAGCTGATGAAGATCTGAATATATTATATGAATAGATTAAAATTCGTGACATGCCAAACACTTTATTTTTGTACTGAAAAAGTGTACAAATAGAGCTGAAATTTGCAAGTTATAGGTAGTTCTAAACAAAATGACGTCATGACTTTTCTATTTTGATTATTTTAATTACAGAACAATTTTGTTAATATTAACCTTGTGTAAACGTATGTGTTAATTTAAGTTAGTTCTTTCATAATTCATCCACCAGAAAGTAGTAAAAAATTTGTTAGGCTAATGTTATTGTATGGTGATTTCCACGTCATAAAGCATTACATAATAACAAATTATTTACAGTTGGAAGTTTAAAACGTGATTGGAAATCAATATTGTTGATTTTCTGCGATGAACGTCAAACAATACAACGTTTGAATGGGAATGAAAACATTGACTCTATAACTTATAACCTAAGCTTAACTAAACTTAACTAAACTTAACTTAATTTAACTTTACTTGACTAAACTTAACTGAACTTAACTTAACTAAACTTAACTTTAACTAAACTATAACTTGACTATAACCTTAGTATAACTTAACTTTAACTTAGTTTTTTACTTGTCGATTTTTTTAATTTTCAATCCTTGTTTATTTTGATGTTGAAGATCCATCTTGTTTCCACTAATATGTATTATAAACTTAAAAAACACTTTTAAATGGAGATTGACTCATTTTGAGTCAATTTCCATTAAAAAGTGTTTTTTAAGTTTATAATACTTGTTTATTTATTTATTCATTTATCTAGCATACAATAAATGTGAACAGGCTATTGCCCAAAACTGCTTTTCACAGAATTTTAAATTAGGATCAAAATCTTAGGTTAGGTCGCTGGTTCACTTGAATTTCACCTTGAAGCACAATAATTATTCACAATCATTGTTCACTGCATATTCACAATATTCACTCATATTCCTTACTGAAACACAATTGCGTGATGAATTCTGAACAGGAGAGTCCATCCCAACGTGAGTTACATAACTTATGAGATTGAACTGAACTATTTTAAGAGTTGCTTTCTCATTTCTAAACATTCCAACACATCGTCATTCACCTAGAAACAGATGCATAAACAAGTATTTTAAGTCAGATAAGTCTCGTTATTTGTTTAGCAGCAATGGACTTTGAAAAGGAAAACGTTATTCAATGGGAATTGTAGAGCGAAATATACTGGAAACAAATAGCTGTGTTTCGAATTATAGGCGAACTGCATTCCCCCATCAAATAGCTACAGCTCTGCGTAGGAACTGTTTTCCATTTAGAATGTGACTGTAGGCAACATGGAACATATTCCTGATAATGCCACTTCCCTAATAATCTGTTTTCACGTATCTGTTATCCGCTTTTCCAGATTTCCCCTTCTATTTCCACATCATCAGATTGAATCCGAAAAGGGTCAGCCCCCGAAGGGCTGTTTTAATGAGCTGTATAACTCGCTGTTATTCACTGAAAATAATGTCGAATGTCGAATCAACTCTCTGACTGACGTTCGAGCTCGTTCTGTGTTGTTCATCTACCTTCTTTCTCTAACAGACGACATAACTGGCTGATTAGAATGGCCATTCCTGTTATTTTTCGTCCTACTTGTTAAAATCATTTTCTGCTTCTCTGCTCACTACACGGATGCATTTGAGCACTGAGTGATTATGAACCTAAACTCTACGTGGTTATGAGCCATCGTTTGTCAATGCTACATTGCTTGCGAGTAATGTTATAATAATTTATCTTGTTCATTATGGAGTCATTATGATTATATTGAACCCGATTAATAGAAACTGGAAATGGGATCTACGGCAATAGTTTATCAGAATGGATTGAATATTACTTAGTATCATTTAGGTGAACTACTGTAATGATGTATCGTGAATCAGAATTTTAATCATTGTACTGCAAAGTTCATGTGAAATGGATAAGTTTGTTTGAAGTAACTGACAACTAAACAAACTTACAAATACACAGAAAATTATACAATTAAATTTAATTTACCCGCTATCGCAGAAGTCTTCAGTATAAATTAAGAGCACTTTGACGAATTCGAAATTGATGAATTCTGAAATGGATAATTTGCAATATGATTTTAACTTGTTTACTTCGTGTCTAGAGAGTTGTAACCAATATTTTATCATTACAAAACAAATCAAACTTCGCTTGTAAAATGAAAATACAGTTGTTCTATTAAATCGAGATGACGTGGTGCTCTATGGAAAAATGAATAACAATGTGTGAATGATACTTCTTAACAAATTCTCATTTCTTCGTTTTTCTTCATTCCTTTCTATCCTAATGCACTAGCAAGTTGCCCGATTCAATTGAATCTGGATTTCTAGAATGTGCAATAACCTATTTACTAATTCAATTGAAAAGTCTCTCTTCATCCCTCTTCGTCTTCTTCTTCTTATTCGTCTTCTTTTTTGTCGTCTTTTTCTCTTTCGACAGAGATCAACAAGTAGATGTTTATTATGTAGGAAGAGAAACCGTAGTTGAATGAGACTTTTTACAGGAGAAAAAATGTAAAACATCGATCCATCGATGTGCGACACTCTCATAGTTTGCTTATACATTGATGGTTCAATGTAAACAAACTAAATAGATTGAAAAAAACGATGTTTCTGGGCTCGATTTGCTTAAACCCGGCTATATCGTAACCGGTGTGATTTACCAATCTATAGGCACATAGATCATACGGAGCGCTTCACACTCATCCGATTTTTAAAATCATACTGGGTAACTATGCTGGGTAAACAGCACCGGTTACCAGATGCCGATTTTGTGTGAAACAAGACTGAGATAATTAAACAAATAAAACTGCCTGCAGGAAAAAACTAAACAGATTTGAAAAAAATCCAATTATTAAGCTTGTTCATGAACGTATGAATGTCGGGTGATTTCATAATTTCATCCGAACGCTATTTGTTTATTTCAATAAAGAGCAGCAGGTTTCCTCTAATCTGCCTCCTTTACAAAAAATGTTATTACAATACTAATGTTAATTTATTACAATATCAAATATTTGTTTAGCAATAGTAAGAGAAAACAATGGAAGAATATAACATAATAATTTTAGAATTATTCAAATATGAGAGCGGAAAAAACATATGAGAAATAATGTACTTAATTAGAAAGTACTAATGATAATAATTAAGCTAAATAATTATTGTTCCAAGTACACAAAATAAATTATGTAAGGTAATTGATTCCGAAATTCTCTTTCGTACTCAATTGTGCCTAACAAGATTCAATCTAGCAGCGATCGAATTCATCTCTAGAGATGATTGTTAGCTACGATATTTCGTCGTTCTACACAAGATTCTTCAACCTGAACTTATCTCCATCCAACCGGCAAAAGTAAAACCGTTCATACGCAGCGGTGGCGACGGACTAATCTTGCCACGCGGTTTCCACTTGGCGGATTAGTTTGTGCGGTCGCGTAGGAAAGTTTTTCGGGCGGGAGGGAAGTGAGAGGAAGTTGGAGGAAAGCGGAGAGCTTCCAGGCGGTCCATAGTTGTCCAAGGCGCTGGAACGGTTATTTTGTGGTTGAGGGGGGAGGGAAGGAACCCGGAGGTGGTGCTGCAACAATTAACAATTTGTATTCAGAAGTTGAGTTGTTGATGTTGATAACGGCGGCAAAGTGGATCGTTGATTTCAGAGTCAAAACTGGAAGTTGATAGCGGAATCAACTCTGCTGGAGGAACACTTTGTTGACGCAGGACCGCTGGAGCGGTTGAGAGCCGAGCTAGATGGTAACTCCGTCTTTTCTTAGACTCCACCACGCCTGAACCCTCCCCCTCCGGGACTGCAGACACTCCTCACCGTGGCTAGGCTAGACCGAACAACCCTTAGAGCCACTAAAGCAAATTAGAAACTGAAGCATTAATCATTCACTGAAACCCCCAGCCGGCGGCAGGCTAGCTCGGGTTCCTCCCCCCTCCTAAACCTCCCCCTGAACCCCCTCTTGGACAAATCCCTCAAAAACAATCGCTAGGCACCAACTTTTGGTTAATGATTTACGTCCAACCCGTTAGCTACCACTATCTCCGGCCCTTCTGGGGTTGCTGGTCTTCCTAGAAGATCCTCAACCCCGGAATTCTTCCCCCAAGAAGCCTATATATAATTGCGCCCCAAAGGCTAACTACTGTATCTTATGTAATCCCAAGTAGGCTACATCTTCTAACTTCCTGCTACGCTCGGCTCTAATCAGCTAATTGAAGTATCCATTCTGAAGTATCCCAAGCTCGTATTACATTTGTGAAATCTTCAACTCTGATCAGGGTTTATTAGGTTTAGTGTGGTATGATGGGGGGGGGGGGTAGGTGGGAGAAAGACTGGAGTACAATGGGGTGTGAACGATGAGATTCATAACTAGTGATAAGGGGTGTGATTAGAAGGGGTAGGAAATTGGCGTAGGAGAAGGTTAGGTGTCTGACCAATCACGCGCTTTGCTGCATTCGAAAAATGCAAATAAAGTGTCTAGCTATCTAACGTTTGAATCACTAGTCTAACTAGTCACTAGTCACTAGTCACGAGTCACTAGTCTCAACGTCTAAATCACTAGCTATCTAACGTTTGAAAAATGCCAGAGAAGAAGAAAAAAAGGAGAAGTAGAAAACAGAGAAAAGAAGAAGGAAAAAATAGAAGAAAAGAAAGGGAAAAAAGGGATGAGAAGAAGAGGAGAGATAAGAAAACAATACTATTAGATTAAATTTGTGTATAGGCAATAATATCATGTTTCAAATATCCCGATTCAAGTGATTCGGACAACTTATTAGTTACATAATATTCGTTTTTTTCAACAATTTTTCTATTTCTTTTTTTTATTGTTGAAGCTCTTAAAACTATCGATTCTTGATTTTGGCGCATCCAAAAAAATCATTATTAACTATATTTCGAAAGCAAATCGTGTTTATATATTGTAGTGTAGGCGGCCTAGTCCGCTGTCCATTTAGTCTTAAAAAAAACCGAAGCTTCAATCGTCAACGAAATAATCGACTCGAAAATTATGTTTAAAGGAAGAAGAGCTCATCCCAATCATGAGAAATATTCATTCAGGTTTTATTCAGAAATGTTTTTTTTTGCCAAATATTTTTTTTGTCCAACAGTTGCGATACTTCTTCTATGGATGAGCCAAAATCGGAAATCGATAGTATAGTGACCTGATAGTATAGTGATAGTATCATGACCTGAGTATCAACAACAAAAAAATGCCTGGATTTCTTGTTCCATGACGAACTGCATTGTTAATATTAACTTGTTATGTGCCTCTGAAAACGAATCTCAAAGATTCGAAAGCGCTCGGCCTACAGAGTAAGTAAATTCTACTTATTCTTAATGAATATTTGACTGCAAGTCGTTAAATCCACATAACAAGTTAACAAAAAATGAATAGAAAAATTATTGAAAAAAAACGAATATTTTTCACCTGCACTGAGGAAAATTAGTCTAGTAGAAAATACCTTTTTTGAAGGTAAAATCATTTTTTGGTGGAAATCTCATTTTAAAGGTGATTAGTACTGAATGAAGGTGTCTATTCCAATTTTGAACCCAACATGAAAATAAATAGATAAGAGTAATTGATATAGTTCATCGCTATGTAATCAATGCCTACCTTTCATTGATAGAGGGTCCACAATATACGCAGTGTTATTATTAACAACTTACTAATATCTAATGCGCACTGACATGGCGATGTCATCGAGTAATAAATAAGAATCAACGTAATTGGATTTTCATTGACCGTTCAGCTATAATAGACGAATAAAGCAAGAAATATGAGCGATAATAGTAGCCAGGTGGGGAGGGTGCCCCAGTGACCAATGTAGGGGGCAGAACTGGTTGCTGGGTTGGGGGTAGAGGAGACGAAAATATGAAATATTAAAAATTCAAAACAAAGTCGCACTGTGTGGTCCCACCTTTGGCACATGCCTAGGCAAACCAGTTTGCTACCAAGTGACCAATAGAACATTGAAATAGTTCACTGCGTTTCCCTGGAACCCACCCAGTTGAATATGTCTGCACTGTTTAAAGTAAAAACATTAATAATGTATTATAAATAGTTTGTAATAAGTAATGGAAAAATCAAAGTAACTAAATATTTATCGGAATGTTATATAATTTATTTTTTATTTCGATTGCTCATTTTATTTTTCATGACTCATTTCATTTTTTGCATACTTGGTTGTAGTATTATTTTTCTTGGAGGCGGACTTGTTTGTTATAAGAGACTAGCTGGCCCAACGCGCGTTGCTGCATTCTCATAAAAATTCTCCTTGATTTTATTATTCGCCACCTCCCGCTGAGGTTACATTTAAAATTTCTAGCTGCATTGGTTAACGGATGTCATCAACGTGGCATAATTACATTTCATCATACCCAGTCGTATGTTTACATGCAAAGTGCAAAGTCTTTTGCTGTTCAAAGACAGCGTAAACAACGCCACTAAGGGGCCTGCCATATGATTAAAAACTGTTGACTTATATCAGCTGTTCCTTTAAGCTGTTTGGCTGGCAAGTTCAGTAGGTTAGGTCTATAAAATGGTTTAATTAATAATAATTATTAGCTCCCCTATTGAAATTTATGGTCAGAAACAATCCCCAATATTCACACAACATATTCCCAAAGTTTCATGCCGATCTGTCAAGTAGTTTTGGAGTCTATAGGGAACACACATACATACATACATACATACAGACAGACATTCATTTTTATATATAGAGATAGAGAGAAGTTTGACCAAAACAGAGCCGTTCATCATTATGGTACTCTACTTTAAACCTCGATATTAAATTACCCAAATGATAAAAAAAGTTTGTATGGAAAAGGACCTTATTATGCAGAAAGTAGATTCTTCAATCAATTTATCATTTTAATAAAAACCTCCAACTTGAATAGTATATTGCAGAAGTTTTGACAAATAAACTACATTATGCATTTTCTTATACAATAGGTGAATGCACTAATACCTTTAAGTAGCAAAGCCTGTAAGGCTGATAAGTAGGCTGAGTAAAACACAATGACGTGTTGCATGCTGCATGTGCTTAGCTCATTTTTGCAGCTTAATGTAGAAAATGAAACAAAAAATATATTAATGATAGCAACTCAATAAGATAGTTCAAGATTTGTATCAACATTTACTTAATATGTTAGTCTGATGCAAATAGGAAATCAATTTGCACAAGGCCAAATGTCTATTATTTATTTTCCCCTCTGATGCTCTGATTTCTTGACGTTGAATATTTTGTATCAACATTTACTTAATATGTTAGCCTGATGCAAATAGGAAATCAATTTGCACAATTTTTAGAGGAACAGATATCATTTGAGTTATATTGCGCAAAATGAAAAGTGAATAATTTTTTTTAATAAGGCCAAATGTCTATTATTTATTTTCCCCTCTGATGCTCTGATTTCTTGACGTTAAATATTTTTTGGGCTTATTAAAATGTTGATAGGCGTTGGGACACCTGTTTTCTACTTATCTATTATTGTTAGGTTATTGCTCTACTTGTTACTAATGAGAGTGTCAGCCAATGACAGGCCCCCAGCGTAGAGTAGTTCGGCCTATGAGGAGCCCCTACCCGATAAACTAACAGTATTCGTCTATTTATTGCTTACATTAAGTTATTCTATATTTAACTTTTAGTTTCACTGTGATTGAGAATTCCTTGCATACCGAATGTATATTTCTTTCAATAAACGTGTTTGTGACAATACTAAGACTACAAAAGCAGAACGGGGGTGGAGGATTAAATTGAACTGAATTTTTTTCACACACCATGTGACAACATATAGGTACAATAAAAATAGAAAGAAATAAATTTCCTATTATATAACCTAGACTACAGATCAGTGTGTGAGATAGACGCAATTTATGAAAAACACTTTTCAATTATTACTATAAGTTACTATTAAATTTGGGAAAGATACAATTAATTTTATTTTAAATACAAATTTAAAAAATTGAATTTTGAAGAAAACATTTTGAAGGGAACTGAAAAGAAGAAGAAATCCAATTTATAAAATTCATTATTAGAAAGATCAAACTGCAAAATATCATAGACCTACTGTCTCAACTGTAGAACTGTATTTTGTAGTATTTTCGACTCCACATTCTATCAAAACACCTCAATTTCACGTTCGTGCAGAACAATATCAGCGTCATGGGGCAATCATTTTAATCGCCATTGCTATCATGACAGTGTGGAGGGGGGGGGAGGATTTCGAGTATTAAGAAAGCACGAGTGAAGGGCTAGCAAGGATGGATTCATTAGGATAAAACAGGACCCATTGAAGAAGGAAAACAAAGGACATTCATGTCCTTCAGTGAGAGTCCACCAGAGGGGGCGAGCTCCCCTTCCTTAATCATTCTCCTCTCATTCTTTATCATTCTCTTTCTCACTCTCCCTCTCTCTGACACTCATTCTCACTCTTGTCCATGACAAATAAACGCGAGCCATCTCTCCCGTCATAATATCCACCATTATTTTCGTACCCTATACAATTATACAGCGACTTATGCTCTTCTCGCTTATATACGTATTCAAGTGCTTCCATATAAATATATCTATATATTTGAGTGCTCTTATATAGTAATATTCATATATACAAGTGTTCCACCCACTAACAATGCCCCTAAATGCAACGGTTCAAAATATTCGCTCGAAAATCGCTGAAAAGCCAGTTCTATCGCTATCGTACCCAAGAGATATGCAAAATGAACTCTATATCTATACATTAATATCCATATAGCTACAAATATTATGACTCCTTTTCCACTTGGGATACAATTGCTGGACTAGTGCATGCTTTACAATAAAAGAAACTGGAGTTTTGTAAAAGGCGAGTTTAGATGGAAAAGTTTTTTTTTGGATTGTAAATGAAAAAACTACTGAACGATTTTTGATTTGTTTTGCGATGAGGTTGTTTTAATCTGTTGAGAGCTCTGCTTCGATATTGGTCAGGATAGGGGAAAATATTTTTCGTATCGTATCGTTTTCGAATCGTATAATGCTTTTTGTATAGTTCATGAATGGAAACAGTTTCATTACCAAAGCGTGTCTCCATATAAATATCAGAGATTCATAGAAATTATATCCATAGATGATGACTAACGAGATGACATGTTCACCCTGAATGGCAACCATTTTTTTCTGATACGATTTTCAAGCAATTGGTCGCTTTAAGCAATCATAAGCTTTAATCATTTATCCAATATAATTAAAATTATTATTATTTTTATTTTTAAATAGTCTTATTGGGTTTAATTTTAATTTGTTGCCTTTTATTGAAGGGGTTTAGGTCAGATGTGTTTTCTTCAAGATTTATTATTTCTATTTTTTCAATTTTGCACAAGAATCAAATTGTTTGAGGTATTTATCTGAATTTTCGTAGACTCCATATCATTTATTACCAATGGATTTGTTTGAAATGGAGGGGTTCAGTAATTATTCTATAGTATATACGATTTTTAATGATGGAATGCAATAAAAAATAAATATTTGTAATAACATAATTATTATTATATCCAGGATAAATCCCTGCTATGCGGGCTGCCTAGCGCACTCCTTTTCATTCACGCTGGGAGAATTCAAATAGCTTTCAAGTTTCTGAATGTAAATTATAATAATATGATATAATAGTTCTAAAAGATCCTATAAATTTCTATGGATCCTAATAGTTTGTATACTCAAAATAATTTCGTAGAACTCTTTGCAAAACCACTCTTCTGCAATATAGTCCAGTCAAATTAATGAAAATTTTGGATAAGAAGAGAACCATTTCTAAACCGGCATGACAAAAAACATACTAAAAGACCTCAAGAATCCAAGCTGAGCTTCGGCGGTCATGTTGGAAAAACTTTAACATATACCGACAATGTTTTGCTTTTATAGAATTTGATACCAAACTGTGCATCGGACAGAATAGGTAACTGTTGCCTTTTTGATACAATGAGGCTTTTGCCTTATTATACAGAAACACTACAGTTTCAAGCTAAATCACACCAGCAGAATAGAAATGTATTGTTAAAAAAAAAACTGAGAACAGCTGATGATTTTGAAAAAAGTATGCCTCCGTTTACTTTGAAATTGTTGAGCTCGTTCAGCCGGTCAGCGTGTGTAAAGTCTTAAATTTAGTCAGAGATTGCGACTGCAGTGGCTTTGTAAAATAAGGATGTTATTGTGAAAATGAGTGGTTGTGACAATATCAAGTATCAGAAATTGCTCCTCGCCCGATTCTTACTCACCTCTAAAGCCGCGTCTCCACCAACCGAACATACTCGGCGAACAGTGTTCGCTGGAATCAGCTGATGTCGCCAAACATTTTTTGGAGTTGGTTTGGTGTGGACGCCTTCTCGAAAATTATGATCGGAGTGGCGGGAACCTGTTGTTGGTCGTCACTGTTCGCTCACAGACCGAACATTTCAATTGAACTCACGAACATGTTCAGTGACCCATATGTTTAATCTTTGTTTATTTTTTGTGTTCGCCAACAATGTTCGGCAGACATGTTCGGTTGGTGGAGACGCGGCTTAACATAGTATTCAAGTGATTCCACGGTTGGTTTCTATAATGGTAATATTATCCATCATTTATATTTGATGTTTCTTGTCCCTTGTCGTATGAACCGTTCACAACTCACTACAAATCTCGTCAAATGTATGTTAATCTACTGGTTTTTCAAGAGCACAATTTTCTTTCCAATAGGTTAGGTTATTAATAATTATTATTATTTATAATATTGAATTTAATTTTTTCACAGGTGAAGCAAAGAAACGGTTTTCTCTTCCATTCTGATCTAATTCTATGTAAGTACAATAGCCTCCTATTATTTCAGGTACAAAATTACAATGAATGTGAAGGAGCAACAGGCTCAAGTCCAAAACTGCTCTCTTCACAAATGTTGAATGTGTTACATTGTCCAAATCACTGAGGTTAACACAGTGAATTGAACAGTAAATGCAACAGTGAAGGACATTGAAGAAATAACCGTTTGAACAGTTCCAGTCATTTAACAGAATCGCAATCATCACAAGAAGCCGTTTATGATTACGATATTGTCCACTTTAGAATCACATAACAGGTTAAAGTATCTAGGTGTGATCCGGACTGGCTCTTGAGATCTTCCACAGCATTGGAACAATAAAGAGAAGTTTTATTGAGATCTGTTTTCTAAGATGCAATCACTTCCATGCCACTTGTGACCGTTTAGACTTGCGACGAGATGGTTGACAATCTTGCAAGCTCTTTAGATGGTAATCCTTGATTGTAGCCATTGTCCGTAAATTGAATGGGCTAGTCTACTGTTACATTACGCAGCTGGATGTAATTCTATTTTCTAAATTTCTAAAATAGAAGTAAAACTAATACATTTTTTCACTGCTGCAATCGAATATTGACTAAGTGATTAGCACAAGCATTAATATGAGAAGGATTAAGCTTTTAGATGATGGGAATTCATCTTCCTTATTATTGTATATTTATTTATCGATTGTGACAAAGTTACAATGAATGTGAAATTACAGTTATTAATTGCTAATTTAGATAATGAGAGAAAGAAGAGCCCAAGTATGCGAGAGAGAGAGAGAGAGAGAGAGAGAGAGAGAGAGGGAATGAGAAGGATTATCTTTTTTAAGCTTTTAGGATTAGGATTAGTTGCATATGAGTAGTTGAAAACAATAATTATCAATATCACATAGACACTATAGTAAACTTAGATAATGCTTTTTTTATAGTGCTATAAATTATGTACAATAATATTTGTATGATCTTAATGATGCAAGCAATGGTTATGACAATCTAAGTGAAGCAATTACATGAAATGACGAAGTTTGGACAAAGATTCGTCCATTCTTGATACCTAACCGGGAGGGAGGGAGAATAGAATAGAATATTTATTGTACAATTGTTTCAAGACTAGAGCCTTTTTAAACACAAAATACCTGGATTTCTTGTTCCATGACGAACTGCGTTGTTAATATTAACTTTTCATGTGAAATTTAACGACTTGCAGTCAAATATTTATTAAGAATAAGTATAACTTACTTAATCTGTGACATGATGTTTACTTAAACTGACATGATGATCTAGGAACCCACGCCTCTGAAGATGGATCTCAAAGATTCGAAAGCGCTCGGCCTACAGATTAAGTAAGTTATACTTATTCTTAATAAATATTTGACTGCAAGTCGTTAAATTTCACATGAAAAGTTAACACAAAATACAATAAAAAATTTAAATTGAAATGAAAAAGACCACAAAAATGAAAATAAAAAGAAAAAATCAATAAAGCTAAAGTATAAGGTTACTTATTTAAATGAAATTTACAATTTTTAAAATTAAATATAATTTGCTTTTGCAATGAATTTGAGGAATAACTTTTACATAGTATAATAATTAAGAAAACATAAATTCTACGCATCTAACAAATGAGGGTGAAAGAGTGAGTGAGAGAGTATGAGAGAAAGGAAACGAGAAAGAGTTACGGAAGTCCAGAATGATGAAGAAAGGGGATGTGGGGCCAGCATCGTGTTGGAGTGTCTAGAGAGGCTAGCTTGGGGCTTCTCTGCAGTGACCGCACGTTGTGTGTGCGCGTGTGAGTGTTCTGACCCCTTGGGTGTGAAGGAGTGACTGGCTCTTAATACCCCTTCTGCCCCTCCAACCCACCCACAAACATGGCCGACATACTCAGGGGTTTTAACGCCTCCTCTAATGAACTGGTCCACCCTTTTAGGCCTCTCTCGAAGATCCCCAGCCAAGTGGCAAAGGGTTGTGTTTCTGCAAAATTCAAGTATGAGTTGGAATAGGAAGAATTGAGCCCTTTCCGCATAATATATCATTATTTGAGTAGTATTTTATTAAATAGCCTGCCGCCTAGAATTTTATAATACAAACACAACTCACTGACTGATTCATCACCAGGTTTTGAAAACCACGCGGCCAAAAAAGTTTTTGAATTTGGTCAACTGTAGACGCCCTACATTGTTGTAAGAAAGCTGTCGGATCCTGTATTTTATTTTTTTGGAGTGGAGTTTATAATTGAATCTAAATTTTCAATGTCAATTGACCTCTATGTTTTGGACAATATATCTTAGTCAAAAATTTTGAAAATAGTGGTTTCGAATTTGTTTATTTCTTCTACATATTCATTGTCATTCTGCCTTTTAATAAATGAATAAATAAATAATGAATATTAGGACGAAATTGTCACAACCACATTTATTAAAAAATATAGGGATACTAGTTTTGGTTGTTATACCATTATCAATCACAAACAAACTAAAACTAACGTACAGAGTAGCTGAATATACACTAAACATGAAATGAAACTATTAGCTAAGCATGAAAGAGGCTGACCTTCATTGAAGGTTGTGATCGGCTGAAGACCATAACAAGTCACGCTTTTTAATAACTTACATTAGAGCTTCATAGCTGGAAACCACTCAGCTCTACTAGAATAAGGCATAATGGCATAGCCACATTTACTATGATTAAACGATATACCACAGTTTTGGCTGTCACACCATTTCCAATCTCTCACATATCTGATAAAAGTATTCGGTTGTGATTAAAGCTGGGTTTACACCTA
Organism: Conomelus anceps; assembly: GCA_948455865.1. Classification (NCBI taxonomy): domain Eukaryota; kingdom Metazoa; phylum Arthropoda; class Insecta; order Hemiptera; family Delphacidae; genus Conomelus; species Conomelus anceps. The sequence goes on along the minus strand of OX418226.1, from coordinate 17,326,841 downwards.
AAGTCAGTGACAGAATTGTCATTGACTTTTGTCACAGACTTTTGTCACAAACACAAGTCATCGACACAAGTCACTGACAGATAATGTTGTACTTTTGTTTTGGTCAGTGACATATTGTATCTCACAGCCTGTCCGCAATGCTACGCCACCAGTACTGAGTGTTCCATGTATGAGTGTTTGGCGCGCGAAACAGGAGGCTTTTGTCGCAGACAAAAGTCACCACAGCGTTTACATATACTGCGACAGGAGTCTGTGACATGTTGTCAGTGACAGTCCTTTGATCGTTACCGACTCTCGATGGGAAACCTAAAATCGTGTTTGTGACACAGTATTTCAGTAGCTGACAAGTGTCACTGACACAATGTCGCAAGAAATTTTAGAAGATTTTGTAAAGTCTCTGACTTTTTGTCGCTGACATGTGTCACAGACTCTGGTGTAAACGCAGCTTAAGAATAACGTGACTGCGACTGCCTAAACTATTATTTTTTGCAGTATTATACAAAAGCTATAACATTATAATGAACGTAGCAATTATAATAGCTAGTAGCATTCATTGTACATTTTATTAGTAGCACTTGAGGAATTCGAAATAAATAAATAATGTATATTTTATCTCTTCCGTATATTTACGGGAAATATATATCTTTATTTTGTCAAACCTTTTCGATCACTATCCATCTGCAAGCAAGAGAAATCAATATAATTAAACCCTTTACAGATCTACCCAATAAAAGTAGATTGCTTCCAGTGTAATAAATTAGACAGAATGGCTTCGAATAGATGCTTTGGATTAAACAAACGCAAGATAAAAAGTAACAGAAATATCAGGCTGCTTTCAACATCTGGGGTCCAGCTTTCGCAAGGCCAATTAAGTGAACCGCAGATGGAGAACATGGTGCGATTCAGAAGGCCGTGGATTGCACTTAATGAGCTGGGGAATGTCGGGTTTATTGCCCATTAATAACTCAGTGTTTATTTTAAGGGGGGCGCTGTTGATGTAGGGGGGAAGGAAGCAGGGAGGGGAGGGAGGGGTCGTCGAATTTGGCGACAGAGTAAAAAAATTACATAGTTTTTAAGAAGGTTTAACAGGGTTTGGTTAGGAGCAAAAGGTGTTTTAAGAGTCGAGACTAGTATAAACTGATTGAATGTTATGGTTTTTATTTACAGCACTGTTTTAGGGAGACTTTGAGTAACGTTAAAATGAATCTGAATGATGTTCTACACGAGAATTCCATTTCATTACCATGGTATCAAATTTTCTGAGGAAAACGATCATAACCTCTCAACATTGGAGCGAGAATACAAAAGCATGTGTTACAGACTAACGCTGCCTTGTGGCAAAATGACAAACTAAAAGCTTGTTGCTCTCAAGCAACACTGGCCTTTTCTGGGTAGGAATAAAAATAATTCGTAAAAACACAGAATGAAAACGTATTGTTCAGGAACAACTGTGGTAATTAAAGGTATAAGGATGCAAATAGGTGTAAGAAGTAATAACGTTCAAAAAGACTTTATAATAATAATGATTAACAATACTATTATGAGTTGGAAAACTCATTTCTATTCAAATTCATGATAATTATAATGGAAATACAGTAGTTAGATTTTTCATCAAACTGCGAATTAACAAAGGATTTGCAAATCGTTTTAATTGAGGAACATAACAATCAATAATTAAACTATTTCGTGTTGCAATAAACGTATTTCCATTCCAATCCATAATAGTATTACTATTGGTATCGATATTATTTGAACGAATGAAATCTTTGGAGTTAAACAAGGTATAAAAAGCAAATTACTCAGATTTTTGTAAAATATTCCACATACATTTCTGACACTGGGGTTAATCTATTTGTCCTCTTATTTTACCCTAAACTGTGATGATTGAGACACAAATTAAGGCAAGCTCTTGATAATCCAACCTACAAAAAAAACTCCCTTTGCCATCTTACCAATCCAACCCCAAGTTCTTGCCTGTCAGGAAGGAATTGAACCATTTAATAGCTTGTCCTCAAGTCTTCAAACATTGTCAATGTGGGAGAAATGAACCGAAACTTGTTACCAAAGGAGCAAAAGGGTTGCGGAATCATTGGACAGAATATATAATTATTAAAGGGTAGTTGAAACAGGCCAGAAATCGTCAAGAAACTGCTGACTAGGCTGTATCTGACATGCCTCAAAAACCACCATAACCTGGATATGATTATTGCAGCAGGGTTTTGATAGTCTGCTCTTTTGGTAGGATTGTCACCAGAGTTTTGATATGTAGAATACAGGGTTTGTGTTTAGGACGAATATTATGTTCTGGTGACGACGGCCCTTTTACTGGTAGGACCAAGGACAAAGGGTTCATTAGGGAAGGACAACCTGTCCATTATAAACACAGCATAATATATCTATATACACAACGTCCTGTTATAAAGGATCTCTCACACGTAGCTGTACACATCTATATACACATCATCCTGTTATAAAGGGCCTTATATATAGTGTATATCATTCGCATGCTCGCACGCCGTTTCACCATCAGGAGCCTTCTACTAAGGCCTCACTATATCGACTATATAGTAAGGCCTTTCCTCTACACTACACACACTTGTTTTCAGGAGCTGTGTACATTCTTCGAAGTATACACGCATCGATAAACACGTAAACTTACCCCGCAAAGTGATTTGAAGGACGAACTTTGTCTTTAGCATCGGGCGGGCGCGTTCTTTGGTGACGCTTTCCGTTTTCCATGTGTAGTGTTGTAATTACTGATTCCTCAAAGTCCACGTTTGAAATATTTTCATCGTGATTATTTTATTTATTCTATGGTTGTCATCCTGAACATTTGTTATCGCTTCTCATGTGTTTAACGATTCGATTCGTAGGCTCCATTTTTGAAATACTGTATCCGTATTATTGTTTGATTTTTTCTGTGGTTCTGATCCTGGACTCAACGTTATCATCGATAGTAATAGTAAATGTATGTAAAGTTGCATTGACAAGAAGGCTTAAATTTTTGCTAATATCATCTGACGCGTTTCAGGACCTAAAACCCATTTCCGGTGGATAGTGAATACATGCTCCATATATACTACCTGTTGCTGTTATAATACTCATACGTATATATTCACTATTGGCTAAAGATGGAGCTTAGGTACTGGACTGTGTCTGCCTACCCACAAATGGAAGTTCGGTTGTAAATGTAAGTTCATAATAATTATACAGTTTTGCTATCGATATTACGAACATTTACTCTACAATAATTTTTTTTTAAAGGGATGCATATTTCTAAATAATTATCATTATTTGAATAAGTTGAATATTAGAATAATAGGATCGTTTAAATAGCATGTATGATTTTCATATGATCAGCGAATATACTGTAGCTTTCCTATTTCGTATTCTTTTGTATTGATGATAATAATATAATAATATTTATAATAATAATAAAATTTTTACTTCGCCAAAATACAAAAATACAAATATAAGAAAATTTACAATATAAAGTGTATGACACATTTTTGGCACAGTCAGCAAAGTAAATACTTGAGCGCTGGCTGTGAGTTCATTCAATAATATTACTAGTAAACATAGAAAGCTCGTGAAATGAGAGAAATCAATAATGAATTTAAAGGTAAAGTAATAAAGATCTTAAAGTATCTCCATGAGGTGACAAAACTAAAAAACACACAATTATCATCCTTTCATTGTAAAACAATCGAAAAACACAGCAAAAAAATATACACCGAAATACAATTCAATAACATATTCTTTTAAAAAAAACAAAAAAAACAGATATAATTCTTCCATAACTTAAGAACAGAAACAATCAAAATATTAAAACAAACCCATAATTACAAAATTTCAATTTCAATTAAGTTCAAACCTCGATAACACAGTCATTCCTTAATCAAATCTACCTATTACATCTACCGTGTCTTGTTTAGAAAGTCACCAACTAACTTCACGGATGGATGAATATATATTCCTCTTTATTGATGATCAATTTAAATTCAAATTTAGTTCAAACTACAGTCATACCTTAATCACATCCACCTATTACATCATAATATCTATTACTATTGGTGTCTTATTTTGAAAGTCACCAAGTTTTTGAACCTCCGTCACAACTTGTGAATCACTGCTTCATTAGGCGCACACATTCAACAAAACTAGAACCCACATCCTCGATTTTCCTCCCGTGTTGTCTGTACCACAAACTTTGACGTGTCTACTGAAATCAGGAGACGATAAATTGCTCGATGGAATATGACGAGAATGGAATAATTCCAAGATGAATGTGTGTGTGTATGTATGTGGAAGGGGGCAAAGGCTGAGTATAAATAATACAGACATCACATTCACTCGGATGTTGAGAGAGCAGACAACGTTCGTTCTTCGTGGCTTCTTAGCTGGCAATAAGGAAGCACTGTTGATTATGATGATGATGATGATTTTGGTGGAATTTATTGATGGCAAAGTCGAGTTGTCTAGTTTTGGCTGATGCTGCTGCCGCCGTTGGTTATGTGCTGTTTACGTCTTTGACATACACAAAGGACGGTTATTTGGTCGGTGAGGGGGGTGTTGGTAGGGGGTTGGGGGATGATAGGGGGTAGGGGTTTCACACCAAGAGCCCCAAACACCCAGCACGACGACGGAAAGCGCAGAGTGAATGTATGATTATTTGTCAAAGACTTCATCTTCAGAGATCTCTCTACACCACCAGTAGACAGCACCAACAACCAGCTAGCCTGGTGCCTGTTTTGTCCTTTGGCATATCCCTCCCCCCCGGACCCTTTCAATCACACCCCCTCCACCGCCTCGATTCACTTCGTCCGAATATTCCCCCCCCCCCCACAACACTACCAACAACATATTGTGCCAACGTCAGCTCTAATTGAACATGCTTTTGCTGGTGACGACAACAACAATGCGCTTGACAATACTTTGAAGTAAAACCAGTCGTGGTCCTCTTGTTGCCCCCCTCCCACCATCATTTATCCCCCCTCCCACTTACTACTCCATCCATTGTGGTGCCCCTCATCTACTAGGTGCCCTGTACTACACAATCTAAGTTCCTAGTGTACTTGCAGTAGTGATTTTAGTTTCAATTGTTCCAGACGTGGATCATGTTCTTTTTATTGTTCATTTCGATATTTTTTAAATTTTAGATTGCTGATGATCTTGAAAAGTCCGGTAGTACAACTTCATATTCACTGCCGATTCCTCCGTTATTTCTGTGGGTTGAATAGGAAGGTGTTTCAATATACGGTCACTTGATGTTTTGCGAAAAAACGTACCGGTACCACTTAATGTAAAGAAATCTTGAATTCATAAAAATTTGTACCCGATTTACATAACATGTCATAATACGATTTATCCATGTCATAATATGAGTACAGTGAAACCCCGCTTATCTGAATTAATTGCGGCTTTTTTTTGGTCAGGGTTTATTATTACCATTTTTTTTATTTTGGATATTTTATTTTTAAATTTTGAAATCAATTTGAAATGAATATTTTGTTTCTTAGAATTTGTTTGAATTCTGGAAAATTCGAATTATACACGAAAAACGGTATAGTACCTCGAATATAGCGAGATAATATACGAGATAACCGACCTTGTTTCAACCAATTTATAATTCATAGAATAACAAAAATTTCGCAATAATCCAAAAAATGTAGGGGAAATGAGACACGATTAAAATTTAAACAAACAGTTATGAGGAACATGAACATAGATTCTATTCTAAAATAGATATTTGTTTGAATTTTTATTCTCGATTTGGTTTTCCCCTAGTTTTCTAAATTAGAATTGTTTCAGGTTACTGCAAAATCTGTGTTTGAATTATTCGGAATTTCGAATTATCTAGGTTTGGATTTCTGGAGTTTCACTGTAATCACTTTCCATGGACTTACAGCTCGTTATCCTCCATCCAAGATTGTCATGATCACACAAAAACTAACAAGTTACATAAATAAATAAAAAATTATTCCATTCGCATATTGACAAGACTTCAAGAGGTGTTATAAAAATCACGCTAAAAAATATTCTGGCTTGAAAATCTGTGCTTGTTTTTCTGGCCATACATCCAGAGATCTATAGACTTTTCCTCTCTTATCCAAAATTTTCACCAATTATTATTATTATTATTACTATTATTATTATTATTATTATTATTATTATTATTATTATTATTATTATTATTATTATTATTATTATTATTATTATTATTATTATTATTATTATTATTATTATTATTATTATTATTATTATTATCATTATTATTATTATTATTATTATTATTATTATTATTATTATTATTATTATTATTATTATTATTATTATTATTATTATTATTATTATTGCCAACATGAGTCTGGAGACATGTGCGTGGGTGATGAGGTGAATGGGTGAATGATGAGAAGCATCCATTGCTGAATGAGACTCGAATCCAAGGCTGCAGGAAACGGAGCCAGCCAGAGCCTTATCTAATCTCAGACATGTGCTCCAACCAACTGCTCTGGACTGTATTGACTGTATTTGACTGGACTATATTGCAAAAAAGTTGTTCATCGAATTTTAGGATCAATAGAAATTTTTAGAAACAATTTCAATTTTAGGGACTTATATTTCTTATATGGATGTGATAGAATGTGATAAGACAATCTACATAGCATCTAATACGGAGCATCTATCTCGGATATGATATATGATATTATTATATTATATTCCAACTGGTGGTTCGGAACCCACCTAAAACTGTAGGTCATAAACCACCATCATCCAACTCATTACCCACGCACAGGTCTCAGACCTATGTGGGCTTCATCCTCAAAAAAAAAAATTAATTAATTTTTTAATGCAAGTCCACCATTAAAGATCTCATACTTCATCGAATTATTAATTAGCCCTTCCATTTCAATCAAATCTATTTTTCACCAATGATATTGATCTTACGAATATTCAGATGAATACCTCAAAGAATTTGATTCTTGGCCGAAATTTGAAAAACCAGAGATAAATAAATCCTGGAAATCTTGTTTACCAGACCTTTTCTCCTTGAAAGTATTACTGCTTGAATCATACAAGTATGTATGAGTACTATATATGTATTATATGAGTACTAAGTTGAGTTTATGTTTCAAAAAGTTCGAATCATTGTTATTTTGAGTTACTTTCCAAAAGCAGGTTGTTTTTGAAAAATGCACAACTAGTCTCGTTATTCAGATGCTAAGCTAACGACCGGAAAGTATGGAGACCAGTGGAGTGTTGAAATTTATCCGGCGCAAATAACAATAAAGCGTTAAGAGATGTAAAGGAGACCTCCGGTAAGTTACAAGGGCGACGCGGGGACTTCTCCAATTACAAACAGAGAAATTTCGAGGGAAATATCCAGGGTGGCCACACACCCCTTCCTCAGCCTGGTGGGGCGCAATTCCCTTCAACGTCGTACATTAGAGGACCGCATGCATCCCTTTTCCACCCTTTCCTTCCCTTTATAAGGGTTTTCAGCCCTTATTGTCACGTTCCGAGAACTTCACATGGCTGGCTGCTATCCTGAGCGGACTCAGTTTTGCTGGTATTCTTCATTCCTTTGCCAAGACAACGGCAGAGTCATTGCAGGCCGCAATTGCTGATGAAAGAGTGAATTCACCCGAGAATGTTAATACAACATTTTCAACTCTAGCCGGGGAAAGCTGTTTTCATGTAAGCTGAAGACAAAATTTGAAATAAAGGAAAGCGCGGAGAAGATTGATGATTCTCAAAAGAAGGAACATGGATACAACTGTTTCAAAATGAATATTTTTCCAATTAAATTAATTTATGATGTTGAAGATCCATCTTGGTTCCACTAAAATGTAATTAAAACTTATAGAACACTTTTAAGTGGAAATTAACTCTCAAACTCATGCCTTGAATCAGTGTACTGTGGGTCGTCGGACGATGCTCTTGATAACAGAGTGAAACGGCCGTCACGCCATAACGTGAGTTTATTTCAACTTAAAAGGGTTTCAGAAGTTTTTATTATAAATAAATTTATTTTAGAATCTGGATACAAATTATACGAATTATACTAATGAAAATATACAACTGTAATTTTAGTGAAAGTAATAGTCATGAGGCGTAGCAAGTATCTGTTTAATCAGATAGAGATAAGCTACGGACTCCTGAGCCCGCTTTGTAAGGGAGACTGATTGGATTGGCCAGTAAATTGACTGTTTTCTGCAGTAAAATTTCTTCCCGGTGGATCAGAACCCACCTAAAACTGTAAATGCAAATCATTAATCACCATCATGCAATTCATTTCCCACGTACAGGTCTCAGACCTATGTGTGCTCCATCCTCAAAAAAAAAAAAAAAAAATAGAGTTTAAGATAAGAGTGGATGAATTTTCTTAATAAAAAATTGCTTGCGACTGCTTTAAAATGGATTTATTCAGTATTCGATTATTTTACAAAAGTATTAATTTAGGAATGAATAAATGAATTGGGAATGAATATGAATGGATGAGTTTTTACATGACTGAATAAATGTAAAGAAATGAAGTAATGAAAAAATCAATTTTCTTCAAAATAAAAATGTATGTATTTACGAGCAAACTGATAAGTGATTAATACGAGATAATAACGATAAACACGTGGAAAAAAGGCAATAAGTCACAAATTAGCAATAAAATTAACATTAAGTTGAACAAATTTTTGTGCAGCCTATATTCTATATTGCTTTCAAATTTAAATATTTTATTTATGTTGAGGTTGAGACTATAAAATCTATTCTTCTACTTTACCTCAAATATATTTCAACTAATGCTTGTCACGTTTCCTAATTTATTGTTTAATTTTTGAAATACAAACAAGTGGCAGTGTGTAAGTGATATGAAAATAATTACCAGTGAACGTGATCTCGCAAGTTATTACCAGTCACATCTAATTAATTATTCATGTCCCTAATGACTTAGTACCATTGGACGTGATATTATTCCAAATTCATTTCAATTTCATTCGTGTTGTATATTATGCAGTGCGTATAAAATCTGAATTGATAAGAGTTTCAGAGTCCTATATTGAACGTGATTTTGGAATTTTCTCCTTGAAATGAAACACTAAATTATTGGTGGAGAGAACTCTACATAGGCTACATAGTTGATTTGTATTTCAGCTTACAATGTAGGGCTTGAATAACTAATTGAAGACAACTGGAAAATATATTTGGTTCATGAATTTTATGCATATCAAAAGTCCTAACATACTTATTTTTCTCTTGTAAATCAGTTTGAGTAAGATCATCATCTTAAACTACTTTTTCAAACCATTCATTTTCAATATCATGGATAGAGTCTACTATTTAAATTCAGATTTATTTCAAACAAAATTAATGTATTCAACAAACTTCCAGTGCAGAATGAAATAAGGATCATTCACAAAAAAAAAAAATAAAATGGAAACTACTACAACTAAAAGATGAAAAATTACGAAATAGTTGATTCCTACATAGCCATTACTGCCCGTACGCGGGAATGAGTCCACAGGAAGGTCATACGTTTTTTACATTGAGGATGAAGCCCACGTAGGTGTGAGACCTGTGCGTGAGTAATGAGTTGGATGATGCGTTGAAACTACAGTTTTAGGTGGGTTCTGAACCAATAATACTGGAAAGTGATAGCCGCGAGCCGTAGCAGGTATCTAGATAGAGATAAATTGCGTTCTCGTAGTACCTGTTTGTAACGGTGACCGATTAGATAGGCCAGCAAAAAAGACAATGTTCTCTGCTGAAAATCACTTCCACCTAAAACTGTAGGTCCAACTCATCAATCACCATCATTCAACTCATTACCCACGCACAGATGTAAGACCTATGTGGGCTTCATCCTCCAAAAAAATACATAACAATAATACTTGATCAATAATACACAACCTCACTGTAGCATTACTAGGAATAGACACTTTCTTATAACTAATGTTGCTGAGAAAACTGTATATTAAAGACTTTTCAACCATTTATAACCAAAATTGTTCAATTTGCTTTCCGGAAATATCGAGGATGTAACACACTACAAAAAAAACAAAAACACCTTATTTGAGGATGAAGCCCACGTAGGTCTGAGACCTGTACGTGAGTAATGATGGTGATTGATGATCGGCACCATGGTTTTAGGTGGGTTCCGAACCACATTTACCTACATAGTTGGATAATGAGTACAGAGAAACAAATTATTAAAAAAGGCATTTCATGGATCAGGGGAAGTTATTACGAATGAACCGATTAAAAATTAATAATGTGCAATAGGAACGGAAACATTCAGAATTTAAAATCATAATTTCTAGCCATATGTGAGCTCATTCACTCAATATCTACTTATCACCCCACAAAACCTTTTCTAGAACATGGCATTGCATGAAGTAGGGTAATTCCCGCTGAAGATATGTTTCAGTCTTTGAGTCTTTATATGTATAAATCAATTATATTATTATGCATTATTCAATCTATGAGTTTATATGTATATGTGGTTCAAGATTTCAGGAGTTTGAATGTTTATTTATTATAGGAAATAAAATTTTCATTTATTACAAATATTATATTCCAGCAAACTTTTATCTTATTGGTATTTTGAGCTATGCTAGTTGCGAACAATAATTGAAAATACTTTAACCATTTATCACCAAAATTGATCTATATGCTTTCCGGAAATATCAAGGGTGTAACACACTACAAAAAAAAACATAATAAAATATAAACACAGTATGTTAACAGTAAAAATTAGGATTTCAGTAGAACACATTCCATTCAATAGAACATTTGGTTGGAATATAATTATTTTAATGAGCTTTTCTATTTTTTAACACCGATGCAATACAATACTCTTTTTTCTTTTTTTACAGGACTCATTCCATGATATCAAAAGGAGATGGAAGTACAGTGGTTGCACTTTCAAGTGCTATGCCATAAAGGAAAGGAAAGAGAAAGAGAATGGCCAACATGTGAGGAAGTACACGAGACAGATTTGAAATAAAAGGAAGGGTAGTTGGAGAGAGTTGTTGAGAGGTAAAAAAATAGAAGGAGTTGTAAGGCAAGCAGAAGTGGAACATGAAGGAAACGTAGTTGATGGATTAGGGGGTGTGATTACGAATAAACATATTAACTTATTGTGTGCAATAGAAACGCGGACATTTTGGATTTAAAAATCATTATAATATTAAAGTTTTTGATGGAAATCAGGAGAAAATCTCAATTATTTATCAATAATCATTTCAATAGAAGCTCGTTACTTATTTCTTCCACTAATCTTGTCAATTTACTTTCATTAACAATAAAATTTGAATTTATCGATATAAATAGCGCAATATATTCTATTTTATTCCTGGAGTAAGCTCCAAATAATCGTTTTGGGACAAAGTAAACTTGACAAGGAAGAGAAAAAAATAGGGAATCGAAGTGAGGAAGTGAAATATAAGGAAGATGGGGAAAAAATAGAGGGATAGTTAAAAGACTGCAAGAGAGATTGAAAGTCAAAAGAAGATGGAGTTAGTGCAGAGGAGGAATGCTCAATGGATGAAAAGGAAGAAGAGGAAGTGAATGAAGGTGGTAGACGAAGAAGAAAAGAAGGAGAAGACGAAGAAGAATGACAAGAAGTGATAGCTGTGAGCCGTAGCAGGTATCTGTTCCAAGAGATAAGCTGCGATCTCCTGGGCACTCTTTATAAGGGTGACCGATAGATTGGCCAGCAAAGAAAGACTCTGTTCTTTGCTGTAAAATCACTTCCCGGTGGTTCGGAGTCCACCTAAAACTGTAGGCTCTGCTCATCAATCACCATCATTCAACTCATTAATATCAATATTGAAGGAGATGTAAATATGGAGGAAGTTGTAAGGAGAAGGAAAAAATAGGAATAAGAATATGGCAATAATGATGATGATGATGATGACGACGATGATGATGTTGACGATGATCATGAAAAAGGAGAAGGAGAAGGAGCAGGAGAAGGAGAAGGAGTAGGAGAAGGAGAAGGAGTAGGAGATTAGATTAGATTAGATTATTTACTTTATTCATGTAGATTACAAAATGCACAGTCTTAGATTCTAGATTATGATAGTTAAAAATATATAAGTACTGTAATTATTGTTCTATGAATTTTACAAATCTAAACTAAAGAATTAATCAACGAATATGTATACAGTATAAGATGCAATTTGATAACGATAATATGATTGTGATGTATCTACATGAAACGGCGAAGTTTGAACATATAAATGTCCATTCTTGGAAGAGGATATTCAAGAATATCCTTCTCATCAACAC
>OX418226.1:17040782-17314353 GCA_948455865.1 Conomelus anceps | reverse complement strand
TTATTTCAATCTACAATTTAAATTTACAATGTACATGAATGATAAAAGTATTAAGAACTCTCAGATCTCCTAAATGAAGTTATGTCCAGTTATTTTTAAAAAGTAAACATAATGGTTGAATAGAAAATATTATAAATGCAACAAATATTTTGAGGTATAGTACAAAAAATTGGTATAGTACAGAAAATTGGTAAAAGAGGATGATAGCTTGGATCTGAGAGATGAATTACACAAAGAGTTTTGGTCATTGAGGTTATTCTTACACTTAAACGTTTACCTCAACATGTCCTACTAGTTTACATTCATATGGCTGAAATTGTATAATACGGGTTATCTAAGTAAGATAAATCAATTAAAATGAGATAAATTAAAATTTTAAAACGTTACATGTATACATTAGAACAAAAAATGAAAGAAAATTAAAAATAATTTGAAGATTAGAGAAAAAGAATGATAAAAATCGATGGATAAACTAACTTAAAGGATTAACAATAAACTTAATAGAACCTAAAAGAATTGTAAAAATAAATAGATAAATTAACTTTAAGGATTATAGTATCATTGATCATGCAGTTGCCTCAAGACCGGACAGATGCAGCCATTTTCTCCAATAGATGTCTCCTCAGAGACAGGGAGAAGCCCACTCGGCTCTCATGATTCCTAATTGAAAGTGGGAGTAGATTCAAAGCATGACAAGCGCTAACAACAAAATCGTCTGATGATTTGGCATCCTAAATGAGTACTGTCACCATTTCTGGTGTGGGAAACGTTGTTTCTCCTACCTTCAGACACAAACTTAAAATCATTTTTAAAATATTTAGGAGTCCCACTGTTAAGAATGCTTTTCAGAAGTTTCAGTATTCTGATTAACCTCTGATCAGGTAGTTTTAAGGTGTTACTATAAATGTAGAATTGGGTTATGACGTTGTAGGGAATAAACAAAACACAGGCAGTAGTTCTGACTACGCTGCAACCTTTTAGTAAGTTTTGATGTCATATTTTCTATAACTGAATTGCAGTAAATGAAGTATAGAGAGAGAGAGAGAGAGAGAGAGAGAGAGAGAGAGAGAGAGAGAGAGAGAGAGAGAGATAAAGAGGAGAGAGAGAAAGAAAGAGGAGAGTGAGAGAGAGTTAGTTAGTGAGATAGATAAAAGAGAGAAGCTGAGAAGTGAGAGCGATAAGAAAGAGATGGGTGAGAGCTAGAAAGTGATAGAGAGGTTGTGTAAGAGAGTGAAGGTCGGGGATGAAGGAAGATAACAGAAGCATCAAGGGTGTAAACTATATTGTGTGATTAAAGTTAACTGAAAGGGCTGTATGGTCGAACGCCTCAGATACGTAGCAAGGATACGTAGTTAGCGTAGCGTAGTCGTAACGTAGCGTACGGGCTAGACAAAGACGCAGATCTTGATAGGACGGCGAGTAGGTGTTGCTGATCATTGGACTGTGAGATCACCCTCTGTAATTATCGGGACTTATAACAAACCCCCGGACCGTATCTCAAAATACCCCCTTACACAACCGCCCCCCATCCACACACATATCATATCTCTTCCTAGCCAAAGCGCATGCATACCGTGATTTGTGATAAACCTTGTTACGCCTGTTTCTACCCGGTAGAGTATCATCTATTCTCTGTTTATCCCTCTCACTCTCCCGCCCCACCCCCTCACAGCTTACAGGACGTCATGATAGCTTGATTATTCGAGAAAGCAGAGCGTGAGTAAAGCAATTCCACGTAATCTTCGTGGAAATCCACCGATCGCCTATGCGGTTTGCACAGCTGTGGTATCAAAAGTGTATTATTTTCAACAGAATGATACCAGATGTGGTATCAGAAGTACATTTTTTTAACTAGAACATCATGTTATCAGAGAGCTTGGAAAACTACGCTTGTATAATATACTAGCCGGAACACTATATCAATAGCATCTTGCTGTTGGACTGTGTGGTGCTATTGATATAACAGGCGATATAGCAGAAGAGTTATTATCAGAATTATTGTTATCGTAGTTTGTCCCAAACTCTATTAGTTTGGACCAGATTACTTTATTTTTATAAATTCACGGAAAGTGATACCCGTGAGCAGTAGCAGGTATCTGTTCAATTAGATAGAGATAAGCTGCGTTCTCCTAGGCACTCTTTGTAAGGGTGACCGATTAGATTGACCACAGGTCTGAGACCTATGTGGGCTTCATATTCCAAAAAAAATTAATTGCAGGTGAAGGTACAGGTATATGACAATATTTTTTTTTGGGAGGATGAAGCCCGCATAGGTCTGAGACCTGTGCGTGGGTAATGAGTTGGATGATTGTGATTGATGAGCTGGATCTACAGTTTTAGGTGGATTCCGAACCACAGGGAAGGGATTTTACAGCAGAGATCAGTGTCTTTTTTTCTGGTTAATCTAATCGGCCACCCTCACAAAGAGTGCCCATGAGAACGCAGCTCATCTCTATCTGATTGAACAGGTACCTGCTACGGCTCACGGCTATCAATTCTCTAATTTTATTTTATTTCATTTTTTTATTTCATATGATGCTCACATGAGTCTGGAGACTTGAGCGTGGGGAATGAGGTGAATAGGTGAATGATGAGAGACATTCATAGCTGAATGAGGTTCGAACCCAAGGCTGCAGGGAACGAGCCTTATCTTATCACAGATAAGCGCTCCAACCAACTGCGCTACCAGAGCCGCATAGAAAGTAAACCACGTTAATGACACCGCTTGTGCTAACCAGAACATTCTTTACATATTTCTGCTCAACATGTTGTGCAGATTGAGTTATCAATCTCAATATCTTCTTGCGTTCAGAGCAGGCAGATGTGTTCAGATTATAATTCGGGTTATCAGGTATTCAGTTTATCTCTGATACTGACAGTTATTATTTGGTATATGATAATCAATAGATGCTGTATCAAGAGTACAAGGATACAAGAACATTATTGTCTATTGAATGCATTCCTTAGCTTATAAGATTATAATATCAATAAGGGAAAAAACAATGGAAATTCAGTGTCCAGCAGACATCAAAATTAGTATATCGCCTAATATAACGGAATCCCCCCCCCCCTGAGTGCACGGTCAACACAAACTTATCGACTATAATGAATCGACCTTATTGTTGAAGAAATATTCGGAACGTCCTTTGAATTGAATTTATATTTTGAATAATCTTGATAGTTTCTCTTTCAAGTGACTATCTTGAGTGCTAATTTTTTATTTTAAACATAATCAAAAACATTTAAGTGTTTGTTTAGCATTGAGCTAGTTTGCCTTCACCACCAGGGTGCTTCTCACGTAACTTGGTGATTCCATGAATTTGGGAATTGTGATTGAAAAGATGAAGAGTTAACTTTTCCTCTATCAACTATCTATAGTCGCATTTTACTCCCTGGAATCGAATACTAAAGTACTACTATTTTAGCCCCATGGGACTAACCTACTTAATTTTTCTCCCTAGGGAGTAAAATTAATTACTTTCAGCCCCTAAGGAGTGAAAGTAAACCCATAAGAATAACATGGCAAGAAGTCCGACAACGCCGCGATTGAAGAGAAAGGAATATGGCAACACTGTCAAATTGTCGTACACGGTCGAGGAAAATTTAAGATAGGTGTATTTCGATCTTTGGAATATTTTGATCCAGGAAAAGAAGTAGCTGTATTTCGATTGTGAGGTCGAGCGTCATCTCTACGAGTGTGTTCATCTATGGCAGACGACTGCACAGAAAAATAAACATTTTACATTGTTATAGTTATTAGTGTACGTGAAGGAAACATTTTGTTTGCATCACGGGATTAAAGTACTTTTTCTCCCTCAGGGAAATTGTCGCCCGATGGCGTCCCTCAGGGAGAAAAAGTTGCACTTTAGTCCCTAGATGCACAAACAACTACTGTATTTTATATCACCTCTATGAATAAGTCTATTGGTGTAAAATCAAACAAATAATTTACCTATCTCCTTCAGATAGTGCTAAGTGCACAAAGTAGGCGACTTATACAAAAACATATAACATAAAAGTCAAAAAATAGCTCAGAACTTGTTTTAGAATTATGTGCCTATAGTATTTGTTTGCTTTGCTGATTCTGATTAGTACAAATAATATTATTTGTTATCTCATTTTCCTGATATTCTTCAACTGAAATGATGCAGTAGCTTGCTATGTACACAGCTTCTTTTACAGATAGATCTTGCAAATTATAAATTGCTGTACGCTACTAGAAAGTTGTTGAAAAACATAGAACTTGAACGTCTAATTATGTTTGAGTTGCCCATCATCGGCACTCATGGTCCCTAGCTATTATTTATTACCTTACAACACCGCAAGGAGTCACTGAAAAGCTTCTCATGCTTCATGCTACGCCACTATACAGAAAATGATAGCAAAGTTGAAATTCTGTATGGAATTGAAGGCTTTTATAAGCAGTAGAGCATAAACAAAGGCGTGAGGTTGTAGGTGTCGGAACTGAGACATCTGACATAGCATCAAGTGTATCACTTCTCATAGAATGAGACAAATACTTGAAAAATGTCATAAACAGTGATGCATCAGAGGATTAGCAAAGCATATGCAGAATTTCTGATTCTTTTGATAAGTTCGATGGGCCTAGTCTGAGTAATAAACCATCTTGGGCAAATGGGCATAGTAAGTACGTCAAGTTACAAGTGCATGCTTTTGATATGAGTTGTGTTGCTATAATTAGTAAGTAGGCGTATTTGTTTGTGATATAAGGGCTTCTTTATTAGTACCAGAGACTTCACACATGCTTATTATGTTTCTTTTTTATCTCTTCTTCCTCTTATTCTACGCAACCAACTCATTCTTTTACTTCACTCTGTTTTCATTCTTTCTCTCCCTTTTCATTCTCCTTCTCCTTTTTTCTTCTTTTTTTTCTTCTTCTTTTTCTTCCTTTTTTTCTTCTTCTACTTCTTTTTCTTCTCCTTCTTCTTCTTCTTTTGATCGTTGTTTTTCCTTTTCTTCTTCTACTTCTTCTTTTTCTGATCGTTTTTCCTTTTCTTCTTCTTCTTCTTCTTCTTCTTCTTCTTCTTCTTCTACTACTACTACTTCTTTTTCTTCTTCTTCCTCTTCTTTTTCTTCATCATCTTCTTCTTCTTCTTTTTCTACTTCTTCTTTTTTTCTTTTCTTCTTATTTTATTTTCTTCTTCCTCTTTTTCTTCTTCTCTTTTTTCTTCTTCTCTTTTTTCTTCTTCCACTTTTTCTTCTTCTTCTTCTTTTACTTCTTTCTCTTTTTCTTATTCTTTTTCTTCTTCTTCTTCTTCTTCTCCTCCTCCTTTTCTTATTCTACTTCTATTTTTACTTCTTCTTCTTCTCCTTTTCTTCTTCTTCTTCTTTTTCTCCATCATCATCATCATCATCTTTTTCTTCTTCTTCTTCTTCTTCTTCTTCTTCTTCTTCTTCTTCTTCTTCTTTTTCTTATTCGTTTTCTTCTTCTTTTTTCTTCTTCTCCTTTTCTTCTTCTTATTTTTCCTCTTCATCTTCTTCTTCTTCATCTTCTTCTTCTTTTTTCTTCTTATTTTTCTTGTCTTCTTCTTCTTCTTCTTCTTCTTCATTTTCTTCTTCTTTTTCTTCTTTTTCTTCATCATGTTCTTCTTTTTTCTTCTTCTTCTTCTTATTTTATTTTCTTCTTCTTTTTCTTCTTCTTCTTCATTTTCTTCTTCTTTTTTCTTCTTCTTCTTCTTATTTTATTTTCTTCTTCCTCTTTTTCTTCTTCTTCTCTTTCTTCTTCTTCTTCTTTTACTTCTTTCTCTTTTTCTTATTCTTTTTCTTCTTCTTCTTCTTCTTCTTCTTCTCCTCCTCCTTTTCTTATTCTACTTCTATTTTTACTTCTTCTTCTTCTCCTTTTCTTCTTCTTCTTCTTCTTTTTCTCCATCATCATCATCATCATCATCTTTTTCTTCTTCTTCTTCTTCTTCTTCTTCTTCTTCTTCTTCTTCTTCTTCTTCTTCTTTTTCTTATTCGTTTTCTTCTTCTTTTTTCTTCTTCTCCTTTTCTTCTTCTTATTTTTCCTCTTCATCTTCTTCTTCATCTTCTTCTTCTTTTTTCTTCTTATTTTTCTTGTCTTCTTCTTCTTCATTTTCTTCTTCTTTTTCTTCTTTTTCTTCATCATCTTCTTCCTTTTTCTTCTTCTTCTTCTTATTTTTTTTTCTTCTTCTTTTTCTTCTTCTTCTTCATCATCTTCTTCTTTTTTCTTCTTCTTCTTCTTATTTTATTTTCTTCTTCCTCTTTTTCTTCTTCTTCTCTTTCTTCTTCTTCCACTTTTTCTTCTTCTTCTTTTTCTTCTTCCTCTTTTTCTTCTTCTTCTCTTTCTTCTTCTTCTACTTTTTCTTCTCCTCCTTTTCTACTTCTTATTCTTCTTCTTGTTCTCCTTCTCCTCCTCCTCCTCATCCTCCTACTTTTCCTCCTCCTACTCCTTCTCTTCCTCCTACTCCTTCTCTTCCTCCTCCTCCTCCTCCTCCTTCTTCTTCTTCTTCTTCTTCCTCTACTTCACCTTTCTACTCACATTCGTTCTGTTATTCTTGTTTGTTTCTTCCCCACTGCACACATCTCGGCTCTATCAGCTACTCTATTTTTGTACGAATCTCTTGCAATTACTGAACTTAAGTGGGTAACTCACTTGCCTTGTCGTATAGATGCGTTAATTAACTTCTATCGGATAAAAATACCCTTCTTATTGCCCGAAGTGGCTGAAGAGTTAAGGGTTGCAGAGGGTGATGATGTTTGTACCCGACATGGATTCAATCTCTTCTTTTTCTTCTCCTGTCATTTTTCTTCTCCTTTTACTTTTTCTTCTCTGAGTTCCTGGAGTGAGTGAGATTCTATGACGGTGTAGTCAATAGCCGTATATTTTTTCAATCATGTTTGAAAGAAACGGAATTTTTCCTCTATTCAATAGAGAATATTTCATTCTAGAAATGTATTTAAATGCGATAATTATTAATAAAAACTATCTCATTGTATATTATTGTTCAATACATTTTTCCATCGAAACCATAAACCTACCTAGTTTAAAATTTATTTGTCACAATCACAAGGGGTCTTGGAATTTTCAGTAAAACCCTTGACTGTATTTGCCAGTTTATTTAGCGTTATGTTCTGTTCAAGTTATATTAATATAAATAATCAGAGACATAGTGAGTTTTTCTGTCTGTTCCAAACTCAGCAATACATTAAAAAGATTTTTCAATAACACTTTATACAACGATTATATTACGACTGCCCTTAAGTAACGGGTGATTGTTAGCAAACAAGCAAAGCAAGTGTTTAAAACATATCACGATTTTCGCTAAAGCAAAATACAAACTTTGCATACAATATTTTATCTCTGACACGTTCAAGTTTGCTTACAAATTAATCCGTTATCTTGCCCAAAATAATAACATTATTTTTATAATGCGTGATTGTTGTCAACAGAACCGATTTGATATCTAGTTTGATTACAAAATATTCAAATCAGCTGATGAGACAAACACATAACATTCATTTCGACACTGTTTTGAAGAAATCCTGAATTCTGATTGGTCTTGACAAATACTGAGAAGTATCAGTTATGTTAAAAATAGCTTCATTCCAACAGTGCTTTGATAATCCTTGAAATAAAGTAAGCTGTATTGACATCGCTTTCTATATGGCTACTTTGTTATGTAACCTTGGAGAAAGTAGTTTTGTGCCAAAATGGAGCAATACGAAACAACGATTTAAAAAACTATTCACATGCTATACACTGTTAATATAGTATATTTCGCACCTAGGGCCGAAAATGTGTGTTTGCCGGCTCGAGATCGCGGTTTTCAAGTTCGAGACGAAGTCAATTTGAAGCGTTTGAGAGCCGGCAAAACATTTTTGCCCGCGTTGCGAACGCTATTTTTCGCCACACCACAAAAAAAAAAACAAAACAACAATGTTAAGTTGGAAATTTTGAAAGCGAAATTTTAAGGTACTTGCAAGAATACAAGGAACGGCTATCACCTTTTTGTCCAACCTACAGCGCTCTGGGTGGGCATTTTGTCAACTACTACAACTGTACGCCAAAAGGTTAGTTGGTTAGGTTTTTTGTTGTTATTCCTGTTCCTGATTCGAAACCTGCATAAAACAACCAAAAACCTAACCAACTAACCTTTCTATACCAACAGTTGCAGTAGTAGACAAAATTCCTAAAAACAAAAAACCTAACCAACCAACCTTTTGATGAGAGGTTACCAACAGTTGTAGTAGTTGACAAAATTCCCACCCAGAGCTCTGTAGGTTGAATAAAAAGGTTCTATTGTTTGATATCAAAACTACAAAATAATACATATTAAGTTATAAAAAGTGATCATTTTTGACATTTTAAATACTACGTACATATTAAATTATAAAAAATAAACATTTATTGATGGTTTAAATCTTTTTGTTTTACATAAAAGTTGGAAGGATTCATTTTTACAATCAAGACTGCTGTATCCAGACACAATCAGCTGTCATTCAAGGTCATTTTCTTTTCCGCCCTAGGGCGGTAAACGTTTACAGACCTTGTCGGAAACCAAACACTTTCGGCCTCCATATGATGCACGAAAAACAGCTCATTACGTCCTAGTGTGGCGAAAAAATATTTTCGTTTGCGCCAAGATGAAGAAAGAAGTTTCCACGATTTGAAAAAGTATATTTTTATCCTAAACACCATCTCCCAGCCGCTCAATGACAGACCCATATGCAAAACAGATATCTCTCTATAGTACTTATCCAAAAAACAATCTATATATAGGATATCATATAAATATATTATATCTAAATATATCCACATAACTCATCCTATATACACTATAGTCCAACTCCATAAAGCAGCTTGTAGTTTAGGACACCATCATTCATTGGGCAACAGAAAACAGTATCCTGCAACACTTCGGTGTCCTTTGTGGCGACAAAAAAGCCGCCAGGTATGTTTCCGGATGTGGATGAAAATAAATTAATGACAATTCACCCTTCATGGTCACTGTGTACAACCCTTGCAGCCATTGTCACCTGGGGGATGTATGGGTCGCCCCAAAACCACCCCTAAGCCGTTTTCTGGGTCAAGACCTAATTTGTTGACCTGGCTACCAGTTTTCGGTGCCCCAAAACATTGGGGTAACCGGATCCAGGTAGTCTTCATCCCCTCCACATCGTCCCATCACGCCTGATGTCCAGGGACCTTTGACACCAGTAGACGGTCCACACCGTTTCTGTCACTGTTAGGAAGTGCTTCGAATCATATTGGATGTACTTCTTCCGGTTTGAGATATTTCGCGTAAGTATTTTAATACTTAGATCTATTATCACAGAATAGATACTAAATAGGAGGGACACTTCACGTTAATCTTTCGTTTTAAGCCTATGCTTATCTTGTAAAATTTCATCTGGGATATATGTCCTGCGATAGCTCGCTAGATGGAATGACAAAAAGGTAATTTTTACAATGAATAATAAGACGAAATTGTCACAACCACATTTATTAAAAAATATTGAGAGACTAGTTTCGGTTGTTATACCATTATCAATCTCAATCAAACTCAACAAGAATTGATTGATGAGTATTCATTATGGATATCTTCCACAATATCACCTTCGCCACTATAAACAAAGTTAATTCTTAGAGCTTACCATGGGCACTTACTGTCACATAATATATTAGGTGAGCTGTCTTAGTATGGGGTGATAATTCATCAAAACAAAACCTTGATAGGGTGTTTAAGATCCAAAAGAAATCGGTTAGGTGTATGGAAAGAATAATTAGATTAGATTCGTGTAGGCCGTTGTTCAAGATACTTGGTCTCCTAACTGTGCCCTGCTTATGAAGCTACTTTATATGTAAAAAAGAGTGATATTAACAAAAATCTTGACGTACACAATTATAATACAAGAAGCCGAGAAGATTATCTCTTGGTGAGTCACAATAGTAGTTTATTCAAACAAAACCCAGTTATATTGGTAGGAAACTCTAAAACAACCTAACGAAGTTTTTAAAGAGTTTTGAAAATATAGAAATATTTAAAAAACAATTGAAAAAATATTTAGTTGATAAAGCTTTTTATAGTGTACAAGAGTTCCTTTCATATCAAAATTAAGCCCCCTTTTCAACTAATTGATATAGTAATTATGGAAACTAGTGTATAAGATAGTGTAATTGTTAATCTGACTTGTCTTATACTCCTCAGCGTCTCAAGTCTCCAAGTCTCCTCATTATCTACAAAAAAAAAAAAATTCCAATGGGTGGTGTGAATAAAATTGAGTTAGCTGAGTACCTCACAATTTCCATCAGCGATTGGGGGACTCTTGTTATCAATTTGTTGAATAAAAATTCGGTCAATCACAGCTGTTTCTCACGCCTACCGATTCGACTCCTGTTGACTCAACAGATCAACAATCGACTCTAGTCATTTAACAGAGTCGACTCACTCAATTTGTTCAATTTTATTACGTACATATATGCTTTAATAGTACTTTTTCTGAGTTTCCATAATTATTATTATAAGAATGACAACTATTACTGCTCTTAAAGAATATGTAATAAAGACTATTCAATATTTTACTTACACCACCATTGGTGCGCCATATAGAAATCTAATAAATTAGAGCGCTTCCTTATTTCCCCTGTTGTATACAGAGAACATAAAATACAGAACCTGTATTTTATATATGTATAACCTGTATGTGAATATATATTCACTTGTTGGCTAATGCTGCAAACATGTTCAAGATGGTCTTTTTAACCAAGTTTCAAGATTAGCATGCGATGGTGCAGAAATTTTGAGAGAGTTATCACTCTATTTATTGTCTATTCTGTGTCATTGCAAACAGGTAGCTAAATTTAAAATGAAATCAATATTATTCATTAGATAATGTTTTATAACATAATTTACCTCATTACCCACAGACTAGTCTCATGTAGACTCATTTGGGCTTGATAGCATGAAGAAAACATTATCAATTTCGACAAGTCTTTAGTTTGACCTGTTGTGCGTCAGTGCAACCAAACAGTGACCCATCAATGATTTTTGAAATAATTGAATGAAAGTTCATCAATTCATTAAAATATCAACATCATCATTCTAAAATGAGGTACACGTGCAGATTCACTCCCACAAAGAAACAATTTCAAGTCCAAATAAGAACAGACATACTGCTTGCTAAATTGATAACAATTTGTTCGGAAGCTAAAGCAATGTAAGCTAAGTATAAAAAAACGCTTATTTATAGCACATTTTTAAATCCAGTAGTTTTAGACGGCTACCTATTACGTTTAATATTAATAGTGTCTTAAACGGTATGAAAATAAAAAAAATAAACGTGTCTCACAACAGTAGTCTCACACAGTAAATTTTAATCCTTATATATTTGTGATGTTGTAGATCCATCTTGTTTCCACTAATATGTAATATAAACTTAAAAAAAAAAACACTTTTAAATGGAAATTAACTCACGTTATGGCGTGACGGCCGTTTCGCTCTGTTGTCTAGAGCATCGTCAGACGACCCACAGTACACTGACTTAAGGTATGAGTTTGAGGGTTATGTATGTTGGAATGGTGATGGGGTGGGGGGATGAGTAGGCGGGAGGTTTGAAATTGGGATTATTTTGTCAAATAGAGTATGTGAGAAGAAGACATACTCACATACTCTATTTGACAAAATAATCCCAATTTCAAACCTTCCGCCTACTCATCCCCCCACCCCATCACCATTCCAACATACATAACCCTCAAACTCATACCTTAAGTCAGTGTACTGTGGGTCGTCTGACGATGCTCTAGACAACAGAGCGAAACGGCCGTCACGCCATAACGTGAGTTAATTTCCATTTAAAAGTGTTTTTTTTAAGTTTATATTACTTATATATTTTATAACATTTTAAAAACGAAATCAAAGAAGAAACATACCGAATTTTCAATTATACGAATATTTTGATTCCCCATATTCAAAATTTTTGTAATTTAAATTTAATTTACATTTCGTTTATTATTGATTCATAGCATTAACAGAATTTTCTCTTGATTCGCAAGAGTTGAAGTAAGAATCACATTTATTTTGACGGTAGAGAATTTTGCGACATATTTGGAGGGGTGTATTGCTTAAGAATCATGAGAGAGAATCTCATTTAAGAACATGATTTTCTGGAATGAATATAAGTATTGGAAATAATGTACAGAAGGTGGGTATTTAATAGCGGGTGCATCAATCTGTTGATTTTAATTTTCAAATTAATGAAATTACAGTTGAACCTCTGTATAACGAAGTCGATTATCCTGAGGAAAAATCATGCGATGAAAGAGCAGAATCAACTGTTATTATTTTTCTGTTTCGTACCCCATTTGTGGCCATGAACATCAAAACCAGATTATTACGGTACGGTATGCAAAAAGATCTCAAAACTTCATTTTTAATGCCAACAATAACGGCCTTATAGCCCAATAAATGAGAGTAAATATCATCAACTATGCCATTTGGTTATCAATGATATCGATAGTCAAATCTGTTATAAATTAACCTCCAAGGCAATGTTTATTCACAATTTGAAACAATTCCCACAATCCTTACTCCAAAATGCCTTCAAAAACAGTAAAAAACAAATTTGGAATGGCGTCTGAAACAGTGGAAAACAAATTTAAAATGGTCTCCAAAACAGTGAATTACAATGCGCATGTTTCAGTGTTTTTCAATCGGAAATAAATTTGATTCTTATAACATTTAAAAACATGATTTTCTGGAATGATTATAAGTATTGTAAATAATGTACAGAAGGTGGGTATTTGGAAATAATAGCGGGTGCATCAATCTGTTTATTTTAATTTTCAAAATAATGAAATAATTTCAATTTTAAAGGCAGTAAAATTCCTGGATTTCTTGTTCCATGACGAACTTCGTTGTTAATAATAGATTTTTAAGTGAATTCATCGACTAGCAGTCAAATTTTCATTAAGAATAAGTAGAATTTGAAGTTTTGAAGGTTTAACGTTTTGAAGATGGATTTTAACAACTCGAAAACGTTCGGCCTACAGAGTAAATAAAATACTACTTATTCTTAATAAAAATTTGACTGCAAGTTGTTGAATTCACTTAAAAAGTTAGCAGTAAAATTTTAATTGAAATTGAAATTGAAATTAAGAGAGGGTAGTTATTTACAAAGAATAGAGAGTGCATCATAAATATTTTCTGTGCTGATTTCAACCCTTTAAAGGCCGTACAATTGCCAGTGAAACAGGTAATTACCAAGAATTGCGAGTGCACCGCCAATGTAATGTCCACAGCCACACACTCGACTTGCGCGGTTCAGTTTACAAATTCTACTGAATTCGTGAAACGCATTGAATGCAAGCAAAAACTGAATGCCCATGTACTGAAACTGGGGGCTGAATAAATTAGTTGCTGAAATCAGCCAACTGTATTGTAAGGGTTATCAAAGACAACATGTAAGTCCATTACGTAGGGAGTTGGTCGCATGAAAAATACTACACTTATATTCGTCGGTAGGATTTTCAGATCTGGTGGTTTAGCCATGATGGATGCTTCGGACGCCGTTGACTTTAAACCCCTACCCCTCGACTTAAACCCCCGCCTGGTGCCCTTTTCAACGAGGGCTCCCCAGTTTCTTTATCATTTCAAGAGTGGAACGCTCGGCGGGCGAATTCAAGTCTGCGGTGATGTTTTTTTTTTTTGAAAACTAGCTGGTTCCCCCAGTATAGTCAAGGACCTAATTAGGTACCGAGGTCTCTTTTCTTCAGTATATTTTCCCCCGCTCTTCTTTTCCACCATGCTTTATCAATCAGTTTCATTTAAGCACGCACATTCACAACCGCCCAGGAAAAAGCACTCACACTTCAAAATGCATCCGTCCATAATTAGAATGCCCAGCTGGATATTGAGGTGAGGACTCGCTATAATATGGTGTGTAGTGAGGCCTTGTTTTAATCCGGTATGGGTGTGCTGAGCACCAGAAATAGGACTTGGTAAGTACCAAATTACAAGTACAAAGTACCGAGTACCAATTTGGTAAGTGACAAGTACCGAGTATCAAGTTCAAAGTGCCATATACAGTACAGTTTGTTGGCTGCTATAATAACCATAAATTACAATAGCCGCTTTGACCGTTAACTCTACCACAGCACTTGGTATTTTGTTCTGTTATGAAACAAACCAATGTCTATCTTTCCATTTTGACCAACTTAAATCTGAATAAGAATCATTATAAATGTCTGAAATATATAAATAAATGCCACACAGATTTTTTTCTCTCAAAATTTAAAATACGTTTTGTAATTCTGGTCTGCGCATAGGCACATGCCCATGCAGACCATTTTCTTAGAATTTTCTTCTTGTACTCATCCATTCATCCACTATTATCATACTTTTATTTTTCATTTTAAAATATTTCTTGGTTAGTGGTCTAGTTATTGGTTATTATTATTTATTTCTATTCATGTATAATTATCATATAGACTTGACTTTATACACGATGAGACTGGATGATATTTTTCTGTTTTAATTTTTCATAATTAAGTAATAAGTAGATGATGTATGTAAGTACACATTGTAATGATTTTTTAAATAAAAATGTTTTAATAATAAAATATAAATAATTTTAATTCTTTTATCATTTAAAAAAATAAATCGAACTTATCCATTCTGTTTCAAAACAGGCGGCAAAAACTCATCCACCTACTCCTGGTGGTATCAACGACATTAGAATCTCCCCAGAACCATTGAACAACTTCTAGTATTCCAGCGCCAGATTTAATGGTTTCATTTCTTCATCAATCCCAAGCCAAATAATTATTTTCTATAACACTAATAATTCCACCTTAATATTAAATTTATGATTTGCTTTTTATGGTAAATTTAATGACTTGTCTGTCTGTCTGCTCTTGAGTAAAAGAATATCCATGAACGCACTTCTTTGGTTATGCAAAGTTCATCTCTTAAGTTATATTCAGATTAACTTTTCAAGTGAATTCAACAACTTGCAGTCAAATGGTTGGAAAGTTAATATTAACAACGCAGTTCGTCATGGAACAAGAAATCCAGGTATTTACATTCAGAGTTTGAAGTTCCATGCGAATAAATGAAATCTCCAATTTTCTAGAGTTTATTCAAATTTGATCCCCATGGATTTGATTATTCATAGAGTTTTATAGCACAGTGGGCGGGACTTAAGACCTGAACGCCAAAAAAACTCAAAAAATCATTTTTTTATTTTCAATAAAACTGTGCTCTTGAAATATGATTGTTTGCGGTATTTTGTAAAATGTTTATCATTAAAATAACACTATACTTTGAATTTAATAATTTGTTGAGTTGAATAACATATTCAGTTTTATAAAAATTAAAAATATATATGAAAATGTATGGAATATTTCACGAGCACAGTTTTATTGAAAATAGAAAATTGATTTATTGTGTTATTTGGCTTAAGGGCCTCAATTAAGTCCCAACTCCACCCTTGATGAAGGCGATTCATTTGTCTATCTATTGATATGAAATTATTGACATTTTGCAAATCAAATAAATGAACAAAATGGCTGCGGTGGTATCTCTGAAATTTAGGATACACTACAAAGAAATACGAGAATACGAGTTTCAATTGAAGAGCAAAGATAGAGAGCTATGATATTGACATCATGGAATGATAAATGAGAAACTGCACTTTGTATAGAAGAGAGAATAATAAATAATTGAATTTTATTGCCAAAAATCAGACATAGGCCTACATATGTACAATAAAACAAACTGAAATAATAATATATATAAAGGAAAATATACCTAAGTTTCGTATGGTTTATCGAAACAATTTTCGCCACTGCCAACATAAGAAAACAAAATTAGAAGAAGAAGAAGAAGAAGAGGAAAAATAAAAAAAGAAGAAGTAGAAGAAGAAGACTAAGAACAAGAAGAAGAAGAAGAAGACCAAGAACAAGAAGGAGGACAAGAAGGAGAAGAAGAAGAAAAAAATGTTTAATCTTGGCATGATTTCTTTTTAATATCAATTTTTTTAAGTAACAGAGCTGGCTATAAATATGTATTATTAATTGAGCTGTATTCCATTGACTGTATAATTATTGAAAATTCACATTAAAAATATCAATCAAAATCGAAAAAACCAGTATGTTTCAGCTCTATTTAACTTTATTA
Source organism: Conomelus anceps (assembly GCA_948455865.1). Lineage (NCBI taxonomy): Eukaryota > Metazoa > Arthropoda > Insecta > Hemiptera > Delphacidae > Conomelus > Conomelus anceps. Next base: position 17,298,196 of record OX418226.1, on the reverse strand, counting down.
ACAATAAGTATCAGCTCTCTTTTTGGAGGATGAATCCCACATAGGTCTGAGACCTGTGTGTGAGTAATCAGGATGATGGTGATTGATGAGCTGGACCTACAGTTTTAGGTGGGTTCCGAACCACCGAGAAGTGATTTTAAAGCAGAGTGTGTTTTCTGCTGGCCAATCTAATCGGTCACCCTTACAAAGAGTACGCAGGAGAACGCAGCTTACCTCTATCTGATTGAACAGATAGCCTAACAGCTACGGCTCGCGACTATCACTTCCCTGAGTTGATCCTATATTTTTATGTGGGTTCCGAACCACGAGAAAGTGATTTTACAGCAGAGAGTGTCTTTTTTGCTGGCCAATCTAATCGGTCACCCTTACAAAGAGTACCCAGGAGAAAGCAGTTTATCTCTATCTGGTTGAACAGATACCTGTTACGGCTCACGGCTATCACTTCCTAGGTCACTTCTTTCAAAGCAGGTCCTATCAAAAGATCACCTCTCATCACAACATTTAGTTCACCTCTAATATTCAGCTAGTGACAGGTAGGGTGATGCAGCTCCTGCGTGAGGAAGCTGTCCAACCTGTGCTCAATCTAAATCTGGTTTCACGAGAAGGGGTTGCTCCAGAACACATCTGACAAACAAATATCACAACACTCTTTCCTACCAAACAAGTAAACGATAAGTATAACTATAACCAGCTACTAAACAAGTATCTGCTAGAGATGTAGTCACCCTTTTCACTGGACCAGTTCTGCACAAAGGGATGCTGTGGTGCCCAGAGGTCAGATCAAGGTCAGAGATCATTTTTGTCACAGATCAAGTTCCAATGCATAATTGGCATCCGAGAGATGCATTGACCTATACTTCTATCATAGGGTTGCAAAGCCCTATCATAATGTTATTAGTCGGGAATTACCTGTGAGATGAGGGTTATGCACCCTGTTCATTGTAGGCACCTCATAACTCATGATAATGCAGCATTCTTCAAGCAGTTGGTTGAATAATATGGATAGTCATATATTCGCCCGGTTGTACGGAAGCCAATTAAATTTAATCCTTGTAGAATGACGTCATTAAACTTTATGGAGAGAATTTAGTTGCACAAAGAACAATTACAAGCAATAACGCCGATTGGTTTGACCGGCGTAAAAGATATTTAACCACCCGATCACCGATGATCAAATCTCACTAATGCCCGTCAAGTTACAGTTTATAGGTTATGCTTATTGTACCAGAACACGGAACTGCAAATTAGGTCTTAGGTGTTAAAAACCTTTCAAAATGAATAAAATCTATTAAAAATATAATAATATTGAAATAGTTGAATAATGATTGAAATAATTCACAATGAAATGATTCTAATTCATATTTTTTTTTCAACTTCAGAATCAGCTGTTGGTCAAATTACAGTGTAGCCAGATTGGCTACATTCGTTCGGTTAACGGAAATTATTTAATGAATCTTTGTGCAACAGAAATAAACCCGTTACACTTACGACGGTTAGTTAACTAACATTAAACTCCTTATTTAATTTGCTTTTGTGCGACCGGCCGATAGACTTATTTATTTACATCAAGTGCTCACAGGACAACCAATTATGGGCTTTAATGTTATACAATAATAAAACAATTTCAAAACTGTCAAAATAAGAGAGAAAAAACAATTTTTTGATAAATTTAGTAATAATTATCTCGATTTATCGACATCAATTTATGACTTGATATTCTATAATAATGCATTTATACAAGTAAATAGTTGGCCTGACATTCCCGGGAATATATTTTTTTGGTGTTCCAAATTTTTTCTTGTCGTTGAAACATAATGCGATACGTATCATCACTCCAAAACAAATATGTTTCCTTTTTTGATATGGAAACAAAATGATATTAGATTATTATTTTCATAACAAGGGTACTTATGCGTTCAAAGGTTCAAATTTGTACATGATAATATCAAATTACATATTAGACTATTTACATTAATTGTATGCTTAAATCCTCTTGATTGACACTGATCTACCTTTGATAGTATTTTTTGTGGCAGTTTGGTTTGCGATTTTACAATACTATTTTATGCAATGATTGTATTATGACTGCTTTTAAGCCACAGGTGAGATCTAAGTTAGATAGGACATAAGTGAAACGAGTGTCCTAGATATCTCACGAGTGGCTTATAGGCAAAAAACAATCGTTGTATACATTATTTTGTCTATGATAACCATTATACGTTGAATTTAACTTACTCATCAGTCAGATAACGTAGCCATTCTAACATAACCTAGAATGTGTGTTCGTTGTTGCTCGGTTCTGAAATGAATTTATTTTTATTTTTATTGCTGACGATGCCACATAAGTCTGAGACTTGTGCGTGGGTAATGAGATGAATGATTACACATAGATGCCAGAAGGAGGAGCGAGAATCGAACCCACGACCGCTTAAACGACAGCAAGCTGAAGTTGCGACATCCCAACCAACTGCGCTAAGCGGCCAGCCTTTTTTAATTCGAATTGATTTCAAAAATTTTGAATCAGCCCATTGCATGATTTTCATTTCGACACTGTTTTAAAGAAATCCTGGTTCTGGTTGGTTTGACTGAAGTATTGAAAAGTGACAGCAGTGTTAAAATAGCTTCATTTTAACACTACTTTGATAATTTATGGAATAAAGTAAGATGTATACATCGCTTTTTAGGTTGCCATCACTATCATGTCTACTTTCTAATGAAACCATAGATAAACTTTAACTTTCAAATCTTGAGGATTTCAAATATCTTCAACTGTTCCAAAACGTTTTCCATTGTCATCCAGCTGGCTGTCCACAGCTTAACAGCACACTCCGTATGCCAGCTGCTAAAGCACGTGCTCGAATTTATTCTGGCGATAAATAATGGGTGTCGTTAGTGGAGAGACATTAATAAGCAATTAGTGAGCCATAGTTTGATGTCGCGCTGTTGCAAAATTTTGGACAAGCGTTGGTGCCGCATCTTCAACTCACTTGTTCTTCGGGGTGGATTTAGTAAACCACCCTTAAGTTAGGGTAGGGATGATACAAAGTTCCACCAACTTTTTCAGGGAAGGGATGTTTTTGGGATGTTGCAAGTCCAGGTTCGGGAGTAGTTTTGATGAAATTCTGTCTTCAAGATCGTTGTTGGTACTTGCAGGATTGAGGTGGGGGTGTATTTAATGGTCGGGGGTGTAGTTTAGGGGTTGAGGGGTGTAGTTTAGGGGCTGGTACGTGCCCAGAGGTGCCGAATAGTAGTGTTGTTCCCTTAATTACGCTCGTTAGGAGCTGTCCTGGTTGTCGTTAGCCATGGCAAACAATCTAAAACCGATTAACCGGACAGACCTGAGTCCTCTCCGCTGTTGATGAGCCGAAACTTTGTCAACCAGCGTTTAGATGTCGTCATCTTCGTGCATATCTTCCGTGTAGACATAACTTCCAACTCATCCATCGATGGACGTACGATCCTCACTGGTGTAGAACTGGAAGACGAAGCTATGGTCAAAAACCGTTGTCCGCCCACAACTGCCTTTTACCCATAGAGTTATTTACAGACAATTAATTGTACATGCAGGTATGATAATCAACAATGAGCAATACACATTATTTTTAGAATGATATAGAGGTGAGTGGGGCAGTTAATATACTTTTCATAGACTTTAGTGAGTTTCTTTATACTTTTCTAGTGAGTTTAAATTTCCGTGAATGAATTTCTCAATATTCTGTGATAATGAAGTGAAGATTAGGTGAATAATGAAGGTAAATGAAGTGAACAGATAACGTCCAAAATTACTCTCTTCAAAATTTTTGACAATACTATATTATAGTATGGTCGACATTTTTGAAGAGAGTAGTTTTGGACGTTATCTGTTCACTTCATTCACCTCATCTCCAGTTCATTGTTATTCTGTGTAAATAAATGTTTCACTTTTTCCAATTTTCTCTTGGGTTTATTTCTATTAGGAATATTATGATATAACACTTTCATATGTTGCACATTTCTGATTGAGTTCATACTTTTTTCCAACATCAACATTCTACAACAATGTTGCCCATAATTTGGGGCAAATTTATACTAGTTGGGGGCAGGTTGAGCCAAGTGTATTAATAATAAACAAATTGAGTTGAAGTAGAAAATTAAAATTTTATAAAAACATATTAATGTAATCTGTCTAGCAAAATATAATATAAAAAAGGTGGTAACTTAATTATTAAACAATTAAATTTTTTTAAAATGCTCCAACGAGCATTCTATTTATATCTATATCATATATTCTCTATATATTGATCTATTTTATTCATATTTATTTATTATTCTATTTTATATCATATATAATGTAAATATCAATCAATGTAGATACACTTTTATATTGGCTACAGCTACGTTATATTGTAAATATAATAGTTTGGAAAGTGATGCCACTGTAGCTTACGTCTTTCCATATCTAATCAAAGAAGTGTCATAATGAAGCTATTTTAACACTACTAATTAACACTACTGTTTTAACAGTACAGGAGTCTAAACTAATCATAACTCAGGATTTTTTCAAAACAGGATCGAAATTAATATTATGCAATAGTCGCATCAGCTGATTTAAACATTTCGAAATTAAACTAGATTTTAAATCGGAACAGTCGACAACAATCACACGCATTGTATGTTATGTTATACTTTGGACAAGATATCTAGTTCATTGGTAAGTTGAATTAAGCATTCATAGTGATGCCACTGTAGCACATAGTGGTGCCACTTATTGTTCCTAGATCTATGAATGCCCATGTATGCTTAATTTATTGATAGTTGGAGTTATAATATTGTAAGCACGATTATATTTTGCATCAAAGCAAGTCGTGAAATGTTTAGAACACTTACTTTGCTTGTGTCCTAACTTACATCTTACTAGTTGCTTGAAGGCAGTCATAATACATGAACTACTGTTGTGGAATCACAAGTCAATTCATACTTCACATATAAGCATTCACGACATCCTGATAATTCATTTATAAATCAATATTAATGTAGAGAATATTTTTCTTGATGAAGTCCAAATGAGTCAGAGACTTTTGCGTAGGTAATGGAAGAATGATGATACAATGATGTTATGAATGGTGAGCCTATAGTAACTATTAGGGAAGTGACAGCCGTGAGCCGTAGCAGGTATCTGTTCAATCAGAGAGATAAGCTGCGTTCTCGTAGGTCCTGTTTGTAACGGTGACCGATTAGATTGGCCAGCAAAAAAGACACTGTCATCTACTGTAAAATCACTTCCCGGTGGTTCGGAGCCAACCTAAAACTGTAGATCCAACTCATCAATCACCATCATCCAACTCATTAACCACGCACAGGTCTCAGACCAATGTGGGCTTCATCCTCAAAAAAAAAAACTGTAGGTAACTATAGAACTATAGTAACTACCCCTATAGTAATGGTGAACCTATAAAACTGTTTTAGGTGGGTTCCGATTTACTGGGTAAATGATAATAAACAAGTGATTTCATAGCAGTCACCCTTTCAAGTGCAGTCCAGAGCACCTGTCTTAAAATTTTCTAATTAAATTAAATTTCTATTACCGTATTTTCATTACTGGAATAATTGTTCCATAATGTCAACATTCTACAGATTATTTTAAATCAATAATCCACGAACTCAATCTACACGTGACCTTTTACCAAGAAGCTCAATCAGTACTTCCAAGAGACAATATAATTCTCGTTTGGTGGGTCATTACCTACTACTTCCAGGAACTTGGAACAATACAGCTACATATTACAACATGTAAGAGACATATGAGACATTCATATCTATTGTCGAGTACATAATATATGAGAAGTAGTTATGCGCAATATGTGGTTGGCAATTTTATGAGGAGCCCAGGTTCCAGACATCGTGCATGAGTTTGCAGAATTGAACGTCGCTTCATCAGACATCAGACCACTACAAAGACTCTAGGCTATGATGGTATGCATGATATGATGCACAATGACAAACGCTCCTCCTTCTTACTCTTTCTCCTTTCTCGCTTCTTCTTCATTTGGGACCGCACCAAACTGGACTGGCGACAAGCTGGGCTGGATTTCCAGCCCACGGTGACGTTGCAAGCACCGCCAACCTGGCACCCTAGGAGCCCATGGTGACGGCGTGAACTTTGACGTTAGCCAGCTTGTCGGCAGCCCACTTTGACGTCGTCCCCTTCATTTGTCCTCTTTTTTCTCCTTCTCCGTTCTATTCACGTTGTTCAGTCTCTTCTTCCGTCTCCTCCTTTTCCCTTTACTTTTGTTTCTTCTTCTTTTCTTCTCAACTTATTTTTCCAATCATCGTCTCTCTTAATCACCCTCTTCTTCTTAATATTATTCTTTATCCTCTTTTTCTTCTACTTGTTCTTTTTTCTTCCTATTTATATTCTCTATTTTTCTTGTGTCTTATAATCTCAGCCTCTCCGTCTTCTCTTTGTGATCTTTTCCCATAATTTTCGTTTCTTGTCTATGCATCCTTCTCAATTTTACCTTTTCTTTTTCTTTCCTCTTCTTTCCCTGTTTTCTTCCTTCTTCTTCTACTTCTTTTTCTTCTTCTTCGTCTTCTTTTTTTCTTCTTCACTCTTCTTGACCACACTCTTCCACCTCTCATCAACTACTTCGTCCCCTCCTTCTTCTCATCAAGAACCTCCACCTTCTCCTCCTATTCTTTCATCTCCTTCTCATCAAGAACCTCCACCTCCTCCTCCTCCTCCTCCTCCTCCTCCTCCTTTTCCTCCTCCTCGCCCTACTCCTCCTCTTCCTCCTTCTCCTCCTCCTCTTCCCCCTACCACCTCTTCTTCATAACCTCTTTTCTCCTCATGTTCTTCATTTTCTTCCGTTTTCTCCTTTATTCTTTACGCTTCTTGTTAATTTTTCCTTTTCAATTCTCCTTCTTTTGATCCTCTCACCATTCTTCTCTTCGTTTCCTTCTCATTCTTGTTTCTCTTCATAGTTTTTCTCCTTCTTCTTCTTTTTTTGTCCTCTTCTTTTTTGTCTTTTTCTTCTTCCCCATCTCCTTCACCTCCATCTTCTCTTGCTATCTTTTCCTCTCCAACTCTTTTATTTTTGAGCGGTCTTGTCACTTGTCTCATTCTGTTCTGTTTTTGAAGTTTCTGAGTTTTTTCAAAAGACTCAATTTTTCTAAATAATAAAAAAACAACACTCTTACACTGCGCATTGGTCATCAACCTTGCAGTGTAATTTCCATATTTATGTGAAAATGAATATTTTGTATTATCTGTATTTTTAAGAAAAATAAATTGATTTTCATTTTGATTGATTTTTGTTTCACTTTTTCTCACCCACTCTCTCACTTTATCACTCTTACCCTCATCCTTTCCCGCCACACTCTCTCACACACACACTCTCAGCCTCTCCCTTTTCCACACACTCTTCCTTCCATTATCTATCTATCTTTAACTCCCACCCACTCTCTCTCTCCTCCCCCTTCCCCCTCTCAACACTCTCTCACTCCTCCACCCATCCCTCTCCGAAACCCACACACTGTATCTCACCTCCTCTCACTCTTTCACTTCCTCCTTCTTCTCAAAAGCAAACCGCTTCGTTATGCGCCTTCGCTTGGTGACATCGGTGGTCTGATTTTCAGCGTCAAAGCACCACGACGTCAGTATAGCGTCGGTCACGAGTCTCTCTCTTTTGACAACGACACCTTTGCTGCTGCTGTTGTAGTTGTTGTTGTTGATAGCATTTTAGTTGTCGTCCACATGCCGTGCAAGTTCTCACCTCATTAGAGGCCTCTCAGTTGCCAGTCACTTCTTTCCCTAACTTCGTCGTCACCGCTTGTACTCACGTTTACACCATAAGACGCTTGATGGAATTTTGCAGAATGTCTATAGCTGAATTTCACACAAAATGTCTTTGAATTGATTGCAGTAAGGTGCTGCTTGACTACAGTTCACGCCACAAACTAGGCGTCTCAAAGAAATTGCGGTGTTTCAGAAAACAGCTGGCTGCGGTGACAAACCATATGATTTCTAGTATCAAACTTGTAAGCTAAGCAGGCTAAGCTGAGCTGAGCTGAGCAGGCTAAGCTGAGCTAAGCTGAGCAGGCTAAGCTGACCTAAGCTACGTTAAGCCAAGCACAGTACTAGCAGTGTTGCCAACTTGGGCAATGAGGTTGAATCAGCTGCTGACTTGGTTCCACTGGCAACAATGTGATTTTTCAGAGCCGCCTAATTTGGTGCCGTGAACTAGATTAAGTTAGCCAGTTTTTCGTGAAAGAAAATAAGTTATCTTCAATATTCTATAATACAAGTATTCAAATATTACTGTTTAGAATGTTTAGGAATATAGAATACTTAATGAACACCTCTATATTAAATTTGTAGGCTTACTTGCTTGCTTAAAGCGTCTCCACAACTGAACATGTCTGCCGTACATTGTTGACGAATACAAAAAACGGACACATTAAACATATGGGTCACAGAACATGTTCGTGAGTTCAATTGAAATGTTCGGTCTGTGAGCGATCAGTGACGACCAACAACAGGTTCTACTATTCCCACCACACCGATCGTAATGTTTGAGAAGGCGTCCACACCAAACAATGTTCGGCGACATCAGATAATTCCAGCGAGCACTGTTCGCCAAGCATGTTCGGTTCGTGGAGACGCGGCTTTCAGGTGCATCAAGACTGCGAACAAAACACTTCGCGAACATCATCCCGTTACATAGAACCAGCTGATTGTAACATTGTCGTGTAACATCATATTGTCATTGTGTTTGTGGTCTTCTACAGGAGAATCTTATAATCAGCTGATTCCGTGTTACAGTGTGATGCTACAGGACGGAGTTACGATATGTTCTGAACATCTGTGATCGCCTTGGTCTGGACGCACCGTAAGATTTTAAATGAGGTTACGCCTCAATAATAAATTATTGATTCAAAAAATTTATAAAATAACTACAATAATAAATTAATACGATTGCTTTTTTTAGTGTCAGCCATATTCCCTTTGTGACAATTTATATTCTATTTAAGCTAATATAATTTTAAGTTAAATAATGTTTATATAGGCTGAGCACTTGACGTTTGTTGAAAATATTTTTTTATACTATCACAAAGAAACTGAAATTTGTATTTTAATTACAGATTGAATCAACTCCTTCTATGAGGAAAATAAATAGTTTTATGTGATGACAAATTGAGCAAAATATAAAAATCATTGGGTGTCAGAACTATGATAAAATGTACAAATGGAAATTTAAGAAAGATTGTTTAAAAAAAATATGCAGAAGGTGCGGTAATATAATAATGTAGGTCTTCCATATAATAATTCAAGATGACTATTTAATAACTAAAGTCCGCGAGAAAATACTTTCAGCATGGAATAGGGGAAGCCATCTTCCACCACCACAGATGCTCTGTATCGTAGTCAGGAGGATTGGAGGAAGAGAGGAGAGTCGGACCTGCGCATTGTCACTTTTCTGTTGTGAGAAACGGAGTGAATGCTGCTATGTGGTGGGGGTGAATTGTAAGGGATAGAGCACCGGACCTCTCTCTCTACTGTGTTGGAAGTATTTTCCTGCAGACTTTAGTGATGATTTACATGACAGGATGAAACTGGGGACATTTTACAGAGCCCCCACATTGTAATGAACTAATGAACACAGAATCTTCAATCAACTGTCACTGCTTCAATATTTGTCATTGTAAATCTGAGAAAATCACGATTCATTAAATATAAAAGTATCCTGTATAATTTATCCGTACTCTGTATTAATGCTTAGCATTGCTGCGTTGATGAATGTTAATCAGGTTTCTAACTATCTTTATCCTTATCCTTATCTTGTTTTTTGCTCTTACTCTAATTTTCTTTGTATTTTATATAATTTTTTGTGTCAATGTATTAATATATTTATTAAGTAGCAACTGCAAGTACAGAACAAATTGATGACTTGTTGGTTGGTGTTGGTAGATATAAGTACATACTTATATTAATTACTGATTACAAACTATTCTCGTACTATTTATTGTCTACTTTTTTCGCTTTTCTAAATTGCCTTTCAAACGTTTCACTCACATCAAATTTCATTGTACTTTCATTGTACTCACATCAAATTCCTTCACTTTCACCCCCTACACATTTTAATCATTTGTTATCAAAACTGCTTACCTACGTTCCATTCTAACCTGTCACTATTCCCCCCAACACTTCCCCTATCTACTTCGTTATTCTGGTGGACTTTACCATACCCAGCTCACCAAGACTGCAAAAAGCGGCTATCCAACTACACCCCCCTCCCACCCTAATTCTCGGACCTCCCTTACAAGTGCCTCCCTCTCATTGGTCCGGCGTGTTTGAATCGATCTGGACATAAACAACCCCCGTAGGAAGAGGGGTTCGTAGCCACCCTCATCAGAGACTACTACCCCTTCAGAAGGACCCGTACAGTAAAGGACAGTTGTGGGTGTTGTAGGTGGGATGGTTGGGGGAGGGGAGTGAATGGGGAATTACAGAGTGGCTTCAAGTGGTCATGGCGCATGGCCTCCGTTGTCATGGCAACCGTTTGGCTATGCCGGCAACGCCATGTGACAATACAATGGACCAACACACAGCTAGAAGTCAACTCCTACTACTTTGTGAGGGCTTTGATTTCAAAACTTCTGGCGGGGGGCTTCATGAAAATTAATGATCACAGTTACCTTGATGCTTGATTTCTGGGTTATGAACAAAATACATCCAAAATAACTGACAAATGCATTACTCTCACTTACTTCAACTCTCACTCAAATACAGTGGCGGTCCTACGGGGGGGGGGGGGGTGGATGGGAGGTATATATCCCTCCCCCCCGAAATATCAAGATGGATCCCTACCATAAAAAAGAATTTATTCATAATTGTTTTTTCAAGAAATAAATTTAATCTGGGTCATTGTTACTTGTTAGCTAGAAGAAAAAACAAGATGGATGTGTATTGTGTACATCCTTACATCCATTACATTGTTGTGTAACAATCTGAGTATTTTTTGGCTATTCCTTCGTAACTTACATGTTAAAAATAGGGCCTAACCATAAAGAAAAAATTCGCAGTGAACACTTGATTTATTTTTGATTTCATTATACATTTATTTAACAGAACTTTGTCATCATGCTCATTAAATAATCACATTCACTTTTAATCAATTTTCTTTGTGTACCTAAAGGAAATCAAAGGAAAAACACATACTATGGTTGGGTCCTGTTTCACCCAGGTACAATAAACTTTAAATGAAAAACAATTTTATTAGCTAACATGAATACTATTAGCTTGAGCATATTTTAGAGCTTAAATACGTATAAAAATAAGTTTTTAAGGCTTTAAATTCCACATTTTTTCCGCAGGGGGGGACCCATACCCCCCGGTGGTCATCCCCCCCCCCGAAATGCTGGGACCGCCACTGCTCAAATATAATCGCCAACAACCTCTGCAAAACTGGACATAATGTTTCATCCAAAACCAAAAGATAAAACACTCATATTATCATTCAATCTCACCTTACCTCATTCCACCGACAAACCTGGCATTTACAAACTCAACTGCTCAGACTTTTTTATTGCTTGTAGTGCCCACATGAGTTTTAAGACTTGTGAGTGGGTAATGAGGTGAATGATGAGAAACACCCATGGCTGAATGATATTCGAACCCAAGGCTAGGAAGATTACCTGAAGATTTGTAAGGGTTCCTCACATTCCTATAGAATGAAAGAATGATCATGTAACTAACAGGCCTACACAGTATTTACTTTAGTAAGATTAACAAGCTTTCAATTGTAGAATTTTTAATTGTAGAAATTTGGACCTGAATTTTCATTATGCTTTTTTAAAATATTGTCTGTGGTAATTCCATGGCATCTGAAACGCACGATTAACTAGGATAAGCTGATGTATCAGAGTTGGAATGCCCGTTAGCATTTGAAGGTAGGTCAAGGTCAACTGTAATAATTCTATTCCGTTACTTCAAGAAAAACATTTGATGATTGTAAAGATAAAATATGAATTTTGAGCTATATTCAAAGAGAAAAATTAATAAAAATAATTAGAGCTAGAACTAAGGAAGGACATAAATAATACATTTCTAAGCAATGTCAAGGTTATGTCGCAAAACGTTCAATAACGACAATGTAAATATCCGATCAAACAGCCCGTTTGGAATATCAAGTAGTGCGACCAAAAAATTAATTTGAATAGTCTCGTAGCATAATAATTATGTTACACAAAAAATTCCAACAAAAAAAGAAACCGACTTCTATGAAATGATACTCAAAAATTAAATATTCACGTACTAAAAAGTTTAAAGTATTCACTTTAAACTGAGAAAATAAAAAAATCAATACAACTTATCCTTTGAAAGTATTTCGGTGTCAAATATTTGAAGTATGTATCGATTTAGACTGATAGACAGCCGATTTAGACTGTAGGTGACTCGTAATTAATTTCTCTGAAATTTGATCTAAAATTTCAACGTTATGTTTTGGTCCAAAGTAGTAAGCAACAGAGGAATGAGGTAGGTTGCGATTACTTTCCTGAAATTAAGTCTGATATCTCAACATTTTGTTTTGGTCCAAAGTAGTAAGCAACAGAGTAGTGAGGTAGGTTGCTATTTCTTTCCTCACTGAGCTAACAGATTTGTATCTATGCCAAGCCTACTGAAACAAATTCTGAACCTATATGCTCAACAGTCCACTCCCACCTTCACACAGAGTCTGGTTGCACAGGTAAAGTATGTATACTATCTAACACACACCTGAGCTACTTCCTGTGTCCAAGCCATCATTCAGCAGAGACGTCTAGAAAGCAACACAACATTGATGTAGCCTTTTTCGTATCTGAGATGAATAAAATGTTGATAAGCCACTATAAGGCGATAAAAACATATTTTATAAGTTTAAAAAAAATTCTATGTAATATTTCAGGAGTTTTTAAAAAATTTGGCGCCGACTTCAAAAGGTTAGATTATGTTGAATTTTAAAAAGTCTCAGTTTATAGTGAATACTTTATTTTAAACTTTTCAGTTTAGCATATACTTTTTGCGTATCATTTCGTAGTAGTCGGTTTCTTTCGTTTTGAATTTTTTTTATTTTCAGCTTTTTTAGATGAGTATTTTTGAATTTTGAAAACATGATTTTTTATACATTATGAAATATTGAGCGAAGAATCAAATCAATATGATTAATAGAATATATTAATAAATTCAAGTAACTAGAAATGTAACTATAAGTTAATAAACTAAGTAAAATTCTTTATGGAGCATAGAATAAATTAATATTATATTCAGGAAAATTAAAATAGTGAAGAGCTTCATGAAAGTCGAATGACTTGATTCGCCCTTTAATCCGGTCCATGTCAGAGTATACCTACACTGAAAAATTAATCACTTGAAAAAAAATTCAATTATTTTTCGTAAATAACGATCTCTAAAACATTTTTTACACAAATTTATTCCTACGACTCTAGGTATTTATTGAGTATCCGAACTTTTCGATTTTTCCAACAATTTTTTCCCCACACACTCAAAACACACTAGTAAGTAATAATACACTGATATTTTGTGGGGGCAACACTTATTTGGCATTTAAATTAGAGTTTTCTGATGGAACTATTTTTCTTCCGCGTATGAATACTATGAACACACTGTAACACTGCCAGACTAGGCTAGGTTAGGTTAGGTTTGGTTTAGAGCTTAGCAAGGTCGGTGAAGTAACCATTCAATCCAAAAATATAATAGTTTGATAACATATGTTTTCTTTGAAATGAAATGATTTTGTGTTTGGTCAGATCGACAATTATTGTTAGATCACATGGAAAATATTCATTCATATTTATTCATTACGTGAAATGTGTGATAAGAGAGTGCAAGCTAAAATTTTTAGAATCTATACGCCTTGGCGAAAAGGACGTGATTGAATTTTTGTTCAGGCATGGTATCTTTAAAGAGATTTCGGTGTGTTTAAAGTGTGGTGCGGAGTTAGTTGTGAATAAATCAAATCTTAAATTTCGCTGCCAAAAAAAATTCGACGTGGGAAGAAGGCGGCTGCGGTTTGTGGCTTTACTGGCTCGGCAAGGGTGGGCTCGTTCTTGGACAATTGTAGACTCCCGATAGAAAAATATTTCTATTTGGTGACAATACTTTTGCACCTAAAGCCACCCCGACAAACATTTATTTGTGAAGAGCTGGGAATTTCGACAACAACAGTGGTTAACTGGTATTCATTTTGCCGGGAAGTTTTTCTGTTCAATTCAGAGTTGTATCCCCCGAAGTATTGAAAGGTTAGTAAGCTTAGTTTTCTTCAGATATGTGATTATTAATTTGATTTATATCGTTTTATGGTTGGGAGTTCATAATATGTTTGCAAATTATGAATTTTTTAAATGAAAAATAAAATTTTCGTCAAAAAATTTTTTTTCGAAAATTCAAATTTTTGGGTAAAAAAGACGCGACCCCCAAAAAATGTCAACGGATTATTGCTTCATGGGGTGTGTACATGTCACAAAAAAAAAATTGTTGGAAAAATCGAAAAGTTCGGATACTCAATAATTACCCGACTCTATAACAACAACTAAATTATTTACAATGTTCATATAAACAGAAATATTATATTAAAATTAACCTCAATGTTTTAGACAATATAACGTATTCAAAATTTGTGAAGAGAGCAGTTTTGAACTTGAGTCTATTGCGCCTTCACTATCATCGTAATTTTGTCACAATAAATAAATAAAACTTGTTATTCTTAATTCAAATTGCCATGTGTACCTTTCAATTCGATCACCTGATCAGCCAAAACAGAACATTATAGGTCTGTTTCACACATAACCGGCTTTGGGTAACCGATTTCGTTTACCCAATAACATTGCAACATTATTATTTATGTATTGTGGATCTTCGTTTGGGGGGGGGGGGTGCGTCTTTGAAATTATAAATCTTGAATTTTGTCCGGAAGCCGCAATCGGTAGCAACGCTACACCTCGCATGGACGCCCCTCTCCCACTCAAAGTCGCACAAGAATATCTGTCTTTGCCGGGCTGAACTGTGGGTCTTGAGTGGGACAGCTACTAATATCGGCCACACAATCCAGTCCACCAAAGAAAGACTTGAAAAAAAAATAAATAGAGAACAAGGGAAATTATTCTCAAAGAAACCGATCCACTCGAGAGCAAGACTCGGGCGCGGATCATGTAACACTTGCTTGTTACACTCTCCCCCAAACTCCCACTACCGAGATGGATGGAACTAAAAATTTCTAGGACACACCAATATTATTTGCAAAAATGATTCCCTTTGCTGATGTAAGCCTTTGATCACCTGAAATGGATTGTTCTTATAATTTCCAATCAGAGCTGAGGGAAATATGAATTCCTGGATTTCTGGTTCCATGACGAAATATGAAATTAGAACAACTGGTAATGACTGTATTGAATTAAATTGAATCTCGAGTTTGAAATTTTTCTTCAATGTTATCATTAAACGAATAAATTGACAAAAATATGTGTTTAGAATTCTTGGATAATTAATTGGACTGTCTTTAAATATATTTAATAATTTCGACGATTGTTTGAGGCTTCGCCTAAGGGTGTTATAGTAATGTGAGAATTGTTGAAGGCAATTTACAATTGACACACCAGTAATAGACTTCAAAGCTCATAAATAAAATAAATAGCACATACCACTCGACTGGGCCCAATCTCACGCGCACAAGACTTCTTTTTTCACTTTTTTTGGCTGCGGGAAGGAGTCATCAGGCGGACATCTTGAGTGGAACCTCGTGGTCGGTCGAATTTGAATAATTTGATTCCTGAGCTGTTGGCTTTTTTTATAGGGTGATCGAATTATTGCTTTCAACAAATTTTTTGGGGATGCAAAAGTTCACTTTAACATTTGACATTTAACGTTAAAACATTAATACAAAAAATAAATTGAAAGGGAGGTTTTTGCAACGGATCCTCTCCTCTGGGTTGCCAAAAGTCGTCTCTTTTCTCCTCTGTCGGAAGGACAAAATTACTGAGGAGAAAGTCTACGTCATGAGGTGATCCTCCAATTAGACGTGAGAAATAATTTCTCCACTAATAGAAAAAGGACGCTCGTCTTTAAAGTCAGTGTGCCAAATGCCGAGACAAATTTTAACGGTGGAAAAGAAAAATAAATTAAATTAATAAATTAAATAATTAATAGGGTATGACATAAGCAGATTTTTCTAAGTTGACCAGAAGACAGAAAAGACAAAGATAATTCGACAATAAATTCGAAAGTGGAAACAGTACGAATAACAGCTGACTGATAAGCCGGCAGCATCAAGCATTTTTCGGCAGCTAACCCTTTCGTTTTGTAAACAATTGCACTTCATCCCGTTCAAGTACATTCAATGAACATTTAAACAGGCAAATATTTATGCAAATTATCTTCTTTTTAACAAACAAATATTGAACAATAAATACACGTAAGAACAGGAATTCTATTTGATTTCATTCCACATCTCGTATTCTTATAAATTGTTGAGTGATTGGGTCAGTGTATTTTGCACCGTGACAGTATTAAAAAATAGGGTTAGTATAAAGCTCTCCATATCATTCAACGATCGGTCTGGTAAACGATGCCGGTTATGTGTGAAACCAGCCTATTCGGACAAAATTCAAATCAAGACATCCATGAATGCTCCTTTTTGCTTGATATTGGGCCGATATTTGCGAAACTTGGATGTGATCACCGCTGAATGATGCTCGATCATTAAAAAAAAGCCTATTAGCAGTGTATTTGCAGAGGCTTTATATTTGTATTGATTTTATTGTTACTACTACAATAAGCTTTTATTACAGGTTCACCAGCACCTACATGAATGAAAATGATAGCAAAGAAGGTAAGCAATCATGGCGATGAAGACCCCATAACAGTTCTACTGATTATTTCTTCCTGTCACTTGATTTGTAGAGAAAGTATTCAGGTTACCAGATATACATAATCAGAAATACATAATAAGAAATACATAATAAGAGCATTAGTTTCAAAATTAGTTATCTTAACTTTTTAAGTGAATTCAACGACTTGCAGTCAAATTTTCATTAAGAATAAGTAGAATTTACTTACTTTGTAGGCCGAACGTTTTCGAGGTATTGAATCTCATCATCAAGGCCTTCAATACCTCGAAAACGTTCGGCCTAGAGAGTAAGTAAATTCTACTTATTCTTAATGGAAATTTGTCTGTAAGTCGTTGAATTCACTTAAAACGTTAATATTAACAACGCAGTTCGTCATGGAACAAGAAATCCAGGAATTTAATTATCTTGTTAACATTTAGCAATTTAAAGAATTTTAATTAATTCTTTATTGCCAATAGAAAATAGTTACAAAAAACACATATAATATTTTAAATATACATTGGCATGGCTAGAATAAGTTATGTATTTTATAGCATCAAGAATATTATAATATTGTTAATCCTATAACATTCTTTAAATTATACTACAATGTACGGTGGGCCGTCTGACGATTCTCTTAACAACAGAGTGAAACGGCCGTCACGCCATAACATGAGTCACAACTTCCACTTAAAAGTGTTTTTTAAAGTTTTTTTAATATATTAGTGGAAACAAGATGGATCTTCAACATCATATATCCAGCATAATCAATGACGAATTAAAATGTTATTATTCAATTTTTGCTCATGTTAACTATATGATTCTAATGGGAGATTTATTTAGAAATGTATGTTAGCAACATTATTTAACAATTCAATAAATATTAGAACATCTTCTTAAATAGCTCAAGAAAAAGAAACTCAGCATTAACAATGATGAATTAAATTACTAAATTATTTAGCTTTTGTTCATATCAACTATGTGATCCTAAGTTAAGGAAAATACGATGAGTAAATAATAGGCTATAGTATTACAATAATTTAAAAATTTACTCATCAAGTCGCAGAAAACAACAATTTAAGAAGTAAAAGGTTATAACAAACGGTGAACTTCAAATTAAAAATTGTTACAAACAGTATAGTATAATAAAAACTTAAAAAACACTTCTAAGTGGAAATTAACTCACGTTATGGCGTGACAGCCGTTTCAATCTGTTGTCAAGAGCATCGTCAGTGAACTGTGGGTCGTCTGACGATGCTCTTGACAAACGAATGAAACGGCCTTCATGCCATAACATGAGTAAATTTCCACTTAAAAGTGTTTTTTAAGTTTTTATTATAATATATAATTATGTGGAAAGAAGATGGATCTTTAACATCAAAACAGTATAGATTGTGATTTTTTAAATTTTTATTTATAATAAGCGTTGGTTTGTTTGATAAAATACTCAGTGAACAAAGAGTAGTCTACCAAAATAAGATTTTTCAAATAATGGAGTAAAGTAATATAATAGTTCCTATTTTGAAACTTGTAAAATTAAAATCCCCATACACTTCGGAATGGGTTGAATAATTGAGGTCAAAGTAACTGTATAGCTCAAACACTGTATGGTAATCTACTTACTATTATTGGTTGAGTGGGATAAAGGTCATTGAGTCTCAACCCCACCCTTGATAAAGGCAATATTCATTTATCCATTTACTGATTAACGCAGGTAATGTCCACTTCATGAAGTGAGAAAATTGTTCAATTTTCAATATTGTTTGTGCTAGTCAATACTATAAAAGTCAATTGGAATGTGTGATGTTTTCCATGACGAAATACTTGATGAACAATCTAATATCAAAACTAACACTGTATTTCTATTGAAATATTATTTTCGCACTTATACTGGAGGTGCTGGAGGGATGCATTTCACTTCTGGAGAGGTTGACGAAGCTCATCCGTGAAAATCATCCCTCCAGCATCTCCATTATAAGTGAGGGGAAATAATATTTCAATAGAAATACAGTGTCAATTAGAAGATAAATTGACATGAACATAATCAATCATATTATGTGAGTGCAGGTTATATCCATTTTATGAAGTGGTTTTTAAAACAAGTAGCACTATACCACAGTATAAATAGGAATAGTATCTATTCTGAGACTGTATTTGATATACCTGTTATCATTTTTTTTAAATTGATTGATCATTTCTTACTTGTAACAAAAAGTGATTTACTTTACATTATGCTAGTGGTTATTCTCTATTCTGGATTTTTTATTTATCAATAGAATTCAAGTCTTTGCAGTCAAATATTAGAGTGAAATTTTGAATTTTGAACTCTACTCTTGATATATGAACAGATTGATGGCCATTTCAGACCACGTGGGTCCATCGACAGCCTATCAATTTCAAATTTCGATTTTTTCCCTGCACAGTCTTGAATACTGCATCAAAAAATTCTAGTGAAATGTACGTGAAGTACACTAAGATTCAAAATCTGGTCAATATCTCAAGTCATTGCAACCAAATTTCTACAAAAACAAAATTATCAAGAATCTTTACATTGATCAAACAATGTGATTTTTTTACAGGAAATTTCAAATGATTAAAAATACATCTGGTCCAGTATGCTTTATACTCACGTGAATTTGAGTAACTGATAAAATACTTATGGCATGCAAGATAAGCAAGATGGATATTTTGAAATTTTGTCGTCACAAGGAATTACAAGATTCGACTTGAACTGATGAGAATATTAAGACGCTTAATGGAACTTCAATTTGATTACACGGTGAAGCATTATGTTTATAGATTAAAAGTTTAGCCAGGCGGTTGAAGGATTAGGTGGGTAGATTGAGGATGGGGTAATTGGTGGCAGGAAAGTGGGATGGAAAAGTGAAAGATGGATGGAATGAGGCAAGAAAAGGAAGAGAATAGAAAGAGGAGAGGAGTAAAAGAAGAGGGATGGGGTGGAATATCGATTAGTTTGTATTGAATAAGTGGAACCAAAATTCCAAATCGGTATTGAACTACATACATTATATCAGTTTTGTCAAAACCAATAACCATTATTTTAAAATTTTTCCAAGTAAGAATTATCAGTGAGACTGCCAAAAATCATAACGACTTTGGTGTGCCTTTTCTAAGTGAGCTTGCACAGTGGAGTATCCACTACTTCTTGAAGATAATCACCATCAGAAAATCTAACACATGATGTCAAATAGTATATGACACATTGAAGCGTGAAACCAACAGTGCTTAATTTTGCGATGGTGATTATCCTTTAGTATTAGACTAGCCGGCAGACTCGCTTCGCTCGCCTTAACCGTCTAGCCAGGGGGCTCCGCCCCCTGGACCCCCGGGGGGTCCAACTAATTTTCATTGTGATTAGATAAATTTACAGAAATAGGTGATTTTGGGGAGAATTTTGATACCATTACTTAGTATACATCTAGGGTCTTAATCAAACATATTTCACTCCATGTAGCCTTGAGGTTCTTGAGAAATTGTGATCAACTGAATTCCAAAAATCCTAAATTTTGAGATGAATCATGTAACCCTATTTTTCACGTGTTTAGCACCCCAGCTGAAAATTTGAACTTTTTCGGCCTTGTGGTTCTTGAGAAATTATAATCACCTAAATTTTCAAAATCGTTAATCTATGGTTCATTAATTTCACAACTAATTTTTTGTTGATTTTCTGATCAATACCTATTTTCACAAAAATTCTCACGCTCATGTACTGTTACAAATAGTACTTCGTTAATTTTGGGCCCATTTTGGGGTTAATTTTGAAACCCTTCTTTTGAAACTCATTTAGGGTCTATACTGGACATGCATACCAAATTTCATCTTATTTGGCTCAGTGGTTCTCAAGAAATTATAATCACCTAAATTTTCAAAAATCGTTAATTTTGGGCCCATTTTGGGGTTAATTTTGAAACCCTTCTTTTAAAACTCATTTAGGGTCTATACTGGACATGCATACCATATTTCATCTTATTTGTTATCACCTAAATTTTCAAAAATCTTCATTTTTGGGGTAAATTTTGAAACCCTTTCTTAGCACGCGTCTAGTCCCCCTACTGAATACGTGTACCAGATTTTATCGTTTTTGGTCGAGTGGTTCCTGAGAAACTGTGATGAATGAGTCAGTCAGTGGTATTTCGATTATATATATATATATAGATTATGCTCCACTGTGCAACCACCTTTGCTTGAAATTTCATATGAGGTACAGTTTACTTTGAACTGAGAAGCCTTTTGTACCCTACCAATATTCATTAATATTAACTTTTTATTGTAAATTTAAATTCAAATTCGAAATTGACTGCACATCGTTGAATTTACAATAAAAATTTAATCTGTGATGTTTTCCATGATGAACAATGAACAATCTAATATCAAAACTGATACTGTATTTCAATTTAATATTAAGAATCTGAATTAAGTCTGAAGTGAAATGCATCCCTCCAGCATCTCCAATATAATTGAGTAAAGTGTAAAGATAATATTAAAGTGAAATACACTGTCAGTTTTGATATTAAATAGTTAATATTATGAACAATGATCGTTATAGAGCAAGAAATCTGTAAATCTATTAATATATAATAAAAAATAATAAATATTGAAATGTATCTTACTCTAGATATCATAAGGTGAAGGTGAAGTGAGAGTTAAAATTGGTAGTGCTGTATTGTATTAAATCAGTCACTAGTTTTGAATTATGTTGTCTTGTGTAAGACAACGATCTTAATTAATTATCGATGTCCCTAAAGCCTTACCGAAATCACACTGAATGCAATTGCCTGAAGACATTGACATAAAGGTCTTTAGTGTGATTTATAGCACTCATGAGGAATTCGATAATTGATTATGTTGAGTATATTTTTAAATTTTTAAATTGTTATATTCAATCACTTCACCATGAATTATTTCAAACAATTATTTTCATCATCAACTACTGCGATATTTTTCTAGGAAAAAAGTTCATAGTGGATATCTTCCACAATATCACCTTCGCCACTTCAAAGAAAGAAAAAGATCCATTTAATGTGATAAAAATCAGTAGTCCAAGTTCACACTTTAATATAAACTATATAGCAGGTTAAAATTATCATAGTCATGTCATACCTATTATAATGATAATTTAATCTGTGATGTTTTCCATGACGACATACTTAATGAACAATCTAATATTAAAACTGACACTGTATTTCACTTGAGCGGTAAGATAGAGCTAAGGCTCTTAAAACACTTCTACGAGGTTTTTTATGGAGCCCTAAATATAGAGCGCATGATATTTTATCCATCGTCAGACGAAATGCAAGTAGACCTACTAAAAAATCTCAAAAATATCAATAATTATCACTGATAAATGAAGGAAGCTATTTCATTATTATTATTATTATTATTATTTTTTTAATTATTATTATTATTATTGATGGCGACCTCTCAGCCTATATAATGGCTGGTATTAAGAGTACATACGGATCATTGATCAAGTATGTACCCACTAAATATTGTAAAAGTTAAAAGTAGTTTCCTGAAATTGTTTCTTAAGCTGCTAAGGTGCTCATATACATTTAGTCACACAATTGCTATATAGTTACCTTTTTGTGTTTTCTGTGTTTACAGTTAGTTTTTTTTTTAACTTTATCATTACTATACCATATACACTATTTTTTTCTAGTCTACTATTATCACTATATTCATTTTTTTATATGCTTGAAAATGTTTTTGTATGGCGCATGTATCCAATACTATTGACTTCTGCAGGGCAATGCAAATTTTAGGTGGAAGATGAAGATCTGTGATATATTTATGTAGTGATTTTGTTTTTACGGCAGTTGAAGAAATCACTATGGGTTTTTTGAACACTTGATTTTGGCCCCACATCTGTCTGATTTCTTCTGATAATGGCTGGTACTTGACTATTTTTTCCGAAATTTTCTTTTGTAGATTGTTGGTATTTGGTACCGCTATGTCTATGAGGTATGTTATTTTTAATGTCTTATCAATGAGTGTAATATCCGGCCGGTTATGCTTTATCGTTCTGTCAGCTGTTATGTCTCTGTTCCAATACATTTTGACTAATTCTTTTTCTAAAACATTGAGAGGTTTATATTTTTAGTATGGGGTGTGAATATCTAGTAATTTATATTTCATTGCTAACTCCTAATGGATGATTCTGCACACATTGTCATGCCTCATTGTATAATCAGTTGGAGCTAGGGTTGCACAGCCACTAGTTATATGATCAATAGTCTCCTTTATTAGTATTATTATTATCATTATCATTATTATTATTATTATTATTATTATTATTATTATTATTATTATTATTATTATTATTATTATTATTATTATTATTATTATTATTATTATTATTATTATTATTATTTTTTCTTTTTCATCTGAGTTATAAACTCTAGCAGCCGGGGTAACTTGAGACCCAAGGCTACAGAGCCAGCACCAGGAGCAGAGACACAGGCTTATAATTTATTCCTCACCTACAGACTCAGAAATTTGCGTACAATGTTTGCTGTACCTAGCAGAGCTGCTTTCTGCATAATTCTCAAGTGCCAGTTGTTCAAGCCCAGCTTTTCTTTTGCTTCTGTCCACTCCTTTGTTACAAGCCCATTTGTGGATATAACAATTGGTACCACTTCAACATTTTCCAATCTGTATATATCTTTTAATTCAACAGAGAGTGGCTGATATTTTCTTTTCTTCTCAGCTATGGTACTTACTAGATTGTCATCTAGGGGCACTGCAACATCTATAATGTAGGCCTTCTTACACACTCTATCAAACAGCACAATATCTGGACGATTAGCTTCTACTGCCCTGTCAGTTATGATGTCACTGTCCCACAGAAGCCTTGCTGTATCACTTCGCAGAACCTGGTCAGGCCTACACTTGTAATAAGGAGCCTCGTTATTTATGAGTCCATATCTTTTTGCCAGAGCCTGATGGACTACTTTGGCAACATTGTTATGCCGCTGAAGATATTCAGTTCCAGCCAGTGCAGAGCAGCCACCACAGATGTGCTGAATTGACTCTGTTGTCCCTCTGCACAGGCGACAACGGCTGTCGACTGCCTGACTCATGATGAACCTCCTGTAAGACCGCGTTGCAATCACCTGGTCCTGAATAGCAAACAGAAACCCCTCAGCTTCACCAAACAGATTCCCAGTCTGTAGCCATTCTGTGGAACTCCTCTTATCAATAACCTCTGTACTAATTGCAGCAGCAAATCTTCCATGAAGCTCTTTTTGTCTCCAATTCTCTACTCTCTCCTCCAATGAGGTAACCTCCAACTGCTGGGCCTGCTGAGCCAGGTTTAATGGGCTGTACTCCTTATCCACTGCACAGATGACTTTCAGCAGTTGACTATCACTACTCTGGAAGTACTGGCGCAATTTCCTTTCCTGTTGTCTGCACATATTTTCAAAACTGAGTAGACCTCTGCCACCCATATTCCTTGGGAGATAGAGCCGCTGGCTGGAGCTCCGGGGGTGATGCAATCTATACCGTGTGAGAGTTGTTCTGACCTTTCTATCAAATTCCTGAAGGGCAGTGTTTGGCCACTCCACCACACCAAAGGTATACATTGCTACTGGTACAGCCCAAGAGTTTACTGCTGATATCTTATTCCTTGAGCTGAGTTCTGTTTTACATACCTTTTCAACTCTCAACACAGTTTTTCTCAGTATTTCTCTTCTGATTACAGTATCAGCCCTGCAGAGGAGCTGCACCAGACCCAAATACTTATAGTCACTTGTCTTCCCCAGACTCTGTATTAACATCTCTTCACTCATCTGTGTTGGTCTGTCAACCTCATTTTCAATTTGACCTCTCCTAACTTGCAGCACAGCACACTTGTCCAGGCCAAAGTCCATACATATTGAATTGCTGAAGCTTTCTATCAACTCAAACATGCTCTTCAACTGATCTGGATTTGCTGCATATACCTTGAGATCATCCATGTAGAATGAGTGGGAAACTTTAGTGTCTGGGTTCCTCTTTAGAACATACCCATAACCTGAGGCTCTAAGCATTCCACTGAGAGGAGTCAAGGCCAAGCAGAACCACAGTGGACTAAGACTATCCCCCTGAAATATTCCTCTCCTGATGGGGATCTCCTGTGTTCTGTACATCTGACTCCCCCACCCCACCTGCAATGTGGTCTTCCATTGAGCCATGACATGCGACAAGAAATCAACAAGAAGAGGGCTTACCTTGTACAGTGTCAATACATGCTTCAACCAAGAGTGGGGGACAGAGTCAAATGCTTTTCTGTAATCCACCCACCCAACAGAAATGTTATGAGACTTTTTCCTCACTTGCCGAGCTATGATGCCATCCACCACAAGCAACTCTCTACAACCCTGGGCCCCTTTCCTACAACCATTCTGCTCAGGTGCTAGGAGACTATTTCTGTCTAGGTGATCATAAATCTTGGTTGTAATTACTGCTGTCAGCAGCTTGTAAACAGTTGGCAAACAAGTTATTGGTCGGAAGTTCTTAGGATCCTGCAGATCTCCTTTCTTTGGAAGCATATAGGTTATTCCCACTGTGAAGCTCCCAGACAGTGGTTCTGGATTCTCAATCACTCTCTGAAACAAAGAAGTGAGCACCAGATGTGTACATGGCAAATACTTCCACCAGACATTGTGTACTCCATCAATACCTGGGGCTTTCCAATTTTGTGTTCCTCTGATGGCCTTCTTAATATCATCTACTGTCAACACAATGTCTGCCATCACTGGTGTATCCTGGAGGTTCAATTCCTCATCTCTCAGCCAGTATGAGTTTTCATCATGGTGCTTTGGAATTGACCATATGTCACTCCAAAATCTCAGCATTTCATTTTTGTTTGGAACTTGCTGCTGTTGCTGTTGTTGTTGCTCACCACTTCCTTCCAATCGCCGATACAACTCTTTTTGCCTCACAAGAAAATCTGCATCATCCTTCCTTCTCTTTGATGCCTCATTGTACCTCCTAATTCTTGCACCCAAGGCAGCTACCCTTTGGCGCAGTTTTTCATCCTCCTCCTTCAACCTCTTCAATAGATCTCTGTCATTCATGCTGATCTGCAACCTCTGTGCTACTTTTTTCACTCCAGCTCTGACCTTTTTCCCACACTGCCTGCCTTTGGTGATAAACTCTGATAAATGACTTATTACTCGCCTTGCCTTATTTATTTTGCCTTCAATCCTTCTTCTCCAAGGTGGGCAGATATTTTCCCTCTGAGTTCCTGATCTTCCTACAGCTGAATCTATTCTAGGCTTTTTGAGCTTCATGCCCAAAGCTGAACAGACAGTCAGTGCACCAATCTGTACTATTCCTACTAACTCCTCTAGGGATTCAGCTTGAGTAACATCTTGTGCTATTATAAGGTTCATTGTATGGCACACTTTTCGAAATTTTGAATTACAGAAACTCTTGGGTACTTGAGGTCTGTCATTGATGCTCATCCCATCATACAACATCTTATTCCTATTGTAACATTCACCTAGGCCCTGCATGTGGGGATGCATCTCAGTGGAGATCACAATTGGGGGAGAGGCTCTTCCCTCCTCACTCACATTCACAGCAGCTGGCTCTTCTCTCTCAATAGGCTGGTTTTCCTCCACTTGCTGATCTTCAATCATTTCCTGATCTTCATCTATGTTCTGCAGCATTTGCAGCTCCACCATCACTTCATTCTTTAGTCTGTTCAGTTCTGCTTCTGATATAACTCTTCGCCTTTGAATGGAGTTGAGCTGGCTACATATCCTTTGTTCATCAAGAGTGCTCTCTGGATATATCATTTTCCACTCTGCAAACATTCTCTGTCGGTAGCCTTCTCTTTCTGTCTCTACTCTGGTGCTTCTGTAATATGCACGCATGATTGAGATATTCATTTCTCTTTATTATTATTATTATTATTATTATTATTATATTTATTATTATTATTATTATTTATTCTGTTCCAGGCGGACTGTAGATTTGGAGGTGGTTTTAGCCAGTAGTTCATGCATGTACATGTCAGTCTGGCAAAACGCCTAAATAAAAATAAAAAATTATTATTATTATTATTATTATTGAAAGTAACATTATAATATTGAAGGCTCTGGCTGTTTGGTTCTTCATCAGACATGTTTGGACTAATTAGACTTGATTGTTTTTAAGCAGTCAGGGTGGTGTAAGTTGATTGTAGACTGATAAAGATGTATAGGTGAAGCTGCTGATAGCAATATGAGTTCAAACAAAGAGAAACACCCTTTTCCTCGATCGGGAATGTGGGAGTACAAATTCCAAGATGAGGAATGGAAGATTCTAACTGGAAGTAAGTGGGTCGGGGGTGGGTTATTTTGAAAATCGTGGACGTCTGCTGTATGATCGAATAGGGTTTTGGGAAATTCTGGGCGAAGGGTTTTAGGGTGATGAGTGCCCAGTAGTTTACCACATAATCCTTCAACGCAGCTCCCTTGGCATCAATCAGTCAAGAACTCAGGTAGTAAAGGTAGTCCGGTATCCAGGGAGACGGCAAGCCTTATTACTTACAACAGCGTAATCTAATTAAATTAGGGAATTGTTTTGGAATTCTCCAGTACCTGTGACGGGAGGTGCAGGTCTTGTTATGCATCGTCCAATTCAATTTTAAAAGGGGTAATACCCACTCCCCCCTCGACACACCGCCCACCATCACCTATATGCCCAACCTGCTTCCGTCTAAATTATTAGCCCTGATACCCCTTCATAATACCCACATTTCGCAATATATCCGCTTAGACCCCTTGTGCCTTCTGTGCCTTCCGTCTTTGATTACATCTTCAGTCAACCTCGGACTCGGGGGACGAGAGAGAAAGTGAGAGAGAACGAAAGAAAGAGAGAGAATGAGTGAGAAAGAGAGTGAGAGAGAAGAGAGTGAGAGAGAAGAGAGTGAATGAGAATGTTTTGAGAATGAGAGCGAACCAGGAAGAAAATGTGTAGGAATGGTTGGGAGGCAGGTATGCAGGTAGTGAGAGAGAGAATAACAAAGAGAGAGTGAGTGGGAATGAGCGTTGGAGAGAGTATTTGTGAGATAGAGTGTAAGGAGAAGAGTTAAATAGATAGTGAGTGGGAAGATCAAAGAAGAATGCTGAGATAGCAGACATCAAAGTAAACTGCCAGTTAATAATCAGTCAATTAATATTTATTAAGGAAAATCAAGAAAGGAAATAGAATATTATATCATTATAATTATTAAAAACTGAAATATTACTACCAGTTACTTGAAGGAGACATCAAAGTAAACTGCCAGTTAATAATCAGTCAATTAATATTTATCAAGGAAAATCAAGAAAGGAAATAGAATATTATATCATTATAATTATTAAAAACTGAAATATTAATACCAGTTACTTGAAGGAGACATCAAAGTAAACTGCCAGTTAATAATCAGTCAATTAATATTTATCAAGGAAAATCAAGAAAGGAAATAGAATATTATATCATTATAATTATTAAAAACTGAAATATTAATACCAGTTACTTGAAGGAGACATCAAATTAAACTGCCAGAAAATATAAATTTATTAATATAATTAATATTATAGTAATTTGATATTAATAGTTAATATTAATTCATTAATATACTAATAAATGAAATATTAATATCAGTTACTTGAAGAACTGGATCAATTCTTATTCGTGATAGAATGTTGTGGTATATAAATGTGTAAAAAACATCTGCACGCCATAAAACTGAGCTGCTGGTATACGACTGAACAATATATTGTGAGACTATATACTAAATATTGTGAGACTGAATTGAAGTACTTTAAAGTGGAATGGTGATAATATTATAATAAAGTTGTTCAGTATGAAATCAATAAAAACTGGAATTATAACAGTTATTATTATAATTGGTTATAATAATATAAGTTATTATTATATAATTGATATAATTATAATATAATTTATATTATAATTGATATAAGTTATTATTATTATCAATTTATATGCATGTATTTATTCTGGTGGATAATCTGTAAAAATATACTTGTACAATACAAAAACATATTAAATATTCTTTAAATAAAGAATATAGTGACATGATTTTCTATACATTGTTGTAACAAAAATTGATATTCGGATATCAATCAATTGAGATTTTATGTCAATTTGATGCAAAGTTTTGAGTCCAAAATCTCATCATAAGTGTGTTTTATTAAATTAATAATACTGAAGCATAACAAATAATATATTTTGTTAGTTAATAATATGTTTTGTTAGTTATATAGCCAAATATTATTATTCAGGTATTAAATATTATTTGGTCAAATAAACCAAATATAATTATATATATTATTTCAATACTTTGGTATTAGTTATTTTAATTTTATTACTGTTGTTTTTAGACTTTCAAAAAATGGTGACCAGCATGAAATTAGAAAAATGGAAATAAATGTCAATGATCGTACTTGGATATTAAAAAATGTTTTTTTATCCCTTATGTCTGCTTGATGTTGATATCACTTAATACTGCATGAAACTACAACTAAATAACAAGTTATAGTATTTATTAGACACAATTTTATTTTCTGTTGAAAAATATATATTGATATTTCAACATTTCTCGTGAAACATACCTATTGAAGCTGATGTATTAGCCTAGTAGGTTGATCAAAGTGTCAAAAATGTATTAATAAAACTTTAATAAAAACGTTAAAAGTTTTATAAAATCTTTAATAAAACTTTAATAAACTTTTAATAAAGTGTCAAAAATGAATTGAAAATTAATAACAGGCTAATAATGAGGAAGATAAATGCAATATGGTATGCATGTGCTTTTAACGGACAATAAGAAGCAGAATAAGTAACGCAAAAAGGCAGGTACGGTATTGAAGTATTGCCTGGTAAGTTCTAGTTGGTAGTTCTTCTTAATAAGATTATTTGATTTAATTACATAAATTTATAAAAAACTGCGTACTTGAACATTTTTTCCAAAAATCTCCGAATATCATATAATTTTACACCAGCTTATAAAAAAATTATTTTTTGTCAATCATGTAAATGACAAAAAAATTGTGCCTCCTGTGAGGATCGAACTCACGACCGCTGGTTTACAAGACCAGCGCTCTGCCACTGAGCTAAAGAGGCGCTTGATTAAAGGTTGCTTAGCTGCAGTATATGAATATACACTCCCTTTCATGCTTTTCTCAGCTAGTTAGTGGCTCCCTAACCGTTGTATTTTCGTAAAACTTCAATAATAATGTTTTATTTTGAAATACCGTAGAAGAAATTATAACAATACTAATAAAAATTATTCACCTTCATTATTGGATGGCAATTTTGAGCTGAAAAGGACAATTATATCGATTTTTTAACTGTTTTTTCAACACTGTGAGTAGGCTACCCGAGTAAGGTCTACGGTACTGTACCAGTACTATAAACTACTGTATTATGTATGCTACTACTATTTATGTTAACTACTACTACTATTACTGTATTATGTTAACTATTGTATTATAGATACTACGATTGTCTACTACAGTACTTCTATCATAGCACTTTATAGGCTAAATTATTTGAACTTTGTGAAATCTGCGAACTTTATTTGTTGCAGTTCAAAAAATCATAGAAAACTATTATGAAAACGGCTTAACTGATTAATTTCTACGTAGAACATTGCCTGATTTTTTGGAATGAGTAGAAATAACGAGCCGCTGGTCTGACCGTATTTAAGTTGAAGCGCTTCAATTTCAAAAAAAAGCTATGAAAAGTACGTAGCATTCTTAACTGTAAAAATTAATTTTCAAGGTTAAAGAGCAAGTAGTGTACTTGAAGTTTAATTTTTAGAGATTTTTAGAGTGTTAATTGCTTTGTAAGCCTAGTCTCCATAATTTTCATAGACCCAGAAACATTCAATCAATCCTTTAAGAAGATTATTTATATCAAAAAGAGAATAATAGCATTTATTATAAAGCAATGCAGTGGAGACTCATGATTAAGTTGGTTTAGAGGGTACCAGGGGTCTAGAATTCTCACAATCAAGTGGTGGTCCATCAGGGTTATCCCCCTCAGAATGGTTCGGGAGTACCTTTCTCAAAGTTTTATTTTGATAACCCTTTGAGAGAATAATTCAAAACGATTTTGAGGATGTTCAAATAATTTTGTATTCATATAATACACTTTTTACACTATATTTTATACACTTTTGTATTCATATAAAATTATTTGAACAGCCTCAAAATCGTTTTCTATTCAACTCCTGTTGACTTGAACAGAATAAAAAAACATGCTGTTAAGGCTTCAAAATTAGGAAACCCCAAAAAATTAAGTCAATTCAAAGATATTGAATCCATCTTTCTATGAAAAAGAGACATTTTTAATCCAGTGGGCCCAGAACAGCAGATCCTTCCATTTAAATCTCTCAGACTCCATTTAAATGCAAGAAATAAAAACCAAGTGGAGGACGTCAGAATTCATGGGAACTCTTTCAAGCTCTACTCTTGGATCCAAGCTAGTTATCCCTCGTTTTATGATATTATCCACTTCATTCAATGGACGCTGTTAGTGATGACGTGATCCGTTGCTAGGGAGCCAGTTTTGTTTCCAAACAATGGTTGCTAGGTGTCTGTTTCCATGTTATTTATATGGGCGTAAAACAGTGTCTCAGATTTTTATCAAAAGCAATAAAATTACAAATTTCTAAGAGTTTTGAGTCCTTTTTTCATGTACCAGGATACCAGAGGATTGAGTATCAGGCTTTTTTCAGTTGTGATATTGGATAATAGAACTATTTTCATAGTATTTTGTTCATAGGTTAGGTGTACAAGTTAGGTGTAGGCTACGAAGCATTATACGATTAGACTAAAAAACCAATTTATGGCCATCAAATTAGGGGAAATAGTGAGATATTTTGGGGGATAAACCAAACACGGTAAAATGTATAAAATATGATGGCAATTTAAAATATTTGGAAGGTGTAGTGCAAACAAGTATGTGCAACAGATCATACAATGTGAAGGTATGTAATAACCTATGACGCTAATGGGCGTATAAAACAGTGTATTAGGTTTTCATCAATATGTATAAAATTACAAATTTTTAAGAGTGTTGGGTGTATACCAACTGGACTATTACCATCTACCAACTCGATTCCTAATCATGTAAACTTGATTCCAACTTCCACCACATCCTCCTTTTATAGGCTTCAACGAATTTTAATATTAAACCAAATCTTTTGTATTTGCAGCTAGGCTAGCTACAATTTAGTCTGGTCTACCAATACTTTATAAGCACTCTGTTCATGCCACTAAGACTAATTGCAGCATTATTCTATAGAAATAAACAAGTGCTACCGGTATGATTGCTGGTAGGTACTGGGACTTTTGCACAACTCTATTATTATTATGCACGTAATAGCCCCGATGATTTGTGTGGTACAGGTAGCTGTAAATGCAATGTCTGCATTTACTAGTGGTTTTAGGTTGCTTACACAGTGGAGCATCCAATAATCGATGACAGTCACCAAAACAAAATCATTCACTTGCTGCGGAATGGTGGTATTCACACAGCTCAATCTGTTATACTCCATTAAACAGCATGAGTTTGATTTTGCGACAGTAATTGTTATCAAGTATTGGATGTTCCACTGTGCAAGCACCTTTAGCCAATGTTGTGATAAGTTAGTGCCCATCAAAATATGTAGGTGAATTGAAATGCGACTGCTAGAGTTTGTAAAGTGCAGAATTCAAAGTTATTTACATCACCCTTGAAGAAATATGCAACATAGTGTTAATTTTTACAAAGTTTCATCAGGTTTCACAATATTCTACTCACCCATCTAGTTTCGTGGTCACTACTTTGGTGTCAAGGACCGTTACAATTGCTGGTTGATTTTATTCTAATTATGAACATTTTCAACCAGTTATTTGAAGAACTCAGTTGAGTGTTGTTTTTGATGACATCCAGACTACATTTTCAACAAATCTATGCTATTTATTGATAGTCTCATTATTGAAAACCTCATCAATGTAAATAAAACTATTAACTTTTTATGTGAATTCAACAACTTACAGTCAAATATTCATCAAGAATAAGTAGAATTTACTTACTCTGTAGGCCGAGCGCTTCTGAAAATGGATCTCAAAGATTTGAAAGCGCTCGGCCTACAGAGTAAGTAAATTCTACTTATTCTTGATGAATATCTGACTGTAAGTCGTTGAATTCACATAAAAAGTTAATATTAACAACATAGTTCGTCATGGAACAAGAAATCCAGGAATGTAAATAAAACACTGCTGAATGATGTTGACTTATATAACACTTACAATTTACTGAGAAATAGTAGGTTTCTATTAAAACTGTGTTAGTTATCTATTAATACAAATGGTGAGGTTTGTACAAAACACTCTATTGAGTTACGGTGCTTGCGCAGTGGAGCATCCAATACTCGATGATAGTCACCACTGCGAAATCAAACACATGCTGTGGGTTGATGGTATTCACGCTGCTCGAATACGCCAAACAGTGCAGCAGTGACTATCATCAAGTACTGGGTGCTCCACTGTGCAAGCACCGTAACTCACTAGAATATTTTGTTAATGTTGAAAGTTCAACAATCATTCATTTTTTTCTTAATTTTTCTATAAATATTCTATGAATACATAGACAATTGAAACAGTTCACACAACGAAATTAGGCTGCTCTGAAAAATTACGGTGTTGCCAGCAGATGATAGTAGAGAATCACCAACCTCAATGCTCGAATTGACCACACTAATTATACCACACTTGCCTAGTCTATGAGTCTGATAAGGCTAGCAGTCATATATGGTTTGTCACCACAGTCAGTTGTATTTGCTACACTATAATTTCCTTGAGCCGCCTAAATTCGTGGCATGAAGTAGACGTTATAATGTATAGTTGAAGCTTTCAAAAATTCAAAGTTCTAACTTAGAATAAATTTATTTCACACTTTTATTAAACACAATCGTCAAAAACAATAAATAATTATACATCAAAGGAGCTAGGAATGAGAGAACTACTACGGAGCAAAAAGCACTCATCTGTGTTCAATTCGAATGTTAATCTATTACTTAAATAAGATATATGAACTGTATTTTTGGTAACTGCAGACCAACGAATGTGTAGGCTAGATGGCTCACTATCTGCTCTTCTGGAACAAATATCTTCTGAACAATAACATTTTTTTAGAGAAACCCACATACAATTAAAAATATTTAAGGAAAACTAGGAAGTAGGCACAAGTTACCATAAAGCGCTATATAGGCTAGCGATGTTTTTGTTTGAGTTACAAGTTGGTAAAATTCACTTTTAAATAGGTGATCACTGTTTTGTATTTCATAATGCAAAAGCACAATACAAAATATGCATCAACCCCATACGAAGTACAGGCAGGCTGATTGAGTTAATATTTTTACAAGTAAGGGTAGAAATGAATGAGTATCTGAATAATCAATTCAT
The DNA here is from genome assembly GCA_948455865.1 of Conomelus anceps. NCBI lineage: Eukaryota > Metazoa > Arthropoda > Insecta > Hemiptera > Delphacidae > Conomelus > Conomelus anceps. The sequence goes on along the minus strand of OX418226.1, from coordinate 17,263,883 downwards.
CTATCACTGCCATCCGTGAAGAAGTTGGAATGTTATGTTAGTCCAATATAGAATCAAATCATCTAATAATATACTAAAATCTTTATTGATTAGCGCCTTTCAATTTACTGTCACACAGATCAATAAAACTTGGGTAATGATCAGGTCGAATAACTTAACATGCAATTAATTGGCTTCTATTATAGGAAATATACAACAAGTCATCAGTAGTTAATTAATACGAAATTGCAACTTTGTACTTGAAAAGGAATCAACCGAAAACGTTTGTGTTTAATTTAACAAGCTTTATGGACTTCATATCACTTGAAACGAAAGAACAATAACATAACCTATGCATGTAGTACCTACCTGATTGCAGCGATTCAGCTTTTATTTTTGTTGGGATCATTTGGAAATCTATAAAAACTGCAAACCGTAAACTCGCTGTAATGTTTTCAATAAGGGAGAAAGCACATAACCATTTTGTTTGATTATAAATCGCAACTAAAAATTGGTCCCATGCATTTTAAATGGACTTATAAAGCTGTATGGAAACATGTAATGGCGGATTGGGGCTTGCGACGTCACACTAACAGCGTCCATACAATTCCAGAACAGGAAACAGGAAACACTGACTAGAATTCAATGCATCTATTCTGCAATTTGTCAATAAACTGCTCATAAAATGAATGAATTTATAATTTTTGAAACATAGGCTTAAACAACTCATGTAAAAAAATATTTTTCAATTTTGCAACATTTCTCAATATTTGTGATAAATATGAATTATTAGAGACTAATGAATTAAAAAAAAAATTAAGTTACAAGAGAAGTGATAGCCATGAGCCGTAACAGGTATCTGTTCAGTAAGATAAAGATAAGCTACGAGATCCTTGGCTCTCTTAAAATCACTTTCTGGTGGTTCAGAACCCACTTGGAACTGCGGACTCAACTAATCAATCACCATCATCCAACTCATTACCCACGCACAAGTCTCAGAACTATGTAAGCCTCATTAAAAAAAAACCCATAAGAGATAGATATGAGATATTATATACGAGGAGTCTATAACCAATATGAGATAAAGAACGGCCAATAGACTATAATTCGGAAAATGACTTAAAAATGAATTATTTTCTTGGAAAAACAATTCAAAACAAGCTGCCGTTTAATAAAGTTTTTAATATTGTTGCTGATCTATTCATTCAATGTAATCATCAATTGTATGCTACATAAAAGACTTTAGGACTTATCGGGTCTATCATTATCAAATTTGCATTAATGTTCTATTGAAATTCTGTTCAGTGAATAATAAATAAAACAATTATTATTCAGATAAGAAAAACGTTAAAATCGTGATAAAAATGGTGATAAAATCACCAGATAATATACAATGTCGTTCAGAACCACCTAAAACTGTAGGTCTGACTCATCACCATCATCCAATTAATTAATTACTCACAGGTCTAAGACCATCATCCAAACAAAAAAATCGATTCAAATAATATGTCTTAAATCTAAAAAATTTTCATAAAAATGAATGATGTAGCTGAAATGGTCCAGAGCCTCGACTTGAAGTGAAACATCATATGAACCAGCGGATGGTGCTTACGCGAGATAATTGAATCTACCGCGGATATCGAAAGGAGGTAGTACCTCCTGCCGACAACAGGAGCGCTGCCGTTGCGTGATTCTGAAGAAGAGGGGATATGAGATCGGCCGCCAACAAGATTGATGGGAGAAATTGATGGGAAACCTATTTTGAGCAATTTAATAACGTTTAATAAATAATTCGCTTTTATTATTGAATCAGTCGAGTAATTTTCTCACCGCGCTGTTACCGGAAGACGCTAGAGTGCGCCACCGTCTGCCTAATTCAATAAAACAACACTCCAACATACGACCAACGACCTCCATCCATCTCTATTTAGGCGCTGTACTTCCATCCCTGTTTCATCTGTGCCTAAACGGTGTTTTTTTATTTTCTGAGACCACTAATAGCTAACTGAACGGTTCCGGAAAATGTTGCCTCTCGATAGTTGAACGCAGAATTTGATGCCCGTATTTTGATCGGTCCTTCAGTGTCTCTTGACTCTTTAAATGTCTATATGGATTGGATGATCCACCCTCATGTAAAAAATTAGGTGAAATAAAATTATTAAACAAAGAATAAAAGGTAAAATAAAATATTAAGGAAAAATCGATCAAGAGTGGGATTTTCAACTGAAAACCCCCCTAAATTCAAGTAACTAATGAACTTTCGTAGATAGGGAATAGCTGATAGTAAATTCGGAAATGCACGATTGATTTATCCGTGCTTTGCATCGGAATGTTTTAATTAAACATGTGATACATGAATTCAACCGCCAATACCAATACAATTCCAAAAAGGGAATTAGGAGCTGCAATATTGATAGGAAACATTGCTTTGGCTTGAGACTGAAGCTTTTCTGAATGATAGTAATTTATCATGTATCAGCTGCCGTATGAGGTTCCTGTATCTTAACACATTTGAAACAGTAATAGTGCTCAAAAGTGGAATTTGAACATTAATTTTGAAAAATCTGAAAGGAAAATCGAAAATCAGGCTTCGAGGTGCACTGAATCGAATTTAGCTTTAGCAAAACTGAAACTTTGTGCCAAAATGGTGTTGAAAATCTCTACCGTTTTTGTGAAATCCGTAAGACTGACATACACATCCCTACTCTCCCATATTGAGTAGTGTCCCTCGAATTAAGATAAACTGGAGGAACATTCATAAATGTAAAAAACTTTAACCGGTTGAGTGATAGCAACTGCTCAGTTTTACAAAAACTTTAGTGGGATTTTTGATCCAGTACTCGTTTTGCAGGAGCACACCATCGATTTATGATACACTTAACTTGGAGTTCTTCAATAGTAGTTTATGGATCGATTGTATTATGACTGCATTTAAGCAACGTCTGAGATGTAAGTTAGAACACGAGCGATGCAGGTGTTCTAAACATCTCACGACTTGCTTTAAGGCAAATACAATCGTTATATACAATATTATGCTAAAGCTTTTTATAGTGCACAAGAGTTTCTTTCACATCGAAATTAAGCCTCACCTCAACTAATTGATATACTAATTATGGTATCAAATCTAGTGTATAATATTGTTTATCTGACTTGTCTTATATTCCTTAACTGGAATCTTCAAGACGTAAGATACAAAAAATAATTTTGTCTCTGACTACCAATATGCTAAGTTTAATTTAACTTAATAATGAATCCAATGACTTACCCAAAATGTAATATAGCCTACAATGTGTGATTGTTGTTCACAGTTCTGATTTGAAATCCTGAGTTGTGATTGGTCTAAAGTCCTGTACTAGAAAGTGACAGTAGTGTTAAAATAGCTTCATTATAACACTACTTTGATAATCCATGGAGTAAGGAAAGCTGTATTGACAACGCTTTCTAACATCTTATGTCTACTTTATAAATAAGCCGTCAATAAATGTATTTTTTGATACTAACATATTTTGATATTTATGTTCTTTGTTAGTATCATTCATGTAGCAATATAATACATAATTATATGACTTCATCCTCTAAAAAAAAGAAGAAAAAATTGAATTCACTTATCCGTAATTTCTTGTTATTGATAAAAATTACTCAACCAATTCGATTCCCATTGTATTTATAACATTGATATAACCATTCCCATCATTGGTTGAGTTCATGGGAGCCTTATAATTTACCGGTAAATGTTACCGGTGGCGTCTGATTGGTCTATTCAAATTCATAGACATTGAAGAATTTGAATAGACCAATATTTAAATTAGAGTTCATTCAATAGTTTGAATCAGACGTCACCGGTAACACTTACTTGTTACCGGTAAGGCTCCCATGAACTCAGCCATTGACATACCCATTGATATGTTGTAGCTGTACATAAATATGATAGTGTTTGGGACTAGGTTATTACCAAACAACGTGACAAGTATGGTGGAAATATCTGGGTACTTCACAGTGGAGCGTCCAGTACTCAATGATAATCACCATCGTATGCTGTGGAATGGTGATATTCACGCTGTTTAATCCGTAAAACATCATTTCATGTGTTTCATTTTGCGATGCAACGACAAGAACTAACACTGTAATGTTCAATAGAACCTTAGTCCAGTGTCAAAACAAATAGTTGTATTTTTATGTAAATTAAATTAATAATATTATTATTTGAGGATTGTCATCAATTTTTTAAATATTTTTCTGGGAATTGTTCCATAAATATGCAACCTTGAAGTAATTTTCTTTTAATCACTTTGATAAGGTTCCATTATGAATTTTTTTTTTTTTCGCTTCCCAATACACGTAACATGTAACATCGCGATAGGCCTACATGGATGGAAATGTGTTTTTTTACATTAACATATTTTTAGACCTATAGATCAAGGGCGCCATTCCGAAAGTCCAAGCAATGTGCGAGGGGGGCATGTTCCTTATACTATTTGTTAAAGTTAATAATTTGTTATTCCAATAAAGAAGTTTTGTTCAACATAATTATTTGTTGTGAATTGTTATGATGAACTTGATATTAACATCAACACTAATAAATTAATATAAAATAATTTAATAATCAATTTTTTTTTTTAAATCTATCAAAGATAATTGAATTTTGGCTCAATTACGTTCCTTAGTACAATGCTTTCAAATTAATTTAGTTATTTCAATAAAGAAATTTTGTTCAATATAATTTGTTTTGTTTGTTATGAAGAAGTTAATATTAATATCAATAAAAGCATTATTCCACTTTTGGAAGATCTTGGAGGGATTCACCATTCATCAAAATGGCACCCAAACTATAAATTGAAAAGAACAAAGTAATTTCTTAGTCATTCTCAACTGAAACAATATTATTTTTGTTGATTGTTAGTATTGTTATTATTATTATTATCAATTAAATAATTAATTGTACAATATCGATAAATTATTAGTGAATGAACACGATTGATAACAGCTAAAGCTAAAGTGCGGTGATAAAAGCAGTTTGATTGAACCGCCAATATAGAGTACAGTTGCACGTAGTTTTGCCTTTCTCTGCTAGGTGGCAGCAGCATACAGACATCGATCGATAGCTAGGAAAGAAAGCTTGGTCTCACTGTATTTCAAAGTGCCCTGCGTATTCAGCCCTGTACTTGAATTCATCACACTTTTTTCTTATCGTTCACTTCACTTAACTTCTCCCCACCTCTCCCACCCCCTTCTCATGATTATTATGAAACTTTTCAGACGGCTGGATGGCGGTTTGTTTACAAAAAGTTTCGCAAAACTTTTAACACTGTTTTAAAATTTTAGTCTCTAGACTTGCGATTGTATCATTAGCTTTGACGATTAGAATTATGAGTATTTTCAAAGCCATTTGAATAAAAGATGAATTATTTGATGAGTCAATTCTGTTTATTATCCTTATTAGAGTTGGTTGAATCACAGAATCATACTTTTCCTCATAGAATAGCCTAAATTTTTATCAGTCATTTTTTATTTTTCATCAACCCTTACCAGAATTGATACACTCACAATATCATTATTATTTTTCCAAAATAAAATAAATAAGTTACACTATGAAAGATTATTTTCCTGATTTACTCGCATTAAAATAGTCTCATTACCTTAAAAATGGCGCATTTAGCAATGGACATGAGTGCCCGATAAAATCGGTAATCTTACAAACTACAAGCTTTTATTGCGTTGGAATCCAGAGCTGCAATTGTAGGAAAAATGTTATATGTAATTCGCGCGTGAAGCCTCTTTATCGCTCTTGAAAAATTACTGCGCTCCGCTATGTGTCACGCAGTAACTGTTTTGGCTCGAGCGATAAAGTCACGCTTCACGCTTGTAATACATAAATACCTATTGTCGCACTCGTTTTACTTTGTCGCTCTCCAGGTGCGACAACTGTAGAAAATAATTATTTGTGTAACTAGTGCGCAAAGTAGCTTTTTGCTGCACAAGAGAAATGCATTACGCACGAGCTGAGGGTGAGTGCGAAATAGTCTCTCGAATGCAGCAAAGATACTTTCAGCACAAGTTACACATTACATTTTTTCTAGAGTTTGCACAACTGGAGTGCGACAAAGTAAAATAGTGCAGGAATTAGCTGTTTTGCGTATACAATGAGGGCATAAACAGCCGCTTTGTTAGATAGATTTGATAACTGTAGGAAAAATTTAATGTGTAACTTGAGCTCTAATCATCTTTGCTGAACTCAAGAAACTATCTCGTAATGTATTTCTCTCATGCAGGAAAATAATCATTCTCATTTTTTCAACTTCTACTCCAGTAGGTAGAATTCAATACACTGTTGCACAGATATTTAAAAAACATTTCTCCATATATTGTGCTTTATTATGATAATGAATATTATATAAATAACTTGTATAATGCGATATCATGTAGCCTATATTATAAGCTTATCATAACTATCCCATTTGATAATTCAATTGAAGCATAGTTTTACCAATAATCCAAACCCCTAAATCCTATCCCTGATGTTCTTGGAGAGAGAAATGTTTTAAAACAAATTGCCCACGCAGAAATTCATTATTATTTGTATCACGCATATCATGCTTAGCCAGTAGGCTTGGCAATAATGATTCTTTTCAATGAGTCGTTCAATCGCCCTCACTCTTATAAGTGAGTCATTCATTTGAACTAGTTCAAAAATGAGTCATCAGCAATGCACGTGCTCATTCACTACCATTGCTTGTTCAGCAGCTAAGCGCTCTCTCGCTCACTGAGCACTCATACACACACACACACAACAATAAACAGCCTTGCCGTATGTCTGGCGCCTCAATATGAATAATTATCAGAATCTGAGTCATCAATTTAATATTCCAGAGCACAGAGCTTAGTCAATGAGCTTTCTGAGCCAGCTTTAGTTGTATTTCGTTCAGCTCACAATTCAAAAAGCTCGTGGAGCTGAGAGAGGTGAGTGAGTGAGCAAGCTGTTGTTGTAGTTAGTTCACTACACAGTTCAAAATGCTCGTTGAGTGGGGAGGTGAGTGCTCTTGCAGGCCGCTGCACTGCTCTGCTAATTCAAGGGCGCTCACTAGATGGTGTGTTGACTGTATTCCATAAAACACAAACGCAGTTCAAAAATGAACTACCCACTTTCTGAATTTGAACTACTAGTTCGTAGTTCATTTTAAAGAGTCAGTTACTTTGAACGACTCGCTCAATCTGGTCACATCTCTATTAGCCAGTTTTCAAGCTTAGACTTGTGCTTTAGTTTGACGTCTTACAGTAAGAAATCGACTTCTTACTCGTTTGTATCTGCTTGTCTTCAATAACTTAGTGGAAATCACCAAAATGGTCAATATCTTTCATAATCTGATCTCTTTTAATTTTAATAACAATGCTTTTCTATAGCTGGAACTAGCCTCTATTAGGTAAGAGTTTTTCAGGTCCTTTCAGTGATTGAGAAAAATTGATCGATCCACTTTTGTCCATGATATTGTTACCTACCCTACTAGGCTATGTTGTCTGCAGCTCATTTGGCGATTTAGGGGTTTGTTCTTAATTACTACGATACCCTCCATTCTAGCTAATAACCTGGGAATATTGCAGTGACCCGAGTTATTTTCTCACACTCACTCAACCAAATGCGACAGCTTAACCATTTTTCAAAACTGGGTTTGCATCGGCAGACGAAAAGGTGTCCACCACTTGACATGAACAGAACGAATGGATTCAGACAAAACAACTCCTCCTACTTTTGTACCACCTACTCATTCTTCTTCTACTTCTTCTTCCTCCAATCTGGTCCATCACTCTCAAAATCATATGAGTTCCCACAGAATTCAAAAAGGCAAGGTGGACCATTGACCACCTGTGCTTTTTCATCTTCTGAGTTCTGAATTATAGAAAAATGTTTACAGACTCTTGAGTTTGTAAACATAAACTGATGTGCATAATTATGTGGATGGAGTATAAAATTCATTCCAAACTCTTATGATGTAACTTACTTTATCTACGACCATGTCATAATGTATACATTACAGTTTCACAATTGTTGACAAAACAGCTGTCTTTTCGAAATGCTTTTTGCAACCCGTTGCATAAAGAGCTCATTATAGTACAGGTTCTACATTATAACACGGGTTCTGGACCAATCAGAAGCATTTTTGATGGAATCAATATCGTAATTCAATATTGTGAAACTATCAGCTGATTTGATCAAACTGCTACACCAGCTGCTTTAACCCAACAATCTACTTTAACTTCTCGTATTTAAGATGAGAGGTTTGGTATCTCTGACAGTCACAGGTAAAATTAAATTGTTTTAATTAATGTATACTAGTGGTCGTAGATAAAATAGTGTATGCAACGATTTTATTTGGCCATTAAAACACTCGTGAGATATTTATAACACTCGCATTCGCTCGTGTTATAACTTACATCTAACTCGTGCCAAGGGTCAAAATAAAATCGTTGCATAAACTACTATTTAATAATTATTCTTAAAATGAATCTATAGCACAATTACGGCGGGCCGCTTAGCGCAGTTGGTTGGGGCGTTTTTTAAAGAGGCTTTATATTCAGATAACGTAACTAACTTACTGTGTTAGATCCTTTTTTTGTTGATTACGTCTTGGAGACTCCAGTTATGGAGTATAAGACAAGTCAGATTAAAAATTATACTATCTTATACTCTAGTTACTATAATTACTATGTTAATTAATTCAGGTGAGGCATAAATTTGATTTGAAAGGAATTCTTGTACACTATGAAAAGCTTTATCAACTAAATCTTTTTTTTCAGTTGTTTTTTAAATATTTCTATATTTTCAAGACTTTTTGAAAACTGCGGTAGCTTGTTGTAGTTTCCTACCAATATTTTTGTTTGAATAAGCTACTATTGTGCCTCACCAAGTGATAATCTCTTCGGCTTCTTGTATAATAATCGTGTATGTCAAGATTTTGGTTAATATCACCTTTTTAACATATAAAGTAGCTTCATGCACATTAAGCAGGGCACAGTTAGGAGACCAAGTCTCTTGAACAACGGCCTAGATGAATCTAATCTATTTACTCTTACCTAACCGCTTTCTTTTGGATCTTAAACACCCCATCAAGGTTTTGTTTTGATGAATTACCCCATACTACGATAGCATACCTAATATGTGACAGTAAGAGCTCATGGTAAACTGTAAAAAGTAGCTTTTTGTCATTTAATCTAGTGAGCTGTCATTTAAGGCTAAATTACACCAGCCGGATAAATTCGATTGAAAAATCTACTTATAAACAGCTGAGGGCTCAATATTTCTGTATGCCTTTGTGTAGTTTGACATTGTTGAGTTCGGTCACTCACTCAGCTGGTGAAATTTATTCTTAATTGTCGCTCTATTTAATGTAGCTCTTGGGATTTTCCGGAGGATAATGCACACATTAGTCAGCGACCTGTGCGTGGCTAATGAGATGAATGATGTTCACTGATGAAATGGATTTATAGGTGTGTTCCGAACCATCGGGAAGGGATTTTACAGCAGAGAACGTATATTTTTTGCTGGCCAATCCAATCGGTCACCCTCACAGAGATGGGCCAGTATTTCGTAGCCTATCTTCATCAGACTGATCAGATACCTGCTACGGCTCACGGTTATCACTTTCCTAGAGGTATAATGGTAGACTATAATATCCTTACTAAGTATACTATAGTATAGTAAACTTGAGCATTTGTAGTGTGTAAGTTAGTATTTAATTCTTGGATTTCTTGTTCCATAACGATCTGCGTTGTTAATATCAACTTTTTGTTGCAAATTTAACGACTTGCAGTCAGTTTTATATTGCGAATATATAATAAATATGAATCTCACATTCGGCCGAACGTTTTCGAGGTATTGAATCTCATCTTCAAGGCCTTAAGATCCAATACCTCAAAACGTTCGGCCGAATGTGAGTACATTTATTATAAATTCACAATATAAAACTGTCTGCAAGTCGTTAAATTTACAAAATCTAATTAGTATTTAATGTAGCTGGTAATAACAGAAGACTTTGTTTCAATTATGTATTACATGTCGTACGGTATTCATTAATTTTTTCTTTTTGAACTTTTTTATATGAATGAATTCTGATTTAAATAAAAAATTTAGTATTTCAATTATCGATGACGAGTAGAGTACATGCACAATGGAGCATCCAATACTCGACAATAATCACGATTGCAAAATTAAAACACATGCTGTGGAATGGTGATTGCTCCAATGTGTCTTACACCATTTCATAGCTTGTACTTAATTTTGTGATGGTGATTATCATCGAGTATTGGATGCTCCACTGTGGAAGCACTCTGTATTTGAGCTCCACTCATTTTTCAAATCTCACATATGCAGGCTATTTAGTTGACAAAAAAATAATTAAAATTGAAAACTATTCCTGGGAATAGAAAGGTACTACTAGCAGTTAATCAATCTATCAAGTAAATATTCATCAACTATTAAACTCTGCTATCAGCTCTATTACATGCTAGTGATGCGCATGTAATCTTTGATATTTTTTTTTTTTTTTTTTTTTTTATAACTAAGTTACTTAATTACCAAATTTTTTCAAAGGTTTTAAAATAAAAACTCCAGTCATTTATCTTTCACAATCATTTTTTCCATAAATACACAACTCTACAATTTCAATTTTCAAATAAATTTGGTACATTGAATGTACAATAATTATTATGTAATAGCAATAATCAAGACTCAAATATAACACAATAAATAATAAATAAAGTATGGACAATTGAAAAATGTTAATAAATTTATTCAACATTCATAGGTGGAAATGAACAACTCAATGAATTATCCTTCAACAGTGGAACCTATTACACAGAAGTTTCAAATACTAAATAATGTGTCTTATATTATAAAGATGGTTTTAATCTATTTTTCAAAATATGGTCAGACAATTCAGGCTGTTAGGTGTTTTCTGAACTATTTTTTTGAAGAATTGTTTTTAAACGTTTCTCGATAAAAATGGACTACAAGTTCAAAACTCAAAAATATCAGCTCAAATAAGACTGAAGGTGGAAGAATTTTTGAGTACCTACTACATTATTCAATCAACAGTTCACATTACTTTCAAGTATCATTCAAGATTGGTAAAGAATAATGAAATTTCTCTTGAAGTTTTTTTTTTAACATTTTGTGAACTGTTGGTCAAAACAGTAGAATTTATTTATAATTTAAACGAAACGTATGTTTGCTGACGTGCAAGCAAATAAAATTGAAAAGTCTCAGAAATATTTTTAAAGCTGTAAAAAATTTGTAAGGTAAGGCTTTTAGACATTGAACAATTTTCTCATTTGATATGGTGTGCGATTTTATATAATTATTGTAATCTTCTTTCAAGTTAATAATATCCACCAACAGCCTGAATCAGTGATCATTGATAATTTTATACAAGTTATATATGTGAGCATCACTTTTCCCACACTATTATAAAACATTCGAGAGGAACTTAAGCAGATTTCAATTACTGAATCTTCGAATATAGTTTATTATTAAAATTTGAGATGAAAATTTTCATCTTCGCCTTAGATTATCTCGACATCACAAAGATCATCTATCTATTTTTTACAGCAATATAATATTATTTGGAACTATAAAATGACCTGACACATATTTATCTACATTTTTTTATTATTATCATCTCATCGTCATCATTAATTGTCGTGATTATTTTTTATATTTCTGTTTCTTTTTAATTACCCTGTGTAGAATACTATATTTTAATGGAAGTCAATTTAATGTAGGAAAGACGCATATAATGGAAAGGATCTATAGAAACATTTATAATACTGTTTTTTACAAGTCTACAAAATTTTGAAATCCATAGGAATTTTATGGTATACAGTCACTCACAATTTTCACCCTCAAAACACTGAGAAAGTTGAAAATCAATAATTCTCAATCATTTATAAAATAGAAAAAAATGGATCTTCTAAAGTCTGAAATGACTATAGACTGGAATGCAATATTAAAGTACAGAAAGTGTAATAAAAATTATTGGAAAATAGGAATGTATTTATATTTTTAGTACTCAGTTGTATGAATTCTTATTCAAATGATGTGATAACAATTTTGATACTCACAATAAAGCATAAAACAAATATCAATCAAGGTGAAATAAGAATCATGATAAACCTGAAATATTCTGTGTAGGCTATAATCATAGCTTCCTGAAGACTTTGTCTTTAGGTGGCTATGCTATAATCTAGTGCCTCTCTAGTTCCAGTAGGTCTGAAACACTAGATAATATTAAAAATCTATCTATTGGTAGGAAAAATCATTCTACAAATGCTTTGGTACATGACATTCTATGATTTCATTTTAAATAAATTATTTCTTTTAATATGTATCCTTTTGAATTTTTTGTTGCCAAAGAAAAAATTGGTTGCATATGATTGTGTTTACTGAAGTTTATTTCAATGCAAGCCTAAATTACATTGTGATGCAAGGTAAAATTACTTAATTTAATTGATGTGATGTACGTGATATATATGATGGGTTGGTTAATCATAGTATGTCATGTACATATGAATAATTATTTGCATAATGATTTTTATACATTGAAATAATATGCAGTGATTTGAGATAGAACTGCTTGAAGGAAGTGAAAAATGAAGAATAACGGTCTCAAACTGTGATTGGTTTTTTATTGATGAATTCAATAATGAACGAAGGAGATAGAATAAAACTAAAAGAAGTTGATCAAAAAATATCTTTTAAAAATTAAAAATTGTTTTAAATAGTAATGTTTTTGCCATTTCCATGCTTTAAGTACGTATTGAAGTTTCAAGGACATTATTTTTATAGGAAACTCATCCATTTTGGAATCCTTACTTTGGGGGACATACATTTCAAATTTTTAACTAATATTATATTTACATTTTGTCTTTCTCATCAATATTAAAACTAAATATGATAACAATTTTCTATATTTACATACATATCGTTTTAAAAGTTCAAGGATATACATACATTTACACTCAAGTTTTACAATAATAGTAGTAGACATAATAGTAATTAGCGAACATACAACAATAAATACAAATAGACCCAAAAATATAACAGACAAAAAGGCTGGAAATACAAATTTGTCGCCTTATCAGTGAAGTACAACCCAATAACAAAAACTGAAATAAAACTAAAATACAATTAACAATATAATAGTATTTCAAAAATAAAATAAATTTAAAAATCTATTCAAACTCAATATTCACTAACTTTGATTGATTATTCATGATATAACAAAATACAATGATGTTACCAATCAGAAATATACAATATAGGTAATCATTTTCTGTACAAAATACACTAAAATAATACAATAAAATTGAAATCAAGAGCACCCAATTATGAGAATAATAATATTATGTTATACAAAGCAGTCTTTAATATGGAATCATGATTTACTGAATAAAAATGCTGTTTCATGGAATGTTGAAATTCTTCAGATCCACTTTTTGTGGGATGATTGGAATTATCAGAGATTTTTAGAAGAGTTTAAACATGATTTTTCTTGGCATTTTTTCAAAATGTGAAAAATTTTAATTCTTTCAACTCGGTGTGAACTCGATTATTGCTCTTAAAAATTTCCTTAAATTATCTACAACAATGAAAAAGTATAACAATATTTCAACAAAAGCGAACAAATTTTTAAGTACTGTGTATTATATTATTCCAGATAATTAATACAATCATATTATACAATCATTTTAAAAATTTTCCTTTGGCATCGTTTACAAACATCAATCATTTTTAATACAAGAGCATTTTTTCTTAGAAATGATTAACTTTATGAAGTAGACTCAATTCCTCTTTATCACATTGATGAATGATTTAAAATGGAAGTTCAAGTTTCCACTTGAAATAATGGAAATTGGTCATGTAGTAATTATTACTATTATCAAAGATTAGTATGGAAATCGACCAACCACTATGCTGTATTTAATTTTTTATCATTTGATTCGTGAATGAAATATTGAATGTTTTCCACAACAAAATCATTAAACAAATTTGGAAAACAAGTAAAGATACATATAAATAGGAATGAATCATAAAGTCCATGATCAACGTGAATTATATGGGCACAAATATTTATTTTCATCTGGGAAGAAAGTGTTTCCATAATGACCCCTCAATCACTTTATAATATCAGTAGTAAAGAATGATATCTACAAACATTGAGTAGGAATTTATATCAACAAATCCATGAATAAGACAACTATTGTTCTAAAAAGTCTTTCAAAACAATTTCATGGTTTCATTTTCACATCACATGTTTCAATTATTACAAGACTAGTACTGAAGATCAACAACAATGAAGACTTTCGGCGATCACTTGGAGTGGATTACATGTTCCAACTTAATATCAAGCAACTATAAAATTGTAGGAAAGGCTCAAATTATTATGGAAAGTGAAAATGAATAAATTGTGAATATCACTCCATGCTAGGATAGCGATTAATACTGAGACAAAATAAAATAAGATTGAGTTATTAACATTTTGAGAAAAGCTTTGATATGGTTAAGCAATAATCCAATCAAATGGAGTTTTAATAATAATAATATAAAATTCTGTAAATATAGCAGACAATATCAAATCAATGAGAAATTCTTTTGAAGAAAATGAGAAATATTCTCATCACCCTAGGTAGTTCAAATGATGCTTTAATTTCATGATAGTTAATAGTGTTCAAAGCTGCTCCAAGATATTCCTATTGTCATAAAATGAGGAAAAATGGATTAGAGATATGTATCATTTTAACTGTTTGAAAGTGTTGAGGAAGAAACAGCTTTGCTTCTTTCAAGCCTCTTGCAAGTATGCTTGAATATTATTTGTTAAGATATATGATTCTCCACTAGTTCGAGTCCCTGTGTAGTAAAGTCCCTGGTACCCTGGTATTCTGGTATCCAGGTTCCCTGGTGCTCTGGTACCCTGGTACATGTTGATATCCTTGATAGTGTCTGGTTGAGTGCCTTGGAGGAGACCACATATAGGGGGTGAGTCTCCACAGCCCTCAGTAGATACTCTGCATGGTGAGCTGGCGGAAACCACCCCAGGGGAAAAGTCATGTGGTGTCCTTGGAAGCTGAAGCACTCGAATCCTCATCACCACTTAACATAGAAGGTAACAGATGTCCTGCTTTGTTATTCTGGTTGACCACACACTTGCGCATGTGCTTTTCGAGTGTGGAGGGCACAGAAAAAGGCATCTCACAGAATCTACATCGGTAGACATCTTTCCCCAACCTTCCATGTGTCTTCATGTGCCTGGTCAGTTTGGAGCTCTGAGCACAGGCATAGGAACATAACTCACATTTGTAGGGCTTCTCACCTGTGTGAGATCTTCTATGAACTGTCAGGTTGCTACAGTTTTTGAAAACCTTCCCACAATACTCACATGTGTCATTTCTACGGCTTTCCTTCTTCATCTGCTGTCCAGGGAGACCAAGATTTAAAGCTGCTGCAGCAGCTGCTGCAAGAGATGCACTTGGTCCTGGTTTTGGTCCATTCTTCAACAATGAACTTTCTGAGTTCATCTTTGACCTTGAAGAAAGGATATCCATGGGTGATTCCCCAGGAAAAAGCTGGTCTCGATGATGGGCAGACATTGCAGGCAACCACAACCCAGCATACAAACTATCCCTGTCTCCAGGAACTCTTCCCAAACCATGATGGTTCTCCAAATCCAGTTTCAATCTCTTACTTGATGCATCAAATGGATTTTCAAATGGATTATGTCCAAAGATACCATGATGTCCAGCAACAAGATCCATGGGAGGTTGTCCTGAGATAAGGTTCTTAGCAAACTCTTCTCGAATTCTCAATGCAGCTGATTTCACAGACATGCCATTCTCAGGTATCCTGCCAGTGGGAGTTGAAGGCTTGTTGTTATTGTCAGGGATAATTGGTGATCTGTGAATAAGGTCATCTTTCTTGGAGATGTGCAGCTGATGAGGCCCAACTACACTTTCTTGTAGGGCTTGTTTGTAGGCTTCACTGTACTGTTGTATGTTACTCAGTCCAAATTTATCCATCAATTCACCAACAAGTGATCCAGAGGTCGCCACCTTGTCAAGAGGAGTTGCAGTGGGTGTGGGTCTTGGAGTGCTGGAAGACATTTTGTTGGGTTCACCAGTGTTGGGAGGTGTTGATGATGTTGATTTAGTTGTCAAGTCTTCAGGTGCATCACCACCTAAATCATCATCTTCATCTCCTTCTTCTTCCTCCTCCAACTCCATATCTTCCTCCTCCTCCTCTTCCTCTTCTTCTTCTTCTTCCTCATCTTCAAGCTCATCATCCTCATCATCTTCACACTCATCATCTAAAGTCTCAACAGACCCAGCATTTGACATCTGGTCAGCTGAATTGTTACCTCCATTCCCCTCCTCACCAGAGTTAGTTCTACTTGATATTCTATGTATCCGCATGTGTCTCTTCAGTTTTGAGCTCTGCGAACATGCATGATTGCACACAGAACATTTGTAGGGTTTTTCTCCCGTATGCGTTCTCCTATGCACAACCAAATTACTCTGGAACCGGAACTTTTTTCCACAATACTCACAAGCTCTTATTGACTTATCACCAGCTGAATTAGCTGAACTTGAATTAAGTGAAAAATCAGCCGGTTTTTCACTGTTGGGAGGTGTTGAAGTGGAACATGGGGTGGAGGTTAGATCGATTGAGTTGCTTGTTGGTGATTCAGCTCGAGAGTGTTTCTCTGGTGGTGTGAGACTGATTGCAGGTCGTGCTATTGGACTTTCTTCCATAGGTGAAGAAGATAAATTATTGTTATTGGTACTTGAATTGTCATTATTATTATTATTCACACTAGTATTGTTGTTATTGTTGTTGAGGGTGGTAGTACTACTTCCAACACTGCTTGTGGTAGGTATGTTGTTGGGTGTTGTAGTAGGTGTGTTGAGGGCAAGAGGGGTAGGGTTGATAGGTGATGGTGGGGGGAGGGGGTTGTTGCTAGGACTAGTGAATGGTGGTGAGAGTTTTCGAGGAGATGGTGAGGAAGATCCATTGACTGCACCGGGACTAGTAGTGCCTGCCAGTTGGCGTAAACGTTGAGAATAGAAATCGAGTTGGGGTTCAAGAGGTAGGGATAGGGTTGGTGGTGGAGGAGGGGGAGGAGGACGGGCGGTAGGAGGTGTGGGCCGGTCTGTAGGAGGGGGAGGTGGAAAGGTGGGGTGAGGGGCTGCATTAGCTGCAGCGACTGCAGCGGCTGCTGCGGCAAGGTTGATACCGTGGTGTCGAAACTGTTCAGAGACAAGTTGTTCCATACGGAAATGGTGATCGTGGTGACTAGTAGGGCGAGCGAAAAGGGTGGTCGGGGTAGAGGGCACCCCATGAGGATTGGGGGGGAGGTGGTTGAGAGGTGAAGAAACGGATGTCGGAGGGGGGAATGGGCCCCCAGGGGGCATTCGAAGCAGCCCTCCGACCCCGAAATGATGATGATGATGAAGTGGATGATGAGGCGTAGTGGCGTGCAGCGGGTCTACCAGGGGTGAAGATGACGCTAGGAGTCGAGACGACGCCTGCAGCTGAAGAGATGCACCCCCTGCTAGGGTAGGCCCGCCGTTCCCGTTTCCCGGACCCGACGCTGACGCTGAAGATGAAGTGGAACACGAGGAGGACGACGAACAGTTGTTGCTGGCGACGCCACTTTTCGGTGACGAGCCCGGTGACTCCACATAGATCTTGATGCCGTGACTGGTTTGTACATGCTGCACAAGTCGCCAAGCGGAGTGTAGGCGTTGTTTGCACGTTGAACATACGTAGTTGCTTGGTTCTGTAACAGAGAAAACAAAAAAATGCACATTGAAATCGATGTTGATGGATGTCAAAAAGAAACAAAAAGGTTAGTTGTCTGAGGAATTGATACAGTAAATACACGAAAATACATGAAAATACACATAAAATCAATAGTATCCACCAGCAGAAGTGAAGCCAGGAAAAGTTTTGGGAAGAGATACAATCAATACACCAGTATAATGCAATACAGAACAATAAACAAGGAATTAATAGTGTCTTGGGATTTGGTGTCCATGACAAGTAATTGCATGATTATACACTCAAATATTTGAGTAGAATTCTCAAGTATTCTACTCACTGAGCAGATGACCATTTCGAACCGCGTGGGTCCATCTTCGGGGCTCGCTTAAATTTCTACTCAAATATTCGACTGTATAGTCGTGCAATTGCTTGTAAATTGCCAATTAATAGTGTATAATATTCTAGTTTTGCTCAATCCTTTTCAGGGGAAAACGAAGAGGAAAGTGAATTGGGTGTAACCCAACACACTAAAATGTTTCAACAAGATTTTTTTTTTTTTTCTTGAGGATGAAGCCCACATAGGTCTGAGACCTGTGCGTGGGTAATGAGTTGGATGATGGTGATTTATGAGTTGGACCTACAGTTTTAGGTGGGTTCCGAACCACCGGGAAGTGATTTTCAGCAGAGAACAGTGTCTTTTTTGCTGGCCAATCTAATCGGTCACCGTTACAAACAGGACCTACGAGAACGCAGCTTATCTATCTGATTGAACAGATACCTGCTACGGCTCGCGGCTATCACTTCATGTAAATAATTTCATTTACGGTTGAGTAAAGAGAATTGTCTTTCTGTGATGTTTTCCATGACGAAATACTTGATGAACAATCTAATATCAAAACGGACACTGTATTTCAATTTAATATATGACTTTTACTCCAGTATGATTTTCTCCAGTAAAAGTAAGTGAAAATCATAATTGAAATACTGTGTCAATTTTGATATTAGATTAAAGAGTCTTTTTTAACTTTGCCAAGGAATAGAGTGTTTTGAAAGGTAGAACTTCTTAGCTCAATAAAAAAATAACCTACGGCTGAAAAATAATATGCCGAGAAGCTATGGTTCATAAGTTATGGTTCTATTATTGCGAAAGCCACATTTGTATATACCATTTTACATAGAATGTTTATAAGTAAATTCATGTTTTGTAATTTATCAAGCAACCAAAACACGTTTATCAAGTGTAAAAGTATTGTGGAGATAAGTAACATAGAGCCATGAAGATCACACATGTAGAAACTGTTCGATATAATGAACTCAATAAATTGAGTTTATTTTATATTCATAGTCAGATGATATGCAAGTTAGCAGTAGAGAAATTGGAAAGAAAAAGATGAGAATGAAGAGTATAATTAGCAGAGGATGAGATTGAGAATTACGAGAAGAAAAGCTAGAAAGAATGGGACTGGATTCTCACAAATACGGACTTCCCATTGAAATTTTTTTCGGAGGATGAAGCCCACATAGGTCTGAGACCTGTCCGTGGGTAATGAATTGAATGATGGAGATTGATGAGTTGGACCTACAGTTTTAGGTAGGTTCCGAACCATCGGGAAGTGATTTTACAGCAGAGAACAGAGTCGTTTTTGCTGGCTAATCCCATCGGTCACCCTTACAAAGAGCTCCCACGAGTTTCGTAGCTCTGATTGAACAGATACCTGCTACGGTTCTCGGCTATCACTTCCCTAAATGAAAGGAAAAGGGTGAAAGAGGAATCTATATGCTCAATTATTCTTCTTCTGAGAAAAAACTGAGAAAACATTCATGTGAATAAATAACAAGATGGATAAATAATTCAGTCAATATCAAAATTATACTTAGATATTATTTTAATTATTTTTAATATTTAATGTTTTAATAATATTTAATTATTTTATTTTTAATATGATTAATTATATTTAGAGCAGAGGAGTTGAGTTGAGCAGTCTCGAAGGTTACTTGGCTACAGTGGTGGTCAACGAATTGATAATCGGATCATCGGGTAATTGTTTGATAGGCTAGTTGGTCAAACGGCGTAGAAGAACGGAACCAATTGATTGGTCACAATCTTTAGACCAGCAAATCGATGTTCATCTGTTGAATAGTTCGTTACATAAAATAACCGAAACGAATTCTGGGAGCGGACAATTGGGATCTCTGCCACTTTACTGGCACAGGTACGTAATAGTATTTTAATGAAGTCCTTAAGTTCAATCAGCAACTAGGAAATGAATGAATGTTTGCAAGATGGCTCCACAGAATAATGAATAGTAAGACAAAGTTGTCACAAACACAAATATTAATTTTTTTCAAATAAATGTGTTCCTGGATTTCTTGTTCCATGACGAACTGAGTTGTTAATATTAACTTATGTGAATTTAACGACTTGCAGTCAAATATTCATTAAGAATAAGAAAAATTTACTCACTCTGTAGGCCGAGCGCTTTCGAATCTTTGAGATCCGTTTTCAGACCGTGTTCCTAGATCGTCGATGTCAGTTTTTTGGTAAGAAGAATTGTGACTGACATCGACGATCTAGGAGCACGCCTCTGAAAACGGATCTCAAAGATTCGAAAGCGCTCGGCCTAATAAGTAAATTTTACTTATTCTTAATGAATATTTGACTGCAAGTCGTTAAATTCACATAGCAAGTTAATAAATAAATGTGGTTATGACAACGTCGTCTTATTATTCATTATGGATATCTTCCACAATATCACCTTCACCACTACAAAGAAAACTCCACAGAATAGGTGAAATTGAGGGTAAAATGATGATTTTTTCAACCTGTATTACTTCATTTCTATGGTGTTCTCCAATTTTATTTCATTTTTCATTCATAAAGGAGTATGAAATACTATCCTATTAATAACAGTTGGCATTCATAGCAGAGTCGATTATATCCAGGCAGAATATTCGTTATAGATAGATCTCATTCAGATAGATATTTATTTATTAAATATCTTTCTTTTCAATTATTTTATTATTTCCACACCAAGTTATTTGTTTCTTTTTCTTTAATCGACCTTATCAGTTATTATTATTTTTATACGATTTATATCGAAATTGAACAATTTTTTGATAGTAACTCCCATATAGGTTAACCTCGGGAGTACCTGATTCCTCACCAAATGGAAAATAGTATTTTCTATATGTTTCATATGTTGTACTGTATATAAATATAGTGAGAGATACATTTATTTATTTATTCGTTAATTGTCACAAGGCTTATCACCTATGGTTACATATACATAATATAAAAATACATAACAGAATTATAATCAAAACGTTGTCATATACATTATAATTATGATAATTATAAACTAATGTTGCAAAAAAAGAATTAATTGCAAGAAACACTAATACGTTAATACGAAGTCATCTTGTCAAGGTTATAATGTCAAGGGACACCATAAAACCCCTTTATATAGAGGATTTTGTTATTTCGAAGTTCGTTACGTTTATGTTTGGCTGTATTTTATTGATAAACAAGATAAATATTCATAATATACTACTGAGAATAGTAGCTTAAAGAAATCAATTGAAATTTCATCAATACGTGAAACCCTTAGAGCCTCAAACCTTAAAACCCTTAGAACCTCAAACCTTGAAACCCTAAAACCCTTATGAGTGTAGTCTAATCTAAAAGCCTTCCTTGCGTTAATAAAAAGCGGTATGTGCTGCGCTACTTTTTATGAAACACGGAGATGAATAGAAGTATGCAAATGGGAGCGAAGGTAAGGTTAAATTCGTTGAATGAACCAACAGAGCTGAATGTTATCTCACCTCACTTCCATTTGAGTAGTTAGGTTTTTTTTTGAGGATGAAGCCTGTGCGTGGGTAATGAGTTTGATGATGGTGATTGATGAGTTGGACCTTCAGTTTTAGGTGGGTTCCGAACCACCGGGAAGTGACTTTACAGCAGAGAGCAGTGTCTTTTTTATTTCTGTATTTCTGCTTTTCAACAAATAATCTATATTCATTGCTTGTAATGTATTGGAATAAAAATCTAGTATTTTGGAACTTTTTTCAAAGTCGAAACTCCGAAAGGTGACAATATTGTATCTGATGAAAAAAAAAACGGAAAAGGAACAGAATTTGCAGATAGAGGAGTAATGTTCATGCGTGATGTGTGGGGGGCAGAGGGGGGTGGCTGGGCGTCAGTTGCCATATTGATAAAAGTGTGTGCAAATCGTACCCACATGTGGTGCTGGACCTAAACGACGTTTTCGGAATATAAAGTAGGGCAGATGGTCATTGAAAATTTAACTTTGGTATTGTCTATCGAACGAATCGCCGCCTTTAGCGGCTGGCTTCTAGTCTGGCCCGGGGTCAACACCACTGGCAACACGTTGCGATACGATTAGAGATTTGCGTATCCTTCCTTATTCTTATTATTTTTCTTCCATCCAGCATAAATTACCAGCGCATATGTTGCAATGCTTATGCGGGAAAAGCCCGGTGTCTTCACTGATCGCAAAATACGTGCTCGTTTTACACATGCTGTGGTTATATGCACGCGCACAAGCACACACAAACACACACAAGTAATATCTTTTTCACTTGTAAAAAAACTGTTTTACCGACCGTGTGACATGGGTGTCGAAAAGAACCGAAATAACGACATTATATTTGAAAAATTGAGTTGTGTTTGGAGGGGTCAATCATGGGACATCTTTTGAGATAGAGGACTCTCGTAGAGCGATCTAGGCGGTCCCTATACCAGTGTGGACTGCTCTCCTGTGAGATTATTACGATGTGGAGAAGTATAGAAACAATAGAGAACTATTGTGAGTCTGAAAAATTGTATTATTCAACTATTGCTCTTGATAGTGTAGCACTTTAAACGGAGAAATTTGGAATAGAATCAAGAGTATTGATTGTTTAATTAATTGCCTTTATTAAGGGCAGAGTTAGTACTCTTTGTCCTCTCTTCCACTCAACCCTAAATTATCGTATTCACACAGAATTATATCCTGGCACCATAGATAAAATGATGAGAATCCCGTTCAATTAAATTGATTATAAATTAGCTTTGAAACACTTTTTTGACTATGAAAAAACGCCATTAAATGTTGTAAACATTTTTTGTATTCTATCCTATCTCTTTACACTTATAGTATTTTACTATATCTTTACTAATTTTTAATTTTGACTCTTTTCTAACCTTTAAAACATGTATTTTGAATCAATCGTTCTATTTGTCCAGAGCCTACAAGATAAATTTACTTTCAAAAAGTCTGTCAAATAATATTTAAAGATTTTATTAAATAAACAATCTGTATATTTGAACATTTTTTCTTGTCTCATCCTAATGCAGTTCATCACTATGATTGAGGAAGGTTTTATTCGATGAAGTAAAGATATTGTCAATTCTTTCTCTCAACAATAACACTCAAACAATATAAAATATTTAGTATTAGTTAAACAATAAATATGTAACAGTAAAGCGATCGAATAAATAACGCCACTACCAATCTTTATATACCATCTTAGTTAATATAAGCCAATCATAAACACACGATAATCACCAAAGTACGTCCATCACTGTATGATCTTCATCTCAATCAAGTTCTCTCGTCTTCATATACGTCATGCACTCCTCCACCTGTCATACACTCTCTCACTCACTTCTCATTATCCATCTCTTTCTTCTTCGCTCTCGCTCGCTCACGCTCTCTCACTTTATCTCACTCTCACTCAATCTCTTCTCATTATTAATCACTTTCTCGTTCACTCTCTCTCACATACATACACGCTCACTCTCTCTCACTCCCTCTCTCACGCTCTCTTAAACACACTATATCTCACTGACACCCTATCATAATCTCTCACTCACATTTTTCTTTCTTTCACGCTCACTGTCCCTCAGTCTCTTCTCATTACCAATCACTCTTTTCCTCCTCTTTCTCTCGATCCCTCTCTCTCACACATGGTCGTAAACCAGGTCGGCCGAAATGATGTTGTATATGCGAACAATATGATATGTCACGGAGCAGATCCTATTGTTTTGAAAGTAGTGACCCGTTTATACGCGTAGGTGAAGCTCAGGCGAGCCAGCTCGCATGGCGTGGGGTTAGAATTAGTATTAACCCCCCTCTGACCCCCTTCCAACCCCCCTGACCTGTCCAGGACTTGCTTTATTACTCACCCACCCCCTGAAACGACGAACGCTCCTAGATCAACTCTATTCATTCAAGTTTCCCGCTTGCGCAGAGCTCGGTCCATTCATTCATTCATCTGACCATCAAAAAAATTCACTGTCTTCTAATGAATAATTAATGAGTCCGTTGTATCTTCCATGGCTAGCCTATTATTTTCAACCGTACAGTACACTCCTAGGCTGGACCTTCCTTTGTGCGAAGATTGATTAGGTTGCATTTTTATCCTATTCATTTTATTCCATTGGTTTAGAAGCCGTTGTCAAGCAATGTAATAGTCAGAGTATCAAGAACTACTACCATCACCTTTATATTTTGGAAATACTAATTTTAGTTAATCTTGTCATAATAATAGCGAGTTAAGTTCATTTCTGTGCAAAAAAGTCATGCCATTCAACCCAAAAACTCAAAATCAGCAAACTGCAAATCTATGATATTATTTTAAATACATTTATTTTTTATTTTTGCCTTAATAATAGTTGAGATGCGAATAGTTGAAATGCGAATTAAATAGTTGAGATGCGATGCGTATTAAATAGTTGAGATGCGAATGAGAATGTAAAGAGCTGCTACTATAATTTCTCATAATATTTGGCGAATACTTTTAAAATTTCAGTTATTCAGTAATTATTTTGTAAATTTGATTTATTTCTTGTTTTAAATAAACGTTGAGATGTAGCATAGTGACCTACATTACAATTTCTACACCAAGAACATGACATTCGAAAGATTACATGAGCTTAAAACTGCAAAATCAATTGAAGAAAATGCTACCGAAAAAACATTGACAGTAAATTATTGAAATGATCTAAATTAATTTAATCAATGTTACAATAAAACTGTACAATTCAATTGCACTAACAGCAAGAGAAATAACGTCACGTCAGTCATTTAGGAAAAATATTAAAAAAATCATATTACAAATAGATAACGCTAATGACTTTTTTTCTAAATTAATTTAAAAATATATCAAGTATAAGGTACCCTACAAATAGATGAAACGAGTGACTTCATTATTTTCTAAATCAATGTAAATTACTTTCAATTTGTAAAAGACTGGTTAACAGCACTTGAGTATTTCGTTAAAAACAATAGCCAAAATTTAATAAATATAACTAATAAGGAAAAAAGCAGCCACCACTCCATAGAGATAATCTAGTTTTTTTTTTGTGTGTGAAAGAGTACGAGTGTGTGTGTGTGAATGTGTGTGTATGAGGATTCAGTAAGCTATTATGATTTAGTATGTATTGAAGTGTTCCCACACAGGTTTTCCTATAGGGAAACACATATTTGAAGATAAGTTGATTTTGTTTTATTTTGTAATTGATTGATTGATTTTTTAATAAATTTGAATTTGAAATTTGAAAAATTTGAAATTCATATTTGAATTCATTTCTTCGTGCAAGTTATAAGAAAGCATTTTACAAATCGATATTCATTGAATAATATCAATTTCAATATAAATTACAGCATCAGTTTTCATAGAAATTCCTCATTATTTCATAAAAATGCAGTCAGATAGCTGTAATGGTTTTCCGCCTTCACAAGATACTATTGGATAATTTTGAATGTGACTTGTTGCAATATAATTAATTAAGCCTATATTATAATAAAAATATAATCACTCTATAAATGAACTGTCTTTCAGAAGTGTATATTCTAAATACTATGTGTAATAAGGAGAAAACTTTATAAATAGGATAAAAGTTATAATTAGGTGATCAAGGGTTTGAACCCAATGGAGACTCAGTCGAGAGTAATCTTTTGTTTAAAATAGTTTTTAATGATATTGATAGTTGAAATTTCGCTTTTTAATTTCCTTGTGAACGCTGTTTACAACAATATTGATGAATATTAGGAACGTTGCAGGACCGGGTTTTCTTTGAAAAAGGAGGGACAATTCTTTCGACGTGAACTCTAGCAGGAGACTTTGGAAGCAACTTTTTGTGCCTAGTTGCATTTTTCACTCGACCCAACGAAATTAAGATAAGCCACGCTTATCCTTTCACCCCACCCTTTTTAGGAGGTACTTCATTGGTCCCCATTCTCTTTCTCTTCCAAATTTCTTGTCTTTTTCTCGTTTCTTTCCCCTTTTTTCCATAGTGGCCCTCAGTATCCCTCTTAAAAACGCGCACCTCATATTTTGAAGCTCGGACGCACAAAGATTGAAGAAGAAAATTTACATAAGAAAACAAGAAGCTATTCGGCGACTCAGCCAGGAAAAAGATATTCGATGTAGTCCCATTATTTATGGGTGCTTATGGGTCGGCGGGCTTATCAGTGAGGTGGAAAGAGTGGGGATGAGGAGGAGGAACAGAGAAAGAGGATCACACAAAGAGGAAGAGTGATAAAGGATGAGAGAAGAGGGTCAGCTGATGAAATACCCTTCGTAGGCAGCAGCGATAAGCAGTTTTTATTCAACTTTGTGCAGACCATAATAAATGAAGGGAAACATGGCCAGTCATAACAACGTCTTGTGGGTGGAATTCTCTATGGATCATAAAAGGCGATAGACACTGGTGTTGATGCAAGATATATCCTAAATGGATGGTTGACATAAATGCAATAAATATTGAAGAAGTTTCTCAAATTAGGAATGGAACTGTTAATTTTATCATATTTTGCAATGTGTTTTTTCATAGTTTGAATTTATTTCTGTTTTAAATTGTAATATTTTTGTATTCATTCAATTTTTGCATTCCTTTTTCATCATAGACCTACTTCAGACCTTTTTATTCTGAAATAACATTTCTACGATCAATTTTCTTTCGCAATTATTATATATTTTATATTTTAATTTTAATATTTATATTTAATTATTTTATATTTTCATCCATTTATTTGTTTTAGTTTTCATTTCATCACGCTTCAAAACGTCTTTACTCTGTAACAAACTAGATTATGTATGTATGCATAGTACCATAGCCAAAACCATTTATATGCCTTGATATATTTATATATTATATAGTAGATTAAACTCAATCTATTGTTCACGGTTATGATTGATGTCATGACATCCTCATCTTCATTGTAACATTATTCATTATTGTCGCATCATTAACCTCTTTATACACGCACAAGTCTCAGTCGCATATAATATGTAATAACTAGAAAAGAAAAATATTCATTCATTTAATTTTGATAATATTGCACAATGAATAAGTGCTCCAGCCTTTCATGTAGTATTAGGCTACAATTAATAATTTTACTTCATTATAAACATCATAAAAAGCTGAAATGAATATGTTATGACTTCTCTATTTTGGCTCTTAAAACTGAACAAAATTCAGAATTATGTTACTTTCTCTGGACTATTGGATTGTGCTACGGTTTTAAATTCAGCTTCTAAATTTATATTTTTGTTTTGGAAAGGATCAGTAATTTTTTTGTGAACTTCCTAGTTCAACTTGGACATAACCTAAAATTTGGATTTTTTATGTAGATATTTGTAAAAAAAAGAACTAGAGGGCCATGCCTGTTTTGTCTTTACGTGATTGTGTTCTGTTATAAATAAATGAATGAATTGATGAGAAAAAAATTAATATTTTGAACAAACGACAGCTTTTGTCCTAACTATTGTTTAGTAATTTCCTAATAATACTTAATATTATTTGAAAATTACTAATATAATAGAAAATTACTTTTCTTTAAATTTTATATTTTCCTATCTCTAGCATTCAACCTCTGCAGCGTTGAAGCATATGGAATTATGAACTAGGCACATGCATTTGAGACAAAAATATGGCGATTGACTACAACTGCGAACGATGACAACGAGAAGTCACAGAGCTGTGGGGTGGAGAGAATATCTGAGGAAGACCGTATGGGAGGATAGCTGAGAAAGATGTGCTGAAAACTGGCGACTTCCGCTTTGTGGTTTCCGTTCTTTTTGCATCCCTCCTCTCAAACTGTTTCCGGTTTTGGCCAATCTGGCCTGACTACTGTATCTGCCTTGTCTCCCACCTTCCTCTCCACCATCACTTCTCTTCTCCTTCTTCTCCTCCTCTCCCTCTCACACCTACTCTTCTGTCTCCTCTTACCACTCAGATAACGCTCCCACATCTCTTGATAGCTCTCCACACTCTTAAGAGGCCCCGGCTGTTCTTCAATTGTCATGCAAAAAAAGATAGAAGAAGACAGAAAAGATAGCATTTCCTGATAGGACTTCTATCTGATAACGATCGCTACGGGTCAATTTTTTTAGACCTGGGGTCCGTTGCAAAGCATTTCATAAACTAATTTTATTAGTATTTGTAGGTGCTGCAAAATGTTATTGAAATTTTTAAATTACAATAGTTATTGTAGTTTATAGATTGTGAATTTTCTTTATTGAAATGGTAGATCATGGTAGATTATTGAAAATGTAGATCATCCAGGGTGTTTGTCAAATCAATATGAACGGAAATTCTCCTTTCGATTGAGAACCATTTTTGGATAAAGTTAAGCTTTCAATATTATTGAAAGATTTCTATCATTCCAAGTGGTATAATAATTTCCCCATATTTCCCCAAAGAATTTTACCACATTAACCAATAAAAACTGATTATTGAATTACTCATCACTCATCATTAATTTAATGTAATCATTCTACCACAATAATCAATAAAAACTATTATAAAATAACTCATCAATTATCATTAAATGAATGAAATATTTAGTAGCTATAAAACATCCCATACATGTAACATCTATCAATTCATATATTCAGAGAAATTCTTCAACTAACAAAGTTTTTCATCACAAGGTCAAAGAACCTGGCATGATACAAATGACCTTTAAACTCCATACAAATAAGCTCCTCACTCTTTATCAATTAGCTTGGCTCAAATTGGAATGCAATCAACGCAGCCTATGCTGTGTTACTTCACGTAAATGTGTATACTCTATTCTAACAGTAGATAACCAAAAGAATATACGCAAAACACAATTGTGTGAAACATAATGGAAAACAAAAAAATGAAGAACCCACGGTAATATAAGAACATTCAACGCCAGTTACCGTAGGACTCATAATCGAATTTGGCGTTAAGATGTGACTAGTGTGCGTAAACAAACAAAAGCAATGGTGCAAGACAACTACCCTGCGGTGCGTCCGGTCTCTAGATCGCCTACGCTTTTGACAGTCATTATATCGGTTGCCAGGGATTTTGATGATGAGTTTAGGGCGTGTTGGTGGGAGTAAAAGGGAGGGGAAGGGGTTAAAAAGGAGAGGAAGGGGTTAAAAAGGAGAGGAAGGGGTTAAAAAGGGGGAGTGGTTCAGGTTAACGAACAGTCTGTGAAGGAGAGTTTGAGAAGTTTGTCAATTATTTCAAAATTCTAATAGCGACAATACGAGCGCAGTGAATGAATGTCGGTGAACAAACGTGCAAAATGAAAGGTCCAAGGCCCCCGTCAGACACAGCTAGCTACTCGGCCGAGTGAATACGAGTCGACTCGCTTGTTCGAGAGCACACTCCGTACATCCTACTCGCCTTTTGTCCGCACTTCTCGCTCGCTCTGCGGGTGCCGGCCTTACCTTGCACTAGCTTACTCTGTCTTTCTATATCAAATATTTTTCTCTCTTCTATGTATCGATAATTACTCTCAACCATGTATCGATAATTTCTCTCTTACATCTATCGATAATTTCTCCCTTCTATCTATCGATAGTTTCTTATTTACATCTCTGGATAATTATTTCTGTCTATTCGTTTTATTTTCTTCTTATTGGTTAGTGTTTAAGTAGCAAGCCATCATCACAATCTACGATTTCTGTGTAGAGAACATGGAAACAAGGACATAATTGAACTCAAAATCTGAAAAATTCAATGCATGTATGTATAGTATCAGAGCCAATTTCAACTGTAGGTGACCCTTTAGACTCCGACATTATGTTTTTGTCCAATAATAATAATTAAAACCATTCATGATTATGACCTGAATAAGACGTGACGATAATTAATTAATATAAAGTAGAACCTAATGTACATAAACCTGAGTTTCAAAGCAGGTGGATCATTTTAATATATTTTTGTATAATTAGTTATTATATCACTGTGAAGCCCTTTTCTGCCCTTTTCTGATTTTGAAAATTGTATTTTCTCTATACAATTGCCATGTATTTTCATGTATATTTTGCAATAAATAATGACTTCTGATAATCCGATTTGATTATCAGAATTCTGATAATAATTCTGCATTTTAACCATATTCCCGAACTTGACGTATTAGAGTAGGTTATTAGATTGGGTTTCACGATTTTAGTAATTCTCATCTAAAGTTCCTTATTTTGTATACAGTTATCTTCTATCTAATCGTTTCATTGATTGTCTATTTCGGTAATAATTCCTCTATCTATTCTAGGAAGTGATAATCCGAATAACTAGGTAGTGATAGCCTTATTATTCAATGAAATCCTACTATCTATCACCTAGGTATTGATGATAAACCTGGTATCTATAATCCTAGACCTTGTTCTGGCTTATTCTGAACCAGACTGAACAACCAATCATGTCTGACGTCATCAATAAGGTATTGATAAGAGCTGTTGTTATCAGACGACAGTCACATAGGTGCGGTCGGTCCTGAAGTGGATCCTCGCCCATAAGACAATGGCCGGAGAAGCTATGCTATATAGCATGTTCCGTTTCTGCTGAAATAGCATCACTAAATATCTATATATGCCTGTTTTGATTTGTGGTATCGAACGTTAGGGCGGAAGTGGCCCTTGTCTCCGCCCTACAAAATCTATGCTAGAGACGAAATGTCCAGATTGGCATCTTCCTATCGCGATTTATTATTTAATTAGAAATAAGATGATTGCTATAAAGACAGTTTTAAGATGATTTTACTCAATAAATTCAGCTTCACGGGAAAATATAACAAGAATATACAAATGAGAGTTCTAAAGTTAGTAAAAGATCAACTATAAATTACAATAGTAAAATAAATTATTATTAATTAGAAATAATATGATGAACATTGAACCAGTTTTGGAAAGATTATACTGCATTAGATCAACTCTCTTAATTTAGCTCCACAGGAAGTTATAAAAAAAGTATGAAAAATAGAATTCTCGAGTTTAAGAGAGTTAAAAATTAAATATTTATTCAATCAACATGGTCTTTTGGTCGTAAGTTGGTAAACTTAATCTGTAAAACACAGAGTATTAAAGAAGTAGCTGAATGCATCCGTTGATGAAATTTTTCACATTTCGAAATACAAAGAAACCACTGAAATATATCATATTCCATTTATGCACTAGTTAATCAATTCAACTAATATTATTAGATCTGGCAAAATGGTCAAAACGAGAAATTAGTTTTCTATTAGCCCCAATTTTCTCACTGAACAAAATCAATTCTTTCTGTAAATGGCATCCATAAAAAGTGATTATTTATAAATCGATTATGGCTTTTGTTAAGAATACAAACAGCATGACTGCCCGCTTACTGGTCTGATGGATGCCTTATTACAGTAACCATTATTTGCCTTGTTTCCTGAATCTACAAAGCTGCCGTGATTCAACGGAACTTTCACAAACCAATAAGAGCGCAGGATTCAATGAGTATGACTGAATGCCTTGTTACTTCAATCAATCATTATTCAATTAATTATTCCTGTTAGCAAATGTAGAGGAAAGAAGCAGTAAAAAGGTAGATTGAAATGGATGGTTTAAATATTGTTGAAATTAAGCGGGTAATAGCGCTATGTGTGCTAATTGTATTCAAAAGTTTGACAATAAATGGGTTTGAAAATGTTCAAAAACTTTTTTCGGAGAATAAGGAGACGGGAGAAGAAGAAGAAAAAGAAGAGGAGGGAAAAGAAGACAGGAGTAAGAGGAGGAGTAGAAGGAATAGGAGGAGGAGTAGACACATTACAAGGAGGATGAGAAGGATGAGGAGGACGAGGAGGAGTAGGAAGAGGAGGAGCTGAAGTAGGAGGAGGAGGAGCTGAAGGAGGAGGAGGAGGAGCTGAAGGAGGAGGGTTAAGAGGAGGCGTACTAGGAGGAGGAGGATGATGAGCAGGAAGAGGGGAGAGAGTAAAAGGAGGAGAAATTGCAGAGGAGAAAAGGAGAAGGAGGATGAGGAGGATGAGGAGGAGGTGGTGGTGAAGGAGAAGTAGCAGTTGAATGCGATGGAAGAGGGGGTGGTGGAGAAACAGAGGGAGGAGAAGGAGATTATAAAGGAGAAGATGGAGAAGAAGAAGAAGAAGAAAAAGAAGAAGGAAGAAAAATGAGAAAAATAAAAAAAATAATAAGAAGGATGATGAGGAGGGTTAAATACAAGCTGTAAATCATCCTAGGTTATCAATCACTGAAAGAATCAGTTTGACACAATTTCTTTCATTTATTAGTTGTTATTCTGTAATCATTGCGCAAATCTGCCACAATCGGACAAGACAGAAGAGATTTAGCTAAAAGGCCTGAGATGTCTAGCGGTTAGTGGCAGAAGAGACATCTGACGATGGCCACAGGCCGTGTTAATGCCTGCCCGGGGGGGAGGGGGGGACAGAGGTCAGAGGGGGCCTAAGTCTACCAGCCACAAGTCCAAGTTGACCGCAAGTCCTTTGCCGCAAAGCGAGACGCAGCTTGTCGCTGGTTGGGGGGGGGGGGGGGACGAATGTATAAGGGGTGTTCTGAGTCCAATGCATGAATAGGAAGGGGGGGAAGTGGTTGACCACTCTCAGATCCTAGTTTAAGATTGTCCCATTTACTACAAAGTAGTCTGGCAGCAATACTAGTAGTAGTATTCTAGTATTATTATTGTTGTATTCCAGTAGTATTCTAGTAGTATTGTAGTAGTATTGTAGTAGTATTCTTGTAGTATTCTAGTAGTATTCTGATAGTATTCTGGTAGCATTTCCAGTAGTATTCTAGTAGTATTCTGATAGTATTCTGGTAGTAATCCAGTAGTATTCTAGTAGTTAGTAGTATTCTAGTTGTATTCCAGTAGTATTCTAGCACTATTCTGGTAGTATTTTGGTAGTATTCTAGTAGTATTCTAGTAGTATTCCAGTAGTATTCTAGTTGTATTCTAGTATTATTCTAGTATTATTCTATTCTGGTAGTATTCTAGTAGTATTCTGGTAGTATTCTAGTAGTATTCTAGTAGTATTCTGATAGTATTCTGATAGTATTCTAGTAGTATTCTAGTAGTATTCTAATAGTATTCTAGTTGTATTATAGTAGTATTCTAGTAGTATTCTAGTAGTATTCTTGTAGTATTCTAGTTGTATTATAGTAGTATTCTAGTAGTATTCTTGTAGTATTTTTAGAAGTATTCTTCTTATTGCTATTGTTAGTTTACTATTGTGACTAGTATTATTATTGCTCGCTTTTCTAGTCTTTATTTATGACAAAAACACAATGAAGCTAAGATACACAGGGTATTGCATTACACACAACTGCTCTCTTCACAAATTCTCAACAATAAATGCCAAAATATTTATTGTGAGGTTTTTCTACTGCTCAATTTCAATTTATTTGTGATTAATACATTGAAATGTCTTATTGATTGATCTGAAATTGTGTACCCTACATCATTTTGACATTTTATCATTATATCAGGTAACATTTTTCATAGAGACCAATTTCTTTGCCACTAGCTCTTGAAATTGCAACTAACAAGAAGTATTTAAAATTGCTCTCAACAAGTTTGGCTCATTCTTTGTAAAACTCTTGTTGTTGATAACTTATGATTACAAGGGCTTGTTCTCAACAAATGTCATCAAGAAGATTAAGACTAGTGAGTTTGTGAAACGGGCCTTAGAAGTAGTAAAAAATGCAGTAGCTATGTGAAACCGAATTTACAAAAAACTGAACGACACTTAAAAAAATCCAGCTAGATTATTTATTTATTATTATTATTAATTATTATTATTATTATTATTATTATTATTATTATTATTATTATTATTATTATTATTATTATTATTATTATTATTATTATTATTATTATTATTATTATTATTATTATTATTATTAATTTATTTTTTTACTTTCTTTATTTTTTATTATCTCTTTTACATGACAAAATCAATAATATAAGTACAGTATACAGATACAAGCATAATTTATACATATATTGTGAGAATAGTATTAGAATAGTAAATTCAATCATCTGTATTCTGGTGGCTACCCTATGAAGCTAATTTTAGCTTTTATTAGGGGTTTATATCAAATTATTTTTTGTGTACAATTATCATAATCGACTAAATTACACCTTGATATGTGATTCTATACTAATATATTATGATTATTATACAATAGAACACTCAATAAACTAAATCCATGAATCCGAAGCTCATTACTACTCAATACTTAAAATGAATGAAACACAAAAATCAAAATCAAGAAGGAACAAAGCAGTGTAAATGCACTACTGTGATAGCTGCCATTGCATTCTCTGAAACTCTCCCACGAGTGTAGGCCGATCCAAGAATGATGTCCAAAGACGAGGCCGCCATAGAAATTAAAAGTGGAAAACACCCAAGAAAAACTCCAGGAATCTCGTTCATTACTTATTCCCAGGAAACCGGTCAGCTCTCCAAGGTCATCTTTCTGTATCATCTTTATCACCTATTTGAGGCTAGTTTTGCTACTAACTGTCCACTACGCTTCCTCTTTTTTCTCCTTCTTCTTCTTCTTCTTTCTTCTCCTTCTCCTTCTTCTTCTTTATTCTTCTTTCTTCTCCTTATTTTTTTCTTCTTCTTTCTTTTCCTTCTTCTTATTTCTTCTCCGTCTTCTTCTATCTTCTCATTCTTCTTCTCTCTTCTCCTTCCTCTTCTTTCTTCTCCTTCTTCCTCTTTTCCCCTTCTTCTCCTTTCTTCTCCTTCTCCTTCTTTCTTTTCCTTCTTCTTCTTTCTTCTCCTTCTTCTTCTTTCTTCTCCTACTTCTTCATTCTTCTCCTTCTTCTTCTTTCTTCTCCTTCTCCTTCTTTCTATGTTCTACTATCCATTGTCCATTTCGCTTCTTCTTTCTTCTCCTTCTTCCTCTTCCCTTTATTCTTCTTTTGATTCTCCTTGTTCTTCTTTCCTTCTACACCTCTTTCTCCTCTAACGCCTTCGTTTTCTCCATTCTTCTTTCTCTTTCCGCACCTATTTCCCTTTTTCTCCTGCTTCTCCTTCCTTTTTCTCGTGTTGTTGTAATCCCAACAACTTCCGTAAATTTAGTAATCTCTCTTGTTTAGATTTTTATCACAAATTAATAAATTGAATTGAAAATATTTCACAAACTAATGATCATTATTATTTGTTTCCCTGTCTTATTTTTTCTCACACACTTTTCCTCATCTTCCTTTGATCTTCCTCACTTATCTTTCTATGAATACCTCACATTAACTTTCAACCTTTTTCCATTCTACTTCATCACATATCCTTTCCCATGATTCTCTTTCTCAGCTCTTTTCCAGCATCCTTATAGCAAATATATGTTTCCTTGTTTTATCTTTTCTCACACTCTCTCCCTCATATTCCTCTGCTCTTCCTCTTCCTCTGCTCACTTATCTTTCTATGCATCTCACCTTTCTTCCATTCTACTCCATTATCTCCTTCACGGCTCTCTTTCTCACTTTTTCCCAGTATCATTATTAGGAAATATATGCTACCTTAACTCATTTTTTTCTCGTACTGATACTCCTTATACTCCTCTGATCTACCTCACTTATCTTCCTATGCTTTCATCGTCCTACAATTCTCCCTTTATTCTTTCCTACTATTCTACTTCATCATCACCGTCCTCATGATTCTCTTTCTCAACTAATTTCCAGTACTCCTTCTCTGTTGCACACAGTGTGGGTCGAAATTTAGCATAGAGACTCAGTCGAGATTTAAGAACAATGGGAGCCCCACCCCGCTCTAAGAGGCTCGGTCCACACCAGCAAGATCCGTCAATTCAAAGCCACAACACTCAACAGATCTCCGTTTTGTCCGGCGAAGTGTGTGAGTGTGTACCGGACTCTGTATGGTAATTGGGGCAGTTAGACACTCCGGAAGTTCCGCTCGTGAGTGGTGGGATGTGTGCGTATGTGAGTCCACACAAATCAATGGACAGTATTGAGATGTAAGTTCTATGACGTCATCAAGAGCAAGAAGTTCGTTGCAAGGTTTCTGTGACAAATCGATTGAAATTACAATTATTGTATTATCAAACTGATTACTCATATAAATCGATTGAAATTACAATAATTGTACTGTATTACCAAACTGATTATTCATATAAATCGATTGAAATTACAATAATTGTACTGTATTACCAAACTGATTATTCATATAAATCGATTGAAATTACAATAATTGTATTACCAAACTGATTATTCATATAAATCGATTGAAATTACAATAATTGTATTACCAAACTGATTATTCATATAAATCGATTGAAATTACAATAATTGTATTACCAAACTGATTATTCATATAAATCGATTGTAATTACAATATTTGTACTGTATTACCAAACTGATTATTCATATAAATCGATTGAAATTACAATAATTGTACTGTATTACCAAACTGATTATTCATACAAATCAATTGAAATTACAATAGTTGTATTACCATACTGATTATTCATATAAATCGATTTAAATTACAATAATTGTACTGTATTACCAAACTGATTATTCATACAAATCAATTGAAATTACAATAATTGTATTACCATACTGATTATTCATATAAATCTTCTTCATTCAACTTCTAAACTGTAATAATAGCTATTCTTGTGAAATAATTTTGTTTATTTGAGTTTTTTTTTAAATTTAATTTAGTTAATTGATAAAGACTATCCAATAAACACATATTTTTAAAAACCTTTCGCTCTAATTCCCAGATTTTTTACAATTTTCAATCACTTTTCTCAAAATCCGGTATATTTTTCCGGTTTTTGACAAATTTTTTAATAATTTAACTTATAGTTGGTTGAGCTACAAATTTTACAGATTCCACTAGAGATCCATTTTCATGTTTACTAATATTCTCGTATGGCTCCACCTACCCAGAAAATTTGCCGCAATTTGATTATGAATAATTATAGATTCAATTGCCATTCTCATTTTTTAATTATCATTGTTTTCCCATGTATCGTACGGCATGTCACATTTGAAATGCTGAAAATCACTTCCCGGTGGTTCGGAACCCATCTAAAACTGTAGGTCCAACTCATAAATCACCATCATCCAACTCATTACCCACGCACAGGTGTCAGACCTATGTGGGCTTCATCCTCAAAAAAAAAATGAATGTAAATATTACCTTAGGTCAAAACAGCTTTTCAATTGAACCCAAATATTAGAAGTTAAGACAAGACTTGGAGAGTCACACTCATAATATTCTAATTAATTCATGGAAATGAAATAATAAACAATCGTATACGAATAATTACCACTATTTCAGAAGATAGAGGTCTGTATTTGTGAAAGTTTTTTCAGTTCCTTTTGACTCGAGGGAATCTTGAAATTCAATGTATTTAAATAGGTATTTCAAGTGCCCCTTGAAGCAAGAGACTCTAAACCTTAGTTCATAAATACGGGCAAGACTCCTTGAATCCAAGACAAGCTAAGAGACTAACAATAGTTTAATTGTTTCCTTCAATTCCATTAAAAGGTCCAGGTCGATGTTTATTCATAAGCTAACCCAAAATGGGTGATAAAAATACTCTATCGAAAACCACCAATAAAATCCATATCCTTGTCTAGTCATCACAATAAAATAATGTTGTACATGAAAAAGCAGACACCCAGTTTATACGGAGCTGGTTAGGTCCGCTTTGAAAATTATCCAACCATTTTATTGATCAAACAATAAACTCAACTACCGTGTTGTTAGTTGTTTTTTCTCGTCAAGTATATAGGTGGTCTCATCGAGTATAGCTATATCAGTTGCAGTTATATCATCAATACTTATCAGCTAGTTATGTACACAACGATAAAACTATGGTACAGAAAATGGTGGAATATAAAGCGTTTGACTAGACAAATATTATCTCTGCTTTGTAACAAAATAGCGAACCCACAACGAATATCAAAACTTACGGAATATTTGCCGATATATTGACAAATAACAACGTTGTTTTGTTGGTTACAAATTTGAAACAACACGCTTTCGATGGTTAAGGAGTGATTGCCCACATTATGTCATGAAATTGAACCAAGGTTAGATGGACTGTACCAGATTCTAAACAGTGCTGACAATCAAGATCAAAGGACTGATCCCAAAATTCCTAAAGAGTCAATTTTGGCGCGCGTATGGCCCCAAATTTGAACATAGGGCTCTGTCCCGCTAACCAATAACCCTCAACGCGGTAACATGGGCCAGTCGGTATTTGCTGGACTTTAATAATTAGACTCCCTCGTATATGCAGCCCATCTCGTCAACCTTTTAAGCTTCTACAATGTGATCAAACTCATCAACATGCCTTTGCTAGGGTTATAATGTCAGTGGGGTAGTTTCCTGTGATCTAACAATTCACCTACGAGGTTTAGAATCAATAGTTACGTTTTTGAGAATTGTGATCAGAAATTTCTGTTTGAATTATGACTATATCATACCTATAAATAATTATTATTACTCAGTTCATCGTTATTTTTCCTTCGATAATTTCAATCTAATTCAGGATTTTATTTTTTAAAACATAAATCATTTATAAAAATATTAAAGATGTAGTGTGATTTATAATAATTTTTTGATAATTTTCTTCGCCAATCTTCTCTTTTTGCTTTTCAGTAATTTATTTTCCCTTAAAATGGAATTATTGAGTTAATTAAACAGTTATTCACAATCAATTTTCATTTATATACTTGTATTTCTGTTAGTTTTGAAGAAAGCTTCTCCTTCCTGCTAATAGGATTATAAATTTCGTAGTTGAATCAAGTAGATATCCACATCCAAATTCGTAATACAGTGGAACCTTGATAAATCGAATCTCAAGGGGAACGACAAAAATTCGATTTATCAAGGATTTCGATTTATTGAGGTTCGATTTATCAAGGTCCATCTTGAAATACTTCGATTTATAGAGGTTCAAAACACTCACCTTTTCAGAATCTTATCCAATAAGCATGCAACTTCGATTTACTAAGGTTCTCTTATTACAACTTCGATTTATAAAGGTTCAAAAACTGCAAAACTTCGAATAATAAAGGGTTTTCTGCCGAACCTTCGAATTATAGAGGTTAGTATTAAAGCTCAATAGATCCAAAAACTTCGATTCATCAAGGTAATATCCATGAAATCTTCGATTTATAAAGGTAAAATAACATGGTTGTAAGATAGCAAGTTGTAGGGGAATTGGGAAAATTCGATTTATCAAGGATTTCGATTTATTGAGGTTCGATTTATCAAGGTTCCACTGTACTATATTGGGAATTCTAATTATTTTCACCTCTTTTAAAACATTGAATAAAAGAGATTTTAAAACAAGACTCTCTTAATCAAATTTTTGTAGATTTTAATCGTATCAGCCTCTATTAAATAATTGAATGATACCGATATTGGAGTTTTTATCAATTTTATTGGTATTATTTTCAAACATAATTTAATAAAACAATCATTTCCATGGTTTAGTGTTTCTTGATTCTATTTTGAATCAGATTATTTCATAGACATATTATGTCCTGCACCTACTTGGGGCACATAAAAGAATCCATCCAAATTTATGAGGCAGAAAAAATATTCTTTGATCATACCCAAAGGTTTCCTAAGAAAGCTTCATAAATAATAAAAATTCTGCTGTGGCAATTAATAAAAATATAAAGTCGTAGGAAGAAAACGAACTTGCAAATCAAAAACGCGGTAACTTTACTAGCTATGTCTCGTATTTCAAACGTGGCGCGCGATTTAAATTACGTCTAATTTGAATTACAGTAAATAACATCTTGATATGTCAAGAATAAGAGAGTAGGATAAAGAGATAGAGGGAGATGGAGTTGAAGAGAGAAAGAGTGAGCGAAAGTGAGAGAGAGTGGAGTGAGAGAGAATGAGGCGTGTTTGTGAGAGTGTGAGAGAGTGCATCTTGAACAGGTCAACTAGGGCGGCTAACATGGACCAAGAGCCTTATGAATTCAATACAATACATAGTGGAGTCCTCTAAATAATTACGACATGTGATTCATTTCAAGCATTCATAAGCGGTCATACATTTGAATGAGTGAAGATTTATTCTACTGGAGAGGTTGAAGAGAGAGTGAGAGGGGGTGAGAGGGAGAGAGAGCGAGAGAGAGAGAGGGAAATGCTTGGAAAAAGAAAAAGAGGATGCGACAGTGAAGATTAATAGAGATGGGAAGAGGAAGAACAAGAAAAAATAAGCAGTGGATAGGGAAGAAGAAGGAAAAGGCGTAATGGAGTGATAAAAGAAGGAGAAGAAGAAAAAAGAGAAGAAGAAGAAACAGGAGAAGAAGGAGGAGAAGAAGAGGGAGGAGGAGTTAAAGGACGAGGAGGAGGAGGAGGAGGAAGAGGAGAAGGAGGAGGAGGAGGAGGAAGAGGAGGAGAAGGAAGAAAAAATAAAAGTAGGAGACAAAAGAAGAAGGAGGAGGAAGACGAGCAGAAGGAGTGGAAGAGAAAGAAGAATAACATAGAAGAGGAAGAATGAAATGAAGTAAACAAAAAATAAGGAAAAAAGAGGAAGAGGAAGGATCAGTAAAATAAAAGAGTGGAAGGAGAATCATAAGAGGAAGTTATCAAAGAAGGAGAAAAAGAAAGAGGTGTGGTGAAGGAGAAGCGGAAAAAGACGAAGAAAAAATAATTATACGATGAAGACGAAGCAAGAATAAAGAGAAAGATAAAAAGAACGACGACGAAGAAGGAGAGTAAATAACGGTGAAGAAGAAAAATAATTAACAAGTTAGTTCGAAGTTACTGACAATTGAAAAAACTGACAAATTTACTTAAACAAATTTATTAATTTCGAATTCCTTTTTAAGTGCTATTAGTTTATACTGAAGACTTCCGCAATGGCGGATATTGACAACAGTATTGAATAGCTGATGGAAATCGATGAATGCTACTGTACAAAAATATCAGTCACCACCAGGAATCGAACCACGGACCTCCCAATTGCCGGTCGGGCGCCTTAAAAATAAAAAAATAAATAGTTGAGGAGTTGAGTGTATGAACAGTGGATACAGCAAGAAATAAATAAAGTTGCAGAGGAAATGGGGGTAAAAGAAAATGAAGGAGAAATAAAAACAAAACAGATGACAATAATATACAGTGAAGAATAGACAAAATGGCGGACAAAATAGATAAGAAGGGCTTGATAGTTAGCTGGTGAGAGTACGAAGGGAATGGTGAGAGTCTCTTATGAGAGAAGTGTATGATAGTGAGAGAAGACGGTAACGAAGATGATGTAAAAAAGAAACATATCAAATGAGAGTGGAAGAGAAAAGAGAACGAGAATGACTGAAAGAGAATTGAAGAGTAAAAGAGACAGCAATAGAGAAGGTTCTGCAATAGATCTCTTTCAGAGAAGCTCCATCACTTCAGCTTCCAAGAGATGTAGGCGTAATATAGTCTCTCCAAACTTATAAATAAGTTCGCTCTCCTAAATTTATTGAACCTCTCCAGATGCAATTCCCTTCCCCCTCAATGATCACCCCCTAACCAGCCCCCCTCACCATCATCTTGTTTTCATTTCAATTCACTTGTCCATCGGACTCTATTTACGGTATGAATTATTTATGTAACATACTTATTTACCCCGTACGTACTGTCTGTTCTATTGATACCGCCTTTTACATGTGTAATTGGTCTTTTTATTTTCAGCGTTTGGCCTTTCAATGTAGATGGCATGTCGCCCAAGTATTTATGTCACCAGCGTGCATGTTATTTATTTTTATTTGTGATTAATAGGTGACCATATAGGTCTACAGTATTCAGAAAAGTTTTGTTTTGTTTGTAATTTGTAGTGAAATCTAATTACATTAATTGTCATACTTATTGTTTTCCATGTATTTTTAATCGTTCTTGCACACGCTATGAACAACTATTCGTTTATTGATAATTAAATAATTGAACAAAGCTCAAAACTTCATTTCCCATTTTTTTTAATCTTACTCAAAACCCTATCAGGTCTAATGAATTAAATTTATTCTAGATACATTAAATGAAAACATGTAAGTGGATAATTGGCATGATAAGTGAAAATTAAATATGTCTTAAACATTACATTAATTGAATTTCCACGTGAGAAATCAGTCTTTTATGAACTTCTGTGTGATGTTTCATTTTCGGCAAGGCTCTTTTATAGTTAGTCTACACTTTTTTTTTCAAGGATGAAGCCCACATAGGTCTGAGACCTGTGCGTGGGTAATGAGTTGGATGATGGTGATTGATGAGTTGGACCTACAGTTTTAGGTGGGTTCCGAACCACCGGGAAGTGATTTTACAGCAGAGAACAGTGTATTTTTTGCTGGCCAATCTAATCGGTCACCGTTACAAACAGGACCTACGAGAACGCAGCTTATCTCTATCTGATTGAACACTATCACTTCCCTTAGGAGCTTGTTTTAATTTTTTTTATTCTTCATTTGAAATTTGAAATACAACACAAGAGATCGACTACAGTAGGCTATTTTAAAATAATCATTATTAATATTATCAAATAAATGCTCAATTTTTTTATATATTTTTTACATTGCAGAGTATTTTTTTTATAAAGCCATCAGTCTATTGAAGTAACAACATGTTTTTTATCATTTAAAACAATTTTTAAAAGCTACCCCTTCTTTTTAATTTGTATACAGTACTTTACATATTTTAGCTACTCCAATCATTTTAAAACTTAATCTTTCTTTTCAAATTTGTTCTTTCTATATTTTTGATCTCAAATGATAGAAACAATTAATTAAACGTTATTTCTCCTTTTCAATTTTTATATTTGCCATTTTTATAGTCCTTCAATAATGAGGAGGATTATTTGAAAGTTACTCCTACTTTTCAATACCTGTATGTATGTATATATTTTTTTTTTTAGTACCATAGCCGATTCGACTGTAGGTGACTCTTTCAATACCTGAACTTTCTATATTTTCGCTCTTTTAATAATTATAGCCTGATTTTTCTTTGATTTTTCAATTTTAATCATTTAAATGACATTGCTGTACCACTTAACTTGAAAAACTTTTAATATTTTTGCTCCTCGAATCATAGCCTACTAGTTTATCTTCATTTTTATAATTGTTTTAAAAAACAATAATTATTTCAAAGTTAGTCCAAATTTTCAATTTCTGTACTTTTTATATTTTACTCCTCTAATTATAGCCTACTAGTTTTTCTTTATTTTTATAATTTCAACATTACGTTTATTTTTATCATTCAAATCACATAGCTATATCACATAACTTGAACAATTTTATACTTTTAATATTTTTGCTCCTCCAATCATAGCCGTTTTGTCATTGATTCATATAATTCTACTTCACGGGTTATATCATTCAAATAATATTAATCTTCTTATCTTATATTACACTACTCAAAACTACACTACTTACATTACACTATTCAATCATATTACTTGAGCCAGTATCATTGAGAAGATTATATTCACTCCACACTCAATCCCAGCTAGAATTTTATCATTTAAATTACATTAATCGAACACATATCATTGAGAAGAATCATATTCAATTTAAACTGATCCCCAGCTGTAATCAATAGCCTGAAGAACGACTCAATCTCAGCCCGTGCTCACCGATTAAGGGTTGATCGTTGATGATATGTTAATTTCATTTAGGCGCGAAGAAGGCTCCTGCCTCCTTTCAGGTGGCAAGCATCTGCCTGACGCGAGTCCTTTGTTCTTCAGGGGAGATGACATGCGCCCAAGAAAGGAGCGTGCCATCACACTTCCATATCAATTCCTAGGCAGCCAACTGCTTCCACATGAGTCACTGCAACTCCTTGGTTTCAGGAATGAATGGTTATTTTTTGTTCCACATACGTAGTATAAGATTTGTTGTGGAAGGTGCTACCACCAATTTTTTGTTTGGAATCACTATAAAGGTCGTATGAGATCTTGCGGGGATGATAATAAATTATGAAGCACGTGAATCTGGATAATAATGATGAGATGAGGATTATGATGGTGATGTGATGAGAATGCGGTAGAAGATGAGGATGAGGATGGGGATGAGGATGAGGATGAGAATGAGCATGAGGATGACGATGAGGATGAGGATGGGGATGATGATGAGGATAAGGATGAGGATGAAGATGAGGATGAGGATAAGGATGAGGATGATGATGGTGATGGTGAAGAGGATGAGATTGAGGATGATGAGGAGGATGAGGATAATGAGGATGATGATGAGGATGATGATGATGATGATGAGAACGATGATCAGGATGATAACAGTGACTGTGAAAAAAATACGGGTGGAAGAAGAAGAAAGAACAAGAGTATAAGACAAAGAAGAAAAAATATTAATGGAAGAAGTCAAAATAGGAACAGAATGAGAGGAAAAAGATCACGATGAAATTGTGAAAGAAGAGGATGAGGAAAAAGG
The DNA here is from genome assembly GCA_948455865.1 of Conomelus anceps. Lineage (NCBI taxonomy): Eukaryota > Metazoa > Arthropoda > Insecta > Hemiptera > Delphacidae > Conomelus > Conomelus anceps. The sequence goes on along the minus strand of OX418226.1, from coordinate 17,219,424 downwards.
ATGTGAAGAGAAGAGAGAGGAGGAGGAGGAGAAGTGGATGAAATAGAAGAAGGACAAGAAGTAAGAAGACAGTAAAAGAAAACGGAGTCGAGGAAGGACTAGAGGATGAAGAGGGGAAAAGAAGAAGATGACGATGAAGTAGGAGAAGGAGGATGTAAAAGAGAAGGAGGAGGAGGAGGAAGAAAATAAGAAAGAGGAGGAGGGTGGTGAGAAGTAGAATGAGGAGGAGGAGAAGGAGTAGAAAGAGGAGAAGGATGAGAAGGAGGAGAAGGGAGAGAAGGAGGAGAAGGAGGAGAAGGGTGAGAAGGAGGAGAAGGAGGAGAAGGAGGAGGAGGAGGAGGAGGAGGAGAAGGAGTAGAAGGAGGAGAAGGATGAGGAGGAGGAGAAGGAGTAGAAGGAGGAGAAGGAGAAGGAGGAGAAGGAGGAGGAGAAGGAGGAGGAGAAGGAGGATAAGGAGGGGAAGGAGGGGAAGGAGGAGAAGGAAGAGAAGGAGGAGAAGGAGGAGAAGGAGAAGGAGGAGAAGGAGGAGAAGGAGGAGAAGGAGGTGAAGGAGGAGAAGGAGGAGAAGGAGGAGAAGAAGGAGAAGGAAGAGAAAGAGGAGAAGGATGAGAAGGGGGAGGAAAGGAAGTAGGATGAAATGAAAGACAAAAGGATTAGAATGAGGAGCAAAAAGGTAGAAGAAAGGAATGATAAGAAAAAATTGGAAGAACAAGCCATAGAAGACGGAGAAAGAGAAGAAAAAGCAAGAGAAAAAAAGGATAAGGAAAAGAAGAGAAAGGTAGTGTAGAAGAAGAAAATTAGAAGAGAATGAAGGGAAGAAGAACACGAAAGAAGGAGATGATGATAAAGAAGCAGAAAAAGAACACAGGATTAACTATTTCCTTTTCAACCCTCTCTGTCATCACCACTATTAATGAACACAATTAGAAAGGGTGGTCACGGACTTAAGGCCAATGACTAAGAGCAGACGCTATACCTACTACCTTTTACTGGATTTCTTCTCAATTTTCATATCTAGCTTATATCAATACACAAAAGGCGATGCAGGGTGGTGGGGGGGTTGCAGGCACGTGATGACACCCGGCCTTCAGGACTAAAAAAAGAGAAAGGGACAGGAAAATACCGATAAGAAAGAGAATAACAAAAGGGGTTGGTAAAAGTATTAAACAAAACCCTTTCAGAATAGGCAAGCATCCCTGTCTTCAGCAGACGTGCTTCTTGCCACCCCTAGCATCTGCTTCCACCATTTATCTGGAAATGTATAGATATTCCACACCTTCATCCCCTTAGTTTCTATCTTTCTTCAACATCTTCACTCCATTAAAATAGTACTGTATTATTGGGCACGGAAACTAGGTATTTACAGCCGTTTACTAAAAAAATCTATTATTTGTCTTTGTTCCAGCTTTTAATCAGTTTCTTCGTGTTAAGGGATGGAAATACCTGATGGGGCGGTCTGACATATGTTTGAAGGTGGGCTGGTTTTGAAATAAGTTGAATCCTAATCTATTTCGGTTGATTATAATTTTCAACAATAGTTCCCGACGGTTCTATCATTGAGGGAAGCTTCGAAGAACTGTTTGATGCCAAGGAGACGCTGTTAAGAGAGCTTATTAACGCAAGTTGTGGTGGAAAAATAAGGAGTATTTTGAAATTGATTGACATAAAAATTTGTATAGAGCACCAATAACAGAAAAGACGGCAAATAACGTTCAGAAAATAGAGAAATTAAAATTTGTGGCATATTCTCCTAATTTGCTGCCTTAATTTTGTAAAATTTAGTGATTATTGCAAGCTTAGATATCTCTAATCAAATTAGAGATTTATTGAAAATATTTAATTATAAACAAAACTAAAAATTGATTACAAACTAAGAAATACTGTGATAAACCACATCTTTGAAAATGTTAAATACTGATTTCAATCGAATCAGCAAATTTATTTGACCAGTAATATTAACTAGTAATATTCATATGTACCAGTAATATTCATATGTATTATCTTGATGTGCAGAACTGACCTTTTTGAGCCGCGGCGGACGCGTTTCGAGCTATGTTGTTCTTCTTCGGCGCTTGGTTGCAGACCAAGAAGAAGGTTGCAGACCAGAAGAACAACATAGTTCGAAACGCGTCCGCCGCGACTCAAAAAGGTCAGTTCTGCACAGCAAGATAATACATATGAATAGTTCTACTGCAGTTCACGAAAAATGGATAACCACAACAATAAGTAATATTAAGGATGGAAGTGTATGATTGTAGTCTTATAAACGCATTTCATACGATTTTCTTGCTCAACAATAATAATTATTGAAACATGCTATCATTTACTTTTACTTCCAAAACAGTTTTCAAATTTATGTTCTAATAAATACCCTCTTTTTTATTGTACACGTGCAGATGTAGAACAGAATTTGGAAAGAGTCATTTAAAACATTGTTGATTAATTAATTCTTTTTAATTGTAACACGATTGTTTTGAGTGCGCGTTCTAGCAGTCTGAATTCCTTTTTGGACAGTCCTTTCAGCAGTGACAGAGGGTTGCTGATGTGTGTGTGCGTGTGTGCGTAAGTCACATGCAAGCCTGAACGTATGACGCATGATTGACGTAACAATAAAGGATTTAGGATCAGATGCCAGTCCTTCTCTCACCATGCTTTCTCTTTGTTCGTTCTTCTTCCACCTTCTTTCTTAATAATATCAACAGCTCCTCAATCACAATATCCTGTTCTGCACAATACTCTGGCCAATATCAATTGATTTTTTATTCAATAGTTATTTAACAATTAATTTATTTATATTACTAGGTTAAATAATTCAAATGCATGTATATTATATTATAATAGTATTTCAAGTAGAATATTTTTTTAAAGTTTCGTATAATAATATTATTTCTTGCATTGCCTTTGACTATTTTTCGATGAATTATTATTATTATTATTATTATTTGAAATTATTCTTCGTTGGATTATTTTGATTGTTACTCAAAGTAGTAGAAAAATGTTATTAGCTGTTATCAAATCAATTTAGGCGGGCCGCTTAGCACAGTTGGTTGGGGCGTCGCAACTTCAGCTTTCTGTCGTTTAAGCGGTCGTGGGTTCGATTCCCGCTCATCCGTCTGGCATCTTTGTGTAATAATTCACCTCATTACCCACGCACAAGTCTCGGACTTATGTGGGCAACATCAGCAATAAAAAATCGATTTGATTTTCTAACATCTTAATATATTAAATTTAATAAAATTGATTTCCAGTCTCGTTTCAATACAAATGCACAACTAAGCTTGATTTGGACAAGTTTGACCAGTCTTGTAAACTATAATAAGTTAAACAACAGAAAATTATGACCAGATTTTATTTGCTCAAGGGGAAAATCAGCAGCCTCTTCCATTTAGCAGTTGAAAAGAGACAGAACGATGGATAGTAGCTTCCATTGCGGTCAGTATTTGTCGGGATGGTCTTCTTCTTCATTTTTTCACCTCGTCGTTATTAATAACATGGAACACACACACACATAAAGACAGCCGCTTGCCGTAAAATACAGAAGGTATTTTTTAAAGTGGCAATTAAAAGAGTGTGAGAAGAAAAATAATAGGAGGGAGAAGAGGGTAGAGAAAGAGGAGATGAGGAAGAAGAAGGAGAAGAAAAAGCAGGAAAAGGAGAAGAAGGATAAGACGGAAAAAAGAAGAAAAAGAAGGGTAGGAAGTCAAATAATAATAAGAGGGAGAAAAAGGAGGAGGGTAAAAGGAAGAAGGAAAGGGGGAAGAAGGATAAAGAGAAAAAAGAGGAGAAGAAGGAGGTGGCAAAGGGAAATAGAAAGAGGAGGAGACTGGTTGGAAGAAAAATAAGGAGAGAAAAAATAATAAGAGTAAAAGAGAAAAATGAGAGGTTAGAGAAAAAATGAGGGAAAGAAGACACAGAGGAAGAAAAAGGGAAAGAGGAAGAAAAAGAAGAAGGAGAAGAAAAAAGGAAGAAGGATAAGGAAAAGGAAAAAAGGGGGAGATGAAGGAGGCGAAGGAAATGAAGAAAAAAAAGAGAAAAAGGATTAAACTAGTAGAAGACAAAGGAGAGAAAAAAGAATGAGAATGGAAGAGAAATAATGAGAAGGAAAGGGGAAAAGAGAAGGAGATGGAGAAGGAAAAGGAGAAGAAGAAGAAGAAGGAGAAGGAAAAGGAGAAGGAGAAGGAGAAGGAGAAGGAGAAGGAGAAGGAGAAGGACAAATAGAAGGAGAAGGAGAAGGAGGAGAAGAAGGAGGAGAAGAAGTGAAAGAAGGAGGAGCAGTAGAATAAGAAATAGGAGAGAAAAGTGGCAAAGAAGAAGAAAAATCAGGAGAAGAAAAAGAAGGAAAAAACAATTTGATGATAGTGGCGTGAGAACGAGCGACTTGTTAATTGGTCAGAAATGACCAGACGAGCCAGCGGTCTACAAGATTATTAAGGAGAAAAAGGATACGGAATGGCTTTTAAATTCGGAATGTGGAAGACCTTTACGAGATCTTTGTTTGCCTGTCGACCTCCTCCTTCCCACTCCACACCGTGGATAATAAGAAATTAGAGGAGTTGAAAAGAGAAGGAAATTATCGAGAAAGAGCGAGTGTGAAGTGGCGAGAGTGGACAGACAATGAAAAAATCGCCAGTAGTACAGTAGTTGGAGCGATTGGTTCTCGTGTTAGCAATAAACGAAAACTGCATGTTTGTGTGATGAAGAAGGAGGATGAGGAGGAGGAGGAGGAGGAGGAGGAGGAGGAGGAGGAGGAGGAGGAGGGGGATGAGGAGGAGGGGGAGGAGGAGGAGGAGGAGGATGAGTAAGAGGAGGAGAAGGAAAGGAAGAAGAAAACAATCTGTGGTCCTTGGAAGACCTTGCCTTATCTTTATCTCTTTCCTGACTCACTCTCGTACATTTCTTTTCATCAATCCATCCATCTTTTATTTATCGCTTAATCATTCTGTGTGTACCCTTTAACTTATATACTGTCTCCTTCATTTCTTATTATATTTCTCTTTTTTTATCTCTGTTTCATTCTTTGTTTCTCACATGAGAGCATTTTTTTGTGCTGGGTCACTCGCTCTCACCAGTGGACGACACCCAAGAGTTATTTCGCTGAAGTAAAATGTCAAACGTTCAACAGTGGTCAGACTCGCTGTTTCTCATTTCTTCGTCTTTTTTTCCTAATCCAATTCTGTGAGACGCTAAGCTCTCATAAGATTGCTTTAAAATATAATTTTCTGGTCTCTATTTGGATCTTTATCTGGTATTAAGTTCTCATGATTTTGTTCTCGTTAACTTTTTATGACTTAATCAATTAATTATCCATGTTAGTGAAATAATAGTTACGATGATTCTTTTTGATATTACGTCGTCTTAAAGACTTCAGGATAGAGTTTATGTCAAGTCAGAATAGGATTATCAGTCAAAACAATTTGATTAAAATAGGAACTTTATTCAATACAAGACATAAATAAGTCTCATTATGGAGTAGGTCTACTCCCTTACAAAATATTTTTCTCAACATTATTCCTCTATGTTATTCAATTCTATTGTATTTCCAAATACAATAATGTACAACATAATTGCATTGTTTTTCCAAAAGCAATAACGTACAACATAATTGCATTGTATTTCCAAAAGCAATAATGTAAAATTATTATTCTGTTGTTTTTTCCAAAAACAAGAATTTACAATATAATTATATTTTATTTCCTAACTGACATTTCCACTGATACTTAACTAACCTAAGATTTGGACTCTATTTGAAAGCTTATAAAGAAAGCAGTTTTGGGCAAAAGCCTGCTGTCTTCATATTTTGTTTTTGTAATGGATGAATAAATGATTTGATTTTTTAATTTTTTGTTTTTACTTTTTTAATGAATACTCTATTAATACAACAAAACTTGTTTTAAAATAAACAAGTTTGTTTATTTGCTTTGTTTGCTTTAAAATAGTAGCTTTGAATTTGTTTGCTCATTGAAAAAAAATTATGATAAAAATTGATTGTAATTTTATTTGGTCATCTATAAATAAAGGAATATCATATCGAATAAGGTCAAAGAACATGGTATTTGACAAATTTTATGACATTGACTTTTATGCATCACTGAATTCCTATTAGCTGATCCTAACAATTTATTTAAAGGCTTATTAGAAAATTAAATTTCCTATTGAGATAAACTTGGTATTGAAATAAGGCTATTAAAAAGAAAATGCTCAGCTTCCAATTTAAAACTGAACATTCAATTGGCTTTTCTCACAAATTTATTTTTTGTCATTTTTATCATATTTAACGTTAACCACACGTTGTTATTTACTATTAAAAGTCACGTTTTGCTATTTGCCATTAAAATATGGTAATGCACAGCTTCCAATCCATAACATGAAGATTCAGAGGCTGTTTCTTACAAAGTTAAATTTTGTTCGATGTGATATCATGTTACTGCCAAATCCTCAAAATACACAGAATGATATATTCAAAAAAAATGTCAAATTAGAATTACCTCCTTGTGGAAGTCGGTAAATAACATTTCTGAGAGTATTTAGTTGAGACTAGTAGGTATAGTACTGACCCTCTTCTTCTACACTAGTATTATTTAATATCCAAGGAGCAATATAGCAGCCTATATATATTATAATAATGATTCGCTGACACAGTGACGGTGTAAACAGTCATAACCGGCCCACCCTCAGTTTCAACGTTGCGTTATTAAGCTGTGTGTGTATGAGTGCTGAGCAAGAGGCATGCTGCCTGCCTAGAGGATGAAGGGTTACAGTTCAAGTGTAACGCCCTATTTATTGTTTGGCACGCGTTTCGGCTGTCAGTGGTCATCATTGCCACACAAAGAGCTTTTTTCCAATCATCTGCTGTTGGCTCGATCACGTAACACCGGTCGCAGTTGCATTGACCAGCGCCTGAGAGGGTTGAGAAGGGTTGAAAAGAGAGCGGGAAAGAGAAAGTGAAAGGGTGGGGGAGGAAGATCAAGGGGTGAAAAAGAGTTGAAAAGAGAGATTAACCCTCATTTTTCAATAAATACATTTCTCAAATCATTTAAACCATTTAAAAATCAGTGTGACCAAAATAGAAAGAGTTACAGTGATACATAATCTTTTATTTTCCTACGCCTATCAAACCCTGTTTAAAACGAATTTATTATATGTTCTATATTACAAGAAAACGGAATCTGGAATTTTTCTATTAAGTAAGTTATTAGATACGAATAAGTATCTTTAAGTCCCCTGCGTCTAATACCAGTACAGCCGAATATGTTTTGTATGAAGGAGAAAAGTACTACGACAGAGTAGTTTTGGACTTTTTCTGTTACATCTTAACTTGTTATTTTGTTTATAAATCAATAAATAAACAAATAGATGAATGATAAATAAATATAATGTCTTGTAGAAACTTTTGTTGAAATATTAGTGGCATTGATTAATTAACATCTTGATCAATTCCTAATTTCCTAATTGAAAAGTCCCATGATAAACCTTAATTCAACAAATTCTACCAAAATAGGTTATTTTTTCTTAAAAAATAAAAAAACAAAACAAAAACAAAAATAGGAATTATCTATGGAATAAATAAAAAGATTCAAAATTATATCAGATTCTACCAAAATAAGTTATTTTTTCTCAAACAAAAAAAGTAATTATTTATTAAATAAATAAAAAGATTCAAAATTGTATCTACAGTACTTTCTTTAAACTATTAGACGGTATCAGTGCTTTGTTTCTAAAGTGAACTTCTAAATATTAATATTCTTCAATATTGAGAAGAATCGGTCATTTTAATTCAAAGTAATTTTTTTTGAGAAACTTGGGCATAGGCTAAAATTTTGATTCTCCATTTATAAATTTGTGAAGGAACCAGATGTGAATGACCACATCTTTGCATTATAGTATCTCTGCATTACTTCATGAATAAATAAATAAACAGGTAAATTACATTCCATTGAATGATATATTAGTAGATTTTTATTGATATCCATATCACAGGACTTGTGATATGATTCAATGGGATTAATGAGGTGTATGGAGACAATAGACCTAGAAAAGTGTGAGTTCAGGAAATTATAGTGAATAAAAAACTCTAGACAGAGTAAAAAGAATAATATTTTGTATCATCCAACAAACAGGGAGATATTTCGCTCTCGGCCGTGCAGCTAGTAACTGAGAAGGATGTCTGATCTCAGAGCACGTCTAGTGATCAGTTGCAAGAAAAAAATAACAGTGAAAGATGGGAAACACTCTGGGCAGATGTTAATAAACATGGTTTTCTAGGGTGGGGCATGAATTTTCACGAAAACCCTGGGACCGAAAAGGATTGTTTTCCTTCCAGTTTTCTCGCCATTTCTATCTTCATCACTCCTACCCGCTATCGGGTTTCGTTTCTAGTTTATTTCCTTCTTCTTTTAGATCTGCACACAGCTTCGGGGCTTGATTGAAAATTGTAAATGTCAATGTCTCCTTGGTCCTCTTCTAACGCAATATCGAAACAATCTCGCGTTGAGGTATCCGTCATATATATAAATATATGAAAGCTGGTCTTGTTCATACCTATACATTTCACACAGACACTCATAACATCCCTCAGTGATATTTTCTACCCTCCTTGTCACTCCCTTCGAGCCATGAATAAAGTTGTTATTTTCTCTTTCTTTTTCTTCTTCTGTTCCTTCTTAACGTTCTTGTTCATATCTTATCCTCATCCTCCTCCTCCTTCTCCTCCTCCTTCTTCTCCTCCTTCTCTTCTTCTTGTCCTCTATCTATTCTTCCTCTTTCTCCTCCTCCTCCTCATCCTCCTACTCCTTTTCCTCCTCTTCCTCCTCTTCTTCCTCTTTCTCCTTTGCCTCCTCTTCCTCCTCTTTCTCCTTTTCCTCCTTTTCCTCCTCTTCCTTCTCTTCCTCCTATTTTTCTTTTTCTCCTTCTTTTTCTTAACGCTCTCCTCCATTCTTCTCCTGCTCTTCTGATTTTTCTTCTTTTCCTCTGTCTATTCTCTCTCCTACTCCTCCTCCTCCTCCTCCTCCTCCTCCTCCTCATTCTCCTCTTCCTCCTACACCTAATTTCTCCCCCTCTTTTTTCTATTCCTCCTCCTTCTGCTCCTTAACCTCCTTCTTTTCTTCGTCTTCATCTTCTTCTTTTTCTCCTTTTTATTTTTTTACTCTCTTTCTCCTCCTCCATCAAGTTCTACTCTTCCACTGCCACTTGATCTGCTATCTTCCCCTTCCTTTCTCTCTTCTGTTTCTCTCATCTCTTGTTCTCAGTCTTTCGATACACCAATTCTGTAAGCTCCCACTACCTTTCTACGTTCTTCCCACTTTCCAATGACTTTTCTTTCCTCAAAGAAAATAGGAAAAGAATAATAATAATTTCTGATCTTTCTCTTGAAGGTGCGCCAAGTGTAATTTGATTTTCCTGGTAACGTCTGTTAGGTTTGGTATACTATTGTTGGATGAATAAGCTGCTATCTTTGAACAAGAGAGCTTGAGTATTATTCCGGGAGATTTTAGCAGACGTAGACTTTCAAGAAGACGATTTTTACTGATATTTGCCCCAAGGTACAGAATATTAGCTATATTTGTATAGTGTCTATCAAAATTGGGGAGAAATTGCTTTAAAGTTTATTGTAATCTCTATATATATATGTCTGTATGTATGTATGTATGTATGTATGTGTGTTCCCTATAGACTCCAAAACTACTTGACAGATCGGCATGAAACTTTGGGAATATGCTGTGTGAATATTGGGGATGGTTTCTGACCATAAATTTCAATAGGGGAGCTAATAATTATCATTAATTAAACCATTTTATAGACTTAACCTACTGAACTTGCCAACCAAACAGCTTAAAGGAACAGCTGATATAAGTCAACAGTTTTTAATCATATGGCAGGCCCCTTAGTGGCGTTATTTACGCTGTCTTTGAACAGCAAAAGACTTTGCACTTTGCATGTAGGCTACCGTGCAGTTGGAGCCTTGCAATATGTAGGAAACATAGGACTGGGTATGATGAATAATGTAATTATGCCAGTTTGATGACATCTGTTAACCAATGCAGCTAGAAATTTGAAATGCAGCCTCAGCGGGAGGTAAGGAATAATAAAATAAAAAAACTAGCTTCTACCCTTATAGTCATAGGAGGTTTAAATTTGAAATGTTTCTTCATTCAGAGGTGGTGATTAAGAAAACAACGAAGCCTCTATGATCAGCTGGAAGAGCCCTAGGACTAACTTCTTTCCTAATTTTAAATGTAACCTCAGCGGGAGGTGGCGAATAATAAAATCAAGGAGAATTTTCATGAGAATGCAGCAACGCGCGTTGGGCCAGCTAGTACTAAATATTTCGGAAACCACCTAAAACTGTAGGTCTAACCTATCAATCACCATCATTTAACTTATTACCCACGCACAGGTCTCAAACCTATGTGGACTTACTTTTTAAAAACAAAAATTAAAATAATATGCGTCATAGCTCATAGCAACCATATTCTACCTAACCTAGCAATAATAATATCCAACTGAAGCACAGACCGCAAACAGCTGATCAAGAACACCCAATCCTTCTCAACAATACGTAAGCATGACGTCATCATGTCCGAAAATGCCCTCAGGGCCCCCACGCATCCACCCTCGCAGCAACGTTGTCATGTTGTCACTCGATGTTGTCCCTGTTGTGCTCCTGTCTCAAATTAGCTTTGTCAATGTTTACTGGAGCACAACACTTGGCCAGATACGAAAAAAGAAAAGAGAAATTAAAGTTTTAAGGGCGCAAAGGGTGAAGGACACTGCTTTATTCGTCTATTATTCTCAGTTGTATAATCGGCATCAAGAACAGGGTCTAAAGAGGGAGGACAATACTACTTGGCAGTGAGGGATGTTACCGATAATCTTTCTATTCACTATCTTGATTCTACTACCTTTATCCTACTATCTTTGTCTTTTAGCGAACCTAGTACTGACCAGTTGAATATTCAAATGCCCCTTGTTTCAAATCATTATCTCTTTTCATTGTCTCCCCTCTGTACAGTAGAGAAACATCTGCATGCCTTTGTCTGACCAATGGATAGTTTGCTATCCATGCAGAATTAATCTAATCTATTTTATTGTGTTCACTCGCTCTTTTGTGAATTTCAGCTACATCGTTTTTTAACACTCACGGTGAGTTGTACAATTTTATGGGCAATCGTATCTTGTAACAAATTTGAAATGTCTCATTTCATCTCATTATTTCTTTATTCATTTCATACACAATTTTGTTCATTGAATAGTGTCAAAGTATAAAATATATTTTAGTTATAAAAAAAATATATTTTTTCAGGAGTTTAATAACTGCTAGGCTACTATGCAATCAACAACTGATATTCGCTGATATTGCCTTGTGTAACGATTAGTTATTCAGTATTACTAGGCTGATAACAGTTACTTTCTGAGAATAGAAATATGAGAAGATTATCTGAATCTGAAAGCAGTTGTTTTGGGATATACAATACTATTATTATAATAATTTCTTTAACTATTTTATATTTAACTATTTACTATTGGCTATCTATTTCTATATGTAACTTCATCAAACTAACTGTGTTTGGAAGTGAGGAGTCATATATTATCACATTAATCTCATAGATATCTTCTACCTGTATTTCAGGGTGATATTAAACTATGATGATTCTATAATATATATATAATAGAGCATAATCCATCAATTATTTGTTTCGTCATTATACATTGAAATAAAACATGGAAAAGACAAATAGGCACAGAACAGTTATCAAAAAATATATAAAACCAAACATTCCATTCTTCAAATCCAACATTATTAACAAGAAAATTGTTAACCTGTTGAAATCATGCAGTATTGAATCCACTCCAACAATCACTTTATCAGCCTGCATCTCAGAAGTTACTGAATATGATAGCAGAAGGCCTCAAACGATAAGCCCTTAGAAATATAGAAGAGCTTGAACTTGTGGCTAACATAGAATAGACGATGTGTAGGCAGATGATGAAATGCATTATGTAACGTAGGCCTCTTTCAACCGATGGACACACGGTTGCTTGATGCCTGATGGTCTACGGATAGGCTATAATATGTACTTATATATATTCATATACATATATATAACACAATAACTAACCCTTGCTGACAACAATGTTCTTCATCAACCCCTTTCAACCCCGTAGCTTTGACCAGATGATACCGATTTCTATGATCTCCCCTGGGTGGACCAGACAGTGCCTTTATATATATATAATATATATATGTGCCTGTATGTGATCGTTCACCAGCACATGCTCATACAGACAGCAATATTGTTTGCTATTCAACTGCAGTATAGTTTGGTGCTGCATTTACTGGTTAGCCGCATTTTCCACATTTCAAGCACCACCCCTCTCCCCGAAATTCAATCGCTTGGAAAATGGTCGTGACCGAATTGCTTTTGGAAAATTACACAATTTTCCGAGACAGTGGTCGCTTGATTGCAGGTTTGATGTCTTTGGTGGTTGGAAAATCGTGATGGCCATGTTGGGGCCATCTTTGTATCATACATGATTCAATTACAGAAGATATGATAGGCCTATATTTTTTTCACTGAACGAAAAAATATCCCAAAAGGTTTTGTAATAATAAACTGAACTGAGAAGGTTTCGCAATAGGCAGTAAATTTTGAAAGAAAGAGTATGCAGATAAAAAATAAAGCATAGTCCATGACATGTGATTGCAATGGTTTGACTCTAAAATCTCAAACAAAATTCAAAATGATTTCTACTTTCTTTGGACATTCCTTCAAAATGGAACCAAAACCTGAATAACCATTATTCTTCCCTATAGTTATCATGAAGACAAATATAGTTCTAGATTGAACGCCGGTGAAACATTCCCACACATTTTTCTTTCCGTCACCAAAAGCAGAAGTTGATTCAAATTTCTTCACCTATCAATAAATTTATAACCGTTCAAACAAATCTATGCCTATTCAGAATGGAAAAATATTGTCCCATTATAATTAATTTGTCGCCGCCAAGTATTTAAAAACTAACCTGTCATTGGGTTGGTGTGATTTGCATATAAATTTCAGATAGAAGTACAGCTTGAGTTGATGAGATTTCGGTAAAAATCAGACCAAAATGTAAGGGGAACTGAAGAATGGTTAGCCGCCTAAGAGGATTGAAATTGTTTCCAGTTCATCAAAGAGATTAGAATTAGACACTTGTCTGTTGTACTTTGTGATGCGCATGCGCATGCATAGCCTTGATTGGTGAAGGCGATTACAGATGAAAGGAAATATTGCCTAAATCTTGGAAGCGACATTCTTATTGTCGTCCTGACCTTTTAGCCGGTCTTTTTTGCTGCCCAGAGACGTATTTGGAGAGTAAGTCGAAGAAATTGATAGAAAACGATGATGATGATGATGATGATGATGATGATGATGAAGAAGCAGAGAGAGAAAATAGGAGGAATAAGAATGCGAAAGTAAGAGAAAGGAGAAAAGACAGAAAAGGGGAAGGGAGGAGAGTATGAATAGAAAGAATAAGAAGAGGATGGAAAAAGATTATGATTGAAGAAATACGCAGAGAAGAAAAGGTGGAGAAGACAAATATTTCAAAAAGAAGAATAGGGTGAGGATTGAGAGGAAAATGTAGGGAGTGAGAACGAAAAAGAAAAGGCAAAGAAGTAAAAGTAGGAAAAAACAAGAAGAATATAGTGGTGAAGAAGATGAAGAAGTAGAAGGGGATGAAAAACATGATGAAAAATAATATAGAAGAAGAAGGGGGAGAAAAAGAGGGTAAAAGAAAGAAGAGAAAGAGTAGGGGAAGAAATAGATGAAGTAGATGGATAGCTATAAGAAGAAGAAGGTGAAGAAGAATCAAGAATAAAGAAATAAGCAGAGGAGTAAAAAGGAAAGCAGAAAAATCCACGAAAAAGAAGGTTGAAGAGTTAGAGTAGAGCAGTAAATGTGGAAAACAAAGAAGTACTGACGAAGAAGTAGAAGGAAGAGGAGAAACAAGTAGAACATGGAGAAGGAAAAGATGAAAAAGGGAAGAAAAAGAAACAGCAGGAAAAGAAGGAGAAAAAGAAAAATATGGAAATGAAAATGAGAGTAGAAATGAAACGGAAGAAAGACGAAATAGAAGTTGGTAAAATGAGGATGAAAGGCGATTGAGGAGGGTGATAGAACAAAGGTGGAGGATGAGGGAGAAGCAGAATATGGGAAGAAAAATAAAACAAAGATAAGAAAAAGAGTAGAATAGCCTCAAGAAAAAAGAAGGGTTTGAAAGCAGGGAAAAATGGAAGAAAAAAGAATGACTGAGTAGTAGCAAGTAAGTAGAGAAATCACGTAAGAATGGTGGAGGAGAAGGGGGAGGAAGAGGAGGAGGAGAAGGAGGAGGAGGAGGAGGAGGAGGAGGAGAAGGAGAAGGAGGAGGAGAAGGAGGAAGAGGCGGAGGAGAAGGAGGAGGAGGAAGAGGCGGAGGAGAAGGAGGAGGAGGAGGAGGAGGAGGAGGAGGAGTAGAGGAGGAGGAGGATGAGGAGGAGGAGGAGGAGAAGGAGGAGGAGGAGGAGTAGAAGGAGGAGGAGGATGAGGAGGAGGAGGAGGAGGAGGAGGAGGAGGAGGAGTAGAAGGAGGAGGAGGAGTAGAAGGAGGAGGAGGATGAGGAGGAGGAGGATGAGGAGGAGGAGGAGGAGGAGGAGGAGGAGGAGGAGGAGAAGGAGGAGGAGGAGCAGGAGGAGGAGGTGGAGAAGGAGGAGGAGGAGGAGGAGGAGAAGGAGAAGGAGGAGAAGAAGAAGATGGAAGAAGAACAAGAAGAAGATGGAGAAGAAAAAGAAGAATAAATCGAAGGCTAAACACTAGTTATTTTTTTTGTTTTTTGAACCGGAATCTGTCCAACCAATGACCACTGTGATTGAACTGGGTACGATTTATGAACAATACAACTATAGTCACTCCACTTGAAAATTCAAACCAAACTCATTTGAAAAGATACCAGTGTAAAAGCTCACCGCGTGAAACTACATTCTTCCAAACTTGACGTTTTCTGACAACTTCAACTGAACAAATGTTCATCTGCTTTTTTTCTGTTTTTTTGGGGTCCTGTCAGCAACATGTCAAGTGAGAATTGGATTTGTCCATTAACTTTCTGACCTGTCGAACTAAACTTACAGAAGTGGAAATTGCCATTGTCATTAACGGAATCTTGGGGGCTATTAGGCGCTACTCATAGTCTGGTGGGTTCTGTCCAAAATGTCTCCCACTTGACATGTTCAGGTTTTGTTTCAGAAGAAGCCGGCCATCTCCAGCTTCATTGTCTCAAATTTGTATTCTTCAAGTTTCAAAATTCTTATCACTAAAGATTCCGACACAATTTTCGTGTAGTATTACCATTTTGATTGATTCCAGAAATACAGTATTTTGTGTCTACGAAATTTTATTCATTTATTTGTTCGTGACAAAAATACAATAAAGCTACGATGCAACATGCCTTTGTGCACAACTGCTTTCTTGGCAAATTTTCAACACTAAAGAATCCAAATTCCACATTGTTGAATTATTGAGAGAAGGGCATCTAAATATCAAATGGGTTGGTCTACTGCTTCATAATATGACAAAGCAGCTAAAAAAAGCATTGCGTCAAGATGCTTCAAATTGTGACTTCGCATACTTGTTGAGATCCTTCTCAGCTTATATTATTAACATGTGAATAGAAGTAATTTCACAAAAATACAATTTATTTTTCCTAGATCAAAAATTAAATAGATTGATGGACTAAATAACTAATTTTTTTTGAGCATGATGCCTACATAGGTCTGAGACCTGTGCGTGGGATGATGGTGGATGATGAATTAGACCTACAGTCTTAGGTGGGTTCCGAGCCACCGGGAAGTAATTTCACAGCAGTCAAATATAGTCTGTTTTGCAGGCCAATCCGATTGGTCACCCTTACAAAGAGCGCCCAGGAGTTTCGTAGCTTATTTCTGTTTGAACAGGTACCTGCTACGGCTCACGGCTACCACTTCTTCAAAATGATGTAACGAACATGATTTCATGATTTACTTGCATATAATAACAATAATTGTATAGAATTGCGGGGGGGGGGGGGGAGACCCTTACGAGCAATTCCATGCCACCGTCTAAGAAAATTTAAGTGACCTACTTGGAGGCCAATCCAAGTGAAATTTTGTAGGCTCACATTTTTTTCTGGGGTAAGTGATAATAAAGCTGATAACATCAAGTTATAGCAGCTTGGTCACCCATTCAAGCGTTATGCTGGTAGTTAAATCGATTTTCTCTTCTTCCAACTGCAGATTTTATTCCATTCTCGTTAATCGTTGAAATCGTTTAAATTGAATCAAGATTCATCTATTTATTTGTTCATTTAGACAATCTATTTATTTGTGTCAAAACGTCTACTATTGATCTTTTCCCTTATCTTTGAATATGTCTTTTCTTGTGATGTTTCCTATAACGAAATACTTGGTGAACAATCTAATATGAAAACTGACACTGAATTTATATTGAAATGTTAATCTCTACTCACTTATCCTAGAGGGATGCATTTCGCTCCTAGAAGCTTCTCTTTACAAGCCAAATAAACCCCTCCTGTATGAGTGAGTAAAAATAACTAGTCAAATAGAAATAAAGTGTCAGCTTTCATATTAGATGTTTCTTCCATTATTCAAAGACTTTCTTGTGTTTCTTCCCAATAAATAAATTGTTTTTTCTACATTTTATAAAAATAAAAACAAAATCACTTTTCTATTTAGGTTATGCGTTACAACTGTATGAGAGAGCTAAGTGAAAGAGAGGCTGCGCCCTGACTTCGCCCTCCAAGAGAAAAAACCCATTCTAATATAACTTGAAATTCAATATTATTGCTCACCGGAATGGGTAGTATTTGACTCGGCATCGACCACATCAGTCCTGGATTTCTTGAGTCCAGCTTCGTCAGCCGATGAGTCGAGTTCCTCCTTGATCCTCCTGGGCCTGATTCCCGTTTCACTGTCGTCGTCTACCCCTGTCACCTGGGGATCGTCCTTGATGGGCGTCGAACAGACGGGTTCCTCTGGCGAGGGGGTACATAGCACCCGGGGGGAGGCTTTTTTCATGGGGGCTGAAATGGAGGGTCTCCTTGTGTTCACGACCCCTAGAGGTTGTTGACTTCCATCGTCACTGTCACCCGAGTCCAGGTGGTTGCCGGGTCCCTGCTCCAGACAGCTGTAGTTCTCCTTGTTGCAGGTTAGGACTTTGTGCTGGATGAACTTGACAATGTCCCCCAGCGCGAATGGCTTCTGGCAGACGCCACAGGTCAGGATATCCTGGCCCATACCTCCGCCAGCCTCTGCATCCGCTGGAAATTGAAAAAGAAAAAATTATTACAAATATTCTGAGGAAAATTAAGTGTTAAGTTACAGCGTTCACTAGACAAAAGTAGAATTGAAGTAATTTTTGTGTTGATGATGTTGCTGTTACATGAAAAATTATTACAAAAAATTGAGGGAAATTTAGTGTAAGGTACAGTGTTCTCTAAAAGATTCAAACTGTTGTAATTTTTATATTGCTATTAAATAAAAATAATTACAAAACGTTTAAGGAAAGTAATTTGTAAGATACGAGTACAGTGTTCACTAGAAAAAAGTGAAGTTGCCATTTTTGTATTGTTGTTGTTATTGTTTGAAATCTCTGGAAAAAAATATCAAATATCTGCAGCCGCTGAAAATAGGAATAATAAAAAATAATTGCAAAAAGTCTGAAGGAGATACAGCGTAAGGTACAATGTTAAATAATATGTTACAGAATAGTCAAATAATAGTAATTTTGTATTGGTGATGTAGTTTTTGTACAAAAAAGTATTCAATATGCTTCCACTCCACCTTCATGACATATCACTGGATATTTTGATCTACGACTACTTTATAAAGTGAAAATAATAGGTTAGATAGTGATTCAATACAGCTTCCTTCATTCCATGGATTAACAACTATATTACTAGTCATAATAAAAATATCTTAACACTATTGTCACTTTTTAGTACAGGAGTCAGACCAATCAGAACTGAGGATTCCTTCAAAACAGTGTCGAAATGAATGTTATGCATTGGTCATATCAGCTGATTCAATCATTTTGAAATCAACTTGGATTTCAATTCAGAACCAAACAACAAACACGCATTCTAGGTTAAGTTAGTGTTAGGTTAAGTTATCCGATTGTTTGGTAAGTTGAATTAAACGTAAAATACTTGTTATCTTAGATAAAAGTTAGTATTCTACGAAACTATTTTTGTCTATAAGCTACTCGTGACCTAACTTACATCTCACTTGTAGCTTAAAATCAGTCATAATACAATCGTTGAATAAACTACTATTAAATATAACTTTTGAGTTAGAACTACTTGTTAGTGCTATCAGTATCGATAATTATTTTTTCAGTTTGTGATATTTTTTTGATAGGCTAACTATAAGATGTACAAAGTAGGATTATATAGTTACATAAATATAGTACAAATCAAGAGTACTTCTTCAAATGGACATAATAGAATAATTATTGGCTGATTATTCAGAACGAAAACATTAAAAGCAAGATAAGTCAGTTATCTTGATTTTCTTCACTGTTCATTTAATAATAATTGATTCTCTTTATTTACTATCCAGTTTCAATCTATAAATTTCCATATGCAATTCGCATATGAGGCATATAGAGGAGACCTGTTGTCTCTATGGAAAAATATAAAATTATTGGATAAGAATAAACAAAAATACAGAAATGTGAAGAGTGGGATAACAACATTGCAAACTAAGTAAGGAGATGCATTCCCAAAAGCTCCCAATAAAAGGATTTATTCAGTTCAAGTGAGGAAGCCATCAACATATCTCATTTTTTTGCCAGAACTGGTTTTGTTTAAAAGTTATCACCAAGGTAGAATAGCCTTAAATTTGTATTTGACAAGAATGGACCAATTGGCGCTACTGGCCCGTTTGATCAAGCACAAATACCGACTCGATTCCTACACAATCTTTAAAAGTGTCTACTCAACCCGCCAACATTTATTTTTTATTTTGTTTCTCTGGTAATGACGTAAATTCGTTAGTTCTCGCCCAGTTTGATAAATGAAATTTCGTGTTTTCTTCCGAAAAGATAAACTGCATCCATCGATAATAATGACTGGACCACTTGATCTGTTATCTGAACAAGTTGGAAGAACGATAAAAATATTCGACAGCTTCGAGTATTTATGTCATATCATATTCCAAACCTTCATTAGTTTGATTCGACTTTTATCGATAATATCTTCGATATATTAAGTTGCGCTTGGCGGTCACAGCCAAAGAGTTGCGAATAAGTTTTTTATTCTTAATTCTATAAATTATTTTTATACGAAAACAACTATTCTTACTTTTAATTTTTTGAAACAAAAAATACGAAAAGACAATGTCTACGAGTGTATACTTCAAAAACTATCAAGAATTATAAATGCGAGCTTTAATCTTGAGCCAAAATGAGTCACATCATGCTATGAAATATTTCAGTTTATCGTTTCATAATAGACTACAATTTTTCCTTGCTGGTGGAACCCATATGAGTCTGAAACTTCTGCGTGGGTAAAAGAACAGTATAGAATAGCATAGAATAGAAAAGAATAGTGTAGAATAGAATAGAATTTTATTTCTGAAGACATAAAATATAGTACAGAACATATTCAAAATTAACATTCAGTAATCTATATTTGTTCCTATAAACAAGGATGTTAACTTCCTTTACCTAAATTAGTATAAAACTCATTTATGCTGTCAGAAGAACCTTCAACAAGGAAGGATCCAAGTCTAGCCTTGAATATATTCAGGGAGGGAGCATTTCTTAATGAGACGAAAGATGATATAATGATTTTATGAATAGTGTACCTACAGGATTAGGTGGGTTCCGAACTACCAATAAAAAAATACATTGAAATTAATGCGCATTGGAATAAATATTCCATATTTACATGAATTCAGTCCCATGAATAGTTGTGAATGATGATGCAATGATGTTATGAATGGTGTACGAAGAGGTTTAGGTGGGTTCCGAACTACCGAAAACTAAATATATACACTGGAATAAAGCTATTTTGAAATAAATAGGCCACATTTAAATGAGTACAGAATTTAACGATTGTTGTCCAATTCTGTATAGTTTTTGGAACTTAGCCTATACCCTATGCGCAAACGTCAAGCACATCCAGAACTCACCCCTGGAAAAAACTGTCATTCCCTTGTTGACCAGAGATCGCCGGAGCGATTAGCCCGATCTGGTTGAGGCCTAAGTCCGTAACCACCACCACCATAAACTCGAGGGGTTGTTTATTGATTTCGAGGGATGAAAAAGCATCCGAGAGGGCTGAGCTGTGCTTCGGTTGTGACGTACTGTCCTCTAGCATACTAAGCTCTCGTTCAACACATGGCACATAGACCTACTTCCACTGATCACTTCTCGAAGGGTAAAAGCCGTGTCCCAACGCCTTCTGTCCAGCTTCTGACTCACGTACGCATTGCTCGGACACGCGTGCACTTTGTCAAGTGAGGCCTACTTTTATGAATGATTTTTCAAAATGTGTCGAATTGGTTCATTCTTTGTTTTATTAGCTAAGCTAAGCTATAATTAATTTCTGGCATATCTGAGGGATGAATTCATGAGTTATTTAAAAACAAAATGTACAAAACCATGAAAATATCGAATGCCCACCTTTAAAGCCTCTCCAATCCCAATATTTTCAACATGAGGATACCAATACCATTATTTCCAACTCTAATCACTTATCAATCCTAATACGCCTATTTCCACCTTCAAAATATTTGCAATAAATTTCAGTAGGTTATGTTCATCTGAATTTCTATGACTTGAGAGTTTGGGAAGCTTCTATCCAAAGGATTGCCGCAGTTCTAGAATTTGTTGTAATTGAATTGAAAATATATCAATATAAATACAGTAATATATTAATGCCCGGTTTCCGAGTTGTTCATTAAGTGTAATTGATCATTAACCCATTGCTCCAGCATTGAGTTAATGGTCCATTAAGTTAATGAACAACTCAGAAACCGGGCATAAGATAGTCAAAAATATATATAGTTCCAAGCCTAATTCATCAGGAGCAAATAATGACGGTGGGAAGTATGCTGTGGATCAGTTAGAAATTGCAATGGAAGAAAAGATTGTTCAGTTTTTAGGAAATATTCATAATTAATATATAGAGGGACGATACATTCAAATCCACTCAATTTATTTCTAAACTATTGCTCCTGCACGCAATAGCCGATAAACAAACAACATCAGCAAAATGTTTTTCTATATATCTATCGATAATAAAATAACTTTATGGATGTGAATAATGATGAAATGATTTGAAAGGTGAACCTACAGTATTAGATAAGTTCTAAACCACCGAGTACGTGATAATTAGCAGATAAAGCTACTTATAAATGTAGAGGTGCTTAGAAATGGATTATCAGGTTGAAAAAATACCTTACTCAGTCGGAAATTGAACTCCAGACTCTATGTATCATTGTAATTTTTGTACATTATCTATTATTTATCAATATATATCTATTGTATTATATATTAAATTATTAGTAGATATAAAAGTGTCTAGAACAGAACCGCAAGCCATCAGACCAAAACAAAAAACTCTGTGCCTTTGCATGTATCTATAATTTATATTCAGTAACTATTATTTATTTATCATATTACATGGTTATTATTTGTAACTATAAAAGTATCTAAGAACAGAGACGGTAGCCTTCAGACCACAAAATGTTGGAGATGTGAAATTTATAAATGGCAAGCCACAGATGTTCGTTGGTTGGCAAGGAAATAGGACTGCAATATTGGATTTTCATCCAGACTGGAAAAAGATGTGCGATTACTTTTTTGGTTGGAGGGGGGGAAGGGAAATGAGCATGATGTCGTTGTTGGTGGCGCGCGGGGAAATATTGACCGGGGAGATTTGGCGAGCGTTCATTGGCTGGCAGCCGGCATGCGTGGTCAGCGGGAAGCCTCGCCATTGGTCAACCGAGCGGTCAGCTAGTGGTCAGTCACTCCCACGCAAAGCCACCCCACTGCGATGGCACTGGTCAAGGCCAATACAAACAAACCCCTGCTTCTCCTATTCCTTCCCATTTCTTGGTTTAGTACCCGAATGGACGAATTTCTGCCAAACCTTCACTTTATCGTGTTAATGCATCACTAACTTAGAATCTCATTTCATAAGTTCTATCCATAAGAACGCTGTTAATATTTTCCATGTAAATAATATCAACTAGGTCTTTATTCTTTGTGAGGTTCAAATATTGTATTTAAGCAATCCTTTGAGATATTTGTAAGTTTATCATGAATAGAACTAGTCTAATTATTATAATCTTACTTGTCAAATACACTAACTCAGGAAATAGTGTGTAGATCTATTGGTGGAAGAGGTTTTCACATATTTCTCTCTCAAAAATAGTTACTGAAAGTGAGTTTAGAGCAGAATGACGAAAGCAAAATGAAGTAATTATCCTGGTGATAAATTATCATGATATAGGCCTAGGATAAAACGTATTGAGTGGTAGATAGAATAACCTACTTAGCCTACTACATGAACTAGTAGCTCCTGGAGTATCTGGTGGGATAGAGAAAGGGAGAAAGAGGGAAGAGAGAAGAGATAAGAGAGAAGAGAGAAGAGACATGAGAGAAGTGAGAAGAGAGAAGAGAGAAGAGAGAAGAGAGAAGAGAGAGAAGAGAGAAGAGAGAAGAAGAGAGAGAGAGAAGAGAGAAGAGAGAAGAGAGAAGAGAGAAGAGAGAAGAGAGAAGAGAAAAGAGAAAAAGAGAGCAAAGAGAGAAGGGAGAAGAGGAGAGAAGAGAGAAGAGAGTAGAGAGAAGAGAGAAGAGAGAAGAGAGAGAAGAGAGAAGAGAGAGAAGAGAGAAAGAAGAGAAGAAGAGAAGAGAGAAGACGAGAAGAGAGAAGAGAGAGAGAGAGATTATTGATTAAATGTTTTATTTATATCCTGAATAGTTAGGGCCATTTACTTCCCTCTACCACTTAACCAGGCTGATACAATTACGTGAAACGTTCAGTAGTCCACTTCTACATGAGTACTTATTACTGAAAACATATTATTTTCATAAATAAAAGCAGTCAAATAAAATATATTTAATGTAAAGAAGAAAAAAGTCATGAAAAGAGAGAGAGAAACAGTCGAGAGAGAATAGAATATACTGGCTTTATTTTATACCTAGAGAGGAGAGAGCGGGTGAGAGAGAGTTCCACTGGATTCTGCGGTGTCGGCAGCAGGCAGGATGGCAGGCCTTGCGAGTTATTTTACTTGGTGGTTTCGATCGGAGCTGGAATAGTGTAGCAGCACACCATAAGTGTTGAAAGTGGAAAGAGTGTGCAACGAGGGATTAAGTCTCAAGTTGGTAATGGACAAGTTTCACGCACGCCTTGAAGCTGGTGAGAAACTTGTGACCCCCCACAACCCCCTTAACACCCCCTTAAATCCCCTCTACCCCCTTAACACCCCCTTGAATCCCCACCTTCTTCTATAGAACCCTGTAGTACCCCCGCATCATCTAGAGGAGTCCAGTTTTCAAAATCTACCCCATCCCCCAAAACCTCGCGTAACAACACGATGAAACTTGGTGTTCCGGGGGATACCCAACACCCCTAGTTGGGTTTTCCCAAAAACTCCCTTCCCATAACTTTTCTAGCCTCCAACACAACTGGCCTCCATCAGCGCAACTTGATGCCTACCCCAAGAACTTTGTGTGCCCCCCTGTGAGCTGTGAATCCCCTTTTGATACCCCCAGTGTTAACCCCCCCTCCTTTTTAACACCTCTCTCCTTGGGTAATGCAACTAATGTTACAAAACAGTCCAGCATCGAGAGCACCATATAGCTGCAGATACCCCTGAAAACTTCAGGGTTTGGGTTTTGTAATGAGCTTGTATCTTGTTCACTCTCAAGATGTTTGGTTTAATTTCTAGGCAAAAATTATTGTTAGCCATGCATCAAACTTTAGCGCTTATACTATACTCTATATTTTACGTAGTGTACTACATTGCTACTTATAGTTGTAATTCATATAAATACATTATTTGTGTGTCTGTTGTAATTCAGCTAAAATTCACTTTTTTCGAGATTGTAGATATTGTAAATATTATTGTATACGATAAAACAGCGTATACTTTGTGATCCAATTGATCCTTCCCTCTACAAATACAGGAATACTACACGTTAGACTGCGAACTTCGATGATTTCATGAAGAATCTGTTCTTTCAACATGTCAAATGCTGAATTTCGAAGACCTCATGTGAATAGTTCATTATAAAATGATGATGACAAGACCGGAAGGAAGCGAAACCTTGCTCCTCTCAACAATGAGGATGGAACTCACATTGTTCGAGGCCTGGACACAGATGAATTTTCCATTTGCAATTAATTTTAATGAGGTTAAAAAGTCTTCCAATGTCTGCAGGGGTCCAAACGCCTCGCACTTAATACCTTACACATTCTCCCTCATTCTCTCTCTCTCTCTGATATGCTTTCTATTTCTGTCGCACCCTCTACGAGGGTTGACTTTTTTGAAATAGCCCTTTCCCGCTGGGTCAGGCTTGGATGTGACAAGCTCAATGACATGGGATAAGAGTACAGGAAGATGGACATACTCATTCACTCCTTATTTTTCTTGCTCTTTCTCTCCTCATCTTTCCAACCACCTTCTTCTTCTTTCTCTACTTTTTGTTGTTGTTCGTTTTACCCTTACCTCAACATTCATAGATTGTTGTGCGTTCATTTCCAAGGAAACCTATTTCTGTGGAAAGTAGTCATTGTCATTGTTATTAAATTGTGAACTCTGCAGCTGATTAGAAAAAATGGCGTTTGACAGGTCCTGAGGTCGCAATGGGTGGCTTCAATTGAAATGTTCAACAACATCATTGTCGTAATCATACCCGACAAACCGAGGGGGTATACAGGATCATTAAAAAATATGGAATATCTCATATTGTATAAGGAGGTCTTTTAATAATTTGCACCCATTAATAATTTGATGAACTCACTTTTGTTTTAAAATGTTAAAAAACTCCATTCATCAACAATAATTACTCATAAAAAGTGGTATTAAAAAAAATCAATTAATTTTTGTCTTCTGCTGTTCTATTTGAATTAATTTTTGAAAAAAGTCCTGTTGAATTTGTACATTGGAATTTTATCAAATTCGAATTTTTGGAGATTTTATAGAGTAAATATAGTTTTCCAAGTACTATATTTTGTGTACAGTATATATGTGTTTGCAATTTGTAATAGATATATGTTATTTGTTTAAAAATATATACATGGTTATTATTGTTATTATTATAATTATAATTTTTTATTATTGTTATTATTATAATTATAATTTTTATTGTTATTATCATTATTATTATTATTATTATTATTATTATTAGCGCATGGAATTTTATTATGGGGTGACCCTTCACGGGTAGTTCCACCTCGCCGTTTAGTCATGTTATAAGAACATAGTTTTTCGTTTCAAAAGATGATTTTTTTCAAAAAGTTTTAGGAAAATTGTCAAAATTTAGGTTCAATTTTAAAAGGTTATATTCCCATAAGGTGATGTGTTCTGCACTATGATAATCAATGTTGAAGCTGTTTTTTTAATTATGATATTTTGAATAATGATGATTAATATGATGCTGCTTATTTTTCAAATAAAATTGTCCAATTTCAGGTTAAAAATACATTATTCTGTTCCCACCTGTTCTGCTCTATGATAATCAACGTTTCACCGGCTGACGGTCTTAGACCAAGCCGTATGGTGTATGTATTATTCTGGATATTTTGTTTTACATGCTATTGTTGATGAATGAAGCACTTCTTTGTTCTATATTTTATTCTATTTTATTCTATTCTATTTTATTTTATTTATTGTGACAAATTTACAACAAATGTGAAGGCGCAACAGACTCAAGTTATTATTATTATGTTCTATGATAATCAAAGTAGGAACTAAATAAAGTAGCTCATTTTAAACCCACATTTGAAGTAGGAAATCAAAAATTGAGAAATATCTAGACCTTTGTGAAGGAATGATAGGAAATCAGAAATTGTTAAGCATGGAGTTGTAGAGAAGTAAAGATAGAAAATCAGAAATTGTGAAACAGATAAACTTGGATGAAGAAGGGTAGGATGGCAGACGAATGGGATTTCGAAGGACAAATTTACAACAAATGTGAAGGCGCAACAGACTCAAATTATTATTATTATGTTCTATGATAATCAAAGTAGGAACTAAATAAAGTAGCTCATTTTAAACCCACATTTGAAGTAGGAAATCAAAAATTGAGAAATATCTAGACCTGGAGAAGGAATGATAGGAAATCAGAAATTGTTAAGCATGGAGTTGTAGAGAAGTAAAGATAGAAAATCAGAAATTGTGAAACAGATAAACATGGATGAAGAAGGGTAGGATGGCAGACGAATGGGATTTCGAAGAAGGACAGCAGAAACACGACTGGAAACTTTTCAACTTATTTCCACTTACATTGACTTCGATTTGCAGTTACAGCTTCCCCCACTATTGGTTCGACAAGTACAGTAATAGACAATGTGAGACAATCAAGAGCTGGCAATATATGGCCAATTTGAGACGAGGCCCAAACCCTCAATTGGGCCCTATCTCGCTTCCTATTTCTCTCGTTGATCTCCTCTCTGTCTCACACACATGTTAGCACTCTTCCTTCTCAACTTATTTCTCCAACCATCGAGATTTGTTGCCCCTTCTTTGCTGCTTCTGATTATATGTAGGCTGTGGTGCTACGGCTGCCAAATATTACCCCTCTAGCTTGTAACAAGCCGACATTCCACATGTCATCTTAATTTGCACCACCACTACCCCCTCTCACTTATATTCTTATATATCATTTATACACTATCTCTCTTCCTAGTTGAGTGGTCCCAGAAACAAACACAGTAATTAGAAAAAATAAGTTTTTTCCCCCGAGAATGGAAAAAGGTCTCTGACCTTTGCGTTGGTAATGTGTTTTTTATCGGAGGATGAAGCCCACATAGGTCTAAAACCTGTGCGTGGGTGATGAATTGGATGATGATGATTGACGAGTTGGACCTAAAGTTTTAGGTGGGTTCCGAACCACCGGGAAGTGATTTTACAGCAGAGAAGAGTCTTTTTTGCTGGCCAATTTAATGTTGGTATGTTGTTGATTGATGAGATGAACCCACAGTTTAAGGTGGCTTCGAAACCACCGGAAAGTTATTTTAAAACAGAAAACAGTGTCTTATTTTGCTGGCCAATTCAATTGGTCACCTTTACTAAGAGGGCCCAGGAATACGTTGCTTCTCTTTATCTGACTGATATCTGCTACGGTTCACGGCTATCACTTCTATATAGGGTTGAAAGTTGCTCAGAGATAAAAGGGTCTTGTAAGAAAGGGAATTAAATGCGAATCAGTAATTGTACTACAAAGTGAAATTTCTGGAAATGAACTGAAATTTAGATTTTTTAGTTAAAAATTTGTAAAGAAACCAGTGGTGGGCTGTGCCCGATGTATCTTTACTTTATTGAATTTCTAAACTAAATGTTTTAATAAATAGATGAAATACATGTACGACGGGAAGATAGAAATGAGATTATTTACATTGGATGAATGTGAATAATATATAATTTTAGCTATCATACAATATATATCTTTATCTATATCAATAACCATTATCTCTGAATAATAGCTATGATAGGGAGCCTAATATCCTTAAATATCATCACATTTCAATCAATCAAATCAAAATCAATTTAATTTTCTCTTCGTTTGACATGAAAAAACACATATAATATTAAAGGAAATTCGTACTCATAAAAGCAAAGCCGGCGCGTGGGTATGAGTCGAAGTTTTAATTTACAGATTCATTAATACATAATATGAATAATTTGTCACATATCATTTACGCAGAGGTAAAATTTAATACTCATATAGAAATAAAATCACAGGAATCCTACAAGTAGCATATCGTCAAAACCCAGCCAAAATTCTAAAATTCGACACACCAGAAGAATTCCACCAATATTTCTCGTGTAGGGCTCGAAAATAACAATCAGTGCTTCGAACGTTACCGAAGAGAACGTTAACAAATGTGGCCTGTCTAAAACATTCACGGACGAGCTCCATCAGCACTAAAAGTTCGCGGACGCAAATAGCAGGAATTTATCAGCAACGAGGATGGATTTGCGATAAATGCGACAAACAGTTTTTAGTGACAGTATGCATGAACTTTCCCCTTTTACTCCTCGTATGAAAGACCAGGCGTTGGTGGCCTCGAATTTGTTGTTTTTAGGGGGTTACCTCCCAAAACATGATACGCCCAATCAAAAACTGTGTTCCTCGCCTGGTCTGTCGCTTCATCATCAATCATTTCCAACAGCCAACTATCGAAAATTTTCCACAAAGACCGATTGTCAAAGACCAGAGTCCACATGTGTGTGTGTATGTGTGTATGCGTATGGAACACGCCAGCTGCTTTTCGGGGGTACCGTTAAACTATAGCGGGCCTCCGTACAAAATGGCAGTTTCCGTTCGAATTTGTTAGAAATTCTGGATGGTTTTTGAGCATAACTGCATGAAACGATCGGCTTCAAAGCAGTTTTTTGCTCCAAAATTCTCGTAATATTTTGATAGAATCGAATATCCAAATATTTACTGGAATGTTGCTAGAAAACAAAGAGTGCGAATCATAATATTACATAATTTCTCGAAAATTTTAAAATGTGATATTTGGGTGTTACTAAAAGCAACGGTGTTCAATACAAGCAATTATGATACTTGAGTATAAAAATTCTCTGTCCCCCCGAGGGACCTGAGGACCCCAGTGATCATCATCGATTATCAAATGCTTCAATGCGCAAGCATCCTTAGAGATAGAGACCAAAAACGAAGACAAGGTTTAAATAGAAAAACAACTGAAAAGTCAAGCTGAGAGTGTGACAGGGTTATGTTATGAAACCATAATCAATGAATTGACATTTTTAACTTTATAGAATTATTACAAAATAAGTTATTTTTTCTTCTCAGCTGTGGAACAGTTCTTCAACCTCAATGATGACTCAATAGAACTTTCGCAAAGAGAAGGGTAGCTTTTTACAGTTTTCTCAATGTTTCGTCACTAATTTCATTTATTTACTTATTTTTTCTTTTGTTACAAAAACACAATCAAGTGAAGATACAACAGGCACAGCCCACTACTGCTTTTTACAATTTTTCATTAGAAAATCCAAATTTTAGGTTATGTCAAAGGTGTTTAACTAGAAATTCCCCTTTGGAGTAGAATTACTGAGTCTCTCCAAAACAAGGATATCAATTCCTGCACCTTATAATTTAAGATCACCTATGATATATCAGGTTCCAAGATTTAATAATGTCTACGGAAAAAGATCCCTCCTTTATGAACTTCCTTCCTTATTCAACAAGCTTCCTCAACCTACGGGTTTAGCAGGACCCTACAATGTTCGTAAATTTTGAAAATAAATTTGATTGATTGATCGATTTAGAAGCGAAAAAGTCAAATCAATTTAGAAACAGTCAAATCATTCAAAGAAAGTGGATATAATTTTGAATTTTATGAGCAAACTTCAGGTTTGGAATCAGCGCCTTGAAATGCATATAACAGTGAATGAAACAATCCCAAACTTCTCATTAAGAACTACATAAAGCCTACCAACGGAGGCATCTAGCAAGGAATGTTCTAAAACCGAGATCTGTTATCGACTAGCTATGTATCAAGCAACAAGCTTCAACATTCCAAGGAAACTGATACAAGATATGTTCGATACGTAAAGGAAGCTGTCCTTTGTGATGTCCAGGCGCTGTTTGAGCGATGTTTAAGCGATGAATTGTGTGTCAGAGGAAGGAATTTGACGAGCATTGACGAACGGTGACAGTTTGGCATGTCGTAGCGTGCTATTGCAAAGGTACTCATGCTCCTTGGTTCTCTACCTTGGCCGTTATGTAAGGGTAAACTATCATAGGAGACAGAATGTCTGGAATGAGGGTGATAGTGACGTCATTTCACCAAAATTGAGGTATCATCAATGATTTGCGAGGATTTACTAATAAAAATTATTAAAAATTGCAGGATCTGAAGTGGAGACTCCTTTCTTTGAACTATTGGACAGTTTTAGTGCTTCATTTCTAAAGCTAATATCCAAATTAATATTATTGTTTCAGAAAAAAACATCAGTAATTATACTTCTAAGTGAAATTTCTGGTGAAACTTGGACATAACCTGAAATTTGGAGTTTTCAGATGCAAATTTGTAAAGAAAGCAGTAGTGGGCTGTGCCTGTTGTATCTTTACTTGATTGTGTTTATGTGATAAATGGATAAATAAATGAAGAATCTGTTGACCGACTAATTTTACTATTTACAATTTACAAACTAGATTTATTATTGTTTGTCTTTCCACAAGAATTAAATAACAATCCACAAGTTTTATCAGTACTTGAATTATATTTAATTTGTTTCTTCCGACTACTAATAGCTGTAAGACATTGAAATGTTTTTTTGTTGTAATTTATTTATTTAAGAAAAAACTATCTATCCATTTGAACATTACACATTAGTTTGATAATGGTGTAACAACCGAAACTAGTTTCTCGAAGTTTTAATGAATGTGGTTGTGACAATTTCGTCTTATTATTCATCATTACACAATGAATATTAGTCATGGTGATATTGTGGTAGTTATCCATAACGAAACTGATGTTGTCCAAACCACTTTAATTATTGAAACACGAGAGACTACAGTTTTGGCTTTTACATCATTTTCAATCTCAATAAAAGTGGCAGTTTGAAACAGTTGTTAAGATTAAAATGATGTAATAGTAAATGCAATAGTTTCTCGTGTTTTAAAACTGAAGTGGTTTGGAAAACATCATATATTGTCTTATAAATATATAACAATTGAGTATAATACATAAGAAGCTTTGGTTGACGTGCTTTCGGATCCTAGAGTCTTACCCACCACCAAAATTTGTACTTAAATTTATGGAAAAATCTTGTAGAAGTTATTATTTATAGATTGTAATTGTAATATGTATTTCGTAATTTACTTCAAATTCTTGTAAAACTTCTTATTTGTAGATTGTAGTTGTTATACGTAAATTCTAATTTATTAAATGTCATAAATGTGATTTGAAGATCAATAAGCAACAGGCCCCTGGTAGTTCCGTTTTTGCAGAAAACCAGAACACTTTAAAATATTTTCCAGGTTTTTTTTTTCAATTATTATTTGTGATCATTTTATGAAAAATTCTTGAAATTTGTAACTGTTATTTTTTGGATCATTATCCAACGGGCCTGATAGTTCCTTCCTTTCTCAAAAAGCTTTCCAGCTTTTTTCAATTATTATTTGCAATAATTCAATAAAAGAAATCCTTTATGTACCTCACCTGTCACCTATCCACTGTCATACTTTATTACCTTTTTTCTTTTATCATTCTCTTGTTACCTATCCTACTTTTTCTCGGCGCTCTCAGTCACTGTCTGTTACCTCCCTGTGAGAGATGTTAGTGGTGAATGTTATCAAATTAAGACAACGGAAGGTTGTTTGGCAGTTGGTGGCGGTGTAGAGGAGGGTGCCAAGTAGGGGGAGTTGCAATGGGTAAGGGGTGACCCCTTGGGGTAGTAGGGGGGAGGGCTTAGGAGGTAAAGGTTTTCTGAGCAAAATAGAAGGCCAAGGAGGTCCCGGTGTTAGAGCTAACAAGCCCCGAGGATGTGAGACTGAAGACCGGGAGTGCCCTGTCTCCCAGGGACCTACGATAATCTGATAAGAACATTAGAGATAGCCTTCAAGGCGTCCCTAGTGACGTCACAGCGTCATCAAGCATGAACTGCGACGCAATTTCACCTTTTCCGACATTTTCGTGAAATACACCTCGCCTTTCGTCCGGGAGTAGACATCTGCTCACTTACAGGGAGATGGATCCTGAATATTTTATGAATTGTTGGTGCTAGTGAAGGGCAATCTCAATCAATCCAGACAAATTCAGGGTATTGGAGGTTGATACCTAAGTTTATTCATCTATTACTATTGGGTGAAGAGGATATACTAAACAATGTAGCCCTTATACTCAACAATGGGTTATGACTTCATGTTTTCAGCTGGTGACGGTTTATACCTAGATTTATTACTTTGTTATTATATAATTATTATTTGTTATTTAATAATTATTTTTCAATGCTTCTGGAGCATTATAAGTACAAATTTCTCAAGTTATTCAGGTTCTGTACCAATTGAGTACGACCACTATAGCTATTATGTAGCCAACATATTTGAACTACTGCTAAATTACACCTACGGTTATAGACTACATACGATGCCAATCTTCTGAGGATGGCAATCTTCTGATGCCAATCTACTTGTGGTACAATATTTTTGTGCATCTTAATGCGCAAGTAAGCCAAATGATCAATGCAATAGTTTCAGATGATCTATGTCCTATTGAACGAAATTGTTAGACTATTAGATGATCAATTTGTATATTATTGTAATTTTGTCTCAACAAATAAATAGTTGGATAAATAAATATAACCACAGCCAATCAACAAATATGGGCAGTAATAAACTTACATCAGCAATAAAAGTCATATTATTAAAATAATAGTCGAAATTTCGTGAAAATAAATGTTTTAAGCTGTCTTTAGGAAATAGTATTTGGGCTAAAGTTCCCTGTTAAGTTCCCTCCCAAATTGCATGTAGACAAATGAATGAGTTTCAAATTAAATGTCTCTATTATTCCTTGTACTGATTTTTTCAATGTTCCAATAATAAATGTTATATTAATCTGCTAGTATAACTCTACTATTAATCTCGAAGAATGAGCGTAAAACCTGATTTTTGAGAGAAAAATTTAGTAACTATTTCATATTAATACCATACGAACAAACAAATAAAAAAATAATTGAGAATTATTATAAGAATAATTTCACCCCTACTAGAATAACAATGAGAATAACAAATAACCCCTGTTATAACAACATTAGTAACACACCGAGACAATAATAAATCTAAAAATAATATTACTTGTTGGATTCAAAATTGTTTAAAAATTTATGGAATATATCACTGTTGTCTTTATGCCAGGAAAAAAGTAAAATGAAATAATGAGTTGGAAATTTGTTGAATTTAAAATTGTTTGCTTGAAAAAACTAAGAAAAAACACCGATCAAATATCGTTGATCAATATTCACGTTTATAACAAGTTTAGGGAGACAGTTGCTTTGTATATAAAGTGGACAGCCAATATATAGGGTGGGCGGAAAAGGATATGGCCGGACCATTTATAGGTTTCGACACCCTTATGACCGACAAGGGAGGGAGCGGTTAGGGGGTGAGATGTGCGAGATGTCATGAGGTTAACGAAGGACCCGTGGCTATCGTATACACACCCCTTAAATCGCAGACAGGGGGGCAAGGAGGGGACCACCCGCCGATAATAGTTGTGGGGGGGGGAAGGGAGTGCCAGTCTCCAGGAAATGGGAAATTACTGACTCGAACCCTACGGAACCCTATCATCAATCAAAACTTCCGAATAATATAGGAATAATACAAGAGTAGCACACATGGTCTTTGCATGGTTTGGTTTGGTTATATTTGGTAGAAGTGGAATATTGAGTTTTTAATAAAAAAAGATTATAGAAATTCATCTTTTTTCGTAAAATATTGAAATAAGTATGCTACAGCTCGTTCACGTTGCTAAGCTTTTGCGTTGCTAGGCTTTGATCGGCAGTACAGTCGGGTCTAACTGAACTGCAACTACGATTACGGTCATGGTTAGAAGAGAAAAGGGGGAGAGAGAGAGAGAGAGAGATCGACTGAGTAAAAGAGAGGGATTGTGAGAGTGCAGGGACCTTAGAAAATTGAATAAACTATACGCTTACTCATGAAAATCGGATGGATTTCAATTTAAAAAAATTATTTTATATTGACGTAATATGGAAATACATTTAGGGAGGAGGTACTCACTATTCAATCAAATTTTGAGTAAAAATCCAGTGAAAATCATCAAATTTTGAATATCCAACAGATTAATTCGTTTATCCTTCTGTTTCTCACATTTCTGAAGCTTGATTCCTTTTTAAAAAAAAATTATTGGAGAAGGTACAAAACTTGTTTGTTAGTTCGGGAATTAAATTCAATTTAAACAAAATTAATAATTTGAGTTGTTATGTAATTATAATTGATAATTGTATGAAATAATAATTTGGAAAACCATTCATGATTATTTGGAAAAGCCAGTCGAGAAAGTGTAAGAATTGTGGAAGAGCGGAAATTCACAATTGGGAAAGTGGGTTGGATTTGGCTAGACTGAAATAATTATCGCATGAAATAATAATTTGGCAAATCTGTGATGATAATCTGTATTAACCACTTGAGTAGGCCTAAGTGATATGATGTTATCAGTTGCCTGGCGACATTAAGTTGTCATAGTTACGAAGTTGTTATGCTAAGTTCAAGATAATCTAGTTGTTTATTGTATAGTGAAGTTTTCAATCGATTAAAGCTCTAGTTAAGAGTCTACTTCATTTCACTTAGTGCTTTAAAATTGTGGAAAAAAGGGAATTCACAATAGGAAAAATGATACACGGTTAGTGTACGTCCACCTCTAAGTGATACACGGTTA
Source organism: Conomelus anceps (assembly GCA_948455865.1). Taxonomy (NCBI): domain Eukaryota; kingdom Metazoa; phylum Arthropoda; class Insecta; order Hemiptera; family Delphacidae; genus Conomelus; species Conomelus anceps. The sequence continues at coordinate 17,184,753 of OX418226.1, read as the reverse complement.
TTGTACATCGGCCACCTCTAACCTGCCAAGAATGGGGACGCTTTGAAGAGGTAAGAGTGTGAGGTGGGGTCAAGTAGATGCCGGGCAAAAACGATATTTCTATCAAGAACAGGTCTGGCTCTTCACTGGGCATGATAAAATCCCATTCACCAGCAGAAATAATGTCCTCTTCTTAAGAAACTGAACCGCCAACCACTGCACTATCTTCTTATAATTGCGTTTTATACGATTGCATGGGCTATTAGACCTTGTTCAGAGTCAGATAGAGTAAGGAGACTATTAAATTAAGGCAATATCAAATAAAAGCTATTGAGCTTCATATTATTTCACTTAAGTTTTGTCTCGTGTTACTGATGGATCACTTCTGAAGGCTTAGGACTGCATTTATGAACGGTCCTTCACTATCTCTTGACTCAAGGGACTCTTCCAATACCTAAGTAAATACTTCACATCTCAAGAGTCCCTCGAGGCACTGATGAAACGTTTACAAATACGTCCAGTATGTCAAATAATGGTAGAAAGAAGCGAATGATGATAAAATTATACTAGAAAACTCTTGATAGATGCAATAATAATAATAATAATGTGAATCTTGTAACCTAAACTATTTTTATAGGTATTTCAAGATCTCTCGATTCAAGAGACACTGGAGAACTGCTCATAAATACGGCTCTAAATGTCGAATGGTGGTGGAAAGAGGGGTTCGGTGATATAAAAAAATGATAAAATATCTGGAAACTATTGATGGATTTCCGAAGATGTTAATTGTTTAATAAAGGAGAGAAGGAAGGATACTAAGTTATCTATAAAACAAGGTAACAGAATTAGTTCGTAAATAGCAACCTCGAAGAAAAATAGAAGGATGTGCAGAAAATTCAAAGAATATGAGAGAAAAGGGTGAATAGATTAAAGAAAAAAAAATAAAGGACAGGGTTTGAGATAGATTTAGATAAATTAATGATAAAAACGAAATCAGATAGGAGAGAAAAATGTTACGTCATATTTCTGAATTTTCCAGTTCATGATGTTTATAATAAATATTTATGATGTTATGACCCATATGCATAGACACAAAAATGTTTGAATAAGATGATGTGGAATTAGTCACGTCTAGCCAGGTTAGGTTAGGTTTGGTTAGAAGCCCATATAGTGCACTTTCTCCAATTATTCAAATAGCAATATCAATTATAGAGAAATTGGAATATAAAAAATTATTATGTCTACACTCTAAAGTAGAAATTGTTGACAAAGCAGGAAAAATTCAGTCAAAGAATAATTAGTTTCTTGAAATGTGAAAACCGTAGGCACACTTACTCATAGTTTTAATTGGTGGTGGAAGATTGTCCCCAGTATCAAGTAAATGTTCTTAGCATGAACACAATTCCGGACATAACAATTTCCTGTAGAATTACTAGTTAATCACTAAGCTGCCTATGCCATATTATAGACATACATCTACGATGAATCTAAAATCATTACTAATAGCCTTCGCTTTTATCACTTATACACAAAGTCGATTCTCTAATTGATACTTGAAGATTTCAACTAGTATACACTGTACACACACGAAATTATGTTTTTGTTACACTTGATAGAAAGTAGCTACTTTCCATAGATTTGTCACGTATGGAAAGTGCCTCTTTTCCGTACTAGATCGGAAAAATCAGCTGACAAATAGCCGTACAAGATGGGAAAAAACATATGGCGTGCGGCAAAAATTTTTCCGTTGACTCACATTTATTTATAGATATAGTCAACTCATTACATTATATGTCCCCAATACCTGTCTCGAATATTATCCAGCTGATTGATTGCATTAGGCTACCATTATTATGGCTTATATAAATATGGGAATTCGCCCATCAAATTCTGAATTAAAATAAAGCAGCTAATTCAATAATTGTCTTGAATACTTTTGAATGTCTCGCATAATTATTATCCAGCTGATTGGAGCATGCCTTTCTATCAAGTGTAACAAAAAATATCGTACATTACACGGCTGTAAACTTTTGCCGGTTCTCGCATATTCACGTTTCTGCTCGACCGGGAAAACGTCTCTTTCCAGCCTAGTAACGTAATAATTATACTATTTTAATTAGTATACGAATTATATGAAGAAATAGTTAATTATTGCAATACAAAAAATATAATACACAAAAAGACATTTTAGGATTCACCATACAGTTCCTAAAAATAAAATTTATTTTAAAAGAAAAAATATTATAATATTGTTATTATTCTATTATTTTATGTATTATACTTTATGCTTTACACTGTTTCTCACAGTTTTATGTTTTGTAGTATTTTTTTCTTGTGTATGTACTACGGTACTGCATTTGTACTATTGTGTTTTTACAGCACAAATTCAAATTCACTTATACGAAAATGATTCTTTTGCACTAAATCCTTGAACGGTATTTAGAGAATGATTTTATATTATTATACTTCACGTTTTATTCTTTATCTCTCACACATTTGTGTTTCATAATTTTATATGACTTGTGTATGTCCTATTGCATCAGTATTGTGTTTTACACAAAAAATTATTCACATTTACTTGAACTAAAATTATTTTCTTGCACTAAATCCTTGTACGGCACTTTTAGAAAATGATTTTATACTATTATACTTTATTTTTTATACTTTATCACTCACACCTTCATGTTTTATTATTTTATATGTCTTGTGTATGTCCTATTGCAGCAGTATTATGTTTTTACGGCACAAACAGTTTAAATTCACTTAAATTAAAATGCACTAAACCCTTGTAGGCCACTTGGGAGACGTGTTATCGCACTGACACCAACCGCTAAACTGACCAAAAATCGTAAGGGATGCGAGGAATATGATTCAAAAGGTGACCGAACAATCCACCCCTTTGTGTTGACGTTCTTCAGCCCCCGCTATCGACAACACCCCCTTTCAACCCTATAGTCACCCCCCGTTCTATATATTATCCTTCCCTGTCTCTGTCCACCGACAAAATAAACTTCACTATTCAAGTTAAACCGTGTGAAAGTGACCCAGTTGAAGTATTTTCACCGTCGGAAGTTTTCAAAATATCTTCTACCTGAAGAGACCAAGAATGGATGAGTTTGTGACCTGTCAGTCCATTCATGTCTCATATCAGCTGGTGGAATATAACGGTATTATCTGTTGCATTCATCTTATAAGATCACACCTAACTTACAACGCGAATGGAATCTGGAGAAAAATGTTAAGTTATTTGCTATTAAACTCATAGATAATTTTTTATGAACAATATGAGTTCACCCTAATTTTTGTCTAAAACCTTTGGAGAATAATTAAAGGGTTCAGTAGATGAACGCGCCAACTAAGCAAAATTTAACTAACATGTTGACTAATTAAAATGCTAACTAACAATAACATTTTGAGGAAATGAGATCAAAGTATTTCAATTGTGACTTTCTGTCTATTCCTTGCAAGTTCTCATACTCAGCATAGATGAATTCGTCATATAATTATCATGTTCTTAATTCAATTAATTGGTTCAATCATTTTATTAAAAAAGATTATTCTCTGTACACTCTATTCAAAATCAAGATTTAATTGAGCTTATAGTACGAATTATGTATAATTTTATTATAATTTATGTATTATCATCGTTATCATCTTTATATTGGAGAATGATATTGTGGTAGATATCCGTAAAGAATAAGACATTTCAAAACAGCTTCAACTACTAACACACGGAATACTTTCTCAATACTTTCAATTCTTTTGATACTTCTTTCAATTTATTGAGATTGAGGTGCAAGTAAAAACCATAATATCTTTTTTGTTAGGAATAATTGAAATGATTGTAACAACGGTTTAATTTATGAGAGCCTCACCGTTTACCGGTAAATGGAATCTCACAAAAACTAAGGAGTCTGATTGGTCTATCCAAACTTTTAAACGTCTATGAATTTGTATAGACCAATTAGACGCCTTGGTTTCCGGTAAAATTCATTTCACCGGTAAACGGTGAGGTTTTCTCATAAACTCAACCAATATTAGTATTTTTCATTATCTTGAAGTTGGTTTCCATGTACAATCAATGTATAATAATAAATTTTGAAATCAATTAATTGCGAAAACTCCAATTTCCTGCTATTATTATTATTCTATTCGTTCAGTTCTATTTACATCATTTATTTATTTTTATCTACTCTACTTAATCATACAATTGTATTAATTTATTGATTCATTTTATTCCAAGAGCTTGTAATTCGAAATCACCCACTTCCCCATTCTGGTCCAAAATCGAATGATTCTCAGCCGAAATCTGCAAAATATGTATCTGCTTCTTTGTCATATCTCCATTCTTCTCAGCGAATGAAGTGAAAAGGTAACTGTGAAAAAGGACACACAAAGCAGGCATCAAAGGATGAACACACGGTCAGTGGATTGTTTGTCAACCAATGTTTTCTCACGATCTTGGAAGTCTATCGGAGTCTCGATCTTTCTCCATCCTTTCTGTCCCGCACTTCTTCATCCTTTATCTCTTGTTGTTATCCTGTGTCTGGTCCAGTGCTACCGGGAGACAGGTCATTTGCTCCAGTTTGCGATTTCAGTAGAAACGTCACCTTTTTGCGCATCTGACCTTCAGGTTTCACGGTTCCCACGACTCGAGATGCATCTGTCCACCTCTAGAACCCTTGCAGGTTCACCTTGGGCACTCTTTCATAATAATTTCAACATAGATTGAATCGTTTTTAAGTTTTTGTTTCTTCCCGATTTCACTTCAGAGACTATTTCCAACACAGAGATGTCTCTCAAATGTGAGGAATCACATCCGAGTAGATAGAGTAAATAAGATTAAAGAAAAGAAGTAGAGAGGGTGAGAGAAAATAAGAGAGATAGAAAGAGTAAGAGAGTGAAAGAAAATAAGAGAGATAGAAAGAGTAAGAGAGTGAAAGAAAGAGAGAGAAGAGAGAAGAGAGAAGAGAGAAGGGAGAAGAGAGAGGAGGGAGAAGAGAGAGGAGAGAAGAGAGAAGAGAGAAGAGAGAAGAGAGAAGAGAGAAGAGAGAAGAGAGAAGAGAGAAGAGAGAAGAGAAGAGAGAAGAGAGAAGAGAGAAGAGAGAAGAGAGAAGAGAGAAGAGAGAAGAGAGAAGAGAGAAGAGAGAAGAGAGAAGAGAGAAGAATAGAAGAGAGAAGAGAGAAAAGAGAAGAGAGAAGAGAGAAGGGAGAAGGGAGAAGGGAGAAGGGTGAAGGGAGAAGGGAGAAGAGAGAAGGGAGAAGGATAAGGGAGAAGGGAGAAGGGAGAAGGAGAAGGGAGAAGGGAGAAGAGAGAAAGGAGAAGAGAGAAGATAGAAGATAGGAGAGAGAAGGGAAAAGAGAGAAGAGAGAAGAGAGAAGAGAGAAGAGGAAAGAGAGAAGGGAGAAGAGAGAAGAGAGGAGGGAGAAAGAGAGAAGAGAGAAGAGTGTAGAGAGAAGAGAGGAGGAAGAAAAGAGAAGAGAGAAAAGAGAAGAGAGTAGAGAGAAGAGAGAATAGAGAAGATAGAAGGGAGAAGGGAGAAGGGAGAAGGGAGAAAGGAGAAGATAGAAGATAGGAGAGAGAAGGGAGAATAGAGAAGAGAGAACAGAGAAGAGAAAAGAGAGAAGAGAAAAGAGAAAAGAGAGAAGAGAGAAGAGAGAAGAGAGAAGAGAGAAGAGAGAAGGGAGAAGAGAGAAGGGAGAAGAGAGGAGGGAGAAGAGAGAAGAGAGAAAAGAGAAGAGTGAAGAGAGTAGAGAGAAGAGAGGAGAAGAAGAGAGAAGAGAGTAGAGAGAAGAGAGAAAAGAGAGGAGAGATTATATTAGATAAGAAAGAGATTAGGTAAGATTAGTGTAGGTAAGATTAGATCGAAAATTGTATGATTTGACTTCTATATTTTTGACTTGAAAATTCTCAAATAAAATTCAAAATTATATCTACAATGAATTATTACTGTATCTATAACAGTTATGTCTATCACTACTCTATTTAGACCGTTCTAGTGCTTCATTAAAGCAAATTCCATTATGAATATTCATCAATGGTACAGAATCAGAAATATTGTGCCTCAGAGTGTACTTTTCAGTGAAACCTGTCATAAGTTACAGTTAAACCTTTTAAACTTTTAGAACAGTTAAATCTGTCTCGATTAGACCTGACCTAACACTCAGATTCTTTGTGAAGAAAGCAGTAAGTTGTGGACAACAGTCCGTTGTATCTTCGCATTGATTGTATTTTAGTCGTGACAAATTAATAAAAAAGTTTACAAAGAGAAAATTCATAACAGCCGTATCAACTCATTTACAACCAGCCTTATAAATATCAATATTAAAATATTATTTACATTTATCACTTCATATGTTACTGTTATTTTGTTAATGTGTCAAAGTTTTTATATTTTATTCTATTTTCTTAATGTATATTGTCAGTTGTAATGAGAAATAAAGAATTGAAATTGAAAAAAAAACGCTTCGTATTTTACAATAATTTCTAGACTTTTGAGCATCCTCTACAAAGAAATTATGTGTCTGAAAGTAACAATGTGTCTTAAAGAAGTGTTGTCTAGAGTTGAAATTTATTCACTTTATAAAAAAAAGATGTATAGATTATATTTATAGAGAATATTCCCCAATAATTATTCCACTCTTGAGTTTCAACCCAATATTGAATCAAGTAGTAGTGAAACAGGTGTTGTTCTTTATGAATCACCTCTCTAATATCTTCCGATATGAAGAGAGAGGGAGTGAGAGGGAGGGAGGGAGGGAGAGAGAGAGTAAGAGATCCGGTTCCTGAATGTAAACAAATGCCTGATGTATTTCGTATGCTGATATTATGTAGCACTAATAAAGTCGGATTGACAGTTCACAGTGGCAATAAGAGTGAGTGAGAAAGGGTGAAAGAGGGTTTGATGAAGAAGATGGAGGAGGAGGAGCGAGAAGAAGAAGACGATAAAAAAGAAGAAGACGATAAAAAAAGAAGAAGACGATAAAAAAAGAAGAAGGACGAGAAAGAAGAGGAGTAAGATTGAAAAGGTTGATATGAGTGAGAAAATATATTCGTTTTCAATCAACCGGGCAAGATAATTCAAAAGTGGTCCAACTGATTGTCAAGCTCGCCATTGATAAGTTATGACAGTGAAGTCTTTCTCTTCTTTCTTTCTATTTCTTCCCGTATTTCTTCTTCCTTCTTTCTCAAGCGAGCGGAAGCACGCGCACTCCCCACAGTTCGCGAGGATCCTAGGACTGATCCAGGACCGACCAGGATCTGACTTGAATATTAAAATTATTGGACGTAAAGCACAACCTACTCGCGCGCACTCGCATGCACAAGCCGGGAGAAAGAAACGAAGGCCTATCAAGCATAGTGCCTTCTGGACCCAGTGATGTATGGCTAGCCGGAAAGCTTCTGGTGATTCATAAAAAGAAATAGTATGAGAGAAATGGTGAGTGGATGAAAGAAGGAAGGAGGTGTGGAGTGGGGGCGTGAAGGGGGTAAGAAGAAGAAATTAGATCAGAATGAACGAGAAAATAAGTTTGGAGACATAAGTGAAATAGTCTGTGAAATAGCAAAGAATACCAAGTGGAATAGAGACGAGGAAAACTTAAAGGAAATACAAATGTTTAAATTACTAGCCCCTGATTTTGTGACCCATTTTTTAAAAAATATTTTTTTTCACATTGGTTATTCTTCAAAATATCTTTTCCTCCTCTTCTACTTCTTTTTCTATTATTTAATCTTTTTTTCTGTCTTCGTTTTCTTCTTCTTCTTCTCCTTCTCCATCATCTCTTTTTTTGTTAATTTCCTTCTTCTCATATTCTTTTTCTATTTTTGAATTGATCATCTTCTTCAATATCCTCATCCTTCTTGTACTTCCTTCGACTTTTATTTCCTTAGTTCCTTGCCAGACTTCTTCTCCTCTTACCACTTCCACTACTACTTCTACATCTTCAACTCCATCTGTCTTCTTCTTCTTTTTCTGCTTCTTCTTCTTTCTCTTCTTCTTCTTCTTCCTCTTTTTCTTTTCTTCTTCTTCTTCTTTTTCTTCTTCTTTTTCTTCTCCTTTTCTTCCTTCGGTTTCTTCTTTTTTCGTCGTCTTTTACCGCTTCTCCTCCTTCATCAGACCTCTTTATTTTTCTCTTTCTTTGATACCTTCTTCTTATGATTCTCTTTTGATTCTCCTTCTACTGTTCAACTCTTCCTCTTCTATGTTTTTCTTCTTTCTCTTCCTCTTCTTCTGCTTCTCCTCCTCCTCTTTCTTCTTCTTCTTCTTCTCATCTTCTTCTTATTTTTCTTCTTCTTCTTCTTCTTCTGCTTCATGTTCTTCCTTTTCTTCTTCCTCTTCTTCCTTTTCTTCTTCCTCTTCTTCTTACTTTTTTCTTTCTCTTAATCTTCTTTTTTTTTTCTTCTTCTTCTACTTCTTCATCTCCTCCTTCTCATTTTTCTTCTTTTTCTTTTTCTTCTTCTTCTTCTTCATCTTCTTCTTCTTTTTCTTTTCCTTTTCTTCCTTTGGTTTCTTCTTTTTTCATCGTCTTTTACCGCTTCTTCTCCTTCATCAGACCTCTTTCTTCTTCTCTTTCTTTGATACCTTCTTCACATGATTCTCTTTTGATTCTCCTTCTACTCTTCCTCTTCTATGTTTTTCTTCTTTCTGTTCCTCTTTTTTCGCTTCTCCTCTTTCTCCTTTGTCTCCACCTCCCATTTTTTCCTCCTTCTCCTCCTCCTCTTCTTTTCCTGTTTCTTCTTCTTCCTTTTTCTTCTTCTTCCTGTTTCTTCTTCCTTCTTCTTCTTCTTCTCCTTCTCCTCCTCCTTCTCCTCCTCCTCCATCTTTTTTGTGGCGGCAAAGTAAAGACAACTCCCACACTCTCTCCACCTTCTCTTATATACTACATACATGCACATCATTATCTGCTGGATAAGAAGTGTAGTGTCTTCGTGTGTACTGTCTGTGTCCAATATGGCGCAACTATATGTACCTAACTTGGTCTCTGCAACTTTCTGTACAATTTTGCTGCTCTGAGTCCTTGCTGCATGCTCTCGACTATCATACCACTGAACTAACAAGAGGACAACACTGACAACAGTGGACCACGATGCTGTAATAAGCTGTATGGTCACAACGTTCATTGATTCAACACCAAATCCCACGTAACAATTCTGCGACATGTTGAAAAGTGTTCTTTCTCTCATTATCTGTGTCTTGTACGACACCTTTCTCTTACACGAACTTTTGTTACCTTTCGTTTTTTGAACTCAACACGTTTTGGTTTCGGTGCCAGACTTTGTTACTCTGGGAACAAATCTGAAGGAGATTCGATTCTTGAGAGTTGAGATTGAGAGTTTGATTCGAAAAACCTTCAATTGATGTATAACAAAATACAAAAGCCAATAAACATGACTCCGATTACATCAATTTTCATATAGTAGTTTATGCAACGATTTTATTTTACCCTTATTAAGGCACGAGTTAGATGTAAGTTATAACACGAGCGAATGCGAGTGTTATAAATATCTCACGAGTACTTACATACACTATTTTATCTACGACCACTAGTATACATTTAATTAAAACAATTTCATTTTACCTGTGACTGTCAGAGATACCTAACCTCTCATCTCAAATACGAGAAGTTATAGTAGATTGTTAGGTTAAAGCAGCTGGTGTAGAAGTTTGATCAAATCAACTGATAGTTTCACAATATTGAATTACGATATTGATTCCATCAAAAATGCTTCTGATTGGTCCAGAACCCGTGTTATAATGTAGAACCTGTTCTATAATGAGCTCATTATGCAACGGGTTTCAAAAAGCATTTCGAAAAGACAGCTGTTTTGGCATCAATTGTGAAACTGTAATGTATACATTATGACATGGTCGTAGATAAAATTCTATATATTATATAATTAAAATATTATATTGTATATTATATTATATAATATTACACCATAAAAGTGTCAAAAGAAGAGTAATTAATTGCTTAGAAGTAAACATTTACATAGCAGATAACATCGAGAACCATTTCTTTCTCTCCATTTTCACTACACTATATATTAATATAAATTACAGTTTAAATTAAATAATATATTAAATTAATATAAATTACAGTTTAAATTAAATAATATATTAAATTAATATAAATTACAGTTTAAATTAAATACAGTTTCTAAGTTACTAGTTGCATCTTTCAATCAGCATTGGGCGGCCCTGGTTGCGCAGTTGGTTGAAGCGCTTGTTTGTGATAAGATAAGGCTCTGGTTGACTTTGTTTCCTGCAGCCTTGGGTTCTAAACTCATTCATCTAAGAATGTTTAACATCGTTCACCTATTCACCTCATTACCCACGCACAAGTCTCCAGACTCATGTGGGCATCATTTTTAAAAAAATTGTTGACGAGTAAGGGTAGAAGCATAGAAAAATCAACTAAGGGAAGTGATAGCAGAGTGCCGTAGCAGGTATCTGTTCAATGAGAGATAAGCTATGAAACTCCTGGTCATCTTTGTAAGGATGACCGATTGGATTGGCCAGCAAAAAAGACTATGTTCTCTGCTGTAAAATCCCCGTGGTTCGGAACCAACTAAAACTGCAGGTCCAACTCATCAATCACCATTATCCAATTCATTACTCACGCACAGGTTTCAAAGCTATGTGGGCTTCATCCTCCGAAGAAAACTACTTAGTTTTCCTGGATAAAATATTGTGATAATGGGAGCTGTATCAATGATAAAAACTGAGAATAAGTATGAGTAGTAAGAAAAAGAGGAGATTATGAAAAACGGCGAAGAAAATAGAAGACAAAGCAGAAGACGAATAAAGAGAATAGGGAGCGAAATAAATTGAAGATATTGATTAAGGAGAGCTGATAACAAGAAAAGGAGAATTTGTGAAAAGCTGCACTTGGACTAGTGTGAATTCGTCAATGACTAATGTACACTGTTCCTTTGTCAGCTCTCAACACAACAAATGTTGTCTGAAAGAAAAACACAAATTTTCCAAGCGATCACCTCCTTTGTTGAAAAGCGATCGGTCAACCGTTTGAAGTTGGCGCAAAAGAAAACGAAAACTTGAAATGAAAAAGAAAAGAAAAAATAAAACTTGGATGTTTGGCGGAGAAAGTGTATGAAGGAAGGAAATCAAAACGCGGCGGCGAGGAACAGTGTACAAAAGCAATAGAGTAATAAATCATACTGATCTGGCTAGACCACCTTGGTCCAGTTCTGTTATTGAATGGAGAAGGGTTCAATGAAGGATGAACAAGAAAAAGGCGAAGAAGAAGAATGTGGAGCAATTGTGTGGAAGAGTTAGCCAGTTGTCCGCTGCTTATTCTTCCCATTCTTCTTAATCTTCTTCTCATTTTTGGCTTTCTTCAGCGACGACCCTTTCTGGGGAGGAGTTCTGTTGAGGTTAACAGTTCAAGCATCGGCCCACAACTTGCCTTTTCTTCTGTCCGAGTCCCGTGGGACTTATTTTTCATAGCAGAAGGGCTACTCTCGCCTATTTTCGGCCTGCTATCTCCCATTCAGCGTGGTCAATCCTTTGGATAATCGGTTCATCATCTGGAACATGATGTGTGATCGATCATGTCTTTCAACACTCTCGAAAGTGGAGTAGTGGCTGGTCAGAATGTTGTACATGGTTGCAACACAACACGAATAGTTTCAATTTTAGTTTGATTGAATAGGTTATATTCATAATTTAGAATGAGATTGTACAGTATATTAGTAAAGTCGTATTATTTTAGATTTTTTTTATTGCTGATGATGCCCACATGAGTCCGAGACTTGTGAGTGGGTAATGAGGTGAATGATTACACATAAATGCCTGACGGTGGAGCGGGATTCGAACCCACGACCACTTAAACGACAGCAAGCTGAAGTTGCGACGCCCCAACCAACTGTGCTAAGCGGTCCGCCTTTAGTTTAAGGATTTTATTTTTGTATATTATTGGATTTCTGTTATTGTATTTTAATAATAATCTTCAGAGTAGGTAACAGTGGAAAGAATACTGGAAATATGTTAAATGTACCCACTGCTGTTCGGAACTCACCTGAAACTGTAGGCATGAAGCATCATTCATAATCATCCAACTCATCACCCACGCACAGATTTTAGACTTATGTGGGCTTCATACAACAACAAAAAAGTGTGAAGAGAATTATTTGAAAGAACGAAAACAATTTTTGTAGAATAAAGTTTAGTTCAACAAGAAGAAGACTGGGTAGGTGGGAAGTGTACTAAAAAAATATCAAGGAAGTGAGTGTGAATGAAACAAAGGATGAAATGAGCAATCGATGAAGAGCAACTGGAAAAGAAGGTAAATAAAAATAATAAAAAGGGAAAAGAATGAAAGTAAAAAAGTAAAAAAGAGGATACATGAAAAATACATATAAAAATTCATCTTTAACCTTATGATAACTAAAACAAGGATGGTTATTTGTATTTTTTTGCTAGACTAAATGAAAAATTGAATCCGAAAATTCATCCCTCCATCTTACCTAGGCCTTCATCACAGTATTTTTAGTAGCTGGAGTCATAATTACCTGGAAAAAGAAGAAAAATTTAGTCAGTGATCATTATAATAAATATTACTGTTATATTACTTGATTTTTGAGATGAGCTGGACGTTCTCTTTTATCATTCAACAAGAATCGTATACAAAAAGGTATAAATTGACATATTTTGGAAATCAGGTACCACTACTTTTCTATAGCTTTCAAGTCAAAGTTATCAGTTTGATAGCTAAAATGTTCGGGAAGTGATTCACAACTTGAGATATTGCTGATCTTTCTGTTGCGAGATTTCCCCTGTACCCTACCTTCATTCCCTCATGACCTCCTAAATACAGTAAATTCAATAAAACAGTGTTGAAATGTCAAAGTGGATACAACTCTAAAAAGTTGAGATATTTTTGATATTACTCATGAATGGGAAGTGATAGCCGAGTGCTGTAGCAGGTTTCTGTTCAGAGATAAGCTACGAAACTCCTGTGCCATCTTTGTGATGGTGACCGATTGGATTGGCCAGCAAAAAGACTCTGTTCTTTGCTGTAAAATCACTTCCCGGTGGTTCGGAAACCATCTAAAACTGTAGTTCCAACACATCAATCACCATCATCCAATTCATTACCCACGCTCAGGTCTCAGACCTATGTGGGCTTCATCCTCCAAAAAAATATCATAATCACAACATAATTCATAATTATCATAACATCGTTTTTCGTTATTATATTCTTTATTTTGTACCAAAATATTGCAATAGATATACTGCAATAACAAAACAAGCAATCTGTATTAAGAAGTACCTCCAGTCTGATAAAACCATCGACTATTTTCATGCACCTGTTTCATCCAGACCTACGCACATTATTCAGGCTATATGCAGTAGACAGTGGAGGTTAGCCTTTTTGCCAACAATCACTCAAAATCACTATGCAATATTTATGAAAAATAAAGCCACATTTACATCTGAAATGAGCCTAGCCACCTGGCTTCTCAATAAACTCAACTCGGTGCATGTAATTTTTATCTGACCACAAAATAGTGTGGCAATCACAAACTCTTGAGTAAAGTACCGACACAGTGCTTATCTCCCAGGATACGTCATAATTGTCCGATCACGTTTCGTATAGGACCCGTCCATGTTGTCACGATGTCGCATGACAACAGATTGTGATGATGATGCTGATAATGATGTTGTTTTGGACCGACTTGCAGTCCCCCTCACATTCACCCCTCCTCACTCCCAACAAGGAGTTATGTCACTATTTATTGGCAGAAAGTAAAAATTGTGACACGGCCACATTCCGGGGAATAATAGTGTCGAGTCATTGAAGTATTTGCACATCTAGAGGTGTTGTCGTGCTACTGAACCCCCCCCCCCCCTCAATATGGCCGACTAAAACAAATGAAGAATGCGTGATGAAGTTATTTTTGAGACGACCTTGAAACGATTACGGAGGAAATGAGCTACTTGGTTTTCGTGGAATTTGCGACGATTGTTCTTCAGTGGTGTAGAACAAAAATAGTAGACTAATTGATATTTGACCGAACGAAGAAAGGTCTCTGTTTCATGTCGATCGTCTGTTTGTCTGTCTGTATGTCTGTCTCTCTATTTGTCTGTTTGCTTGTCTGTCTGTTTGTCTGTCTGTCTGTTTGTCTGTCTGTCTCTCTATTTGTCTGTCTGTATGTCTGTTTCTCTTTTTGTCTGTCTGCTTGTCTATCTGTTAGTCTGACTGTCTGTCTCTCTATTTGTCTGTCTGTATGTTTGTCTCTCTATTTGTCTGTCTGCTTGTCTGTCTGTTTGTCTGACTGTCTGTCTGTCTGCTTGTCTGTCTGTTTGTCTGACTGTCTATCTGTCTGCCTCTCTATTTGTCTGTCTGTATGTCTCTCTATTTGTCTGTCTGTATGTCTGTTTCTCTTTTTGTCTGTCTGCTTGTCTATCTGTTTGTCTGCATGTCTGTCTCTCTATTTGTCTGTCTGCTTGTCTGTCTGCTTGTCTGTCTGCTTGTCTGTCTGCTTGTCTGTCTGCTTGTCTGTCTGCTTGTCTGTCTGTTTGTCTGACTGTCTGTCTGCCTCTCTATTTGTGTCTGTATGTATGTTCCTCTTTTTGTCTGTCTGTTTATCTGTCTTTCTGTCTGTCTGTATGTATGTCTGTCTGTCAGTTTGTAACGCATCTACAGCTAAACGCGTGGACCAAATTCTATGAAATTTTGCAAGCATTTTCCTTCAAGGAATGTCCAGCGATGTATGTGTAAGGATTTTCGAAATTTGCTTGCTTTTAAAGGATATTATTGGAAAGGAAGAAAGGGCAGGCACTCAGTCCTTCTTCTATAGAAAACATATGACTTTTAAAACTCCATAATTTGAAATCGGAACGAGATTTCAAGATAGCCTTCAGACCCTTTTATTCATCTAGTTGAGCTTTCATATGAATCAAGTTATTTATTACAATAATATTTGTTTGAGAGAAACAAATCAATTTTATATTTCAATCAAGTATAATGAGAGATTACCAACAATTATACACATTTCATAATGAATGTAATGAAATTAATATAAGTTTCTATAAACTTATTAATCAGACAAATCTGATCTGATTTGAGTAATCAGCTGTCTGGAACAATAATATTAAGTACAGGCTCGATGATAATAGAAATGGAGCCTCGGTAACGTCCTACAAAGTAACTTTTTTCTGTAAACAAAAAAGAAATGGACTACGTAAATTAAAGCAAGGGTGAGGTCTAATGTTGATGATTGTGTTAAAATTTGTGATGGTGATTATCATTGAGTACTTCGAGTATGCTCCTCTGTGCAAGCACCCTTTTTCTTGGGCGTGAGGTCTTCTGATCACATAAATACTATAGTTTCTTAGTATGCATTCATAAGCTAATAAATATAAGTTTATATATTAAAAAAACTAGTAGTTCTGTAAAGAGAAGACCACACGCCTAAGAATAAGGGTTCTTGCACAGAGGAGCACACTCGATGTATTTTCTAGTAAAAACTCCTTCATTCAACTATGAATTTCCTCCTACCTGAAAATCACAAAAAGTATTGAAAGCTGATGAAGCTATTTATTATTTAACTTATGGTCTCCAATCAAAACTAAGCTTCAGAGAAATTGTCCAAGATTTTTAAGAAAAATCACAACATTATACCAAGAATTGGAAAGGAAATAAGACCTACAAGTAGCCAGATGTTATATCTGTAAGACCACAAAGATGCTGGTAATAATTAAACTGAGACACAGTGTTGACAGCCCAATCTTCGGTAGGTTCACAAAGAACTAAATAGAAATCGGCCAAGTCAAAAACCGTCAAGTAGGTTGGACTGTAATCAGCAGTCACATTTTTTCAACCCACATCTCACTGAATAATGTCCGTTCCGAATACACAATACACATTTCAAACTCTGGTAGCCTACGTCGCAGTTATACGATCTTTACTGGTCGGGTAGTCTCATTTCCATTCAAATTGTCTTTTCTTTTCATTTTTTTTTTTTATGTTGCCTCAACTTAATTCATAAGTACCCACGCTTAGTTTTTCGGTAGCACTTGACAGTGAAGCGAGTGCAATGAAACTTTGACGTAATTCTAATTTGGGATGAATAGTGAAAAGGTTGCTGACTTTTGAATTGACCACTGGTTTAGACATGAATAACAAAGCTGGTTTACAAGGGGTCTTTCGCATAACAATTTACAAATAACAATAAATTATCATTTAATTGTCAATACAAGTGAAAAAACATAGAGAAACAAAAAGTCATTAATGAAAAATACTAGGATAAAATTCAAACTACAGTAAAACCTGTGTAAGGCGGAACTCCACCGGACTGAAAAACATTTCCGTTTTGGCAGGTTTCCGGGTTAGACAGGGTGATCATACTGTACAAAATTCCAAGGGACCAGATGAAACATTCCGTTTCAGCAGGTTTCCGCCTTACAAGGGGTCCGTCTTAGACAGGTTTTTATAACTAGGAATATAAGTACTAAATTGACACTACTAGCAAAGCAAGCTTGAGCGCTAGCAGTGAGTTCATAAAACTGAACGAAATTAGCAAGAATTACAATCAAGAATTTACACAAAAAACGATAAATTATTACAATCAAGAATTTACACAAAAAACGATAGATAATTACAATATGGAATTTATATACTGTAAAAAATAAATAAGGTACGTAAATGTAAATTGCCTTTATTGGTGGGGAGACCTTACTGGTAGTTCCATCTCGCCGCTTGAGTCATGTTATTGGAAACATGGTGGACCTACAATAATTTTAGGTGCGTTCCAAACCACCGGAAAGTGATTTTACAGGAAAAAACAGAGTATTTTTGCTGGCCAATCCAATTAGTCACCCTTACAGAGAGGGTCCAGGAGAGCGTTGCTTATCTAATCTGATTGAACTGATACCTGCTACGGCTCACGGCTATCACTTTTCATATAACAATAAATGTTTACAATTAACATGTTTTTGCAGTAGCTATGAACACAATAGTTATTGATAAAACTGTATTGTTAATGTTTTGCAACAATTCTTATTCATCAATTTTCAAGTATTTCAATGGAGATTTTTGGAATTGACAAACATTGTTGTGAATGAAAAAATTTCTAAGTCTCTTTGTTCTCATGACAATGTTTACAAGGTCATATTCTGTCACCTTGCACCCAAACTCATTTCAATTCATTGGTATTTTTGACATTGCTTTTTAGGAAAAAAGGGAAATGTCGAACTAAAACGCATTGTCACCCAACTACAAAAGAACTCTCATTACCTCAGGTGGAGATTTATTCATTGACATAAATTAACAGTTTTTGTAGCTTTTGAAAATAATAGAAATTCGTAAATCGAGTGCTTATTATGTCATTGGTGAGACAGTCAATTTAGGTTGAAATTAACACACTTCGTTTCATATCACATGACATACTGTTGTTGTTTTTAAGTGGATTTGCAAAACACGGAAAAATATTATGAAACAAAATTGATGCAAAAAGAAAAGTTGACAATTCAAAACATTAGGAGGATTGAGAAAAAAAGGAAACAGAAATCAAACTACTGATTGAAAGATGAATCTAAGTTTAGATGTAACTAGCAGCTACCCGTCCTTCGTACGGATTATGTTTAGAAATACGACTAAATATGTTTCGGCTTTTTTGATAGCAACGATCATGAAGTTGTTAGCAGTTTAGTTAACAACTTAGGACGTAAACAATTCAGTGACAGTTATCAGAGAGAATATTTGAGAACAGCTGATTGATATATCATCATAAATTACGTGATTTGTTGTTGTTCTTATGTTGTAATAATAGGGTTGCGTGCTGATTGCGTACACCGAGGATTGCGTACATGGGCGTGTCAGCGAGGATTGCGTACATCTTTTACCTGTGAAAGATGACAAGGGTCGGCCATGCATCAAGAACATTTTGACAGGCGAGGATTGCGTACAAATCAATATGGCATTAATTGCTGGTTTTTTTCACTGAATTTTGTTGTCTACAAAAATTTGAGTTTGAGTTGGCCTTTCTATCTCGAGTACCTATCAAATTGTAGCTAGCTAGTAGCATATTTAGGTGAGGCTAGGTTAGGTTAGGTTAGGTTAGGTTAGGTCAGGTTAGGTTAGGTTAATACGCTATAAGTGAGGACTATAAGTGGAAAAACCAGCAATTAATGCCATATCGATTTATACAATAAACGGAAAGGAGCAAACTTATTAAGGACGGACGTTGTGATTGAATCTGTTAGGTGAGAAAAGAACAATTACTGTCATAGCGAAAAGGAGAAAATTCTAATCAAGGACAGACATTAGGAAACAAGAGAAAGCTGTACGCAATCCTCGCCTGTCAAAATGTTCTTGATGCATGGCCGACCCTTGTCATCTTTCACAGGTAAAAGATGTACGCAATCCTCGCTGACACGCCCATGTACGCAATCCTCGGTGTACGCAATCAACAC
This sequence comes from Conomelus anceps, assembly GCA_948455865.1. NCBI lineage: Eukaryota > Metazoa > Arthropoda > Insecta > Hemiptera > Delphacidae > Conomelus > Conomelus anceps. Next base: position 17,166,334 of record OX418226.1, on the reverse strand, counting down.
GTAATCAATAATAGTGCTACCTGGCGAATTCCAAAGAGCCTAACACAAACCGCACCTTCCTAAAATGTTAATTTTTGTTTTGATAAATTATTGAAATTAGAAAATTTTGTTTTTTTTTTCAACAAAGAAATAATTGATAAAACATAAGATGGGCTTTGATTCACCAGACATATGTTTCCTAAAATACTGCAATGCTCCGACTACACAAGTCTGCAGACAGCGTAAATAACGCCGCGAAGGGCCCACCATTTATATTCGAGAACAGCTGATTGATATATCATGATAAATTACGTGATTTGTTCTTATTCTTATGTGGTAATAAAACTTGGAAGAAATGTATCCAAAATCGCACAATACTTGGTTTTTAAACGTTTATTATTCTGTTAAAAAAAAGTTAATTTAGTTTTTCATAGCTAAAGACATTGTCAATAATGTTTTCAATACTATTCAATAACTAAAATCCCGATCAATGCTCTCGTTTTTGAGGAGAAGGCCGCGTAAAATGTATCCAAAATCGCACAGTACTTGGTTTTTAAACGTTTATTACTCTGTTAAAAAAAAAGTCAATTTAGTTTTTTTTATAGCTAAAGACATTGTCAATAAAGTGTTCAATACTGTTCAATAACTAAAATCCCGATCGATGCTCTCGTTTTTGAGGAGAAGGCCGCGTAAAATGCCTTTGGGGCCGTGACAGACAGACAGACAGACAGACAGACAGATAGACAGACAGACAGACAGACAGACAGAAAGTGAGATAGGACTATTTTCGGCTTATTTAATGTATAAAACGTAAAAATAACCAAAAAATATACAATTCTGATAAATGTACAGACAAAACTCTAATTTTATTTATATAGATTTCACCTTCTACATATTTTTCTCCTCTTTGTACTCTCTTTCTTCTCCACCTGCCACCTAGCACCTTCTTCTTCTTCACCTCCTACTTTTTCTCCTTCTTCTTCCTCCTCTTCTTCTTCTTCCTTCTTCAACTTGTAATTCTACTTCTTCTTCACCGCCAGTTTCTTCTTGTTCTCTTCTCCTCCTTCTTCTTCCTTCTTCTTCATCCTCCGCCTCTTCTTCTTTTTCTACTTTTCTTCTTCATCTTCTCCCTCTTCTTTTTCATTTCCATCTCATTTTTTCTTTCATATTCATCTTTATCTTATTCTTCATTAATATCTTCATCATCATCTTTTCCACTACATTTATCCTATCTTACTACTGTTCCAGTTCTTCTTCTTGCTGTTCTTCTTCTATTTTTTTCTTCTACTTCTTCTTCACCGCCTGTTTCTTCTTGTTCTCCTTCTCCTCCTTTTCTTCTTCTTCTTCTTCCTCCTCCTCCTCCTCCTCCTCCTCCTCCTCCTCTTCTTCTTTTTCTACTCTTTCTTCTTCATCTTCTCCCTCTTCTTTTTCATTTCCACTTCATTTTTTCTTTCATATTCATCTTTATCATATTCTATCCTTATAGGCCTAGTATTAATATCCTCATCATCATCTTTTCCACTACATTTATTATTATTATAGGGTGGTGATTGGTCATGCGGTGAGCGTGGTGTTCAAGTGATCGTGAAGTTCAGTCACGACCGCTCAAGACTGCGCTTGGATGGGTGACCGTGCTTCAATGACTTGATGTTACAAGCGTTATTATCACTTACCCGGTGGTTCGGAACCCACCTAAAATAGTAGGTCCACCATGTTCCCCGTAACATGGCAAAAACGGCGAGGTGGAACTACCCGTAAGAGTCTCCCCACCATTAAAAGCCATACGCTTTTTATTATTTATTATTATTATTTTATTATTATTATTATTATATATTTTTTTATTATTATTATTATTATTAATTTTTATTATTATTATTATTATTTTATTTCGTCATTTGAAACTGTGTTATTTTTATGAGCACATCTTTTACAGTGTATGACATGTCAATATTTTTTTAATCCTAATCCTAATTTATCTTATCTTACTACTGTTCCATTTCTTATTCTTCATCTTCTTCTTCTTTTTCTTCTTCTTCTTCTTCTTCTTCTTCTTCTTCTTCTTCTCCTCCTTATTTTATTCTTCTTCTTTTTATTCTTTGCAATCTCCCTCTTCCACTTCTGCTTTTCCCTTCTATTCTTACAAACATTACTTTCTCCCATACCATATCAATCCCATCCTATCCATCTTATCCCGCTTTTCTTCACATTCCTATTTTTCTCTTCTCTTTTCCTCACCATTTCCTCTGTTTTTGTCTTCTTCCTCCTCTCCTTCTCCTCCAATACATCCCATGTATGACAACTTTGCAGCCCGAATCTAACAACCCGATTTCTCCATTGCCAAGTATGTGTCAATGCATTTAAAAAAAGACACTCCGTTCCAAATCAAGGGCGTCACCGTAACTGTCATTCCCTGGCAAGGGACAAATTTCTCTTTCCTCAATTATTGTTCCATCTCTTAATATTTTCTCAATTTACTCTCATCATCTACATCTTTATCATCGTTTGTCTTTTACAGGCAGATCGAACTCATTCGAAGGCCATGATCTCATAGGCGACCCACCTAATTGGTTTCTGTATGCAAATAGACGTCTGTCCATCTATACGTGCATCCTCTATGCCATCGTCATCATCATCATCATCATCATCATCATCATCATCATCATCAAGGCAGGGCCATTAGGCACAACAATACTTCATTATACCCCGACGCATTCAGTCTAACATAAGCATAATGTCCGACTTGAAAAAAAAAACGACAAAACTCTGCATACATAACACAACACTATATAGGTATAGTCGCCTCTATTCGGTCCAATTAGAGTTTGCAACTAATTATTGAGAACTTGTAATTTGTATTCTGTATAACTTACCAACTATTTGGCGAAAATTCTGTGTGTTGCCATCCCACATCTATTGTAGTGTCCACTCCCAAACTCTATTATTCTACTAGACTTGTATGCAGCTCGTTGTTATTGAGATATGTGAAAATTTCAGAAATTTCATTCACAAGGACATTTTGTATTCATGTAGTAATATTGGGAGAGTTATTTCCGTTTGGGGGGATCAAGCAAGTATATTTTGTATTTTTTTAATTAAGGAAATAATAATTATTAATATGGATCAGAGTAAATCTAAAATTTGGAGCCAAAATTTGGCTCAAACGGTGCAGGGGAATTACACGAAAAATTGATCAGAATCGACTTTCAGAATGGTAATCAAGTTGTTTTAATTTGCTAATGAAACATATTCGTTGACATAACTATTATTTATTCATTGACATAATTCACATCGACATTTATTTTAATATACATTTATTTTAATAATTCACATTACATTTTTTTAATATATATTTTGATTTGACAGATTGGTTTTCACTTTCTTGCAAATTTGACGCCTAGTAGGATCGGACTCCTGGTGTTTTTTTAGGATAAAGCCCACATAGGTCTGAGACCTGTGCGTGGGTGATGAGTTGGGTGATGGAGAGTGATAATAATAATAATATCGTGTGACCTGGCTGGCTCAGGTCTGGTGTCAGAGTTATCAGGTCGCACCTGAATAAGTTCAGGGCCTCTGACGTGACTTAACGACTGTTTTTAGAGTGATGAGCCTGACCTACAGTTTTAGGAAGGTTCCGAACCACCGTTCAATAGTACATTAAAAGCTATTCGTTTATGAATTGATATATAAACTATTTATGTATTTCTATTGATGATTTCATGACTATTGAGAATATACATTTCTAGAGGTGATTTTTTGAGTTACATTAATTTAACACTATATTTTCACACCGCCTTATTGGGATACTCTTCAACATTCATAAACAAAATCATTGCAATGTTGAAGCAAAGGCTCTCCTCACTGTAACTTATAAACAAATTCGAATTATTCCTATTCAGTGGACTGGCTGTGAATTGGCTATGCAGATTTGTTTGTTGGATACATTTTAAACAAATGCATGGATAAAATCCTATGCATTGTAAAGCTGCCAAAGGCTGTGTAGATGTTGAATCAGATAAGAATCACTAGGCATCTGAACCACAAATCTCTCTATTTCAACGTACAACAGTAAAAGGATTGAGATAAGAGGTGAAGAGAAAATATAAGTAGATGGAGAAGAAGAAGAAGGAGGAGGAGGAGGAGGAGGAGGAGAAGGAGGAGAAGGAGGTGAAGGAGGAGAAGGAGGAGAAGAAGGAGAAGGAGGAGAAGGAGGAGAAGGAGGAGAAGAAGGAGAAGGAGGAGAAGGAGGAGAAGGAGGAGAAGGAGGAGAAGGAGGAGAAGGAGGAGAAGGAGGAGAAGGAGGAGAAGGAGGAGGAGGAGAAGGAGGAGAAGGAGGAGAAGGAGGAGAAGGAGGAGAAGGAGGAGAAGGAGGAGAAGGAGGAGAAGGAGGAGAAGGAGGAGAAGGAGGAGAAGGAGGAGAAGGAGGAGAAGGAGGAGAAGGAGGAGAAGGAGGAGAAGGAGGAGAAGGAGGAGAAGGAGGAGAAGGAGGAGAAGGAGGAGAAGGAGGAGAAGGAGAAGGAGGAGAAGGAGGAGAAGGAGGAGAAGGAGGAGAAGGAGAAGAAGGAGGAGAAGGAGGAGGAGGAGGAGGAGAAGAAGGAAAAGGAGGAGGAGAAGGAGGAGAAGGAGGAGTAGGAGGAGAAGGACGACGAAAAATAAGAAGTAGACGACGACGCAAAAAAAGAAAAAGTCGACGAAAAATAAGAAGAAGATAAGGAATAAGAAGCATAGAAAAATAAGGTGTTGGTGAAGCAAAAAGTGTAGCCTATGTAAGATAGACAAGTAGCGGCTGGTAGTACATTAAAAATGAAGAGCTCGAAGCTAAGCGACTACTCTAGACGACTCTACGTGTCGAATGTGGCTCTAGTGACTTTTGACACGCAGCAGTGCCTAGTCTATGCCTGCATAAGCCTGGACGCGCGTATTCTACGCTAATAACAGCGCGAATTTACCGTAAGAGGTGGCCGGCCCATAAAAACGCCATTAAAGAGGGATTAAGCCCCCAGCTGACTGCAACGGTTCATCGACCCACCTCGTCGTTTGTGGTGTGTCTATACTGGAAATGGAACGTAGCAAAAAAATGGTGAGTACCTTGGTTGAGATCAAAGGTAATGAAGATTGAATGTGGATAGTATGGGATGGACAGCAATTGAATCTTGAATGAGTGCAGGAAGTGTGTGTTTTTTATGTCAAATAACAATGAAGCCTCAAGCTATATACGTAACTCGCTTCGCTCGCCTCTGGACATCTGGGGGGAAAGATTTATAAAACTCGAGCAGGGTGAGGGAAGAATTTATACTATACAATTTCATCTTTCTTGGCCACGTAATACATGACAACTTCAAACTCGGACGTATGTTTGAAGAAATTTCAAAAAACTTCTGCTGTATGCTTCTTAATCAAAAACTTCAAATTTATAATGAATTTCAATTAATTTGTCAATTAGTTCTAGAAGAAGCCGCTAGAAAAACGTCAATTATTCTTGGGGTATTTTTGGTAAGTTTTCAAAACTTGTTCTTAGCACGTGTTTAGGGTCTTGGAGCATTGGGGTCTTGACTGAATATGTGTACAAAATTTAACCTTTTTGGCCTCGTGATTCTTGAGGACGCTATAAAAACATTTTAAACTTGGACTTATATATATGAGAAAACCTCAAAGACCTTTCTTAGTAAGCTTCTATATTGACTTCGATATTTTTTTTTTGTTAAGAACCTTGAAAACACACTAGAAAAAAACATCAGTTTCAGCATATTTTTTAGAATCCGTTCTTAGCACGCGTCTGGGTCGTCAACTGAACATGTGTACCAAATTTTACCTTTTGTAACGTAGTTCTTAAAAACGCTGAATAAGCGCTGGGAAGTCCTTAAACTGTTTATTAGTGTTATTTTGTATTTTTCGATTTTTAATAGTTTTTTGTTGTTATACCCTTGTCTTATGAGCCAATAGAATTTCTCTATTTAGGTATAATATTTCTACTAAAATTGAAATTTATTACCGACGAATATAGAGCTGCTCCTTAAAAACGAGGATATGAACATTAAACATTTTTTCTTATATTATTATCTGTCAATCTATATTGATTACCACGAGATACTTTGCTAACCCTAAAGTTAGGGTGATGAGTTGGCCTACAGTATTTTAGATAGGTTCCGAACCATCATCCGTATTGTATTTTTCTTCTGCAAGAGTTTAATACGCAGCTCACAGATTGATAAAGCTTATTTTTTGGAGACTCCAGTTAAGGTGTATAAGACAAGTCAGATTAACAATTATACTATCTTATACACTTTTTACCATAATTACTATATCAATTAGTTGAAGTGGGGCTTAATTTAGATATGAAACGAACTCTTGTACACTATAAAAAGCTTCAACTCAATATTTTTTCAATTGTTTTTAAATATTTCTATATTTTGAAGACTCTAAAAACTGAGGTAGCTTGTTGTACAGTTTCCTACCAATATAACTAGGTTTTTGTTTGAATAAGCTACTATTGTGACTCACTAAGTGATAATCTCCTCGGCTTCTTGTACTATAATCGTGTACGTCAAAATTTTGGTTAATATCACTCTTTTTTACATATAAAGTAGCTTCATACTCATGAAAGTTAAGTGAAAGAAAATTGGAGAAAATTTGAAATACAAGAATATTTTAATCGTGTACGTCAAGATTTTGGTTAGCATCACTTTTTTAAGTGATACGCAGCTTACAATTAGGTGTTCACATGTATTTGAAATCAAATTTCTCGGGCTTGTACTCATCCTCTTGTACTTACGTAAAAAATATCACTAGTATATAACTTACTGAACATGATGTGAACGATACCCTCAGTTCCCAGGCTATCATAACTTCCAAGTTCATCCCATTCAAATAAGAAATAACATAATATCTTAGCTAGGTCGTGCGAAACCTTTTCAAAACGTAACTCTGTTACAGTAGTAATTCCTCTGTTTAATAGAGACATCTACACTCAATAACCGGGCGAAGGTGGTGTGATCCTACACTTATAGAGTTATATAAGCTCATGCCTGATCACGCCCCCCTACTTATACACGCTTTACTTCTTCAACACCACATTTTATGTTTACTTCGAGTGTTATTCGTTCGGAATTTTACATCAAAAGTATTCCGCAATTTTACATTAAGATGTGAGGTGAAGTGTCATATTAAGGCAAAAGGCAAGGTTACTCCAATAAGTAGATATCTGACTCACGATTTAAATGTATTTTCAAAATTTATTCGCTTCAATAACTGTATAAATATGAATAATTGTATGATGTAGCAGCTCTATTACTCAGGGGGAAACAAATTGGTAACAAAATCATACACATAGGATAAATTCTAGTAATCGGTGAAATTGGATACCATGGTGATTGAAAAATAAGTTTACTTCATTCAAGAAAATAAGACTCTGTATATTATATACAGAGTCTTATTTAAAGTTATTATAACTTTCCTATCATAACTTTCTTTACTATTGAAATTTTACTGAGAGTAATCATATCAATTATTTTGTTTTAAGCAATATTATTTCTTTTATTATTTTGTTGAGAACCTATTGTTTATCACTTGCTTAATCTTCTTTTTATACTTACAATAATTCTTATAATCATGTCTTACTTTCATTTATCTATGTGGCAAAATGGATCGATGAATCTGTTGCTCCCACATGAATAGAACTTTAAATAAATAAATAATTATTCAAATCTACGTTATTGAGTATATAATATCTCTATTTCGTTATCTATGAAAATTGAGGTATGTAGAAATTAATAATAATTGGTGAGAATAAAGTTGAATCAGTTAAGTAACTCGTATTTTTGACTTGTCGCTTGGGATTCTTGTTATTTGATCTTGATGAAAATAAGAATTGAGTCAATCCCAGGTGTTTATCACGCCATCCTAACGGGCTCCCGTTGACTCAACAGATTAACACTCGACTCTAGTCACTCTATAGAGTCAACACTCAACTTACTCAACGTACTCACACCGACCAATATCTAGATAGAATATATAAAAAACAGAATCATACACAATGAATATATAGTTATTACATATATATAGAATGAATATATATTCTACAATATAGAGATAAGAGGAGAATATAAAGATAGGGAGAATATATAGATAGTAAAAACAGATATGTGACAAACGGGATGTAAAAATGTGACAAGGCGAGAAAGTTCGTCAAATTGAAGAGAGATGAAAATTACTAGAGTAAGTGAGTAGAGGGAGAGAAAATGAGTGACTAGGAGTGAGAGAGATTGAGTGAGAGTGAGAGAGACTGACTAAGAGAGAGACAACCACGATTGTCTAAGAGAAATGTGGGTCGTTGATGGGCGATGTCCATGATGGCTGAGAGATACTCATACAACAATCGCCCACCTTATGACCCCATAGCATCACACCGCCGGTGACCGGTCATTACCATGATGAGATGAGCACGCTATCTTTTGATTAGAAAAAAAGAGGAAAAAGAAGAAGAAGAGAGAAGGACGATGAAGAAGAACAGGAAGGAGGGGGATGAAGTGGAAGAGAAAAAGGAAGAGGAAGAGGAGGAAGAGGAGGAAGAGGAGGAAGAGGAGGAAGAGGAGGAAGAGGAGCAAGAGGAGGAAGAGGAGGAAGAGGAGGGAGAGGGGGAAGAGGAGGAAGAGGAGGAAGACGGGGGAGAGGAGGAAGAGGAGGAAGAGGAGGAAGAGGAGGAAGAGGAAGAAGAGGAGGAAGAAGAGGAAGAGGAGGAAGAGGGGGAAGAGGAGGAAGAGGAGGAAGAGGGGGAAGAGGAGGAAGAGGAGGATGAAGAGAAAGAGGAAGAAGAGGAGGAAGAGGAGGAAGAGGAGGAAGAGGAGAAGAGGAGAAGAGGAGGAAGCGGAGGAAGAAAAGGAAGTAGAGGAAGAGAAGGAAGAGGAGGAAGAGGATGATGAGGAGGAAGAGAAGGAAGAGGGGGAAGAGTAGAAAGAGGAAGGAAGAGGAGGGAGAGGAGGAAGAGCAGGAAGAGGAGGAAGAGGAGGAAGAGGAGGAAGAGGAGGAAGAGGAGGAAGAGGAGGAAGAGGAGGAAGAGGAGGAAGAGGAGGAAGAGGAGGAAGAGGAGGAAGAGGAGGAAGAGGAGGAAGAGGAGGAAGAGGAGGAAGAGGAGGAAGAGGAGGAAGAGGAGGAAGAGGAGGAAGAGGAGGAAGAGGAGGAAGAGGAGGAAGAGGAGGAAGAGGAGGAAGAGGAGGAAGAGGAGAAAGAGGAAGAAGAGGAGGAAGAGGAGGAAGAGGAGGAAGAGGAGGAAGAGAAGGAAGAGGAGGAAGAGGAGGAAGAGGAGGAAGAGGAGATAGAGGAGGAAGAGGAGGAAGAGGAGGAAGAGGAGGAAGAGGAGGAAGAGGAGGAAGAGGAGGAAGAGGAGGAAGAGGAGGAAGAGGAGGAAGAGGAGGAAGAGGAGAAAGAGGAAGAAGAGGAGGAAGAGGAGGAAGAGTAGGAAGACGAGGAAGAGAAGGAAGAGGAGGAAGATGAGGAGGAGGAGAAAGAGGAGGGAGAGGAGGAAGAGGAGGAAGAGGAGGAAGAGGAGGAAGAGGAGGAAGAGGAGGAAGAAGAGGAAGAGGAGGAAGAGGAGGAAGAGGAGGAAGAGGAGGAAGAGGAGGAAGAGGAGGAAGAGGAGGAAGAGGAGGAAGAGGAGGAAGAGGAGGAAGAGGAGGAAGAGGAGAAAGAGGAAGAAGAGGAGGAAGAGGAGGAAGAGTAGGAAGACGAGGAAGAGAAGGAAGAGGAGGAAGAGGAGGAAGAGGAGGAAGAGTAGGAAGAGGAGGAAGAGGAGGAAGAGGAGGAAGAGGAGGAAGAGGAGGAAGAGGAGGAAGAGGAGGAAGAGGAGGAAGAGGAGAAGAGGAGGAAGCGGAGGAAAAAAAGGAAGTGGAGGAAGAGAAGGAAGAGGAGGAAGAGGATGATGAGGAGGAAGAGTAGGAAGAGGAAGGAAGAGAAGGGAGAGGAGGAAGAGGAGGAAGAGGAGGAAGAGGAGGAAGAGGAGGAAGAGGAGGAAGAGGAGGAAGAGGAGGAAGAGGAGGAAGAGGAGATAGAGGAGGAAGAGGAGGAAGAGGAGGAAGAGGAGGAAGAGGAGGAAGAGGAGGAAGAGGAGGAAGAGGAGGAAGAGGAGGAAGAGGAGGAAGAGGAGGAAGAGGAGGAAGAGGAGGAAGAGGAGGAAGAGGAGGAAGAGGAGGAAGAGGAGGAAGAGGAGGAAGAGGAGGAAGAGGAGGAAGAGGAGGAAGAGGAGGAAGAGGAGAAAGAGGAAGAAGAGGTGGAAGATGAGGAAGAGGAGGAAGAGGAGAAAGAGGAGAAAGAGGAGGAAGAGGAGGAAGAGGAGGAAGAGGAGGAAGAGGAGGAAGAGGAGGAAGAGGAGGAAGAGGAGGAAGAGGAGGAAGAGGAGGAAGAGGAGGAAGAGGAGGAAGAGGAGGAAGAGGAGGAAGAGGAGGAAGAGGAGGAAGAGGAGGAAGAGGAGGAAAAGGAGGAAGAGGAGGAAGAGGCGGAAGAGGAGGAAGAGGAGGAAGAGGAGGAGGAGGAGGAAGAAGAGGAAGAAAAGGAAATGGAGGAAAAGGAGGAAGAGGAGGAAGAGGAGGAAGAGGAGGAAGAGGAGGAAGAGGAGGAAGATGAGGAAGAGGAGGAAGAGGAGGATGATGAGGAAGAGGAGGAAGAGGAGGAAGAGGAGGAAGAGGAGGAAGAGGAGGAAGAGGAGGAAGAGGAGGAAGAGGAGGAAGAGGAGGAAGAGGAGGAAGAGGAGGAAGAGGAGGAAGAGGAGGAAGAGGAGGAAGAGGAGGAAGAGGAGGAAGAGGAGGAAGAGGAGGAAGAGGAGGAAGAGGAGGAAGAGGAGGAAGAGGAGGAAGAGGAGAAAGAGGAAGAAGAGGAGGAAGAGGAGGAAGAGGAGGAAGAGGAGGAAGAGGAGGAAGAGGAGGAAGAGGAGGAAGAGGAGGAAGAGGAGGAAGAGGAGGAAGAGGAGGAAGAGGAGGAAGAGGAGGAAGAGGAGGAAGAGGAGGAAGAGGAGGAAGAGGAGGAAGAGGAGGAAGAGGAGGAAGAGGAGGAAGAGGAGGAAGAGGAGGAAGAGGAGGAAGAGGAGGAAGAGGAGGAAGAGGAGGAAGAGGAGGAAAAGGAGGAAGAGGCGGAAGAGGCGGAAGAGGAGGAAGAGGAGGAAGAGGAGGAGGAGGAGGAAGAAGAGGAAGAAAAGGAAAAGGAGGAAAAGGAGGAAGAGGAGGAAGAGGAGGAAGAGGAGGAAGATGAGGAAGAGGAGGAAGAGGAGGATGATGAGGAAGAGGAGGAAGAGGAGGAAGAGGAGGAAGAGGAGGAAGAGGAGGAAGAGGAGGAAGAGGAGGAAGAGGAGGAAGAGGAGGAAGAGGAGGAAGAGGAGGAAGAGGAGGAAGAGGAGGAAGAGGAGGAAGAGGAGGAAGAGGAGGAAGAGGAGGAAGAGGAGGAAGAGAAGGAAGAGGAGGAGGAGGAGGAGGAAGAGGAGGAAGAGGAGGAAGATGAGGAAGAGGAGGAAGAGGAGGAAGTGGAGGAAGTGGAGGAAGAGAAGGAAGAGGAGGAGGAGGAGGAAGAGGAGGAGGAGGAGGAGGAAGAAGAGGAAGAGCAGGAAGAGGAGGAAGAAGCGAAGGAAGGAGAAGAAGAAGAAGAAGAAGAAGAAGAAGAAAAAGAAGAGAAGGAAGGAGGAGAAGAACACGAAGAAGAGGAGGAAGAAGAAGAAAAGGAAGAAGAAGAGAAGGAAGAAGAAGAGAAGGAAGAAGAAGAGAAGGAAGAAGAAGAGAAGGAAGAAGAAGAGAAGGAAGAAGAAGAGAAGGAATAAGAAGAGAAGGAAGAAGAAGAGAAGGAAGAAGAAGAGAAGGAAGAAGAAGAAGAAGAACATAAAGAAGAGGATGAAGAAGAATAAGGAGAAGAAGTAGGAGAAGGAGAAGAAGAAAAAGAAGAAGTATAAGAAGGAGAAGTAGAAGAAATAGAAGAACGGATGAAGAAGAAGAAGAAGAAGAACAAGAACAAGAACAAGAACAAGAACAAGAAGAATAAGAAGAAAAAGAAGAAGGAATAGAAGAAGAAGAAAAAGAAGAACGGAAGAGAAGAAGTTCGGCAGAGGATAAGAAGCAGGATAAGACAAGACAGTGAACAAGAACAAGAAATTATGATGATTGAGAGGACAATGAAGGAGACGATGAAGATAAAAATTGGGAAGGAAAGACATAGAAGTAAAAACCAGAAGGATAGAAAGAAAGAGAAGATGAAAAGGAAAGAGAAAAAGAAGATCAAGAAAAAGGAGGTATGGCCTAGCCTCATCAGTCCGTTGCAATATGCCAATGACACGACATGACATGACATGACAGCCACACCAAAGCAACTGAATAGCAGTCTCTACTCCAGAATCATAACAACAACAACAACAACAACAACAACAATAAAAACATTTGTAGCAGCCTGTAATTTGACAACTCCGGGTCATTCATGCTCTCGCTCAGATATGTCTCACTTCTTTCCTTGTGATATACTTTTCAAATCTTCATCATATTTTTGTTCTGAAGTTCAGTTACAATAATATGCAGTATTATCTAGGCATGATTTTTTTATTGCGGATGATGCCCACGTGAGTCTGGAGACTTGTGCGTGGGTAATGAGGCGAATGGGTGAATGATGAGAAACATCCATGGCTTAATGAGATTCGAACCCAAGGCTGTAGGATACGATGCCAGCCGATCTTATCTTATCACAGACAAGTGTTCCCAACAACAAACATTTGCAACAATTTTTGTAATAAGTTGTACATGATTGTTTCATAGAAGAGCTGTTGAGTGTTAAAATACTTTTGGAGAAAAACACGGTAACATAATTCCTTTTCCACTGCCTTGGACGTAATTTTGTGAAAATGAACAATTTATTGTAAAAAAACATTGTCTTTTAAGAGTTCTCTAACCTCAAAATTCTATTCTCACTTATTATTCTTGTAGGTCTAACCAAATGTCAAAGTTGGTCAAATTTGCTCAAGTATATATACCTGTATATCGGCCGATATAAACCATTAATACAGTTCAATAGGCTAGAATTAGTAATTTACAACTATCAATACTAGTTTATTTTATATTGCTATGCAACAGGTCTTAGATTTGATGTAAAATCATTGAATTTTCTACTCTACTCCATTCCCTCTCTGGATCGGTTTCTTATTCTCTCTCTCTTTTAAATTAACTATTAATCACTTTATTCTAATCATTCATATCCTTTAAATAATTTATTCATTTTCTTTTAGTTTTAACTTTCATACCGTTTTTAGTTTAAGTGTTGATGAGAAGGAAATATCCTTGAAATATCCTCTTCCAAAATGGACATTTATGTGTTCAAAATAACCCGTTCCATGTAGATACATCACAATCATTTTGATGTAAAAACATTGAATTTTCTACTCTACTCCATTCCCTCTCTGGAGCGGTTTCTTATTCTCTCTCTCTTTTAAATTAACTATTAATCACTTTTTTCTAGTCATTCATATCCTTTAAATAATTTATTTATCTTATTTTAGTTTTTAACATTCATACTGTTTTTAGTTTACTTTAGTCAAGTGTTGATGAGAAGGATATCCTTGAAATATCCTCTTCCAAAATGGACATTTATGTGTTCAAAATAACCCGTTCCATGTAGATACATCACAATCATTTTGATGTAAAATCATTGAATTTTCTACTCTACTCCATTCCCTCTCTGGAGCGGTTTCTTATTCTCTCTCTCTTTTAAATTAACTATTAATCACTTTTTTCTAGTCATTCATATCCTTTAAATAATTTATTTATCTTATTTTAGTTTTTAACATTCATACCGTTTTTAGTTTACTTTAGCCTACGGTCAAGTGTTGATGAGAAGGATATCCTTGAAATATCTTCTTCCAAAATGGACATTTATGTGTTCAAAATAACCCGTTCCATGTAGATACATCACAATCATTTTATTTTTATCAAATTGCATCTCATATTCATATCGTTGAATAATTCTTTAGTTTAGCTTTGTAAAATTTATAGAACAATTACTGAACTTATATATTTTTAACTATCATAATCTAGAATCTAAGACTGTGCATTTTGTAAATCTACATGAATAAAGTAAATAATCCAATCTAATTTAATCTCTTTGTCATTTGATGACAAAATTAACCTTTCCGAAATCATTGTATGTATTAGCTCCAAAAGTTTATAAAAATATTTATAATATTTAATATATCTTATATCTATATTATAATATAATAGCCTATATCTATATTTATATAATATTAATATATCCAATATTTATAAAACTGTAATCATTCATATTTTATACATTGAAAATTTGCGCAAGTCATCTGAATCCTCTCTCTCTCTCTCTCTCTCTCTCTTTTTTTTGTTTTTTCTCTATGTTTTTTTTTTGGGGGGGGGGGGGGGGTATTTTTGTGTTATGACATGTACATGTAAAATCTGTCGCCTGCATCATTGGGGTTAGTTTCATGCATAAGCGTTTTGCATCAATCTATTTATGTGGTGATTTCATTTCATTATTTTAATTTTTCAATTTATTCAATCTGATCTAAATTGTTTTCGTTTATTTTATGCTCTGCTTGCTGATTTCTATATTATGTTAGTACTTGGCTTAATAGTATAGTAGTTAAAGTTATCTAAAAACCAAAAACATTCAACTTTTTATTTCTTATTTTTATGATTATATAATTATTATTTTTTCTCTTAATTATAATACGAACTCTTTTGTTCCTGGTCACAATGATTGTCATATGCTTTTGTTTTATTTTGTTGCAATAGGCTTAAGCCTGGCAACAGTCATCAATAAAAACAATCAATCAATCAATCAATCTCTCTCTTGTTCTCTCTATCTTTCTCTCCCTGCATTTAAACCATCTTACCACAAACTTAACTTTTCAAAGTTATGTCTTTACGAAACTGTGCTCATTTATATACAGTACATTATAAATTTGCGCAAATAAAATTATTATCTCAGCCATAATCTCTCTCTCGTTCTCTCTCACACACACTCTCTCTCTCTAATTTCAACTCACATCCTCTTCATTTTTACTCTTTTAGATCAATTTTTTGTATCCTGTTCACCCCAGGGGCGTTTTATACAGCGGACATGTAAAATAACATTGGACTGGAATTCAGGAATGGAAGATGCAAGGCTGGAGTTTCATCAACAGCACTGGCGCTGTGTTGTCGTATTATTTATATAAACGGATTCGTCTATTATGTAGGCACTGTTGATGCCCACAGGCATAGCAATGACACTGTTGTAAAAGCGTAGCGTCGTCCTATGTGAAGGGAGGCAGCGTACGTTTACAAGGTCCGTTTTTAATTCGTCCTGCCAATCCGCAATTAGGGGATGATTTGCGTTAGCGGTAAAACCGTTTTCTCTCTCTAATTCACTTCCTTTCTCTCGTACCTTCACTCTCATTCCTCTACATTCTCTCTTTCACACTCTCACTAGCTCTCTCTTATCTCTTCTCTCTTGTCTCCTTTCTCTTTTCCCTCTTATCTTTTCTCTTTTCGCTTTTCTCTTTTCTCTCTTCTCTATTCTCTCTTCTCTCTCCTCTCTTCTCTCTTTTCACTTCTCTCATCTCTCTTCTCTATTCGCACTTCTCTCTTCTCTCTACTCTCTACTCTCTTCTCTCTTCTCTCATCTCTCATCTCTCATCTCTCTTCTCTCTTCTCTCTTCTCTCTTCTCTCTTCTCTCTTCTCTCTTCTCTCTTCTATTTTGTTTCTATCTTGTTTATGCTCTTTTCTCTTTTCTTTTTTCTCTTTTCTCTTCTCACTTCTCTCATCTATCTTCTCTCTTCGCTCTTCTCTCTTCTCTCTTCTCTCTTCTCTCTTCTCTCTTCTCTCTTCTCTCTTCTATTTTCTTTCTATCTTGTTTATGCTAATTGATTATCAGTTTTCAGAAGAAACTATATATTAGTTTGTATTTTACAATTTTTCTAATGTACCACTCCTTTTCGAATCAGTAACAAATAATAATGAACTTGCAAAATAAGATCCTAATATTAGAATGTTCTGATAAAAATCAGCAGATCCTCAAAAACAATGAAGGCAACCTTAAAACTCAGTTTTCTTCACAATTCTGGAGATATTACAAAAAAAAATTTAAAAACTGTGTTTTAATACAAAATAAATTTATCGTATAAGATTGTGCAATAATTGTGTTTCATGAGAAAGCTATAACTCAATACTTTATCTTCTTACTTTTTTTATTGCATTCATTTCAGTATTTGAGCATTTTTCGGCTAGAGTATCACATCTGCTCTATGTAATATGTCTCTCATTGATAATCTAATCTTTGAGTATTCAAATTTTCAAGAATAATTTAACTAGTATGTTTTGTCTATCCATAATAAAAAATGTTCAAATATTATTTTAGTAGGATCTGTCCTCTTCAAATAATAGTAGTGATGTTTTATCAGTCAGTTACTGTAGAAATAATTATACAATCTATTTCAGTACACTCAGCAGGCTAATTAGTAACATTCCAACTTTCAGAGCGTGGCACACGGTCATCACTACCCCTACAGACTATGCTAGGCAACTACTTTTACGGGGCTGTTGTGCGGACTACATATCTGCCTCTTTTCAGGCGCAGCTCTAATTTTCAACTGATAGGAAGTTCGTGTAGTGCATTAACTATTCAATGCCTCACTCGACATCACCCCCGATGATGCATCGTTTGGACACATTCGCCGTGTTATTTCTCAAGAAGTGAAACAATTTCAGCGCTTGTCCACGTTGCAATTTACGAGGGCTGTCCTAAAATTAGTGGGTGATAACTAGCGGAAGTAGCAACATTGGGCCAGTAATGGTTAACACGTATTTTACATTAACGTTTTCCAACAGTTATTGTTGTCTTTGTTGGTGTGTTTATTTGGGAAATTCACATCTGGTGTGGGGTAGCACATTATTCTGTGACTACGTCACAGTTTCTATGTGACACAAACAGGTCTAAACTGAATATTTTACACCTTTCTCTTATCTGGAGCATCCCTTACCTATAATCACTAGATAAATTACTAACAAATTAAAAAAAATAATAATTTATTATAACTATGATTATATTTCTAATTATAATTTATAATTTTTGAAGTTAATGAAAATATATTATTTATTTATCTTACTTATAATGACTAGCAAAATTACTAACAAATTAATAAAAATAATAATAATTTATTTTTACAACTATTACTATATTTCTAATTATAATTATTATTTATCTTACTTATAATGACTAGCAAAATAACTAACAAATTAATAAAAATAATAATAATCCATTTTTATAACTATTACTATATTTCTAATTATAATTTATAATTTTTGAAATATATTAAGAGATATTATTTATTTATCACAATGCATCTTATTTCATATTCCTTATTATTCTATAATAACTTTATTTTTTGATTCTTTTTTTCCTTAGAAATTGAGGACGAATCGATTTAAATTCTTTCCCTTTTCATAAATTTTAATTATTTTCATGAACATAAATTATTTATTCTATGCTACACTGTTTAACAAAATAAGGTGGAGCAGGAGATAGTGGAAAATAAGGGGGTAGATGGGTAGGAGGGGAAAGTACAAAAGGAGGAGGAGTGGGAGGAGGAGGAGGAGGAGGAGGAGGAGGAGGAGGAGGAGGAGGAGGATGAGGAGGAGGAGGAGGAGGAGGAGGAGGAGGAGGAGGAGGTTTAAGTTTATGAAAACAGTTCATGATTGCAATCATATTCATTCCAAGATAATTATAACTTCATTTGGGAACAGAAATAAAGATAAATTGAAATAAATAGATATTTTGAGAGTAAATTCCGCCATAGTTATTGCTATGTTAGTGCTCAATGGAAAATTAATATATCAGGATTTTTATCAAGATTGGAATTGAATATTCTTATAGACATAATATTTGACCAATTTCAATCTTGATAAAAATTCTGCCATATTAATTTTCCATGGAGCATTAACATAACAATAACTATGGCGGAAACTACTCTCAAAATATATACTCTCATCTCTGCTGTAAAATCACTTCCAGGTGGTTCGGAATCCACCTTAAACTCTATTGTAACAATCAATATCATCCAACTCATTACCCACGCTCAGTTTTCAAACTTAGGACTTTATCCACTGAGGAAAAAACATTTTTATATTTTAATACCAATGAAATCATTTTTTGAATCATGTGACACTTTTTTATTACGTTTGCTGTGACCACAACCGGTTCTCATACTTTTTATCAACAATTCTTTCAACGCTTGATAAAAAACTGAAGTTTATGACGTCATATCTTGAAAAAATTGTACACCGGAGTGTCTGTGATATCAGTGCAAACAAACATTCTGACTTCCTTTTAGACTTAAAATCCTCCCCACCATTTCCTCTTTACATGTCATGAGCCTCCTTACGAATTTGAATAAATAAATCTCTAGGTGGCGACATACAGCAACAGAGAGAGAGAGTGATAGAGGTCATCACCACAATCATCATCATCATCATTATTATGATCATCATAATCATCGTCATCAACATTATCACTATTGTAACAGTCATAATGCATAAGAAACTAGCACTTCACTCGCCTGATATTTCTCCACACCTTCGTACTCGTAACCCCTTTTCTTTTTCTTCTTCTTATTCTTTTTCTTCTTCCTCTTCTTCTTTTTCTTTTCTACTCCTTCTTCTTCTTCTTCTGCTTCTTTTTCTTCTACGTCTTCTCCTTCTCCTCTTTTTTCCCTCTCCTCCTCCTTCTTCCCTTCTTCATCAGCCTTCTTCTTCTTCCTCCTCTTTTTTCATATTTTTTTCTTCTGTTCACTTCTTCTTCCCCTTCTTCTCTGTCTTCTTGCTGTCCCACACACTCAGTCACTCTTCCTCACTCACTCTCTCTCTCAACTCCTTTTATTTTTCTACTTCCTCTTCTTCATCCACCTATTCCCCTCCACCCTCTTCCGGCTTCTTTGGTCAACAAGAAGTCAAACCTTATCAGCTGTGTACAATAAAGTAATCAAAGATAAAACGTATACGACTAGAGATGGATTTTTACAGCACGATAGTGCCAGGCTTTACACCCATAGTTTGTACTTTGTCGTTACACGTGGAGGAAATAAACTTGTTGCCAGAACTACATGTAATAACTACAAAATTGTTTTGATCTACCATGTTATAGTTTAATCATGTTAGACGTGGTACCACATCTGTTTGTTAAATTAAGTGATATATAATAGAGATGATGTAAAAAAAAAATTAAAATTATTTAATAAATTTTACAGACTTATCATAATTTTATTCGTCTATAATATTACTAGTTAGGACTACAAATAATATCAGCATAATATACGATAATAGCAGCATAAACGATGCAATCCTTGAATGCTTCGTCTATGATAGTAGTTTTCCGTATAATAGGTTATTATTTATATGATTATTACGTCAATAATATTAATGGAAATTGAAGATCCTACTCCTTAACTACTGGTTTGAAAATGAATTGTTATGTTAACCTGTAGGCTACTGGTAACGAATTTGAATGACATGATGGACTTACCACATGACATCATCGTGCATATTTTTTGTACTCATATTGATCTTATGTTGGATGCTTACCTGAAAAGAAGAAAAATAGGACATCAGTGAAATGCATATAATAAGAAAACGAAACAAAACAAAAATTGGACATCAGTCCAAAACTAATGGGAAAAAAACTAGAAAACTTTGAAACATTTTGAAATTTGTAGAAAATTAATATTTATAGATTATTTCAAGATTATCAAACAATAGGAGGAGAATCTCTTTAAAATACTGTAACACTAACAACTAGAAATCTTAGAAAAATTTTCAAATTTGTAGAACATCAATATTTGTTGATAATTTCTGGTAAATGTGAGGAAATAGGAGTAGAAGAACCAAAAGAGTCACGTAATAAGATGGCTTGCAATTCCGTCATCCCAGATCAAAAATATCGATAAAACTCCACAACCCAACTATCGATAGTTCTTCCATCGATTTCGGGGGAGACTGTTCATTGTTTTCTTGGACTGTAACTGCAATAGTTGGAAGAAGGCAATGCACCCGATCAAAAATATCGACAATTCTCCACAACCCAACTATCGATAGTTCTTCTACCGATTTTGGGTGAAGTCGTTCATTCTTTTCTTGGACTGTGCCTGCAATAGTTGGAAGAAGGCAATGCCCCCGATCAAAAGTATCGACAATTCTCCACAACCCAACTATCGATACTGTAGTTCTTCCATCAATTTCGAGTGAAACTGTTCATTCTTTTCTTGAACTGTAAGTGCAATAGTTGGAAGAAGGCAATGCCCCCGATCAAAAGTATCGACAATTCTCCACAACCAAACTATCGATAGTTCTTCTACCGATTTTGGGTGAAGTCGTTCATTCTTTTCTTGGACTGTGCCTGCAATAGTTGGAAGAAGGCAATGCCCCCGATCAAAAATATCGGCAATTCTCCACAACCCCTTATCGATAGTTGTTTCATCGATTTCGGGTGAAACTGTTCATTCTTTTCTTGGACTGGAACTGCAATAGTTGGAGGAAGGCAATGCCCATTTGGCCTTACACGACTCATCACAGCGCTTGGAATTGATCCAAAATGTTGCCGCTACCCCTTCAGGCAACATAAATTACGGACCTAAAACTTTAATTGACTCTTATAACAAGGAAAAGTTTCCTGCCGTGTCAACGCCTTTCAATTTCCCCGTACCGATCTTTAGACTACTGTAATGTCATGTTATTCATTACGATTCCTCAAAAAAGCAAGCAATTTGTCACATTAGATTTTTTAATTAGAAATTCATTGGTTTGAGATACGACACTACCACCATTTTCTATTTTATTTTTGAAAGAGTGAATAACAGATCATGGAAGAAATAGTTGAAAATATTATTATTGAAGTCAATGATGGTGATAGGACGGATAATAGCCGCGATAGCCGCTTGTGATAGCCGCGAGCCGTAGCAGGTATCTGTTCAATCAGATAAATAAGCTGCGTTCTCGTAGGTCGTGTTTGTAACGGTGACCGATTAGATTGGCCAGCAAAAAAGACACTGTTCTCTGCTGAAAATCACTTCCCGGTGGTTCGGAACCCACCTAAAACTGTAGGTCCAACTTATAAATCACAATCATCCAACTCATTACCCACGCACAGGTCTCAGACCTATGTGGGCTTCATCCTCAAAAAAAAAAAAAATAATGTTCAATAAATGAATACTCCCAGGTTAAGAGAACAAGGGAAGGTAATAATGACAGAGGAGATGATAGAGACAATAATGAAGGATATGAAGATAGAAAAAAAAGGGGGGAAGGGTAAGAAGAAGAAGATGAGGAAGAAGAAGAGAAAGAAGGAGAGGAGGAAGAAGAAGAAGAAGAAGAAGAAGAAGAAGATGACGGTGATGATGATGATGAAGAAGAAGGAGACTACGACAAAGAAGGAGAAAAAGAAGAAAGGAAGACGAAGAAGCAGGAGAATGAAAATGAAGAAATAGGGAGAAGAATTAGGAAAAAAATGAAGAAGTAGGTAGAAGAAGCAGGAAAATAAGAAGGAGAAAAAGACTAACCAGATGGAAGAAAAGCAGGAAGAAGAAGAAGAATAAGGGTAAGGAGAAGAAGAGGCTAAAAAAGAAAAAGAAGAAGCAGGTTGAAGGAGGACAAAGAAAAGAAGAAGTAGAAGGATATTAGAAGAAGAAGGAGATAAAAGAAGAAGGAGATTAAGAAGAAGAGGAAGAAGAAGAAGAAAAAGAAGAAGAAGAGGAGGAAACAGAGAAGGAAAACGAAGAAGGAAAAGGAAAAAGACGTATAATATGATGGAGAAAAAAAATAAGATGGTGGTGAAGAGGAAGACGACGAAGAAAATAAGGGGAAGAAAAAGAAAATGATGTAGGTGAAGAAGAAGACGACCAAGTAAATAATAAGAAGAAAAATAAGAGAGGATAACGAAGCAGGTGGAAGAAGAAGAAGCAAAAATTGAGAAGAAGAAAAAGGAAGAAGAAGGGGCTAAAAGAGCAGGTTGAAGAAGAACAATGCAAAAAAGAAAAAGAAGAAGGATGAAGAGGAGGAGGAGGAGGAGGTGGAGAAGAAGAAGTGGAAACAGAGGACAAAAACGAAGAAGGAAAAGGAAAAAAGATGAAGAAGAAGATTGAGAAGAAGAAAAAGAAGATGATGATGGAGAAGTAGAAGACGACGAAGTGAATAAGAAAATGACAAAGAGAGGATGACGAAGCAGGTGGAAGAAGAAGCCGGAAAAAGAAGAAGGAGAAGACCAACCAGGTAGAAGAAAAGCTTGAAGAAGAAGAAAAAGAAGAAGAAGAAAAAATAAGAAGAAGAAAGAAGAAGAAAAAGAAGAGAAAGAAGAAAAGGAATAAGAAAAAGAAGAAGAGAGAAGAAATTGAAGAAGAAGAAGAAGAAAAAAAATAAGAAAGGGAAAAAGAAGAAGAGAGAAGAAGAAGAAGAAGAAGAAGAAGAAGAAGAAGAAAGAAGAAGGAGAAAAAGAAGAGAAAGAAGAAAAGGAATAAGAAAAAGAAGAAGAAGAAGAAAGAAGAAGGAGAAAAAGAAGAGAAAGAAGAAAAGGAATAAGAAAAAGAAGAAGAGAGAAGAAATTGAAGAAGAGGAAGAAGAAGAAGAAAAAAATAAGAAAGGGAAAAAGAAGAAGAGAGAAGAAGAAGAAGAAGAAGAAGAAGAAGAAGAAGAAGAAAGAAGGAGGAGAAAAAGAAGAGAAAGAAGAAAAGGAATAAGAAAAAGAAGAAGAAGAAGAAAGAAGAAGGAGAAAAAGAAGAGAAAGAAGAAAAGGAATAAGAAAAAGAAGAAGAGAGAAGAAGTTGAAGAAGAAGGAGGAGGAGAAGAAGAAGAAAACGAAGAGAAAGAAGGAAAGGAATAAGAAAAAGAAGAAGAGAGAAGAGAGAAGAAGAAGAAGAAGAAGAAGGAGGAGGAGGAGGAGGAGAAGAAGAAGAAGAAGAAAACGAAGAGAAAGAAGAAAAGTAATAAGAAAAAGAAGAAGAGAGAAGAAGTTGAAGAAGAAGAAAAAGAAGAAAGGGAAAAAGAAGAAGATGATGAAGAAGAAGAAGAAGAAAGAAGAAAAAGGAGATAAAGTTGATGATGATATAGTCATCAATGCGTTCTTCTCACGTTTGCACAGACTGACAGACGGACAACCGGTTCCGAGACTGTCCAATGGTTTTGCTTCATTTGCCAAGATCAGTGATCAGTGGACAACGTTAATTACATGCTCAGTTGTAGCTGGCCTGTTGCCTGTTGCCTGTTGCCTGTTACCTGTTACCTGTTATGTATTATATTCATGCAACTCGTCAAAAGTAGGAGGCACTTCTATTAAAGTAGGCACTGATCGATGTTAGGTTAGGCCAAGTAGCAGATGATGAAATGCAGTCAGTATCGGCAGAGGCAGCCATCTATCAAACAGTCACCAATAATTATTGCCACTCTCAGGTTTCCGGCTGCAAAAGGTCACTGGGTGGATGGGTGACCACTGTGACTTTTAATTATTGGATTGTGGGAGAAAAATTAAATTGATTAACACCTAATAATGGTGAAGCCCAAATATATTAGAAGCAGAGGAAATTGAAGACAGTGGGAACAGTGTTTTGTCATCGAAATCATTTTTTTTTTCTAATATATTATATATATTTTTATATAATATATAGAGGAAGAAGAAGATAAAGGGGAAGCGAAAGTAAAAGAAGAAGAAGAAGAAGAAACAGAAAACGAAAACGAAGAAGGAAAAAGAATAAGAAGATGGAGAAGAAAATAAGAAGTTGATGATGAAGAAGAAGAAGAAGAAGAAAAAGAAGAGTAGAAGAAGAAAAAGAAAAAGAAGAAGAAGAAAAGGAGAAGGAAGAAGAAAGAAAAACGGGAACAGTGTTTTGTCATGAAAATAATTTTTTTTTTAAATATATTATGAAGAATAGGAGAAAAATGAAAAGAAGAAGAAAAAGAAGGAGAAGAAGAAAGGGCAAAAACTAGAAGAATAATAAGAAGAAAAGAAGCAGGAGAAGAAGAAAAATAATAAGAAGAAAAGAAGCAGGAGAAGAAGAAAAATAAGAATAAGAAAAGAAGAAAAAGAAGAAGAAGCAGATGAAGGAACAGGCAGAAGATGAAGAAGATGACTTGAAAGAAAAATTTAAAAAAAAGAGGAGAAGAAGAAGAAAAAGAGAAAACAGAGGATGGAAACGAAGTAGGAGAAGGAAAAAAGAAGAAGAAAAGAAGATTATGGAGAAAAAGAAGACGAAGAAGAAAGTAAGAAGGAGAATGTCGACGAAGAAGAAAAGAAAAGAAGATGAAGAACTAGGTAGAAGAAGAAACAGGAAGAAGAAAAAGAAGAAGAAGTGGAAGAAGAAGAGGAAAAAGAAGTGGAAGAAAGAGAAGGAGTAGAAGAAGCAGAAAAAGAAGAAGAAGTTGAAGAAAAAGTAGAAGAAGAAAAAAATGAAGATGATTAAGAGGAAAAAGAAGAAGGAGGAGGAGGAGGTGGAGGGTAAGTGGGAGAAGAAGAAGAAGACGAAGAAGAAAAAGAAGAAGAGGATGAGAAAGAAGGATGAGAAGTAGGGAAAGATGAAGGAGAAGGAGAAAATTATGAAGAAGAAATAGAGAAGATTATGGTGGTGAAGAAGAAGAAGGAGAAGAAGAAGTGGAAGAAGAAGAGGAAAAAGAAGTAGAAGAAAAAGAAGAAGTAGAAAAAGAAGTTGAAGAAAAAGTAGAAGAAGAAAAAAAATGAAGATGATGAAGAGGAAAAAGAAGAAGGAGGAGGAGGTGGAGGGTAACAGGGAGAAGAAGAAGAAGACGAAGAAGGAAAAGAAGAAGAGGATGAGAAAGGAGGAGGAGAAGTAGGAAAAGATGAAGGAGAAGGAGAAAATTATGAAGATGAAAAAAAGAAGATCATGGTGGAGAAGAAGAAGAAGAAGTGGATGAAAAATAAGAATGATGAGGAGGAGAAGAAGAGAAAGAAGAAAATTAAGAAAAAGACGAAGAAGAAGAAGAAGGAGAAGAAGAAGAAGAAGAAGAAGAAGAAGAAGACATAATGGCACCAAGAGACTGCATTAATTGCAGGAGACTCTGAAGTCTGAACCCATTGCTTATTTAAGCCAGGCGTGACACTTTCATCACTTTTTGGTAGTTGATATGAACATTTTTACAACAATCAATTCAGCTCAAGAACCTGCTCTGAAGCGACTAGTGACGCACCGTTCTTATCTTTCGGGGAATGCTTTTGTGAGTACATCAAAATTTATGTGATAATATTCTACAAATCAGAGGAATCGAACTCATCACTCAAAGTATTTCCGTTAAGGGTCGGCTGTAGCGCGGCCATGTTGGATTTGTATCTCCATAAGAGCAATGCTAATTTCGAAACCATATAACTCACCTATTTATAATCAGAAAATTACTGTCAATGTCTTATTTTGAAGGTTTGATTATGCTCAAGCGACTTTGCTTTCTGAAAACTCATATTTCTTCCACTGTTTGTTCTAAATAAGCATTTATGAGTCATGAATTTATTATTTTATTCTGACGTTTGTGATATAGATATCAAAAAATGACAAAACAAGTCCTCTCCGTTATAATGTTTTTCATGACAAGGAATTTTTTTCTCAAGTATTGCTTCATTTGTCAAGTTTTTAAATGGTTTTTTGTAGAGGTATGTTCAACAAAATAGCTGCTGTTCGGTCCACTCAAAATAGACTTGCCTATAAGCAGTACCGTTGACAGGGAGCGCCAGTACGCGCAAACACATACAATAGTAACTGAAACGGCAGTGAGTGGCCTTGAAGCTAGTTCGCAAATAGCAGTCTCCCTTCCTTCCAGCACAGAGAATATTCGTTATCTTATCTTATTGATATCTTCTTCTTCTTCTTTGTTCTCTCTTCTTCCATCAGTCCGTTGTTGATCGGTGTAGCGTCAAGGGACATGTATCCGGTCGTGCTGAATTGATTTTATAAGTTTTAGGAGCAGAACTTTTCAAGTTATGGGGAATAAAAAACGTTCGAAGGTCCAAAAAGTTAAAAGTCGGGGTGGTGAAAGGTTAAGAGAGTGGAGAATTATGAATGAATGTATTGTAAATAACATTGAACTTCGAAAGACACTTACACCCAAAGAGCCTTCTTCTCCAACTTCACCACCTTATCCAATTTCCTGTATTTTGGGAGGAAATTATGTTGCCCAAACTAAGTAAATTTTACTACAAATAATGTCTATTGCCTGAATTAATAGATCCCAGGCATAGACGCAATATGCCAATCAGAGAACCACGCCATATTCTTGCAGCAATTTCAACAAAACAAATAAAACAATAGACATTTATAACTTGTTTAATTTATTAGGGCAAGTTTTTGCACATCGAATTGTAAAATATTTTCTGGTTAATCAATACTTTTATCAAATAATTGTTCATTCTTCGAAGTATTCAATTTTACAGAGTGTACAGTATTAAAATACTGTATACACTACTTTGTTTTTTGGAATTAATTATTTTTAAATATTCGATGCAGTCAAATTCAGATATTGCTGCAAAAGGTGTGCAGTTACCCTCGCAATCGTATGTGATTTTCATAAATAGTTTATTAGTCTAGTAAATAGTTTCATTTAGTCTATGCTTTTGAATAGCTTTGCTCATATTCTTCATATAATTGCTTCATATTTTTGAAGCAATAATGAAGTAATAGCCATGAATAATTTTTTCTTTTTATTAGGACAATTTTTTGCACGTAGATCGTAGAATAAATTGTACAATATGTTTTGGTTCTTCAATACTTTTATCTAATTATTGTTCATTCTTGGAATTATTCAATTTTACAGTAGTATACAGTAGTAAATATAGCCTACAGTACTTTGCATGTTTCGGAATTCATTCTTTTTAAATATTCGATGCAGTCAAATTCAGATAGTGCTACAAAAAGTGTGCAGTTACCCTTGCACTTGTATGTGATAATCATAAATAGTTTATTAGTCTAGTAAATAGTTTCATTAATATAATGAATGCACAAAAATGGCCATTGTCGTAACAAATTAGGGCAAATTTTTGCCCTAATTTAAGCTGAATTTTTGCAGGATGTTAGTATACATTGTACTTACTCGAAAAAACCAAAGTACCGACCCCCACACCGCTTGCTTCACCCACCAAACCCCCTCTCAACATTACAAGAGCAGTACTTCAGTTAAAGGCTTATAAATCGGAAAATAATTAAGGTATCATTGTGATTCTCATCTCATTTATTACTTAAAACTATTCTATTAAAAATTGTCATATACATTTTCTAGATAGCGTAATTTTTCAGCAAAAATATAGTTTATAGAAAAAAATGTCACCACGAACCACAAAAATCAACTTCAACTGATCATATCTTTTTTGCTATCGCGTTATTGGTTGTGCCATTCCTTACAAAACTTATAGATAATTTAATAAGCTTAAAAATGATGTGTCTATTGATTACTATCGTCCAAGTTATGGCGTCATAGTGAATGATGAAATAGTAGCGGACACCGCGTCGCCGAACCCTACAGCACTGTGTATTGCATGGCGCTTGGCTATCCAGCCCAACCCAATAAAGAATTATTGTCAGACAAGCAAGACTATAAATGCCAATTAATAGTACACGTTTAAAAGTAAATTT
The DNA here is from genome assembly GCA_948455865.1 of Conomelus anceps. Taxonomy (NCBI): domain Eukaryota; kingdom Metazoa; phylum Arthropoda; class Insecta; order Hemiptera; family Delphacidae; genus Conomelus; species Conomelus anceps. Next base: position 17,138,735 of record OX418226.1, on the reverse strand, counting down.
TCCGAAAAGTCCCCAAAAATCCCCCCTTGGCTTTTCCCCCAAGCCCCCTAAAAGTTGAAAATTTTTCTAGTCATTGGAAATTCGATATCTCTGTAACTAACCATCGAACAGAGTTCTATCAACTAGATTTTTCATTATTTAGGGGGACATTTTTGTACCGTATGTCATTTTGATGAATTGTTGGATGAGAGATTTAGCGAGGAGGGGGGTACCCCTTCGCTAACATCTGTCACGCTCCATACCTTTATGTTCTCAGCTCTTTGTGGCTATTTCAATTCATATTTAAAATGTCATATTTGACCGATAATTTGGAATTCTACTTGAAAGAGCAGTATAGGCTTCCCCTATCATACATGATTTTGTAAAATGATGATTTATCATTATAAATAGTTATAACTTGTAAACTACTGAAGAATAAATAGCAAAATTTGTCTCAAACTGTAGGCATCATCTTTTTCTTTCATACCCTCAGTAAGAGAACTGCTGGAAACACATTACAAATCAGGCTAGACAATTTTATATGTAGCAAAAATTTTGGTAATTTTCCAGGTTTTCCGATATTACAGCCACGCCATGAGTTAAACAGGGAATAAACAGGATCCCTCTCTTGTGGACAATACAATTACCCAAAACTGGGTACCAAGGGCAGACATGTAGCATGAATAGATTCTAAGTTATAATCATACATAAAGTTGAAATTTCAATTTTTGTTCATAATCTTTCAACATTTTGAATTACAATAACTCAAAATTCATGCGTGATACAAAGATGCCACTGGTATGCTTCAGGGAATTGTATTGTCTAAAATAACTGTGTCCTATTCATTTTTTGTCCAACACATTGTACTATTAAGAAAACCTGGAAAATTACCAAAACCCGTAAAATTTTGGCTACATATAGAATTGTTTAGTTTGATTTAAAATGCGTTCTCAGTGGTTCTCTTACTAAGGATATGACAGAAAAAGATGTTACCTACAATTTGAGACCAATTTTTCAATTTGTTCTTTAGTAGTTTACAAGTTATATACTATTTGTAATGAAAACTCGTCATTTTCCAAGTACACTTCAGGGCGGTAATGGACGAACTACGGCCCGTGAGCTAGCCCGGAACATGATTTCGAGTGAACACTAAAATCACAAATGCAAATTGAGTTATAAGAAATATATGAAATATAATGTAGAAAATATATTTTTTTCTTTGCTAAATTAGAATAACGTTTACTTATTCATTCATCTTTTCGATTTCGCAGTACAATATTATCGCATCTCAGTTTGCTCTCAGTTATAATCATGAATAGGTTCTAAGTCTAGTAAATAGTTTCATTTATTCTATGCTTTGGAATAGCTTTGCCCATTTTCGCGGCTCAACGTAACTAATTATTCGATCGTAATTAACAATAATAATATATTTATGAAGTTTATTACTGTATTTTTAGATCAAAAATTTCATTTTCAAATATTAGTGTTAATCTATAACAATTATTGTTATTCGTTGATATGTTTATTTTTTTGTATACTTTTTTTCTGCTCACAGAATTAACTGTTAGATATTTTGATAGATATTTGAGTTCAGGTAAAGTTATTTGTTATTTTTAATGGATGATTGATCTGCATTTTTATTTTTGCCATCTTCTCGCTGTACATGTACATGATTTCATATTATTGACGTTTTACTATAAAGTATATCCTAGATGATTAGATGATTTTTATAGCTTAGATGATTTTTGGGCAATATTATAATTTTTCAATATGTTCTTGCAAAGTTTCTGTGGATTTTGGGTCTCAAACAATATCTATTCGTAAAGCAATAAAATGATGTATAGCGTATAGCTTTAGAGGAAGCCGGAATGTCAACAGTGGCAAGATGCAACAGATAAGAGTGCAGTAACCTTGTCTTCCTGGGGTGGTGGATGGCTCTTCGCTCTATTGTCTCTTCTCTCTTCTTGTGCGCTCTCACTTCTCACACGCACACAAAGACAAACCTTACTCACACAAATGCCAGTGATACTGTACTCTTTTTAGTTTGAAACTAGTTCGTTCATAACTTGACAGATTCGCTACTGTCGATTTTGAAAAACATTCTAGCTACAGCCGACCCTTAATATCTGAAGATAAATAAAGAATTCTCAGTAGAAATGGAGAATTTGTAAAGGGAATCTGAATTTTCTAATTTTATTATGTGGGTTATCATCTGTCACAAATGAGGAAATCTTCACAAAGTTTAGTTAATAATAATAATAATTAAAAAATCTTTATTTGAATTTCTACATGCAGTATTTTCATAGTTTGAATGGTTATTTATGTATTAAGAGCGTGAAGCGCGACTTTATCGCTCGAGCCAAAACATTTACTGCGCGACGCGTAGCGGAGCGCAGTAATTTTGCGAGAGCGATAAAGATGCTTCACGAGCGAATTACATACAATATTATTCCTAAAACTGCAGTTATGGACTCCAAAACAATAAAAGCTTGTAGTTTGTAACATCACAGACCGTGCGCGGATTTGGTTAGCGTACGCCATTGTTGAGGTTATGTCAATTTCACGGAATCTGTGATCCACCAATGAGAAGACATCAAAATCAAAACAGAAGCGTAAAGAAAACAGCTGGCGAGCGTAAAGTACTTTACCGCTTGCGGAGCAGTAAAGAGGTATTTTACAATTAGTTTTCAGTACGTAAAGAACTACTTTACGAGCAGTTGTAGGAAAAATAATAAATTCTTTTACAGCTATGGACTGCCAGGAGTTGGCTTCTGAATAATACTGTCATACAATTTTTTCTTTTTTTTCTTAGTTTAGTTTTTCTACACATAATTTTTTTCTTAAAGAGCAATCCTCTTTGTTCAATAGCACTGGAACTGGTTCAGGTTTAAATTTAATGTTCGACTACTTTTTAATTGTTATACAAAACTCTACTACTTTTTCGATCCTAATTCTTCAACCGGTTCTTCGAAACAGTGTCGATATTCTGTTCCAATTAATTAATTTATCTCAAATACGCTTTTCTAATTGTTGACTTTGCAAGTTGTGTCCTAAATTCAATGATAAAATAATAATTCTTTAATAATATTTTAAATAGTCTTCAACCGGTTCTTCAAAGCGGTGTCGATATTCTGTTCCAACTAATTGATGGTAATTTATTTATCTCAAATACGATTCTCTAAAAGTTAACTTTACAAGTTATGTCATACATTCAACGATTCATGATAATTCTTTAATAATATTTTAAAAAGTCTGAAAGTTCGTGGGACATCAGATCAATAGGGACATCAAATTTGGGCTTTGAGGTGTTGGGCTTTAAAGTGTACTGAATTGGGCTTTGAGGTGTACCGAATCGAGTTTAGAGGAAGTTTCGTGCCAAATTTAGTGTTTTAAATCGTTGCCGTTTAAGTGAAATCCTGAGTAAAAAAACACACACACACTCACACCCCTATTCTCTCTTCTCTATCTATAAAAGGATGATACCCTGACTCACTCATCAGCGCAGAGCCAAAACTACTAGGCCTATGAACTTGAAATTTTGTATGAACAATTCTTACAGGATTTCACCGTGCAATAAGAAAGTATTTTTCAAAATTCGCAATTTTAGGGGTGTTTTAAGGGGGTTAAAGTTTTGCCTATGCAGAGCACGGGTACATGGCTAGCTAGCTTACTGGGATCTTTTAATCATATGGAAAATAATTTTTCGATCTGCTGTACAAGCTGTTTGTGTTTTGCAAATCATCATTCTAAAAACAACGTCTGTCTATCAAACCGGTAAACGTTTGTTTGCCAATCATCTGTAATGGTCATGCTTTTTCAGTGCTCAGTTAATTTTTTGGGCATACGGGATTATACTGACTTTAACCAATAACAAATGTTTAACACATGTTTTTTGTGATCAAATAAAAATTGAATATTCGAAATAAGGAAATTCGAATATTCAATTTGTTTATCAACTTTAGACAGTTTAAAAATTGTAAAGTCTTCCCGAATTATTCCAGTTTAATAAAAATTATTGAGTACTGGCAATACCTCCTAACAAAAAAAAAATAGAAGTCAACAGTTTTTAATCATATGGCAGGCCCCTTAGCGGCGTTATTTACGTTGTCTGGAATGCAAAGACTTTGCATGTGGGCTACCGTACAGTCGGAGCCTTGCAGTTGTAGGAAACATATGACTGTGTATGATGAAATGTAATTATGCCGGGTTGATGAAATCTGTTAACCAATGCAGCTAGAAATTTTAAATGTAGTCTCAGTAGGAGGTGGCGAATAATAAAATCAAAAACCTAGCTTCTACCCTAATAGTCGTAGGAGGTTTAAATTTGAAATATTCCTGGATTTCTTGTTCCATGACGAACTGCGTTGTTAATATTAACTTTTCATGTGAAATTTAACGACATGCAGTCAAATATTTGTTAAGAATAAGTATAATAACTCACTTAAACTGGCAGAGGCCTCTGGAGATGGATCTCATAGATTCGAAAGTACTCGGCCAGTTTAAGTGAGTTATTATACTTATTCTTAACAAATATTTGACTGCATGTCGTTAAATTTCACATGAAAAGTTAATTGAAATATTCATTGAGAGGTGGTGAGTAAGGTATTACTGTGTAAGAAAACAACGAAGCAGGCCTCTCTGATCCGCTGGAACAGCCCTAATAGTCTTCTTCCCTAATAGTCCTAGAAGGTTAAAATTTGAAATGTAACTTCAGTGGGAGGTGGCAAATAAAAATCAATAATTTTTTATGAGAACGCAGCACCCCAACTCACACCCCTATTCTCTCTTATTATATAAAAGTGTGTAATCTATGAGCATTCATATTAGTAAGAGCAAATGATAAGTTGTATTAATATTAAGGGAAGTGATAGCCGTGAGCCGTAGCAGGTATCTGTTCAATCAGGTAGAGATAAGCTGCGTTCTCCTAGGCACTCTTTGTAAGGGTGACCGATTAGATTGGCTAGCAAAAAGGAAACTGTTCTCTGCTGTAAAATCACTTCCCGGTGGTTCGGATCCCACCTAAAACTGTGGGTCCAACTCATCAATCACCATCATCTAACTCATTACCCACTCACAGGTCTCACACCTATGTGGGCTTCATCCTCCAAAAAAAAGAAAATAATAACATACTTAGAATTTACAAAAATTTCTACTATAACCCGTCATCCACATCTCTTGACACATAATTGTTACAATACTCAACTCGCTAGATATATTAGTAGAAGTATGTAATAGAAGATATATACAGTAGAAAAAACTAACAGCATATTTATTTACTTTTATTTATTTATTTTTATTTTTTTTTTTTTTATTTATTTATCTATTTATTACAAAACACAATCAAGTAAAGATACAACAGGCACAGCCCACTACTGCTTTCTTTACAAATTTTCAATTAAAAAATCCAAATTTTAGGTTACGTTTAAGTTCAACTAGAAATTTTACTTTTGAAGTACGATTTTTGATTCTACTATATTGTTCCACTAAATGCTCAATCGGCCATGTCTGTGTTTTAAAAACAACAACCGAGTTTCAAAGTTGAGAATATGTTGACAAAAAAACCCCAAAAAAACGACGCAGACGTATTTTCAAAGGGTGAAAGGCGTCCATAATAGGGACAAACATAAAACATTGGTAGCCGCTTTCAGCTACACTTGGGACAAATCCAAATTTGGACTCTTGGACTCCACCCGAACCAAAGTTTTAGGTTTTTTTTGTTTTCGGCCCTGAAACTGGCGTCCAAAACGGCGTCAGCTTCGTTGTAGACGTCTACATGGTCTACACGTCTTGGATGCGATGGTCGGTAGACCTCGAAGCCCCCTCTAACAACGGAGACGCAAACTAAAAATGGAACCCACATCTTAACCTATAAATCATTGGAGAGGTCTGTTTTTTAATATTAGCTGCAAGAACAAAGGGTTTCTGGTATTGGTTGGTATAACAAGAGAAGTAGCAAAAAGGAGATGTTTATTGGGAACTTTACAGAGGTATGAAGTAAAAATTAATCTCCACATGAAATAGCTCACCATAGATAACTGATTTATATCTTAGAATTCTCGGATGCTTGATCAGATTTACGAGTAGATAAGGAGAAAAATTGAAAATAAAGCTATAACAAATTTTTCAGTGTCAGGAATACCACTGTACATAGGAGAAGAAGAAACTTTCATGCTTAAAAAGGATAAAGCATGAGAATAAAAATAAAATAAAAATAATGATTTACAAAAAATAAAACTTTTTTTGTCGAAACTATGCATTTAAAAGAATACTTTTTCTTTGCCGTAAAAAAAATACTGAATCATTTTTTGACTACAAAGAAGCGAAACGAACAAAGTAACTAAAGACTCTTGGACGATGGAGTTCGCCAAGACTCTTGGACCGGGAAGTGGTTCGCTGGTCATTACCAGTATCGTTTTGATATAGAAAAATAATAAATGTGGTATAATGATTAGGTATTCTGTTACTAGTTGGAAATTTCAATAAAATTGTTGAAAATTTCATTAAACTGTCGCAGCAGTGACAGAATACTAGTAACTGAGTTAGAACTTTCAATACGAAGAACATAGAGATGAAAGGAACACACCTACTAAAGAAGAGAGTATCAAAAATTACAAGATGAACATGTTCAGAAGATAATATTCGTCCATACTATAGGCCTATAGGTAAATTAACGGAATTCATGTAACTGCTATTTTTATTACGTCATTGAGTAACGAATGACGTTGACAGGAGATATGAGCGTGAAGTAATATTTAATAACTATTGTCAGTTTTGAAGATGTATTGCACTATATCCATATCTATATCTACATCTATATCTGTATCTACTATATTTTTATGATGTTGAAGATCCATCTTGTTTCCACTAATATGTAATATAAACTTAATAAAACAACTTTTGAATGGAAATTAACTCACGTTATGGCGTGACGGCCGTTTCGCTCTGTTGTCTAGAGCATCGTCAGACGACACACAGTACACTGACTTAAGGTATCAACCAAGGTATCATACCTTAAGTCAGTGTACTGTGGGTCGTCTGACGATGCTCTAGACAACAGAGCGAAACGGCCGTCACGCCATAACGTGAGTTAATTTCCATTCAAAAGTTGTTTTATTAAGTTTATATTATATATTTTTATATCCATACCTATAATGTATATATTGCTTGATTAGTCAGTCATTCTAATTTATGAAAGAGATGGAAATTGTCACAGAGAGAAAGAGAGATAGAAAGGAATGGATAAATGGCATAAGGTAAGGATCAGTGACGTAGTCAGGGGGGGGTCCTGGGGGTCCGGACCCCCCCCTTCCGGTCCTAAATTTTATATAATTTTCCATTAAATTAAACGTAAAATAAGACAAAGCACTGATGTTGGTGTTAATTTTCAATGCCAGGAGAGCTAAAAAAGACTGTTCTAGGGCCTCTATTTTTCAAAAAATTTCCGGGGAAGTACCCTCAGACCCCCCCCCGGTCAATCGACCCCCCCCCCCCCCCATTTCAAAATCTTGGCTACGTCACTGTAAGGATGAACAGGTAAAGATGATGAAAAACTAGAAGAGGGGTAGAAAGAGATAGAAAATAAGCCATGGAAAGGCGCATGAGGAAGAAGAAGACAGAAAAATGAGGATATGGAAGGGATGAAGATTATGATGGAGAGAAAGATGAAGAAATTGAAAAACGACAAAAGTTAAAGGGAACAGGTGAACGGGATGAGAAAACAGAAAAGAAGCAGAAGTTGAATGAAAAGGGGAAGCAATGAAAAGGTGCATTTCGAGGGGAAGACAGGAGAAAGGTGTAGTTGGAAGAAAAATTGAAAAGTAGGAGAAAGGAAGAAACAAAATAGAACTTGGCATAAACTTGACATTTTTAATTGAAATTTTTGTAAAACGTTCTCATTTTTTGAAGATTATAGATAAATAAGGTTTTGATTTAGTATATTTTAAGAAACTATTTTTGTGAAAATGAAACAAATTGTACATGTTTTTCATTACTTTACCATCACAACACTCAATTCATATTTTTCCATTTTTTCTAGTAGGACTTATTCCTCTTCTGAAATCCATTTTAATCACTAATGTAATCTGAGAATGTAATGAAGAAACAACAATGAGTTTTGAATATAACATGAAAATTTCAAACTTTCATGTGAAAGATTTCAAATGATTTAGTTCTCAAAGTTATGATAGTAGTAAATTTTGACATCCAAAATATTTCTACCATTAGTTACAACTATTGTTATTACATTGTTATATTCACTTTCCAATTATTATAGATTACTATTTATTTATTTGATTTTTCTATACATCCACATTGGACCAGTTAAGTCAATCATTTCCTGGTCCTCCTTGATAAATTCTCTTTCCGCAATGTTCAGTGTTTTTTATTCGATCTGATGATTTCTGTCGTTCTTCATCCGTAAATACCCTTTGCACAGTCTGCCGGTTGTCTATTTGGAAAAATCTTTATTACTATCACTTTTATATGTAAACTATTACTATTATAATAATTATTACCAATTCCTAGTATCACTTCATCTGTAAATACACTATGTACAGTCTGTCGGTTATATATATTTTTTTCAATCTTGTTTATTATCACTATTAAACTAAGTAAACTATTACTATTATAATAAAAATTTTAATTCCTTGTTTCACTTCATCTGTAAATAAACTTTGTACAGCCTGTCGGTTGACAATTTTTTGTTTCAATTTTCTTTATTATTACTTAACCTGAATTTACTATTATGGTAAACGTATAGTAAACATTTACTATTAAGATGATAAAAGTTTTTAATTCATAGTATCGCTTATGATCAAGTATTGTACAGTTCTGTTTAAAAGAAAGCCCACTCCCAGAAATACTCCTTTTAACCAGACGGGCGGACAATCCTTACATCCTTGTGTTATTCCAAGTTCTTTCTTTCCTTGTTTAGGTTTAGTAATCTATTCCCGGAATAGAGGCCGTGGTGTGGGACGCTCGGGAATATTGAGTGGGGTAGTCTCGGGGAGATCTATTTTTAAAAGCGTTCGTACAAAGTAAAAACATTCGTCCTGGAAGATATCCTGGTCACAAAGCCTGACTTTGAACGTCTGTTTGGCTGGCTTACGTTCACGCAACATTTTACGAGACTGTGCCTCTGTATAACCTTGAGTTTTTAAGCCCTTGGAAAAATATTTTCCAAGAAATTCGGCTTGTCATGAGGTTTTTGGAAGGTTTGGAATGTTTTTGAAAGGAAATAATGTCCAGCTACTTCCGTATTAGTTTTAAATGAGTGTTGTTTGAATTCAATGAAAACCCACACAATTTAAAATAGGTGTGAAATTATGTTTCAACAGAACTTTTGCAATTCTTGTAGAGTTTAAAATTGAAAATAATTGGAAATTTGTGGTGTTTAAGATGTTTTGATTTTTTCTTTTGAGGATAAAACTCACATAGAATACAATTTATAGTGACAAATTAGAAAGGTGAGGCGATGTAAAAAAATTATCATCAAATATCACTCTATCACCATTTTATGTGATTATTCTAACAAAAAGAGGTTTCAACACCCAGAGGACCGCGGTTATAACAATATTTCAAGTATCGTGAGGTATTACTTACTTTTGAGTATTTTATAATTCGACCGAGTGCACGTCTTTTCACGGCGAACTTGAGAAAAAAAATTGAATAATAACACAGATATTGTCAATTTCTACTAGTTTTTATTACGCAAAACCAGGTTTCAATGCTCATGGCATCCTCATCAGTTGAAACCTGGGTTTTCGTAATAAAAACTAGTAGAAATTGACAATATCTGTGTTATTATTCAATCATGGAACAGTTCTACCATATCTCTGAAAACAGTGTTAAATTTATTGAGAAAAAGACTTAAGTTAAAAAGAAATTATGAGTTATGATAATTGTTCAGTTGATTGATTGTTTTTTACTTGTATTTGATTGTATTTAACCCCTAGTAAGATCGGACACTACTGTTTACGTTGAATATAATTAAATTGTTCCTTTTTTTAATTTTCTAGATATTTTCAAAATTATTTTTCATCATTTCCTAGCTTATAATCATTCAAACAAGAACACACCTCTACAAATTATGATAGAAAATCGATTTTTTGTCGAGTGTTTAACAGCGCCTAATTTATTCATGCTACGAAATGGATTTTTACGTCACCATTGGCTTTTTGTAATCATGAAGCACAACGTTCTAAAGTAGGCTAACACGCATGCGCAATAATAAACATTTTTACGACGCAGGTGGACATGTAGAGATAACACTCTTATCTATTCAAGAGTTTCGTCTCCATTCTCCGGTCTTGAATCCGACATTATTACGCTACAATGGAAATGATAATTGCCAGTCATGTAAAAAACTGATTGAAAGGATTTTGCACTTGTGGTGTTTCGTTTGATCAATGCAAAAAACTTTCCAATCTATAAATCCAATCAGTCTTCACATTTCTATCAAAATTTATGAATGAATAGTCTTTAGAAATATAGAGTTATTTATAGAATAATAATCTTGAAAATATGTTTCAACTTCTATGTAACAGTTCCCATCAACAGGCTCCTTTAGATTGAACCCAACTTTTCAAAATTCATATTGAACATCCAACTTTTTGATTATCCTATTTGAGTCTAAATTTCCAAATTAAATGGTAAAAATAGTAAGAAATCTCAAACCGTAAAAATCATGAAACTGTTATTCAATTCTCCTCAACTATGAATAGAATCTTTATTCAATAAAACCTGTATTCAATGAAACGCCTAACAAAGTAGTGGACTAAGCTCAAAAAATGAGCTAACAGAGATTACAAAAATTAACAAAATTTTAAAAATTAAATTTAAATCGCTTAGAATCTCTGTTAAATTAATTGTTAATTTTAAATTGCTTAAAATCTCTTTCAGCTCTGTACCCTGAGTTTCCACCCTTGAAGATAATTATATAAATATATATCTTTCCACCTTTGAAGATATATAAATTGCAGTGTAATTCCAGTAATTCTAGCCACTTCTAAACACCCCATCTTCTAAATTCCTTTCACATCGTATCTAGACCACTTTCTGTATAGAAAATTCAAGTAAATCCTATATTTCAAAACTATTCTCCATAGTACCAATTCAGATATTTTCAAATACTCAATCGTAGACTGCTGACTTTAGATTATTTTCTACGATTCCAAAATAAATATATAATTCTACACCTATTAAAATGGAAGATATATTTTAAAGCGAGACAAAATCCCATTCATTCACAAGCAGTGATGCCAACTGTCACAAATTTTTTCATTCATCTCACAGCAACAATACAAACTATTGTAATAAGTAGCTTTTATTCTACTCACACCCCAGCACTGGAGTCTCAGCCAATGGCGTGGTCCCCCCTTATTTTCTCTCACAGCATCCCACCTCTTCATCGAGTCAGTTTTTTCATAATCATTATTTTTCTTCTTCTTCTCCTTCCTTGCTCGAGTTTTGTGTCGCCCAATTCGTCAGATTCGCTTCTTTTGTCCGAATCTTTCAATTAGTTTCGGCCAATACAGAGACGGCTGACCAATTGTGACAGCTTTTATTAGGTTCTCTCTTTTTCTCTCTCACACACACTTTCTCTCTTTCTCTCCCTCTCCTTCCTATCATTATTTCATTCTCTTTGTCACTCACCAGTTCTCTTTTTCTCTTATTCATGGCCAGTCACTTTTTGCGCCATTGCACAGAGTGGATCCTGCATTTTTTCGCGGGAATCTGATCGATCAAAATGGCTGCCGAACTTTGTCCAGTTTAATTCTTATTATTTCAACAACGCTGTTTTTTAACAAACTCTTATTCCAAAATTACTGAACTCCTATTTAACGCTGATTAATAATGTATGTATGTATGTTAGTAATAATATCAATATTTTCATAAGATAGCAAATAAGAGTAGTATAGCTAACACCATACATGTAACAATACTATGATAATATTATATTATATATATATATATATATTTTTTTTTTTTTGTTATGGGTCATCTAAGCATATTGCGAATGGCGTGGTATTTTCTCTCATAGCATCCCAACTCTTCACAGAGTCAGTTTTAAAATAATTCTATAATCATTAAGACCCGGCTGATGTTTTATATCGCTTCTATAATACAAATATATTCATACAACTTTCAAAAATGCTATAATATTCACACACAATAATTTTGAGGCTCAAAATTCGAATATTCTGTCATTCTATGAATAATATTTCATAATTCATTGATCTAGCCATGATGCAACTTTATTTTGTATTTCTAAGCATTATGTAGTTCATAAAGAGAAAGTTAGGGAGTTTAGAAAGAAGATTATGTAAAATCAGTCCTTACTCAGACACAGGTATAAAACATATGTGGGTTTCATCCTCCAGAAAAAATATTGCAGTTCTAACAAAATTAGGGAGTTTAGAAAGAAGTTTATGTAAAACTAATCTTTACTTAGACACAGGTATAAAACCTATGTGGGTTTCATCCTCCAGAAAAAATATTGCAGTTCTAACAAAATTAGGGAGTTTAGAAAGAAGTTTATGTAAAACTAGTCTTTACTCAGACACAGGTATAAAACCTATGTGGGTTTCATCCTCCAGAAAAAATATTGCAGTTCTAACAAAATTAGGGAGTTTAGAAAGAAGTTTATGTAAAACTAGTCTTTACTCAGACACAGGTATAAAACCTATGTGGGTTTCATCCACCGGAAAAAAATATTGTAGTTCTAATAAAATTAGGGAGTTTAGAAAGAAGTTTATGTAAAACTAGTCTTTACTCAGACACAGGTATAAAACCTATGTGGGTTTCATCCACCGGAAAAAAATATTGTAGTTCTAATAAAATTAGGGAGTTTAGAAAGAAGTTTATGTAAAACTAGTCTTTACTCAGACCCAGGTATAAAACCTATGTGGGTTTCATCCACCGGAAAAAAATATTGCAGTTCTAATAAAATTGGGGACTTTAGAAAGAAGTTTATGTAAAATCAGTCCTTACTCAGACACAGGTATAAAACCTATGTGGGTTTCATCCTCCAGAAAAAATATTGCAGTTCTAATAAAATTAGGGAGTTTAGAAAGAAGTTTATGTAAAACTAATCTTTACTTAGACACAGGTATAAAACCTATGTGGGTTTCATCCTCCAGAAAATAATATTGTAGTTCTAATAAAATTAGGGAGTTTAGAAAGAAGTTTATGTAAAACTAGTCTTTACTCAGACACAGGTATAAAACCTATGTGGGTTTCATCCACCAGAAAAAAATATTGTAGTTCTAATAAAATTAGGGAGTTTAGAAAGAAGTTTATGTAAAATCAGTCCTTACTCAGACACAGGTATAAAACCTATGTGGGTTTCATCCTCCGGAAAAAATATTGCAGTTCTAACAAAATTAGGGAGTTTAGAAAGAAGTTTATGTAAAATCAGTCCTTACTCAGACACAGGTATAAAACCTATGTGGGTTTCATCCTCCGGAAAAAATATTGCAGTTCTAACAAAATTAGGGAGTTTAGAAAGAAGTTTATGTAAAACTAGTCTTTACTCAGACACAGGTATAAAACCTATGTGGGTTTCATCCTCCAGAAAAAATATTGCAGTTCTAACAAAATTAGGGAGTTTAGAAAGAAGTTTATGTAAAACTAGTCTTTACTCAGACACAGGTATAAAACCTATGTGGGTTTCATCATCCGGAAAAAAATATTGCAGCTCTAATACCGATATAAAAAAAAGCCTGATACAAATTAACGAAACATATGTCTCAAAATTAGGCTATACCTTGCTCATCCATGTAGAACTAGTGAGATTAATGGCCATATTTGGACACTTGTTTGGGTGGATAATGTAACGGGTATTGATAGCTCGCAAAACGGAAGGGCTTGGCACTCCAAGAGTGAGTGACCTGGAAGTTAAAATGGAGAGGGATGGAACGATGACCGAAGCTGATGTTTTAGGGAATTAACTTTGCTAAGGGCGAGTTGTAGGTGTTTTCGAAGGGTTGGAGGGGGGCTAGCAATAGTGTAACGAACTCCTCCCCCTCCCCCTTTCATTTTTATACCTCTCTTCCACATTATCACTCACTTTATCCCTCTATAAATAAGTATCTCTTTCTCTCTCATTTATAAACACCCTTCCTAGGTGTGGAGGAAACGCTATAATGATGATTATATGATTAGGTAAACGCTATAGATCAAAAAGTGAGAAGTCCAGGGGGTACAAGGGGGGGTGTGAGACGGAAGAAGTTAATGGGGGTTGTTTGGAATGGTACCGGGGCTGGAACCCCACCCGTCCGGTCGCCGGAAACGGCCCGTTGACCACTAGACCCGAATCAACCACACCCAGGTTCACCGAAACAAACCCTATCGACCCCAACTGGACAATATTCGTGATGAGAGGGAATAGGAATCAGTTCGAGATAGCTACGTTATGAATGTATATCTAATTGATTTTATATTTTCACCAATTATTCGTGAATTATTTTCCAATTTGATATCTTTGAATACATCTGATGAATTCGTGTCCTTTTTTTCGATTGTCGACCTATTGACCCAAACTGATCGATATTCGCGATGAGCCAAATATGAATTCGAGTTGGTTAGGCCTACGCAATAAATGTCTAATTCATTTCGTTTTACTCCAATTTGTGACTTCTTTCCTATTATTTAGGCTAATATCTTTAGAATACACCTAATATGAATTTATGCCAGGTTGACAATATTCTAATTTTTTTATTAATTTTGTTTCATCAGCAATTTGTGACTTTTTTGCCGTCTTTAAAATAATTAAATGAGAGATGAGTTTAGTTTTTACCATATATTATGAAATAGTTTATATTAATATTTTCTTACTCCGTGTAGACATAATATTTCCATTAAATGGCCTATTATCTGTTTTTCTTATATATTGACTTCATTTTTATTGTTTGTTTTTTAGTTTTCAAAAAAGTACTGAACAATTTATCTTTTGAATTTTTACTTCCATTTTGCTTTCTCCCTTCATTTTTCCACTTCAATCTTCCTTTTTCCAAGTTATATAATTAAATTTTATGACAATAACTATAAATAAATTTTTTTACTCTCATTTATTGTTGAGAAATGAGAATACAGATTAATTTATTCTATTTGATCAAAGAGGATAATCCATAATTTATTTCATTAGGAAGTTTATTGCATCATTCTAGTCTTTAAAATGTCCAATTCTTTCATTTCATTCTTTGTGTGTAACTCTTATAATGTAAATAATAAACTAGCAGATTTTTAAATGTATTGCTATTATGTAAAGGTTGAGTTCATTGTTGACCAAAAAAATAATCAAATTTGATAGAATGCTACTAATACTACAGTGATGTATTCAAAAGTAATGTATTAAAAGTAAATTTTCGGCTCAATTGTTGACCAAAAAAAATAATCAAATTTGATAGAATGCTACTAATACTACAGTGATGTATTTAAAAGTAATGTATTAAAAGTACATTTTCGGCTTAATAGTAGGACCCTTGATGCATTCAGTGAATAAAATTGATTTAATGACAAAAATTCTACTTTTATCTTTCTGAATGCTCTTCCCTTTTCACTAGGGTATTACATTTCATACTTGAACCTGACAAATAATTTTTCTCTATGACAAATGTAATATAATGAAATTTTATTCCTCTAAATAAGTACAAAATAAGAATTCCATTGAGAAACTTTCTTAATAATTTGGGATATTATCACTAGGATATTAAATTTTAGGCTGAAACCTTGAAAATGATTCTTCTCATTGCAGAAATTGAATAAAATAAAATTTTATTTCTCCAATACAAAATCAAAATTCAATTGAAATTTTATTGTAAGCAACTAATGTAACGGTCAAGTCCAACTCAGGCGAAGGATGTTCAGTGGTCCATTCCATTCATTTTTGGTCTGATTACTGGCAGGTAGGTTGCAACAGTAAAAAGACTGGAGAAATTTGAAAGAACAGACTGAGTAGGTGCGGAAATGAAGAACTAGCTGAAAAAGTGTTAGAGCGAGCACCATTGACATTTTCAACGATCTTTTCCCTATTCTCCTTTCAACGCTTCGGTTCTTTTTCACCATGGGAGATGGAGAGAGATGGTGAAGAAGAGAGAGGAGGAGTGAGAGTGAGGAGAGAGCAATGAAGGCCTCTAATTATTTGTCATTATTACCTACAGGTGGTCCTCCGACAAGAAGCTTTGATGTTTGGACACATCCTTCTTATTCTTCTTTTTCCTCTTCTTCTTCTTCTTCTTCTTCTTCTCCTACCTTCCACCTTTTTTTTTCTTCTTCTCCTTCTTCCATTCTTTTTTTATCTCTTCTCTTCCCATCCCCCCGTACTCCTCCCCTTATCCATTTCTTTTCTCGGTCTTCTTCTCCTTCTGTTTCTCCTCATCCTTCTTCTCTTTCTTCTACATCTCCTTCTCAACCTTCTCCTGCTCCGTCTTTTTTCACTTTGTTCTTCTTTTTCTTTACCTTCTTTTACGCTTTTTTCATCATATCGTTCTTCTCTCGTTTCTTCTTCTTGTTTCTTAAGAAAAGGAGAAATAGAGGAAGAAGATGTAGAAGGAAAGAAGAAGAAGAAGAAGAAGAAGAAGAAGAAGAAGAAAAAGAAGAAGTAGAAGAAGAAGACGGTACATCAGAGAAAAAGAAGAAGGTGCAGATACAATGAAAAGATGATGAAGAACAAGAAGAAAAAGCATAAAAGGAGAAGCAGAAAGCTTGAAATAAAAGAAAGAAGAGTTCAAAAAACAATAGTGAAGAAGAATAATGAGATTAGATTACTTTATTCATGAAAAATTTACAATTTTTTTACTCAAATGTTTGCTTCATAACAATGACCAACATCACATAGAAAGTAGACCTAGTTGATACTATTTACATTTTTTTGGAAATATTAACAATGATCTAATGGGTGGAGCTAATGAAATGAAATTTTAAAGTGATGCATTTACATGAAGAGGCGAAGTTTGGACAAAAATTCGTCCATTCGAGCACTTAACCTTAATAACCTAATCAGAGGTACAGGAGACAACAAATGACTGAAAGAAGACGAAAATGAAGATGTAAGAGAAAATTGGGCAAAATGCACCCAATAAAAATCTTTAAAACTACTCTTTTTAAAGGAGAGAGAGCGATCTGAAAAGATTACTCTCACGTTAAAGATAAGAAAGGAGAAAATAAAAGAGAAGAAGGAGAGCTAGAATGAGATATCCAAAGATTTAAGTAGAAGTTGCTTGATAGTAAATAGGATGATTATAACAGAATTCAATTATACAGAAAATTTTATATAAAATAACATATTAAATGTTATATTGATGGTGGATGAAGAATCGCAATAAATTAAACAGAGACGGACGTGGAAGAGGTATTAAACGCCGAAAATAGGTGAAGCTGCAAAGAAGAAAGATGTGGAAGAGTTGAAAAAAGACGATGAATCCACAATTATATATATATATATATATATATTTATTGTGACAAAATTACAATGAATATGAAGGAGTAACAGGCTCAAGTCCAAGACTGTTCATAATTTTCAATATGTTTCGTTTTCCAAAACATTGAGATTAACACAGACTAAAAATTATGAACATGGAATTGAGTATGAAGAGGAAATAAAAATTAAAGAGGGGAAAAATCAGAGATTGAAGAGAAAGGAAATTATAAACTAAAGAAGAAAGAAAATAAAAATGGCGAAAGAATAGCAGAAAGTAGTTGTAAGGTAGAACGATATCTTCTTTTCCCAAGACATGGAGACGGAATGTTTAAGAAAGAGATGAAGATGGAAGAAGAAAGAACGGATGAGCAGAATAAAGGTGTAGTGATCCAATGACAAGAAATATTTGAGGAAGAGGATGAAGATAAAAGAAGAAAGAATCAGAGAACGGAATGAAGGTGATACAATGACAGAAAGAGTTGCCGAACGAAGAAAGAAAGGCAAAGAAAGATATCGCCGTACGTTTTTGAGGAATTCACACGGTCTCTGGATAAGTGTCTGGCCTGCTCACCCAGCTGGACAAGACTGTCTCTTCCACCGTAATGATTCTTCTGCAGAAGACAATGACTCCTTAGATGAGACAAGACAAAGATGACACCAATTAAGACTCTGTGACCGCTAGAAGAGGTCATCATCGTTTTTTATTTCACTTCTTTTCTTTTGATTCAACCACAGTTTCTACAGTTCGTACACTATACTCGTTACCCAATGATTATCAAATAATTTTCTGCAGTAATTATTCTGCGTTAATGTACTAGTTTGGGAGAGATTGTTTTGTTGCAATATGTGGTATGAAATTTTCTCGAAAACTCAATTATGTTCTCGAAAGTTAACAATATTTCGAAGCATCTTGGAAGAATATTATTTTTAATTTTTCCAATAATGTACTATTTTTAGTATTAAAAATAATCATATTATTCCATTTTGCCTCATCACACCAGTTTAGAATAACAGTTCTGATGCAACACAGAAACAGGATGAAATTCTCTGAAAAGTTTTATTATTTTGTACAGGATATTGTGTAGTATTTTAGTGTAAGAGTTTCTAGTTTTTGCATTAATTATATTGTATTATTTTGCCTCATCGGACTAGTTTAGAATAGCAGTTTTGATGCAAAATTTGGGAACGCTATTAAATTTTCACAAAAATGTTATTATTTAGTACTGAATATTTCGTAGAATTATAGCTTAATATGAATATCTGGTTTTTAAAATACACTAATGTTATTGCTTGTCACCCTATTTGATATTCGAATGATTTTTTGCTTCGAATTTTTAATGTAGAGACTATGTCTAACACTTCTGCTTGGGTAATGATGTGAAATAATGTTACAGAAATGTAACTATAACTTTGGAAAGTGGTAGTCGAGTTCCGTAGCAGGTATCTGTTCAATCAGAAATAAGCTACGAAACTCCTGGGCGCTCCTTGTAAGGGTGACCGATTGGATTAGCCAGCAGAAAGACTCGGTTCTCTGCTGTAAAATCACTTTCCCGGTGGTTCGGAACCCACCTAGAACTGTAGGTCCAACTCATCAATCACTATCATCCAATTCATTACTCAGGTACAGGTCTCAGACCTATGTGGGCTTCATCCTCCGAAAAAAAGAAATAATGCTATGGAAATTAATAGTATTTCAGTATTAGCCGCTAGACAAGAGTTAGACAAAGAATTATAGCCTGTAGTCAAGAATTAGACAAATAATTAAGATACTAATTCGTTGCATAACATTGTGTACATCTAAATGATGGATTTTTTTTTTAAGTTTTATCAAAAAATATTGATGCATTTGTTCAGTAAATTTTGCATTTTTTCAAAAACTGATGCATTTCAAAAATTAATTAAGTTTCTTTGAATTTTGGGCATTTTTTTTAATTTATGCATTTTTTCAATCAATGCATTTTTTTAAATCTATGAAAAATTTCACACAAGAAATATCATTTAGCTTAGCATCCAAACTTTGTGAAGTTTCTATGAAAATTTAACCTTCGAAATTTATTATCGTAATTCTTTCCGAAGGCTAAAACGTTTTCTCAGTGCAGTATTGTTTATGAGCAATGGTAGAGAAACTAGAACGTAACAGTACAGTTTGTCAAGTGCATGCTTTGGCATAAATTGGTTATGACGTACCTTATACGCTCATGGACGCGTTTCAAATAGTCTTTGAAACGTTTGAATATTCATCCGCACATGAATGATGGTAAACTGGATCTTGTGAAGGATATTTTGCCGCCTCTTGGTTGCTCTATGCTATAGCAAATAATATTCACTGACTCTTAAAAGCAAGTAAAATATCTTGCTATCTCTTCATATATTCTTTCAAGATCTCTATTTTGGGTTTCAAGCTTGTAGTCGATTACTGTAGTCTGAATTTCACATTAACAGGAGAAATACTGTACGTGAACAAGAGAAGAATTTGATTTCCAGAAAAAACATTGACAAGGGAAAACAGAATAGGGAAAATGAAAGAATTTGATTTTTTAACAAACTTCATTTTAAATCATTTTACTTCAAATCATTTGACTGCAAGTCGTTAAATTCACTATTAACAACGCAGTTCGTCATGGAACAAGAAATCCAAAAACTTTATTTTGTATCGGAAAGACTAGATTGTATTTGATATTGAATTCATGGAGGATAATGAATTTTCTTATCATAATATTGTAAAGAATATTAGCATCACTAAATATATATACAAAAATATATATCTATGGAAATTATATGATATGTATATCTATTTAAAAGAATATATACGTAACACATATGAATGAAAATAGAAGATTGTTTGTGAAAATTCAATGAGAGCTTCACGAGCCTGTGATGTGTTAAATAATGTGATGACACTATTCATAAAGGGGCAAAGGAAAAACTAAAGGGAAAATCTGGTGGTTCGGAACCCAACTAAAACTTTAGCTGTTCTACTCATCAATCATCATCATCCAATTCATTACAAACGCACAGGTCCTATGTGATAAGGGTATTTAACCCTCGAAAATAAACCCACAACATTGTCTATATTTTTTCTGTACCACTGAATCACTCAAAATTAAATACTTTTATATGATTGTGCTTAAAATACACAAGAAAGCATAAATCAATCAATAAATTAAAAAATTCAGACGTTTTTTTTAATATAGTTCATTAACTATTATCCTAACATTTTTTTTAATTCTCTCACTTTTTTAAATTTACTCAGCTTTGTGTAGCAGTCTCATGGTTATCATAAAAAAATTGTTTCTGACAAACTAAGTCCTTTATTTAATATAATTTTGGCGTATTAGAATTTTTTGAGACCTACAATAATATATGTTTGGCTAATATTCAAACTAATGTTTGACTGATATTCGACATACCATATAAAAGCCTCTTATATAATATAATTTTTATGTTTCATAATGATTGATTTTGGTCCTGTATACCGATAACTTATTATTTTTATAGAGGTATATTCCCTATAACTGTATTTAAAGCTCCTGTTCTTTTCAATTACTTTATATGAACAATTTTTAAATACAATTGAAGTAAAAAAATATAATTAGCCTAAACTCTATTTTAACATAAAAATAGATATTTTGTTTAAATTTAGTCCTGTTTACTGTAGACCTCTTTTATTCTCTTCAACTGTATGTGATTGTACAAAGCTCCTTTTATTTTCAACTATTTTCACAATAAATTTTAATTTTTTTCCAACTGAAGTCAAACAATATTGTACATTAAGTCCAATGGCTGGTATAATAAGTTTCACATTTGACACTGTACGGTAGCACCAACTGTTGTAAACATTAGCCTTCTAATATGCGGCTATACAGTCGAATACAAATTCCTTTCGTGTGTTACAAATAATAAACTTGACAAACTATCCGTAAAAACGCGTATGTGTTCATATGTATCATGGTCCACAGCGTGAAATATATATAGTTATATTTTTTTGGTGTAATGTACTCAACCCTGACCCCCTGAACCGGTTTTGGATTGTGGTAATAAAAGTGCTCAAAGTCAAATATAGCCTACTGTGGCACATTGAGCCAGTATTTCGCCAATGTTCTGAGTAACAAAAAATTAACAGAAGCTAATTGATGTTCTGCGTAATATTTGTTCGATTTTAATCGACCTGAAGTTAACCCGAAATCTAATTTATCGATTTTGTAATAGTTGAAAGTGTTTGAAGCGTAAATCACGATCTAAGTCCGGTTTTGTTTCATTCGTCTACAAATAATCGAAATAATATCTTTGGCTACTAATCTTCCAATCTAAGGATCTTTGGGATCAGTCCTTTCAATCTTGATATCTTCGTATCTTACGTTACGTATTTAAATGAAGTTATTGTGAAAAAATACAATATATTTTTTTAAATTGTAAAATTTGGAATGATAGGAATTTGGTTTGATTTTCTTTCTTTTGATTATTTTATTTCATCTTTTTCTCTCGCTTTTTGCTTGACACGAGAGGTTGGCTTGTAAGTGAAATACTTTTTTATTAGGTTTGAACTGTATTACTCCCACCAGCGAACAAGGTTTATTCTTCTGCTGGTTGGTGCCAAATATTTAAAAGGGAACATTTTTATTCTGTAATTACTCAAATTAGTTGTATCAATTTCTAGTGAAAGAGACATAACCTAACATTTTGATTCTACTTTGAAATTATGTGAAAAACAGTTTTGGGCAATGGCCTGCTGTATTCACATTAATTGTTAGTTACATCAATAAATAAATAAATTTCAGTTTATATTTAAAAAAATGTGACAATAAAGGAATTTCTATTTGAAAAAAAATATATAATTGTCATTCAAATTTGAAAGTAAATTTACTTAATGTAAGAAGAGTAGGCTACTTGTGGAATAGCCATTGCCCACCAAGTTATTGACTGATTATCAAGCAATCATTTTATTTAAAAATTATAAAACTAATCAATTATTCTAGAGCGTTCTACAATAGACTAATCATTCAATGAATTTCAATATTTAGTTGATAAAGCTTTTTATAGTGTACAAGAGTTCCTTTCACATCAAAATGAGCCTCACCTCAACTAATTGACACAGTAATTATTATGGTAACTAGTGTATAAGATAGTATAATTGCTAATCTGACTTGTCTTATACTCTTTAACTGGAGTCTCCAATACGTAATCTACAAAAAATATAAAAATAAAAAAATGGATGGTATAAGGTTTCACTAATTCTGAGACATGTGAAAACAACTAGTTTCCCTTCCCGTATTCTTATTAGCTTTATTTTAATTTTTTCCTGCGTGTCTCATCTTATGTGCGTGATGGAAAACGCTCTTTATTTTCAAATCAGTTACCAGCTGTACTTCGCAGCCATTTTCTCACGCTTTTTTTAAATATTCAAATAAAGGAGACCTATAAACACATCGTGCCAAATAATAATAA
Source organism: Conomelus anceps (assembly GCA_948455865.1). Taxonomy (NCBI): domain Eukaryota; kingdom Metazoa; phylum Arthropoda; class Insecta; order Hemiptera; family Delphacidae; genus Conomelus; species Conomelus anceps. The sequence continues at coordinate 17,115,892 of OX418226.1, read as the reverse complement.
AAATGAGTGGACGGTATTCAATGAAGGAGACTGGGGTATTCTAAGTGAGACCTGGAGATGAACGTAGGGAATAATGAGAAGTGAGAAGAAAGGAAAATGCATTTGGGAATTAGGTTTTTCTCAGAATTCATAATTTTTCATTGCTAATTGAGAACAATGCGAATCAGCGAGGTCTCTTGAAAGCCGCATTTGGCGGTCAGTGTCACAATATAAGAATATTCAAGGGTGTGAGTGTAGCTTATAAATATATTTATAATATGAATGTTGAATATCATATGCAGACAGATTGTATGTAAACCATATATAGACATGAAGTGTGGGCGCACTATAATTATATGCATTGTTTGCGTGTCCAGAAATTTAAATATGCCTCACTAAGAGCATCACAGTTTCTCCAGGCTTACGTTGATTGTGAGATAGTTTGTTATTTTTACACTCGAACTCGAATACTGTGAGCTAGTTCATGTTGAGAAACTCACTTTGAATACTGTATTTAGTTTATTCATTTATAGCATATATTGTAATTTTTCTAATAACATTGATTGATGAATTCAGCGAACTAGAAGAGTAGATAATAAAACGGTTGAAATAAAATAGTCAGAATGTGCAAAGCTAGAAATTGAATAGTTTCACTTAAAAATAAATAGACAGATTGTGCAAAGCTTGAAATTGAATAGAGTTTCACTTTAAAATAAAATAGACAGATTGTGCAAAGCTTACAATTGAATAGAGTTTCACTTTAAAAAAGAATAGACAGATTGTGCAAAGCTTGAAATTGAATAGCGTTTTACTTTCAGAAAAAAAATAGACAGATTGTGCAAAGCTTACAATTGAATAGAGTTTCACTTTAAAAAAGAATAGACTGATTGTGCAAAGCTTACAATTGAATGGAGTTTTACTTTAAAATAAAATAGACAGATTGTGCAGAGCTTGAAATTGAATGGAGTTTTACTTTAAAATAAAATAGATAGATTATGCAAAGCTTGAAATTGAATAGAGTTTTACTTTAAAATAAAAAACAGATTGTGCAGAGCTTAAAATTGAATGGAGTTTTACTTTAAAATAAAATAGACAGATTGTGCAGAGCTTGAAATTGAATGGAGTTTTACTTTAAAAAAAATAGATAGATTATGCAAAGCTTGTAATTGAATAGTTTCACTTAAAAATGAAATAGACTGATTGTGCAAAGCTTGAAATTGAATAGAGTTTCACTTTAAAAAAGAATAGACAGATTGTGCAAAGCTTGAAATTGAATAGAGTTTCACTTTAAGAAAAAAAAGGACAGATTGTGCAGAGCTAGAATTGAATGGAGTTTTACTTTAAAAAAGAATAGACAGATTGTGCAAAGCTTGAAATTGAATGGAGTTTTACTTTAAAAAAGAATAGACAGATGGTGCAAAGCTTGAAATTGAATAGTTTCACTTTAAAAAAGAATAGACAGATTGTGCAAAGCTTGAAATTGAATAGAGTTTCACTTTAAAAAAGAATAGACAGATTGTGCAAAGCTTGAAATTGAATGGAGTTTTACTTTAAAATAAAATAGACAGATTGTGCAGAGCTTGAAATTGAATGGAGTTTTACTTTAAAATAAAATAGACAGATTGTGCAGAGCTTGAAATTGAATGGAGTTTTACTTTAAAAAAAAAAGATAGATTATGCAAAGCTTGAAATTGAATAGAGTTTTACTTTAAAATAAAATAGACAGATTGTGCAGAGCTTGAAATTGAATGGAGTTTTACTTTAAAAAAGAATAGACAGATTGTGCAAAGCTTGAAATTGAATATAGTTTTACTTTAAAAAAGAATAGATAGATTGTGCAAAGCTTGAAATTGAATATAGTTTCACTTTAAAAAAGAATAGACAGATTGTGCAAAGCTTGAAATTGAATGGAGTTTTACTTTAAAATAAAATAGACAGATTGTGCAGAGCTTGAAATTGAATGGAGTTTTACTTTAAAAAAGAATAGATAGATTGTGCAAAGCTTGAAATTGAATAGAGTTTTACTCAAGCCTGATAAACAGGCCAGGCATACTGCAGTATTGGATGAACTTATAGAGCCTGAACATAATATCTTGAACGAGAGAATAATATATCATTCATAAGTCTTACAACCTATAATGTGATGTTTCCTGAGTCTATAGTTAGTAATACCCTAGTTGAGGATAGATATCTACACTAAATGTTTAGGTAAGTTTATTGGCAAGTTCTTGGTTTTGTTTCTATTGTTTTCATGACGCAGAAGAAAAAGAATGAGAAGAGGAAGAAAAAGAATGAGAAGAGGAAGAAAAAGATGGAAAATAAGCAGAAAAAGGAGGAGGAGGAGAGAAGGAGGAGGAGGAGGAGGAGAAGAAGAAGGAGGGAGGAGGAGGAGGAGGAGGAGAAGAAGAAGAAGAAGAAGAAGAAGAAGAAGAAGAAGAAGAAGAAGAAGAAGAAGAAGAAGAATAAGAAGGAGGAGGAGGAGGAGGAGGAGGAGAAGAAGGAGGAGGAGGAAGAAAAGAAAAAGAAGAAGAGATTAAGGAGGAGAAGAAGATAAAGAAGAAAAAGAAGAAGAAGAAGAAGAAGAAGAAGAAGAAGAAGATGAAGAATAAGAAGAAGGAGAAGAAGAAAAAGAAGAGAAGAAGAAAATAAGAAGAACAAAAAGAAGAAGAAGAAGAAGAAAAATAAGATAAAGAAGTAGAAGAGAAGAAAGATGAAAAAGAAGAAAAAAGAAGAAAGGAAGAAGAAAATGAAGATGAAAAGAAGAAGAAGAAGATGAAGAAAAAAGTATAGAAGATGAAGAAAAAAGTAAAGAAGATGAACGAGAAGAAGATGAAGAAGAAGTAGAAAAAGAAGAAAAAGAGGAAGAAGAAAAAGAAAGAAGAGGAAGAAAATAAGAAGAGGAAGAAAAAGAAGATAAAGAAGTAGAAGAAAAAGATGAATAAAAAAGAAGTAGATGAAGAAAAAGCAGAAAAGAAGAAGAAAAAGAAAAAGAAAAAAAATAAAGAAGAAAAAAGATAAAGAAGAAAAAAAAGAAGAAAAAAAAGAAGAAAAAAGATAAAGAAGAATAAAGAAAAAGAACAAGAAAAAGATGAAAAGAGAAGAAGAAGAAGAAGAAGAACAAGAAGAAGAAAAAAGAAGAAGAAGAAGAAAAAGAAGGAGAAGAAAAAGAACAAGAAAAAGATGAATAGAAAAGATGAAGAAGAAGAAGAATACCCTTTTCACGGCTCTTGTGTCATGTGGAAGAAAGTTTGACCGTGGGCGAAGTAACTTATTACAAGCATCGTGTTAGCCAACGATGTATAACAGGAATCAATTTCTCACCTGTACTGTACAGCCAACAAAGATCGTAAAATAGTTTGTCAGCTAAGATGTGGCCGTAGCTGGACACGGAAAATATGTCTAAATTATCTTTTGCAGACTTTTGGCTCGAAGTTCTTCAGCTTGAGCTTACATTGTGTAGGGTTCATATTTTTTGTATTGACAATATAGAAGGCACGATTATTTCAAACAATTTACATATTTGTAAATGGAAATGTATACAAAATAATTCCACCTACAGGATGATATATTACTTTATATGTGAAAATAGTGATATAAAACAAAATCTTGACGTATACGATTATAATACAAGAAACCAAGGAGATTATCACTTAGTCCACTATTGTAGCTTATTCGAACAAAAACCTAGTTATACTGGTAGGAAACTACAACAAGCTACCGCAGTTTTTAAAGGGTCATAAGAATATAGCTCTTTAAAAAACAATTGAAAAAACATTTAGTTGAAGCTTTTTATAGTGTATAAGATTTCCTTCCACATCAAAATTAAGCCTCACATCAACCAATTGATATAGTATCTAACAAGTGTATTAGATTGGTTGTGAAGAAGAAAAAATATATATATATATTATAAATATATAAATATAAATAAATACGTTATATATATAATATATATATACGTTAATATATATATATATATATATATATATATATATATATATATATATATATATATACGTTAATATATAATATATAAATAAATAAATACGTTTAAATATAAATAAATATAAATATACGTTATAAATAAATACGTATAATAAATACGTATAAATATAAATTCATACGTTTTATCACCATGATGTGATGTTACCTTGTCAATAGCTAGTTGAACGCTAGTTGACTACAGAATATCTAAGCTAAACTAAATTCTCAAGTGATTTTATTGGCAAATTCTTGGTTTTGTTTCTATTGTTTTCATGAAGCGGGAGAAGAAGGAAATGGAGGAGGAGGAGGAGAGTGAGAAGGAAGATGAGGAGGAGGAGGAGGAGGAGGAGGAGGAGAAGGAGGAATGAGGAGAAAGAGGAGGAGAAGGAGGAGAAGGAGGAGAAGGAGGAGAAGGAGGAGAAGGAGGAGAAGGAGGAGAAGGAGGAGAAGGAGGAGAAGGAGGAGAAGGAGGAGAAGGAGGAGAAGGAGGAGAAGGAGGAGAATGAGGAGAAGGAGGAGAAGGAGGAGAAGGAGGAGAAGGAGGAGAAGGAGGAGAAGGAGGAGAAGGAGGAGAAGGAGGAGAAGGAGGAGAAGGAGAAGGTGGAAATGGAGGAGAAGAAGAAGGAGAAGGAGGAGAAGGTGGAAAAGGAGGAGAAGGAGAAGGAGGAGAAGGTGGAAAAGGAGGAGAAGGAGGAGCAGGAGGAGGAGGAGGAGGAGGAGGAGAAGGAGGAGAAGGAGAAGGAGGAGAAGGAGGAGAAGGAGAAGGTGGAGAAGGAGGTGAAGGAGGAGGAGGAGGAGAAGAAGGAGAAGGAGGAGAAGGTGGAAAAGGAGGAGAAGGAGAAGGAGGAGAAGGTGGAAAAGGAGGAGAAGGAGGAGAAGGAGGAGAAGGAGGAGGAGGAGGAGGAGGAGGAGAAGGAGAAGGAGGAAAAGGAGGAGAAGGAGAAGGAGGAGAAGGTGGAAATGGAGGAGAAGGAGGAGAAGGAGAAGGTGGAAAAGGAGGAGAAGGAGGAGAAGGAGGAGGAGGAGAAGGAGGAGAAGGAGAAGGAGGAAAAGGAGGAGAAGGAGGAGAAGGTGGAAAAGGAGGAGAAGGAGAAGGAGGAGGAGGAGGAGGAGGAGGAGAAGGAGGAGAAGGTGGAAAAGGAGGAGAGGAGGAGGAGGAGGAGGAGGAGGAGAAGGAGAATGAGGAGAAGGAGGGAAAGGAGGAGAAGGAGGAGAAGGAGGAGGAGGAGGAGGAGGAGGAGAAGGAGAAGGAGGAAAAGGAGGAAAAGGAGGAGAAGGAGAAGGAGGAGAAGGTGGAAAAGGAGGAGAAGGAGGAGGAGGAGGAGGAGGAGGAGGAGGAGGAGGAGGAGGAGAAGGAGGAGAAGGTGGAAAAGGAGGAGAAGGAGGAGAAGGAGGAGGAGGAGGAGGAGGAGGAGGAGAAGGAGAAGGAGGAGATGGTGGAAAAGGAGGAGAAGGAGGAGAAGGAGGAGGAGGAGGAGGAGGAGAAGGAGAAGGAGGAGAAGGAGGAGAAGGAGGAGGAGGAGGAGGAGGAGGAGGAGAAGAAGAAGAAGAAGAAGAAGAAGAAGAAGAAGAAGAAGAAGAAGAAGAAGAAGAAGAAGAAGAAGAAGAAGAAGATAAAGATGTAGAAGAAGAAAAATAAAAAGAAGAAGAAGAATTAGTTGGGAGAGGTGGATAGGTAAGAGTAGAAGAAACAAACAGATAATAAGAAAGAAAAGGCATGGAAAGGAAGAAATTGACCAACCAAGATTCTACAAGATAAAAAAGTCTACAGAAACCGGAATGCCAATAAGAACTGGTTGAGAAATTAATATTGTGTAGTCTTCATGATTAAAATGATTGTATGACCACGATTACAGGTAAAGAGGACATTGAATTGAATGATAAAGCTTCTTGAAAGAAAATAAGACATTCATTCCGCAATTGGAAGCAATAATTGAATTAGGACAGGACTAAATTTTCATGCTATTTCTGAGATTGTATTCTGGTCTAGCCTACTGTATGGGGCAGTAAAAAATTACTGCGATCAGTTCCACTAGTGAAGAAAATTTTATTGCAATTTTTATGACTTTATGACCATTGTGATGTTGCGACCGCTTGACATTTTTACTTGTCTTCATCACTTTTATTTAATTCTCAAATGTAATGAGCGTCACTTAAATGCCATTTTAGCTATAAAACCTGCAGTCGTAAAGTGTGGCAACGATAAGAACCTGATGATAGAGCTAACTTGATTTTCCAATTCGACTTGAATGAAACCGCTAATGAGATGTGAACTAGTGTATCTGCAGTTGAACACTTAATATAACCTACACTAGTTCAAATCAGCAAAATCTATAACAGGAAAAGTGTCCTACATAATACGCATAAATATGACGTTCATATGTATTAAGTGGCCAAAGAAGTTCTAATTTTCTCCTCATTCATAGCAGAAAAGTGGAATAAATCTACTGGTTTTGTATACATTTTGGGAACTAGTTTATTTTCTACACTATAACAGAAATATTTACACAAAAATACGCCTAAATTTGAAGTTTTCCTAGCGTTTTTGCGTTTTCATGTACGCTGAGAAATGAAGAAGTTAAAATTGAGTTGTCTTCATGATTAAAATGATTGTATTACCACGAGTACGTGTAAAGAGGACATTGAATTTAATGATAAAACTTCTAGAAAGAAAATAAGACAATCATTCCGCAATTGGAAGTAATAATTGAAATTTGGCCGGAAAAGTTGAAATTCCCACCTCCTTTACAGGCGAGCGAAGAAAACCCGGTGTAAACTTTGTGAACTAGTGTATTTTTTAAGTATAACAGGAAAATTTTCCAATAAATACGCCTAAATTAGACGTTTTCCTAGTGTTTTCATGTATTGAGTGGACGAAAAAATCGGAATTTCCCCTTCCCGTGACAGCCGGGCGAAGCAAAGGTGCAGGTTTTGAATAAATTATTTCTTAACTAGTGTATTTTGTGGAATATAAAATAAATTCCCCTCAGAATACGCCTAATTTTGAAGATTTCCTGCGTACGACAAATATTATACGTGTTGTGGGTAAATCGTTAAGAAAACCTACTAGACAGCAGACTCGCTTCGCTCGCCTTTACCGTATAGGCCTTCAGGGCAGACAAATTTATACAAAATAAACAGGTTTGCCAAGTTAGCTTGCCAGGAAGAGGGGGAAATTTCACTTAAACTTCAACTTTTTTGCCCATTTAATGCATGATTCATGATTTAAAATATTCTTTAAATATTGTTTATTGCTAAAATAGAGGAGGTTAAGCCAATGGGTTAATCCGTTCCAAAAAAATAATTAGCAATTTTGGTTAAAATAAAATAGATTATTAGTCTCAGACTAGGTGCTAGAATAACTTCAGCAAAAAAAACTTAATACATGAGAACCTCAAAAACGCTAAGAAAACGTCAAATGTAGGCGTATTTTGGGGGAAATAAGAAAAACTACTCTAAATACATGTCTACGTCCAAAACAGGACATTTTCACCAAATTTTACATTTTTGGCCTCCTAGTTCTCAAGAACGCTGGGAAAACGTCAATTTAATACGTGTTATTGAGAACCCCGATCTAATTCGCGGCCAGGGTATAACTTGTTTGAACATGTGTACCAAATTTCAACTTTTTTTGAACGTGGGTTTCGAGAAACGGTGATGAATGAGTGTGTGTCAATCGGTGGTATTTGGCTTTTATATATAAATATTGAGAGAACACACATTTCTTCTTGAAAATCATCATCACGCATCTTTAAATGAGAGAAATTCCTATAGCCCACTCAACCTAGAGGCCTAGAGTGATTTGTAACTTAAATTTTATAACCAAGATTCGATTCAACTAGTTGACGTACACAAACAACAAGCAAAATGTAAGTAGAAAACAGAATATAAGTAGAAAACTTGCACAGAAGAACACTAAGTTTAGCAAAGCAAAAACAGATTTACACAAAAAAAAATAGCAAAGCAGAAACAGAATTACACCAAAACTGTGGTTACACATGTATGCCATAAACAGTTCTTATTTTATAATCATATTCTTTTTTGTTATCATTCAATTAAAAGGGTTCAATGGGAGAGAGGAGCTACAGTTCTAAGTTCGCCCTTAATAAAGGTTGGTAATCAGCCAATCAATCGGTATTATGTATTTTCAAAAAAGACAAAAACAAAAATATGCAAAACATTGAAACAAGAAAAAACATCCACTACTTGTCTTAATTCTTCAGAAGAACTTGAAAACGAATAAATCTTTTCGTAATTGAGCCAAAGCAATGAGCTAATAATAACGTAATATGACTGAAATGTTGACAAATAAGCATTAACCATAATATTATACTAAATTGGTCTGGGCTTCACAAAAAATGAATTAGCCAAAGTCACGATTTACTGTCCGTAACACCGATGCATGTCAAAAAATTAGCCAACTTAACCAAAAATGTCCTTCTTGGCATGTCGTTTTGTGATTCAATTTGTAATTATAAAACGTCTGGTACTCTCAAATTTACTCAATTCAGGTAGCAACAATTGAATGAGATTTTTAATGACCAGAACAATAGAAGACGTTTTGCCGGGCTAGTTTTTCTGGTCTATTATTAAAATCTTAAACGTTTCCTCACAAACAAGGTTGCGTTTAACATTTTGATGAGATATCTGCTAGATAAAATTACAATTTTTATAGAGAAATCCGATGATCTTTTCTTAGATGCAGTTCAATTTCCGATGCAGTGATTATCTAATAATATAACTATTAAACTTTGTAACATTTGTAACATTTCTTGTCCCTCCAAGAGTTGGAACAAATATTATGTCCTCTTTACCCTATTAAAATAAAGGTAAAGAAGCAATAATAATAATAATAATACTGTAATGGATACGAAATTTTAAAAAAGACCTAGTACTGGCCAAAATAAACAACAAAGAAATTTACAATAGGAAAAATTTCAGAAAAAACTTTATAAATGGGAAGTTATACCAGAGACAAAACCTCCAAGAGTTGGAACAAAATGGAGTGAAGAGAAAAGCTGAATTCGCACAAAAAATGAAAAGCTGGTGGGCAAACAAGAAGAACAAGTCCAAAAAATGAACCGTTTTTATTCACCGTCTTCCACTTTGGGAGTTTTACGTCTAATAATAATATAACTAATTTATTATCAAATGTAACAAATTTGTGCCAAATAGCCAATATACTTCAATTTATTATGAATATTTCTATTTTTTCCAAACTACATTCTATTTTTCTTAATTTTTAGTAATATAATTCAATGTTGTAGCTCCATATTACTTTTTCAATTGATATACAAGCATGAATAATTCATAGATTTCTTGTTCCCTAACAATCTGCATTGTTAATATTAACTTTTTATGTTCAATTCAACGACTTGCAGTCAATTAAAATTGAGAATAAATACTAATTTTACTCACTTTTTGAGCCAAACGTTTTCGAGGCATGGAGACTCATTTTCAAAGGCCTAAGAATGTTTATTTCAATAATAATTTTTGTTTGGATATAATTTGTTCTCAATCTTATCAAATTCCATCATACCTTGTTACTCTAAAACTCCTATAACATTTCCATGAGTTAGCCTACCTAATTTCTGAAGAATATTCTCATAACATATTATTACATCTAGTCAACACATATTGAAAAGTATAAGACTCAACTTTCCAATGAACAATATTGTCATTTATGTAATGCACCACCCACTTATTTCTTAAAACATGTTACGTTACATATCATACATAAATATTCTAAAAATAAAATTTAGTAAAAATATTACAAAATTTTGTCCGCTTAAAATCGTTGGCTGGCAGTAGGCTACTCTTCCAATTACTCCCCTCATCAATATTTTGCTTTTCATATCATATACTTTCATTTCCTTACATTTACTTTCCATATTCCACTTTTCAGATCATACATTACAAAATTTAGACTATTCTAACTCTACTCATCTTACTTTACTCCCCTCTTGTGTACCAACCTCTAGGCAACGAGTACATCGTCATCCAGCAGGCTACTCTTCCAATTACTCCCCTCATCAATATTTTTCTTTTCATATCATATACTTTCATTTACATGCATTTACTTTCCATATTCCACTTTTCAGATTATACATAACAAAATTTAGACCATTCAAACAATGTATTCTAACTCTACTCATCATACTGTACTCCCCTCTTGTGTACCAACCTCTAGGCAACGAGTACATCGTCATAAACTTCCTGGTTCCCCTATTTGAATAGGCCTCGCATCCGTTATGTTTGTTGGTGACCGTGAAGAGACGACTTCAGTCACGTGAATCTTTTCATCTTCTGCCCGTTGGCAACACTGTGCTCCAAGAAATCGCGGCTATTTAGCAGTTCTGTGCGAAAAAGAAGCGTGGAAGACCGTTTGAGTCGCCTTCATGAATCAGAATGTCCGACCGTCCAGGATATGACCTGTGCTTTCTGTTGATTGACATTCACGACTCAACAAAAGCGCATAGAGTCGGTCTGTTTCACTGACACCAAAGTGCTAGAGAAGACCTATTTCATGGATGACCCTTGTTTTATTTCAACCTTTCTTCACATTCCTCTTGACATTATGCTACTCATGAACAAATACTTTCACAAAAATCAATATTTTGTAAACCTTTTTTCTAATGGGCATCATTTTACGAAAAACAATTACTGTACTTCAAAATTTATAGCTATTTTGATAATACAACTTTTAAATGTAATTTGTAAACCTTTTTGGATGAAACGGTCATTATGATACGAGAAACAACCTATTTAAAATGATTGTTTCTCAAATTTTTTCACGTTGCTTTTAACATTTTCTTTTGAAATCAACTTTTTGATCATTATTTGTGTTTTTCCAAAATTTGCGTTATTTTTAAATATTTTTAGGACTAGACAAGTTCCACGCAGGCTAGACAAGCCGAAGGGATGAGCCTACCTTATATTTTTATTTTTGTTTCTACAACTCTTGATGTTATTTTCTAACTCTATTTTCTAAATCTAGGGAAGTGATAGCAGGTATCTGTTCAATCAGATAGATAAGCTGCGTTCTCGTAGGTCCTGTTTGTAACGGTGACCGATTAGATTTGCCAGCAAAAAAGACACTGTTCTCTGCTGAAAATCACTTCCCGGTGGTTCGGAACCCACCTAAAACTGTAGGTCCAACTCATCAATCACCATCATCCAACTCATTACCCACGCACAGTTCTCAGACCCATGTGGGCTTCATCCTCAAAAAAAAACCGTGTTTTTTTAACTTTTAATGCTATTTGTAAACATTTTTTGAAAACTGACCCTTTCCTGAGAAAGACAAAATGATTGACTTTGCTATTTTTGCCGATTGGCTTAGTTATTCGAGCTCCTCCAACTTTCCATAGTCATTTGTTAGAATTTACGGAAACTAACACTATTGAGAACAAAAGATAGACGAGCTTATAGTTTTACAGTATGCCATAAACCACCCACACTCTATGTTTTTAATAGTGCCATCTTTACACAAGGCGGTCTAACGGTATAGTTGCAGTTTGGTCTACAGTGATTTTTTAGCTTCTTCGAAAGACTAACAGCTATGTGTTTCTTCTGTAGAGACCAACAAGGAAGGAAAACTATCAAAGGCAGATTTATAACAGATGTATTACAATTTGATCAACAACATAAAAGTTGTACAGATCAATAAAATAACTCTAAATAACTAAAATAACTACTACACTTTTAGACGTTATGATTAAGGACTATTACTATTCAATATTAGGACTACCACTATTAGGATTCATAACGGTTGTACAACAATTTGACTAACTACAGAAACATTTCACATATTACTAAAAAAAACTGCAAATTCAACAGTTATTTCCAGTTTGACAATAATTATTTTTAAATCGAATAGGTCTTCAAAACCTTAATCTTTTAACAAATGCAGTACAGTTACCACTCAATTCATTTGACATGTGTTATAGTTTTGTATAATTTGAAAAAAATTAGTATTTTACTTATGATCGCTCCTTCAGTCTCTTGACTTGAGGGACTCTTGCAGTCCATTTAGACTAGAGGCATTTGAAGAGCTCATCTGATTAGATTAGATTAGATTAAATTTCTTTATTCATGTAAGTTTACAAATTTCGCATAATATGATTAGTTAAAACAAAATTGTCAACATCACATGGATACTATAGTAGACTTAGATTATAATTTTTATAGTGCTAGAAATTATATACAATGATGTTTGTATGTTATTAATGATATAAGCTCTAGTGATGACAATCTAAGTGATGCAATTACATGAAATGGAGAAGTTCGGACAAAGAGGTTAGGAGAGAGACACTGGAGAAATACGAGCCAAAGATCTGCATAATAACTAAGATTTTAAACCCTGTTCTTAAATGACAAATATACTGCATTTGTCTACCACCCAATCCAATCGACATCTGTTATACTTTGTCATAATTTAAAAAATCTCAGAACTGCACAACTGCAATATTTTGCATGAATAACTGAACTTAAGTGTGCCCAGCTCAACAATATTTTTGTCAATCCATTCGACATCTGTTTTACTTTGTCATGATTTGAAAAATCTCAGAACTGCACAACTGCTCAATTTTTGCATGAATAACTGAACTTAAGTGTGCCCAGTTCAACAATATTTTTGTCAATCCATTCGACATCTGTTTTACTTCGACACAATTTGAAAAAAATCTTAGAACTGCAATCTTTTTGCATGAATAACTCAGCTTTCAAGTGAGTAACAATGTATTATTTGTTAAACGTTGAAACAATTAGCCTATTTCGACTTTTTGAACATTATAAATCACAAGACCTATCCATATACAGTAGCAGAAGTGTCGAATGGTAGCTTTTTATTGTTTAAGACAGTGGGAGGGACCTGAAAAACAATACTCTGTCAAACCAGTGGCATTCACAGCCGAAATAGTAGTTGTTTTATGACGTGTTTGATGAATGTTTGGCGCGCATTTGTCATTAAATTGGCGCGCGTGAATAATACCCGCCAATAGTAGCAACGTGTAGTGAGAGCTAGCCAGCCAGCTTAGAAGGATAAAAGGTTAGAGTGCTCCGCGATTGATCCCAGCGACGCTAGGAGTAATAGAGAGGTCAGGGGCATCTGGAATATTGTTCTGCGAAGTTCTCACTTCGACAGGAAAGTGTCTGTTATGTCATACGCTGGTACGAACTGGCGATAGAAAAAATGATAATACGCATTAAGTTTAATGGACAATATTAACTATTTATTACGTTCATTGAATTGAATAATAATAAAATATTTGGAGGACAATGAGGCGATAACAACAATAGTCGTAGCTGGAAATACCTTTTAGAGTTGGTAATAGTTGGTAAATAGGGCGAAGCTTGAGATAATGAGGTTGTAGTGGAATATTTGTATCAGGTTATCTTGCTCGTGTAACTAATATTGGGTGAAGCAGTGTTTTTTATTTTAGTTTTGACGTGAATTGGATTGATGATGGGCAATCACCATGCGTTTTGATATAAAAAAGATGTTTTTGATAAAAAAGTCAATAGAGATACATAAGTGAGAGGAGAGATGAGAATGAGAAAGAAAGGAAGAGGAGAAGGAGGAGAGGAGGAGGATGAGGATGGTGATGAGGAGGAGGAGGAAGAAGAGGAGGAAGAGGATGAGGAGGAGGAGGAGCAGCAGTTGAAGGAGGAGGAGGAGGAGGAGGAGAAAAAGAAGGAGGAGGAAGAAGAGGATGATGTGGAGAAGGAGGAAGAGGAGGAGTAGGAGGTGGAGCAGGAATGGAAGGAGGAGGAAGAAGAGGATGATGTGGAGTAGGAGGAAGAGGAGGAGTAGGAGGTGGAGCAGGAATGGAAGGAGGAAGAGGAAGAAGAAGGAAAACAATGAAGAAGGAGGAGAACAATGAAGAATATAAAGAACAATGGGAGGAGAAAAACATAGAAAAATGTGGAGGGCAAGAATAAGTAACTATGAAGAATTCAATAAACCATTGCAAGATTTTTCTAGAATAAGCTACAAAAAATTAAAAAAATAATCTTGTTAACATGTAATCAACAATCATAAAAAGCATCCATCTCACCAATAATTTTAATCCCCGTTGAAATTTGGTCCAGGAGATTTTGTGCTTACCTGTAAATGAAAGAAAGCCATCCATTAAAAGAGAGTTAGTTGAGAAATTGAATATGAAAAGAGATATTCGTGAAAATACTAGGCCAAATTCAAACCCAAAATGACTGAATTTAGAATATTGATGAGAAATATGAACCTTGATAGATAATAAGTAATTTTCTTTGTAGTGGCGAAGGTGATTGTGGAAGGTATCCATAATGAATAGTAAGACGAAATTGTCACAACCACATTTATTAAAAAATATTGAGAAACTAGTTTCGGTTGTTAAACAATTATCAAACTGGTTTGATTGAGATTGATAATGGTATAACAACCGAAACTAGTTTCTCAATATTTTTTAATAAATGTGGTTGTGACAATTTCGTCTTACTATTCATTAAGTGAACTTGACAGTCGTTTTAAATGTGGAACTAATTCTTGTTAGACTAATTAAGTAAGGAAAGCGATTCAAGATTATAAAAATATTCTAGTAATTTTAGAGTTAAAATTGGACTACACTTTTCAATCCACAATCTTTCACTATAGTGGAATAGTTCAGTGGTGAAGCAGTGCAACACAGTAGGCCTACAGACACTCAAGTGGTGACGTGATACATGAATAAATAAAAAATTACAAAATTTTTAAATTTCAAATCCAGTATTTACAGAGTTCAAGTGGGATACTCAAGTGGGATACCGTACTTCATGTTGACATGGGATTAGTAACAGATCAAGAAATTCAAATTTACGAAATTTTTCAATTTTGATTCCAGTAATTTCAGTTTCAGGTAGACTACAATACTTTGAAACTACACAGCTGTTAACCGCTAGTGGAGCCATGAATTCAATTGAGATCCGACAATTGTTTGAAGTTCTTAAACAAACGAAAAATAGCGCTTGGAATGGAAATAAGCCTACGTCGCCAAATTTAAACAGGTGCTTCGCGGTGCCACAGCTTAGCGTCTAACGCAGGTGCTCCCTATTAATGTCTATTGTATGCTATGACCATATTGATTGACTGTTCAATAAATTCAAGACACCAGCCATTTTGTTTGCAAGCCAGCATCGTTTGTGGTTTCTAACATTTAGAAGCATCTAGAAACATCTAGAATCCAGTGCCTTAGCAGCCCGCTTCTGCATGAAGTATGTTCCAACTCGTGTAGAGGCATTATTTTATTGAAGTTGCTACATGCTTAGAAATAAATCGTTCGTTATAATGTTCAAAAACAATACTCTCTAGTGCATAAATCATCTTTTTCCATATGTTGCCAGTGTGGCATAACAATAAGGCATAAGGCAATCAACCAACGTTGTAGGTCTATTAAATGTTCAGTTTCACTGAATGATTGATTTTAATTTCGATAATTCATGCGTAGCCTATTAGTAATTCTATTATTTTTAGTCAGGTTATTGGATAATTTTTAATAGAGGTAGATTGGATAAGAGAATTTTTAATAGACTTGTATTAATTGTTCAGTTATACTGAATGGTTAATTTCAATTTCGATAACTCATGCTAATTAGTAATTCTATATTTTTTAAATTATTATTATTATTTGAATATATCAAAATATATAATCAATCTAATCTAAAAACTGACCTTGTATTTCTATTAAAATATTATTTTCACTCATTTATACTGGAGATGCTTCTCTTCAGAAGTGAAATGCATCCCTCCAGCATCTCCAGTATAAGTGAGTGAAAATAATATTTTAATAGAAATACAAGGTCAGTTTTTATATTAGATTGATTATTTTAGATTTATATTTAGATTTATATTTATTGATTATATTAGATTGAAATAATTATTTAAATATATCAAAATATATAATCAATCTAATATAAAAACTGACCTTGTATTTCTATTAGAATATTATTTTCACTCACTTATACTGGAGATGCTTCTCTTCAGAAGTGAAATGCATCTCTCCAGCATCTCCAGTATAAGTGAGTGAAAATAATATTCTAATAGAAATACAAGGTCAGTTTTTATATTAGATTGATTATATATTTTGATATATTTAAATAATTATTTCAATCTAATATAATCAATAAATATAAATCTAAATATAAATCTAAAATAATCAATCTAATATAAAAACTGACCTTGTATTTCTATTAAAATATTATTTTCACTCACTTATACTGGAGATGCTGGAGGGATGCATTTCACTTCTGAAGAGAAGCATCTCCAGTATAAATGAGTGACAATAATATTTTAATAGAAATACAGTGTAAGTTTTTATATTAGATTGTTCATCAAGTATTTCGTTACGGAGAACATCACAGATATACAATTAATTTAATTTTATTGTTTTTGTATAATTTGTGATTGATTATTCCCAGTATTTAGCGCCACTAGTGTAATACTTAGCTTTCTTCTAATACCTCTCAAGCCTAGTAGCTATGCTTTCATAGTTCAAGAGAAACCCCAAGGCATTTGGTCAGTGTCACATTATCACCATTTCTCTCCTTCCTCTGCCCGTTCCTCCGTCATTCTCTCTCACACACATTTAACTTCTCCATAATTCTTTCTTTGTTCATCACCTCCTTGTCAGTCGAAGTGTTTGACAGGTTCTTCTCAGCTCTTGTTGACAAAACATTTTAAGAGAAGTGATAAAAACAAACAATGTGTTGACTCGGCTTATTTTGCCAACATTCTGACCACATCTATGTTTGTTTTGTAGGCCCGACCTGAAGGATGACCTCAAAACACTAGACAATACCTGGGCGCTATCTAGTGTCGTGGATTGTGGAAGCACTACGCTAATGACTCCATCATCTTGCAAGAAAAAATAATACTTCATACTTCTCTTGCAAAAGAAAGTCTACTCTATCTCTTTCTTGTTCTTTTTCGTCTTTTCAATGTTCTTCCTTTTTTCTCCTACTTTTTTCACATTTTCTAGTACTTTTCGTTTTTATTTTTTAAGTTTTTCTCCTTTACATCCTCCTCCTTCCTTACCTCTCACTAATTCTTTATCTTCTTCATTACTTTTCTCCCTTCCCATTCTTCCTCGTTTTATCTTCTTCTTATTTTTCTCCTTCAACTTCTTCTTCTTCCTCTTCTTCTTCTTCTTCTGCCGCTTCTACTTCTACTTCTATTTCTACTGCCACTTCTTTTCTTCTGCTCCTCCTCCTCCTCCTCCTCCTTCTCCTTCTCCTCCTCCTCCTCCTCCTCCTCCTCCTCCTCCTCCACCTTCTTCACTTTCTTCTCCTCCTCCTCCTCCTACTCATCCTTCTTCTTGTTATTATTCTTCTTCTTTTAATTTTTCTCAAGATCAAATAAATAGTTAGTTGAACATCAGCTATGAAAATGAAAAATATTTCCTAAACCAAAATCATAGGTAGTAAAGTGGTAACACTAGACGGCACTGAAGAAAAAATTCTTCAATTATAATTTACTTTTGTGACAGAATAATCATTCTTTGATCCATATTTACTAGACTGTTCGTCAATTCTCAGCTCATTTATAGGACAAATCATCAATAACTCAAGATATTCTTCCTATGTTATATACTATCTCCATAGATCGATATTTAATAATGCACCGCTTCAGCCTACTCCATTTCTTAGTGTTCTATTCCCATTGCCATCTTCACTCCATGTATTGCAGATGGGTTATTTCACTTCCATCATAAATATCAACAAGAACTTCAGATATCAATATACTAGGTATTAAGATACTAGATAATATTTATACTTGATACTAAGATATTGTTATCAAAAGTATTCCATCATAATATCCAGTGAGAATCGAGATGATTTGATCGTTCTCCACTTTAATTTCAGCTTCATCTTTACGACACATCAATTAATAGCTTTCAATTTGACACTTTCGGAACTGAACAATCGAATGTCGACACACATTTTAACAAATTAGAAAGCCAACTTTATATGTCTTCTGACATTACATTGACCGCCAAATGGATATGTATGTGCTGGCCCTTTTACTAGCAGCTTAGACTGTAAATGCGCGTATTGTAAGTGTGTGAATTGTAAAATATCGCTAGGTTCGCTTCAAAGGTTAAAAACGTCCGCCGCAATTATCACCATCACAGAAGCCAGTCAGCTGTTACTAGTACTGACTGTAGAGTGGGTTGTCCAATTAGTGGCTGAAAAAATCACTCCCAAGTGGAAGAAAAGGAAAAAGAGAGTGTGAGCGAGGAGAAAGAACGCTGAGAAAGAGCAGAATTAACGAAGTTAGGTCTGCAGACCTGATCTGCTCAATCATAGGCTTCGCAACAATGTGTCATTTAAAATTTCTCACCCTCGCACCGGTAGCAAGCATCACTTTACCGGCAGCAATCTCTTCAACGGTAAAAGAAGGTTATATAGTCCAATGTGGCATTATTGCAACTACTTCAACTTATTGTTGTGATAATTGCTTTAAGATGTGATAGGAAACGAGTTATGATGTTATGACCATGATTGGATTTATGAGGTTTTTATAATATAGAGTTCAAGAATAATGTTTCGTTATGTTACATGGTTTTTATTGAAAAGTTTGTGCAAAACTACGTAAAATATATGGATAATATTGAAATTTTTTGTGGAAAAATTTCATAACCTAGCATGTAACAATTTGTTATTATATTAATATTTATTAAATAACAAGTAATTAATTTATATTATTAAGCCAAATAATTTAAATAAATGAATATTTTATATAATTTTTCAATAAAAATATTTTTTTTTTTAAAGTTTATTATAATAATAATAATAACAATTAAATAACTATGATAGTATTATATAATAATAATAAATAAATATAGTATTATAGTGTTGAAAATTTGTGAGAACAGGAGTTGTAAACAATAGACTGTTGCTACTTTGCTTGATTGAATTTTTGTCATGAATAAATTAATAGAAAATGAATAAGTTATTCTAACCTGAAAACTTTATGCGTCTGCCTGCTCTATAACAACCTGATTTTAGTGATTACCAATTAGCTTGATCAATATCGAATATCCATGTTTCTTCCACATAATCTGCCCTAAACATGCACAGAACTGGCCAAATTTTTGTTTTGTAGATTACGTCTTGTAGACTCCAGTCTTGTCTTGGAGTATAAGACAAGTCAGATCAACCATTATACACTAGATACTATAATCACAAAATCAATTAGTTGAGGTGAAGCTTAATTTCGATGTGAAAGGAACTCTTGTACACTATGAAAAGCTTTATCAACTAAAAAAAATTTTCAATTGTTTTTTAAATATTTCTATATTTTTAAGACTCTTTAAAAACCGCGGTAGCTTGTTGTAGAGTTTCCTACTAATATAACTAGATTTTTGTTTGAATAAGCTACTATTGTGACTCACCAAGTGATAATCTCCTTGGCTTACTGTATTATAATCGTTTACGTCAAGATTTTGGTTAATATCATTCGTTTTTACATATAAAGTAGCTTCATACACAATAAGCAAATAACGAGCGGGAATAAAGTAAAAAGTGATACTAGTACTCTTTAATAATATAAGAGTGCAATAGAGATAGTAAAAGGACAATAAGTTATAAAGTAGATCACCGCTTGCTCTGCTGATCAGATCTGCGCATGCGAAGAACTGACCGTATGAAGTAAACAATAATAATTTTGTTAAATCTCTCAAATATTTAGAAAGACAGTATAAGTTATAACAAACTATATTTAACTATAGGATAGATGAATCAATTGCATTCTGATGATTGTGTAGTAAAGTTGATCTGTACATTGTGACTAATTGATCAAGAAGAAACCATTCCTTTTATTTTCTAATTTCATCGAAGGATCAAATACAAAAAAATTAAAATTATCGTAGATATGATTTTGTATTGGCGAACTTGGAACCATAGACGAACCATCAAGACGATTACTATCCCTGATCAATGTTGGAACTGAAGATAGATATTCTGGTTGACAATTCCTCTATCAATCTACTAATATTGGACTGTTAGGATGATTTTAGTTGAAAGTTCTCTTAACAGAATAATGTTTAATTAAGATAATCGCTGTCTGTAAGACTACTCAGGGAAAAAGTTCTTGACACCGTTCTTACTCTACTGAATGAGGGAGGAAAACTGTGAACTGCTATCTGGCGGCGCTTTACGGAAAAACAAATTGGACTTGCGCGTATCTTATCTTTACATTGCTTTCTAGTAGGTGGTGAATAATTATTGTGCTGGGTAAGATCGTAGTATAGGAGAAGGTAGATGAAAAGAAAGAGAGGAGGTGGATGTGGATAAGGAGGAAGAAGGATACGGTATTAGAAGAGGAGAAGAATAGAGATGTCAAATAATAAGAATAGAAGGAATATCAGGTCCGGAGTTGGACATTGTAGATTTCATCTTATTCACTTCTCATTGAAATTTAGACAAGTTCCTATGATTTTCATGTTTTTCCTTCAGAATTAAATGGATTCTCTAGAAAATTTGATACAAGGTATTCCAAATTTTCAATAGGCTGTACAAGATTTTTTTTGGGTGGATTACCTTGAGAAAATTTTACTCGAAAATTACGTTTTATTAGGCATAAAACTAATGGAAATTCTTGAAGGTCAAAATGTTCTACCAAGAACTTTGAATACTTATGTACCACATTTATGAACATGTATTGAATTCTGATAAAAATTGACATCGCAGAAATTTGTGAAAAATCATCAAAATCTGTAAGAAAATGAATCAAATTTGTAAAAAATCGAGAAGAATGCAAGGACATTGAATTCTGGAAAAAGAACATGCAAATCGAAAAGATATATAAAAATTTGATAGTTTTTGAAAAAAATATATTAATTTTTGGAGAATTAAAACCCAACATGAAAATTTGAGACAATAATTGTTGTGGAAATTGCATTCAAAATTTAAAAATGAATGATTCGAGTTCTGAAGAACCTACATCTTTGAGCGATATCAATGATGATCTATCTATCCAGAATTTAATAAATAATTGTAGGACCAAATTTGATATTAGCTATGACAGTCAATTATTGTTTCTATAATCTACAATAATATAAGTTAATTATAGCAAATGACCGGATCAACATTCATGAACGCAACAAATGAAAGCTTTAGCATTCTTCAATGTTCCAGCAAACAAGATAAATATATTTTAGAAGAAATTTTAATCAATTTGATAACCGGAAGTGATTGCATATTATCCGAACACAAAATGTATTCGGCTACTGCAGCTTCCCGGTCCAGGAAGTAGGGTGACCCCACAGGTCATGACAGGGAGCAGGGAGCAGGGAATAGGGAAGGTCTCGCCAAATCTTTTGGCAGCTGTACAGACCGGATTTTCCCTCATTTTTGCCCCAAAAATGCCCCACCCTGAACTCTGGCGTCGCTCGTGAGAAACTGCAGGTTAAAGTTCAGCATGGTGTTCCGGATCAACCCTCAAGTCGCACAACGGAACTGACAAAGAGAAAAATATGTGAAGAGAGAGGGTAATGAGAAAAGGGAACGGAAACCATGGACCAAACTAAGAGATTTATAGGTTTTCGATAAAATTAATGCCAAAAAAGTCATGACCTTATCCAAAATTATACGGATCAGGTTGACTTCTTGATTTTCCTCAGAAAGTACAATTCGATTTAAAGGGTATCATGTTTCCCATACGTGAATTCTATCAAGAAGTATCTCACACTCCAAAATTCGCACATTATCTAGGGCTGGATTTATTGGTAGAGGGTCTTTACGTCATCAGCAGAAGTAAAGAAGTCAACAGTTTTAAGAATCATGCCAGAGAAGACCGAATAACGAAAATTCAAAAATAAAAAAGAACTTACTTCATTCACATACATAATTATCATATTTTTTCTAGATAAATGCATTATTTGTTATATGAGATGTAATTAATTCCAAGTCCACAATTCCAAAAATTGACTCATATCGATTAATTATTTTTATTTATCATTATCATCATCTATGTATGTATGTAATTGTACGTATTCATAAAGCCCTTATTAGCAATTGTTATTATTATGATTATTCAATTCCATCATTTAAAGTAAAAAAAATATTCCCATAACATATTTATGTATTTTTTATTCAACCCACAAGCAGTTTTTTATTGTTCTCATCACTAACAACTGTGGATCACTATAACCCTGGGAGGAAAAAGTCTTTAAGATCTTTATTAATTGAAAACTTTTACAATAAATTATTACATAGTTGTTTGAAGGATGTAATAATTTATTGCAAGTTGAACAAATTCATCAACCAGCAATAATGCACCTCAATGAGTTCATGTCACGCTATTAAAATAGGAACGCAGAATACATTTAAAAATATTTTGTGAATTGCAATATAATAAATACATGTGAAAAATAATTACAGATAGCGTAAGTGAAAAGAGTTCCGTAAATAATAATCGACACTGTATGACACTGCAGTCAAGCCACACAATATTAATAATATTATTATTAAGAAGAACAAATAAAATTATAATTACATTACAATCATCACTCACACCTAGGCTTAAAACACTTTTATGAGTTGCCTTTATAAGTAAATAAATAAATAGAGCTATGTATTCTCAAGGAATAACAAATAAATTTGAAGTTTGTGCAGTAAGGAGATGAGAAAAATTATTAATTTATTACAATCTTTTGTCGTAAATCTCATTACAAGATAATTACCGTGTAATGTTCTTGTTCAGTTGGTCGTGACTAGGCTATAATATCTGTTTTATTAATCCACATATTGATGATATAAAGATGTACTCATCGGCTTTGAAGTATACTACACCTTGGTGATTCTACGGTCTTCTTCTCAATAAAATCCATTGTGATAGTTACGTTTATCCAAGTGATCTTTGAGGCCAGTCAGGTTCACCTTTCAATTCAATCTCATACAAGGTTGTTGATCATTTTAACATGTTCCATAAGTATGCATACTAAAATATTAATATATTTACACATTACTGTAACTATGCTATAGCATTTTCTGATAGGCACTGTGTATAACCCAGTTATTGAGACAGGAAATGGTTTTGTGTGAAAGGTTGCATTGAAGAACCTTATTGGAACTCATCGTTACATTTAGCAATGCAATTAATACGGGGTTTAACCTGTTACTTTATTGAACTTGTTACCTTGAATTTATTCATTGGTTAACATTGGTTTTAATTGTGGTCAATATCTCCTTCCAACATGATATTCTGATATAAATCCCATATATTTTTCAAAATAAATATGGGCTTGATCAAGGGATGTAGATTTGTTTTATGAACTTGTTTGATATCAAGTCATCTACTGAATTTCTGTGATCTCATGTAATTTTGGATTGACAAGGTAGATGGATAGACAATGGGGATGGATTGACAAGATTATTAATTTCGATATTCCTTTGAATGCAATAAATTGTGTTTGTATTGGTGAAGATGATATTGTGGAAGATATCCATAACGAATAATAAGACGAAGTTGTCACAACCAAATTTATTAAAAATATAGAGACACTAGTTTCGGATGTTACTACATCATCAATCTCAAAGAAACTCTGTTATTTGAGATTTATAATGAAGTAACATCCGAAACTAGTATCTCCATATTTTTAATAAATTTGGTTGTGACAACTTCGTCTTTTTATTCGTTACAATAAATTGTGCCTTTTGTTAACGCTTGGCAATTTAATAAATTTTTTAGCATCTTCATGAGTAATTCGAGCCTTGAGGATCTTGGTTGTTAATTTGAGGATTTATTTCAGGTTTGATTTAAGAAATATAGATTTGTGGTCTTAATATAAGTTATTAACTTCAAGGAAAGGACTTAATTAGTTTATTTCATCTGATGATGTTCACTCGTTCAAATGATTTTTGTTTAAATTTCTTTTAATTCATATTGAATTCTGAAAAAAGTACTACAGTTTTCAAATTATTTCTGTTCTGAAACTTATGCGCAGTAGACTCTAGTTTTGAGAATATTGTAGTTCAATGGAGATTTTTTCAAAACTAGATTGTTTTGTGGAATAGCCTGTACCGTACCCTACAAGTGCCTTAAAAACACTTGAACTCTGAAAGCTCTGTTCTTAAAAATACCTACGTGTGAAGAGCTTTTGATAAGATAAACATTTTATTACAGTGACCAGCAAGAGAACTGTTAATTTCTGAGCTTTTAGAGTAACGTAATAATGGCATTAAAATTATCTGCCGGTAGAATAAAAGTTGTCTACAATAATTAAAAGCCCCGTGACTGCTCTGTTCCTTGAGGCTAATTTAGAAATGTGATTTTCAGATTTCTCAAAAATAATTTCTAAAAGTTTTCATCCGATAAAATAATAAATCAGTTTTTTTGCTGATGATGTGCTGATAAGTCTGATACTTGTGCGTCGTTGATGAGGTAAATGAGGATACAATAATTCTAAGGGTAGTGAACCTACTGCTTTATAAAAAGTCTCCCCACTAATAAAAGTCATACGCTTATTATTATTTTTTATTATTATTATTATTATTAATTATATTATTATAAAGCCAATTATATGACTGCTTCTCTACTTTTATTTCAATGGGTAAAAAGGACATAATATTTGATTTTAGAAAAAGTAATTGATACAAATAAATATATATGATATGATGTGAACAATTATAAAAAAGGTCAATTATTGAGAATAACTTGTTCTTTTATACTTCCTTTTATAAAACCTTGTCAACAAAGCTACAAGTGGTTGAGGTGTTGGTCATCTTTAGAACATTTCAAAGTGTTTTGGGTATAGAAGGGTTGGCTGTCACAGGTCCATTCGCCGTCTAATGATATTATTTGTACATAACAAGGGTCTGCTGGCACTCAATACACACACAACATAGCCACAATGACCGGTTTCTACCGGACCCACTTGTTCCGGACTATTCATTCTCTATTCTTTTTATTATTATAATTCTCCTTTACAAATTTTCCTCTTCTACTTAATCTTCAACTTCTTTTTCTTCGACTTCTTCTTCTCCGTCTTCTATTTCTTCTCTATTTATTTATCTTTTCCTCTTACTCTTCCTCCTCTTACTACTCCTCCTACTACTTAATACTCCTTCTTTTTCTTTATTTTCTTCTTATTTTTCTTCTCAAGTTTCTTCACATTCTCTTCTTTTTCATCTTCATTCCTTCTTTGTCTTCTTTTTCTTCTTTCCCTTTCCTTTTCATTTTTTCGTCATCTTATTTTCCTATCAATCATTCTCCCCACCCCCCTCTAATTATTCTACATATCCTTTTCTCTTCTACTTCTTCTCATTTTCTTCCCCTAAAGTTTCTTTATATTCTCTCTTTTTTCATCATCTTCTTCTTCTTCGAAGTTTCTTCACATTATGTTCTTCTTCTTCCTTTTCTTTTTTCCTCCATTTTCTTCTACCTTTCCTTGACTCCCACCCACTCCTCCTTCCCCTTGTTTTTCTCCCCCACCTTCTTCTTCCTCTAAATCACTTCTTTTTCCATTTCCTCGTCGTCTTCTTCTTCTTTTTCTTCTTCTCAAGTTTCTTCTTCTCAAGTTTCTTCACCTTTTGTTCTTCTTCTTCCTCTATTTTTCCCTCCAATTTCTCCTACTTCTCCTGCGCTACTTTTCCTCCTTTCACTTGTAGTCTCTCCTCCTCCACCTTCTTCTTCCTCTTAATCTCTTTGTCTCTTCTTTTTCCACTATCTTCTTCTCTCTTCTCTTCTTTTCTTCTCAAGTTTCTCCACACTCTGATTTTCTTCTTCCTCTATTTTTCCCTCCAATTTCTTCTACTTCTCCTGGGCTACTTTCCCTCCTTTCACTTGTTGTCTTTCCTCCTCCACCTCCTTCTTCCTCTTAATCTCTTTCTCTCTCCTTTTTCCACTATCTTCTTCTCTCTTCTCTTCTTTTCTTCTCAAGTTTCTCCACACTCTGATTTTCTTCTTCCTCTATTTTTCCCTCCAATTTCTTCTACTTCTCCTGGGCTACTTTCCCTCCTTTCACTTGTTGTCTTTCCTCCTCCACCTCCTTCTTCCTCTTAATCTCTTTCTCTCTCCTTTTTCCACTATCTTCTTCTCTCTTCTCTTCTTTTCTTCTTAAGTTTCTCCACACTCTGATTTTCTTCTTCCTCTATTTTTCCCTCCAATTTCTTCTACTTCTCCTGGGCTACTTTCCCTCCTTTCACTTGTTGTCTTTCCTCCTCCACCCCCTTCTTCCTCTTAATCTCTTTCTCTCTTCTTTTTCCACTCTCTTCTTCTCTTTTCATCTCTTCTTCTCAAGTTTCTTCACACTCTGTTTTTCTTCTTCCTCTCTTTTTCCCTCCACCTTCTTCTACTTCTCTAGGGCTACTTTTCCTCTTTTCCCTTGTTGTCTCTCCTCCTCCACCTTCTTCTTTCTCTTAATCTCTTTATTTCTTCTTTTTTCCACTTCCTCGTCCTCCTCTTCCTCTTATTCTTCTTCTTCTTCTTCGTCTTCTTCTTCTTCTTCTTTTTTTCCACTTCCTCGTCCTCTTCTTCTTCCTCATCTTAACCCTTCCGTGGTCACGACTCGTGACCAACTTGTGCCACCGTTTAAATATACAGCGCCTTTTAACAAACACTGCCGCCCCGCCCCTTCTTCGTGAGCAGAAAGGTAGAGTGAACAAGACAAGGGTGAAGAAGACCCTTCGCTGGACACACGCACTCGTCTTCAGTAACTAGTTTCGGAGCGCATACACAACAAGAAAAAGACAAAGAAGAAAGATAATAACAAGGGATCAGTGTGGAAGATGACACGGGTCAGGAATTCTGATGCTCAACCCTTTGACACCACCTGACATAAGTGCTTCTTGATTCTAGAGCGTGCAAGTGATAGCCTACCTTCTCACCTTCACACCCTCCCTAATTGCTTATCTTGTCTTAATTATCTTCAAAGGTTATTTATTAGTCCATAACGATAAATCTTTCTCTCATTTTTTTCGTACTAAATAATATTAGTATATATTTATATTTGTAATGTTGTAAACGTTAATTGTAAAATTATTTATTTGTAAATGTTTATTTGTAAACGTTAAATCTTCACAGGTTATTAATTAGTCAAGTATAACGATAAATCTTTCTCTCATTTTTTCGTACTAAATATTAGTATATTTATATTTGTAATTTTGTAAACGTTATTTGTAAAATTATTTATTTGTAAATGTTTATTTGTCAACGTTAAATCTTCACAGGTTATTTTTATTAGTCAAGTATAACGATAAATATTTCTCTCATAAAACGTACTAAATATTAGTATATTTTATATTTGTAATTTTGTAAACGTTTATTTGTAAAATTATTTATTTGTAAATGTTTATTTGTCAACGTTAAATCTTCACAGGTTATTTTTATTAGTCAAGTATAACGATAAATATTTCTCTCATAAAACGTACTAAATATTAGTATATTTTATATTTGTAATTTTGTAAACGTTATTTGTAAAATTATTTATTTGTAAATGTTTATTTGTAAACGTTAAATCTTCACAGGTTATTTATTAGTCCAGTATAACGATAAATATTTCTCTCATAAAACGTATATTTATATTTGTAATTGTAAACGCTTATTTGAAAATTATTGTATTCCATATAATGGGCATTGCCTTTGAGCGAGAAAAGAGTTCTTTTAATTTATGTTTAACAGTTTTAAACTACATATTACAACATAGTTTTTTTCGGAGGATGAAGCCCACATAGATCTGAAACCTGTGCGTGAGTAATGAATTGTATGATGGTATTGATGAGTTGAATCTACATGTTTAGGTGGGTTCCGAACCACCGGGAAGTGATTTTACAGCAGAAAACAGAGTATTTTGTGCTAGCCAATTCAATCGGTCACCCTTACAAAGGGCGCCTAGGAGTTTCGTAGCTTATCTCTGATTCAAAAGATACCAGTTTTGCAGAGGTTTTTACAAAAATTCTATATTGAACTAGGGAAAATATTAAATACTAGTCTTTCCCAAATAGAAGGTGTATGATTAATACAGTATGAGTATACTCATTATTTACTGTACTACATCACATTATACTGTATTACATATATATTACATTATTATGATCATAATACATTAACAACGTATAATCTACTTTGTTTTACGACATAATAATTATTCATTCTACAACTTTTAATAGTCATTAATAAAATTAATGGATAGCATTTTTAATTCTAGACAATTCTACCACAGACAATTTTGAGTGAAAGAGAGAACCTTGAGTTGTAATTTCCCCTTAAAAAAGCAGTAAATCAATCGACTCCTAACATTAAACTATGTTAGCTTTATTATCACTTACCCGGTGGTTCGGAACCCACCTAAAATAGTAGGTCCACCATGTTCCCCGTAACATGGCACAAACGGCGAGGTGGAACTACCCGTAAGGGTCTCCCCACCATTAAAAGCCATACGCTTATTATTATTATTATTAAACTATGGAGTTCTTATTATATTAATTTTAATGGCTACGGCTTTTTTAGGTTATGTATTACCGTATTACTGTATTATTAATGTAACTTCTATTTTAAGAGGCTGATATTGATTTCTTTATGCTTCAACATAACATGCTTTTTGAATTTCTGCCAAAGCAGCTGCAAAACTATGTTGTTATATGTAATTTGAAATTCTTAAGTTCATTGAAAGAACTCTTCCTTACTTACAGGCTATGATCATGTGGACAAAATAGCACCACAGATAAACTTGAGTGGGAATCAAACTTCAAAACTCACCACCACAAATGCAAGTCTTAATTAAATGAATTTCTGATCTAATTCGTAATAAATATTACTTTCAAATATAACATAATTTGTAAAAATTAATTTAGTTGAATTTAGTAATATTTCATATTATGTTATACAAAAATTACAACTTCATTAAAGTTAACTTTTCAAGTGAATTCAACGACTTGCAGTCAAAATTTTATTAAAATAAGTAGTATTTCTCTTACTTCTGTAGGCCGAACGTTTTCGAATTGTTGAAACCCATCTTCAAGGCCTTGAAGATGGGTTTTAACAACTCGAAAACGTTCGGCCTACAGAAGTAAGTCAAATACTACTTATTTTAATAAAAATTTGACTGCAAGTCGTTGAATTCACTTGAAAAGTTAATATTACAACGCAGTTCGTCATGGAACAAGAAATCCAGGAATTCATCAAAGTATTAATACTCTCTCCCATTTCTATTTAAAATCTTAGAATATATTTTATATATTTTATGATATTGTGGAAAATATCCACAATGAATAAGACAAAATTGCCAACTACATTTTTTTTAAATATAAATATACTAGTTTCGGATGTTACTCCATTATCAACCTCAGACGAACATGTCTGAGTTTGTCTGAGATTGATAACGGAGAAACACCCGAAACTAGTATCTCTATATTTTAAATAAATGTGGTTGTGACAATTTCGTCTTATTATTCATTTAAAAATATATCTTCCTTATGACTCTGAAATTAAGAAGTACCACTAGTGATACTTGATAAACTTTTATTTTGGTCACCAAGTCGCCGTTAAACGGGCAAAAACTATTTAATTGTTGTATTTTATAATAATAGAGCCAGGCACGTGTAGTCTAAACTTTAACCCCACTTCCTACGAGGTGATTAAACCACTAGAGGGTTTACGTTTTTGCTATCCGCTAAGCAATGAAGGAATCAAAGACAAAGGATGAAATTCCTTTCTTACAAGGTCTACGTAAAAAAAGTGCGTTTCCGGACATCTGGTCTTGTGCCGGTTTTATCTAGAGTCTGACGTAGATTTGTTCTTATAGAGATTTCAGGCATGCTTTATGAGTTTACACTAATATATTAATACATATTTTCACAATTTAATTGGGTACAGCCAGTGTAAATAGAGCATCCCAATATTTCATGATACAATGAACACAAAATTGTATAAAACTCTAATGTTGCTAACGGTTTGTTCTAATATTTCAAGAGAAATATGTGCCCAAGTCTATTGGACTTTTCGAAAGCTATTTTATTCGATCATGATTATGGAGGTTATCACAGTAAGTATTGCAAATAAGATATCCAGCTTAGATAACTTGCAAGATATTACTATAATCTATTTAAAATAGTGGGTATTTCGAATATCCAGCTATGTTATCTGGCAAAATAATACTATTATCAATTTAATATAAATAATATTATTATTAATACTATAATACTATAATTTATTAAGTGAAAAAAATATTAGTGTACTATGTCCAGTGAACGCTAAAGAACAGTGTTAACAGGGTTAAAATAATTTATATACGAAGAAAGAGATGAAGCGGATGAAGAGGGAGAACATCAAAATCAAAAGAAGAAGAAAGAGGGAGAGGAGAAAAAAAGAAAATAAAGAAGAGGAGAAATAATAATAATAATAAGAAGAAGAACTAGAAGAAGAGGAAGAAGAAAAAGGAGAAGGAGAAAGAGAAAGAGAAGGAGAAAGTTAAGGAGGAGAAGGAGAAGGAGAAGGAGAAAGAGAAGAAGAGAAAAGAGAAGGAGAAAGAGAAGGAGAAAGAGAAAGAGAAAGAGAAAGAGAAGGAGAAGAAGAGAAAAGAGAAGGAGAACGAGGAGAGGGAGAAGGAGAAGGAAAAGGAAAAGGAAAAGG
The DNA here is from genome assembly GCA_948455865.1 of Conomelus anceps. Lineage (NCBI taxonomy): Eukaryota > Metazoa > Arthropoda > Insecta > Hemiptera > Delphacidae > Conomelus > Conomelus anceps. Next base: position 17,085,349 of record OX418226.1, on the reverse strand, counting down.
AAAAGGAAAAGGAAAAGAAAAAGGAGAAGTAGAAGGAGAAGGAGGAGGAGACGTATTAGGATTGGAATAAGGAGAAATGGAAGGAGAAGGAGAGGAAGAAGGAGAAGAAGAAGAGAAAGAAGAAGGAGAAGGAGAAGAAGGAGAAAAAGGAGGAAAAAAAGAATAGGAGGAAGAAAAAGAAGGAGGAGAAAAAAGCGTGCCAACAATGAGACTCGGTATCCTGCTGACAACTTATGCGTCGACGCTTTTTAATTACAAATTCCACCCTCTCATAAACCCCTTCACCTCCCTTCCAACCTCTTCACCACCCTCTAGCGGTGGCTACAAACGCATAAGACAGACATTCCACCCCTAAAATCATTGTCTTTCAACTTCCTTCCCATTCTGAGAGGCGCGAGCCGCTCTTTCTATGCTATCAAACAACCCTTCTCGTCATACCAAACCATGATAATTATTATAATAGTTGTCTTTTTTTGTCTATAATTTCTCGACATCCTTCGCCTGCTGGCACACGTTAACTATAATTGACTCAAAATGGTTGATTTTGAAAATTGGAGGTATCGCAAAACACGGGAAACTATCGGTGCTCCAAGTTTGATGATGAGGTTCTTGTTTTTAGAATTGTATCTACCAATGGGAGGCCCGCGCTATAAATTTAATATGCTTGGAGATTTTATAATCTCCATAAGTACTTACATAATATTATGTACATAATGTTTGCGAAAAAATATCGTGCATTTCTGGAGCAGAAAAAGTCTCTCAGATTTTGTTCAAATTAATTTGATAAGAGTTATATGCGATATTTTACGAAATAACAAGAATTATGCCATTATGTATTACAAAATACATATCGATGTATTATGTATATAATACATATCGTTATATGCCATTATGTATTACAAAATACATATCGATGTTGTAAAATCGATGGATTAGAGTCGATTGATCTCAATTTGGTTTCGCAGAAATTCCTTTAATCAATATTCATTTTAGTGATCGAATGGGAGAATCCTCAATATTGAACGTATCGCAACATTATTAATCTATCACAGATTCTTTTAATTGAGAATGAACCCCACAGTTGTACCTACTGTACAGTTTTAGGTGAGTTCCAAAGCACCGGGAAGTGGTTTGAGAACAGTCTATTTTGCTATCAATCCAATCGAGAGAGCCCAGGATTTCGTAGCTTAATTGATGGTATAAAGTAAATGAATGGATAAATTTCGTATTTTTATTCCATAAATATTTGATTCAATGAATTTCATACATTTACGTTTTTACTACAAACAGACATCAATTAGCCTACAATATTATCTAAAACATGAACTACTGCAATATCTTTTCGAATTCGTTATGTCTTCCATAAATATTGTGAGAGTTTATCTATTACAATTAATTTATTTATTGAAATGCAGGTTTTCTATGATTAAAATTTTATCACTACAATATTGATTAGAATGTTTATGTTTTCCATGGAGCACATATCATTAAATTGAAAAAAAAAACAACAATCCTTGATATTTGAATAGCTGTGAATGTAGAATTTATTTGCTACTTGAGCGCATTTCTGAGATGATTTCATTTGTTTTGTGAATAACAATTTTCTGTTATTATATCTATTTAATTGTATATTGAATATATTCAATATATTCACGTCTATTTATATTATATAAAGAACCTCTAAATTTTATAAATTGTCTATCAGTATCAATCACGAACGGTACAGGTAATGGTTTTCATTAATAAAATTATTTGAAATTGAAATTAATGGGCCATTAAAACATTGTACAATATTTAATCATTAATCATAGCATATAATTTAAAAATAATGTACAATAATTATTACTAATTTATTATGATAAATTTCAATTCTCCATATCTCAGTAATAGAATAATGCAATCCATTAGTCCAACTCTTCTATTTTTGCGATTTCTTTGAATTCAGCGGAAATGGTTATTACTGTACCAGATTAACTGTAATAATTTATAGGGTTGTAATAACTTATTACAACTTATTATAGATAACAGTCAGTAACTCATTCGTTGCTAAAAGAGTTACATAAATATTATATATTACTGCGATAACTTATTGGATCTACATGAAAATTCATGAATAACCTGTAATTAGTAGTAACTCTCCAAAGGAAACGATGGATTGAAGGAAATAAAAAGAGAATGTAATCAATTTGTTTAAAAATTGTTCATTTCTATGATTTTGTATTGTACTTTAATTCAAAGCTCGATTTTTTCTGTTCAATAATTTCTTTCAATTTATCCTTATCGTACTTCTTTCACCCCCCGCCCCCCCTAGCTCTCATATTATATCCTATTGGAAAATATTTTCTGGTATCAAAAAGATCACAATAAATTTTTTGTTCATGTTCACGTAAGTATGGTGTTTAAATTTGATTGGAGATCGTGGAATCAAATAATATTTTAATAAAGTAGTAATCACTCCTTCACGGCAATCCGGAAAGAAGCAAGGAAAGCTGTTACGAATTAATTTTTTAAATAGTTATTGTTACAGATTTCTTAGAAACTTTGAAGAAAAACAATAATATTGCACAATCGAGTTGCATTTCGCAGTAATAATAATTGAATCTATGAAAGGTGTATTAAACCTAATCACTACAGAACTTTAAGGTTTTTATTAATGTGAATCTTCAAACTATTGGATTCAAGATTCAACAATCAGGCGATCTATTCACCTAATCAATTTTCCTAATAAGTTATCGCGAAGTAGTTTATTTTTGGTTTGGGCCAAATGAGAATTTATCATAGCATTTAATCCAGTTTTTTAATTTTATTATTTCGTCACTTGTTCTCCTGTTTCTTATTCAAGATTCATTCAATTCCACAGCGAATTGAGAAACATCACCCCTTAGAAAAGGATTTTAAAAAAATAAGAGATAAATAATTACTCATAATATTGGGTAATTGTTACTCATTTAAGGATTAATTTTTCGAGAATCATTGAAATGATGATATCGACTGGGCCAAATCTATTTCTTGCTTTTTTGTAGATGTATGAGAGGCCCTATTTTGTATTTTCTATGTTTGTAATGAGAGGCCCTATCAGGAATTATAATAAATTGTAGAAGTAGTAGTAGCTATTTCTCCTTACTAGAATAATTATCGACTATGATTAGAAAATATTACGATAATTATTTAAGATGTACGGTACGCGTGTTCGTCTTCAAAAATGCTATTGAATATTCTTAAAATATAAATATACATAATTGACGGGAATGATTATAAATTTTTATATATTTTTTCACGCACTGAATAGATTGTTTCAATTACAATTTAATATGGATTAAAAATGTATCTAGCTAGGCAATTATCGAATTCATGTACAGAATAAACAGATACTCTTTTATTGAATAGAGTGTAGAAATTTGAACGTAAATGGGGGAAATCTAATAACACAGGTAGGCCTACACGTGTTAAAACCACTTTAAAACCTCAAAATAAAATTCAATTATTTTTATGAAGGTTCTATAAAGAACCAAAGTACGACTAAGGTGATATCAAAATCATTTCAATACCCACAATACAATTCGCACAGATCATATTATCAACAAAAATATTTCGCGAAGCCAGATACTTTTCGAAGTTCTTCGTAAAATCTATTGTATTCATTCACAAACCTATCCATGTTAAAATATCAACTTTGTCATCAACATTCAAGAAAGAACTATGATCTTTTGTAGACCTCCTACTGACTATCTCGTAATAAAAATAAAGCAATTTAAATTAATTAAATCTACAAACTATAGAATAATCGAATTAAACCGTAACACCCTAACTTTAATAAAACACCAGCTAAAACTATTGAACCTATAGAAGGAGCTTCAACATGTGCCTTAGGTAATCAAAATTAAACCTCACCACTGAAAAAATCTTAAACCAACAATTCCAATAAATAAAACTAAAACTTTATAAAACGTTGACTCACCTTGAGCGATGCGAACTGCTGGCATCTTTATCCTCATTGTCGTTTTGGTAATTTTATCAACACAACTAATGAAGATCTAACATTATCAATCTGGTCTTCATGATTGTCTCCTAACAGAAAATCCTCATTCAAAATCTTCGTTCACTGTTACAACTTCAAGTTTCTCGTCTACTCGCCACTATTAAATCTAATACATAATTCTTTGGTGATATCACTACAAAAAACGTTCAAATTTACTTCTGTGTTTTGTTGTTGTTCATTTTTAGTTGATTTTAAACAACTGATTTGAGGAACATTTAGTATGTTTCCCCTAATATTCTCATAATAACTTGTTCATCACTAGTTGATTTCACACAACAGATATTAGGAACATCTAGTATGTTTTTCCCTATTATTTTCACAGTCGTAGATTTTTTGTTGTGCGTATATTACTTCCGCTTTAGCGAATTTTAAAACACAACATTTATAACGTAAGTTCTTTTACTTCTAGTGTTTACATTACATGTAGGCCTATATTATTTTTTTCGAGATAGTAAATTTTAACACACAATATTTATAAAGTTCATTCACTTCTATTGTTTATCCCTAATATTTTCACAATAAATATCTTAGCAGTAGAATTTTTTTTTATTCCGAGGAAGCAAATTTGAACACAAAATCGTTAGTTCGATCACTGCTAGTGTTTTCACAAATGATTTGTAAAAAACAATCTTGTTTATTCCTAGTTTTGCACAGGAAATTCTAGATTCAGTACGAAAACAACCACATGATCTGGGACACGCGTGTTCCGTACGCAAGTCGGAGATAGGACAGTCACCCAGTTAGGAGAGGTGCTCGTCGTGAAGGAAGCCGTCGGTGATTCGCGAACGCATACCGCGGTAGAGGTTCTCGATCACTTTGAGGATCACCCGAGCTTCTCGTCGATCGTGGGAGTCGGATGAGAGGGTGACCGGTGTACCGGGCTAGCGATGACCATTTGACGTAGGGTCCAACTGCTGACTGTGACTGAGTCTGCCTGTCCACAGGCCATTCGGCTACGATCGGCTAAACTCGGGTCGGGCGACCACAACTGGCCCAGGGACGCTTTCGGCAAAGTAATGGTGGGGGGAGCTTCTCATGGTAGGGGTGAGTGAGGCGCCACTGGTCCGACGCACAGCGTCCTCCTCTAGTTACCGCGTCCGCCGCTAGGAGCGCCACCTGTCCCGCTGTCCAATCCCCATCTGTTTTCCACACTGACCAAACCTATGACAATTTACTCCCACTATGCTGACCACTTACAAATTTCCAACTACACGTTACCTCACTCTCTCTCTCGAGTTCTCTCTCACTCTGCACTCACTCACTCTTTCTCTTTCCAACTCTCTGCACATTCTATACACTCTATATTCGTATTTCTGTCTCACCCGCTCATACTTTCTCTCTATTTCTCGTCTCTCTCACTCTCTGAATTTCTATCGCACTCTCTCTCACTAATCCTCTCTCTCACTCTCATTAGTTCCTTATCTCTCTCCCACTTATTCACACTACCTCTCTTTTAATCACGCCCTTTCTCTTTATTCACTCTCTTTCTCTCTCTGATCTCTCAGCAGATAGGAAGTGTAATTTTTCTTTTTCTTTTCCTTATTCTTTTTTCTTTTTTTCTATTTCTATTTCTAATTCTTTTTATTTTTATTTTTATTTTTCTTTTTCTTTTGCTTTTTCTTTTTCTTTTTCTTTTTCTTTTTCTTTTTCTTTTTCTTTTTCTTTTTCTTTTTCTTTTTCTTTTTCTTTTCCTTTTTCTTCTTCTTTTCCTTTTTCTTTTTTTCTTTTTTTCTTTTTTCTTTTTTTTCGTTTTCTATTTTCTTAGCTTCTTTTCTTGTTCCGAGTAGATTTAATTTCTTCTTGTTAGCGACTATTCATGACAACTTTTTAAGCAAATTCTGTTTTTTTCTCCTGTTTTTACTTAAGATATATTTTAATTTGGCTGTTTTTAAAGAATAATAATATTGTTTTCAGTATTAATTATTGATGTAGAAGTAGACTACTGACTGGGTGTTGGAGGGGACCCAATGGTCACAGACTTGCCAGGAGATAAATAATAAATAAAACATTCAATCAATCAATCAACCAAACTCCCACCCTCTTTTCCGCAATATTCTTCCCCGAATTATTCATTCTGACTTTTGTTATTTTGTTTTTGACTTATTGTTTATTTAATTTGTTATTGTTTTAATTATTTCCACGCATTATTACTTCTTTCTATATATAGCTGTACATAACTCTACTAACTCAGCTCAACTAAAAACCAAAAACATTAAACTTTTTTATTTCTTTTAATGATTATATTATTATACTATCATTCTCTTCTGTATATTATTACTTATCATATTATTTTCTTCTTTATAATACAATTTCTTATGTTCATTGTCACAATGATTGTAATATGCTTTTTTTTATTTTGTTGCGATGGGATTGAGCCATGCAACAATCATCAATAAAAGACAGTCAGCAATCAGTCAGCTCTCTCAGACTTTTTCACTCTTTCACTCATTGTATTTAATGATATATTCTCTTTATCCTACCTACTCTTTATTCGTCTCTCACTCGCACTTTCTCATACTCTCTCTTTATATGATATATTCTTTCTTTCTTTCTATATATATTCTTTATATTCCCTCTACTCTATATTCATCTCTCGCACGCTCGTTCGCATTCTCTCTTTCACTCTCTCTTATCTCACACACTCTCACTCCCTCTTATCTCTCATACTCACACTCCCTCACTCTTTCCCTATATGCTATACTCTGCATATTCTAACTACTCTTTAATTGTCTTTCTCTACAATTATATGCTACTGTTAATTTTTCTAATTTCGTGTATTGCGTGTCCCTTCCTCACAAACTTCTTGCTTGTGAAGATGGTGGGGGGGGGGGGTAGGGTTACCCACAGGTGTTTCGCTGATCGCTGTCGGCGAACCAATAAAACAACTCGCAACAAGGACAGATACGTTGCGTATTTTTTATCTTTTTCTACGCATCATTAATTTATTCCAAAGCAGTATACGATTTTTCGACTTTATTAAACACTGCATTTCCTATGATTCGTCTTTTGGATGAAGATTATTATTATGTGGTAACCGTAATATCATGGTGTTAATGGGCTCAAATGGACTTGGAGTTCATTAAAAAAGCTGTATTTAGGCTCCCAATTCGTTGTGGACATAGTTTCCTACTATGTAGAGCATTAAAAACTACATGAAACTGTGCAATAATCCCAGAATCTCGAAAAATGAACATTATGTCCTTTCACCTCCTAACTTCATATACAGAGTGATTCAAAACTATACGGCAATCTATTGGGAGCTCATTCTATAGCTAAAAATAAGAAAAAAGTAAATATGTTATAGTATATGATGGAGTATCTATATGAGTCATTGAGCCATTATTTATCTTTCCCCACAAAAAGCTGAGTGCGAAACCTTTCAAACCTTGAAGCAAGACTTTCCCAAGCTCTCACATATGATTCCGTACCTTCTATGTTCGAGAAAAATCACTTACCTACAAAACACCCACACCAACAGCATCACACTCATTAGTTGTATATTCAAAGTTGAAAAAATCGAGTGCTCAACTTGCAAGTTTCTGGTAATAAGTCTTGTGTGCGACATTAGTAAGTGCACGTGTTTTGTAAGTACGCTGCTTGGCGGTGCTTAGTGATGCTTAGCCTACGAATATAAATTAGCCCGCTGCTCCTCTTACCTATCAAGCAGTACTTGATCTATCGCTCCGTGAATGAGACGGCCGCCATTTTGTTGTCACGTGACCGCAGCTGTGGATGAGAACACTTCCGGGTTTTAGTTGAATTATTAATTATTATTGCTACTACCGCGAAGAGGAGCTGAGGATCAGTGGTGAGATGAATTTCCGGACTTAGGTGGGAGGAATGTGGGGTGTTGAATGTTACAGGCATGTGGAGGAAATTTGATATGCAGAATGTGAAAATTGGAAATTCAAATTTCATAATGTAAGTAGAAAGAGAAAAATAATAATAAATATTTTATTTCCATTTAAAACTAAATCTAAACAAATACATATACATATAAGACTACATGACTAAAACTACCAAAGATTACATTTTTTATAAACATTTTTTTGCGTGGAAATTTACCTACTCTACTATGGCATGCCATGTTCTAGAGCAGGTTTGCAATTTAAATTTTTCAGGATTCAGTGTTTTAATATCAGGTTAGTGAGCTCACATATTGTTTGAAATTATGGTTTCTATGGTTTGTCTTCCTATGTTTATTATCCAGTGATGTACATTGATTTTGAATTTCTTGCTGTGTGGTATTTCCTGTATGTCTCTTGGAAGCAGATTGTAAAGTTTTGGTGCTAAGTGATTGAAGTGTCTCTGGTATAAAGCCTTCTTAGCCAAATTTGCAATAAGAAGGTGCCTATTTCTTGTGTTGTGACTGTGGTTCCTGTGTTGAAAATGTGCTGTGTTTTTGTGTATTCTGCAGATTATTTCTTTAGAATATATCTGTCTTGCATCCATCACACCAAATTCGCTGAAAAGTTGATCTGATGGATAACGCAGTGGTTTTTTAATTATGATCTTCATTATTAGTTTCTGCACTTTTATAAGCGGGTCAATGTGTGCATAACTTGTTCCGCCCCATCCTACTATCCCATATGTCAGCAAGGACTGCACTACAGAATAGTAAATTATCTTCAAACACCTCAAATCAACCAATGACCTCAGCATTCGGAAGTTGTAGATGAGTTTTCTCAGTCTCTTGCATAGATCATCTATGTGATGGTCCCAGTGCAGAAAAGAATCCAATGTAACTCCAAGGTATTTTTGCATCTGCTTTTTGTGTATTGTGTAAGAAGTGTGATTTGATATGTCAGGAACTGTCAGATGATTCTCCACTGGTTGACCCTGTCAACATAATGAACATGATATTTAATTTGTCTCTTTTTATTGACATCAAGCCGTTCATGAGTCACTTTATGAACTTAGAACTCTCGTATGAAAGTAGATTGGGTACTCCAGAAGATCATAGAATCATGAGGTTATAATACAACATTATCTTATAAAACCAATCATGAAAGAGAATTTTGTAATTTAAAATGTTATTAAAATTGTATTAAAATTGATCTTATGATTATGTAATTATGATTGGATGTAGCGAACTAGTATATACTAGAGAACCGAAGATGAACTGAGCTTATGATGAAAATAAATCGAATGAAGATAAGGAATATCGAACTGGATTTCGATTGTTCTATGATCAAAAATGAATAACTGAATGAATGGTTAGCTAATTTTCATTAGGGAACGCAAGTATTTAGGGAAAAAATGAATGGGCTACGTTTGTTTTTTATCATAATTATGAGGAGTTATTTAATAATAGCAGGTTACCGGATTCAATTGAATCTGGATTTCCAGAATGTGTAATAATCTATAACTACAAATTCACCCGTAAGGGTCTCCCCACCACGAAAAGCCATACGAATTTACTTAATTTACTTTTCTACAAATTCGAACCAATAGATTATTTTCTCTTATCTATCACCGTGTCAAGAATGTTCGAATCTTTGTTCAAACTTCGCCATTTCATTTTATCATTAATACCATTCAAATATCATTGTACATGATTTCTAGAACTATAAAAACTACAGTTCAAGTCTACTATAGTATCTATGTGATGTTGATGTTTTGTTTTAACTACCCATATACGAAATTTGTTATTCTTCCTTCTCCTCCGCATTTTCATCCTCCTCCTCCTCCTCCTCCTTCTCCACACCCTCCTTCTAATACTCCTTCTGCACTCTTTCTCATCCTCCTCCTCGTCCGCCTCCACCTCCTTCCCATCCTACTCCTCCACCTTCCCCTCCTCCTCCTCCACTTTTTTCTTTCCCTCCTCCCCCTTCTCCTACTCCTCCTCTCACCCACCTTCTCTTCCCATCCTTCTCCTCCTTCTCCTCTTCTTCTTCTTCTTCCTCCCCATCAAAATCCCCAACTCCTCCTCACTCTCCTCCACCTCCTCCTCTTCTTACTCCTCCTCCTTTTACTACTCCACCTCCTCCTCTTTCTCCTCATTTTCCTCCACCTCCTCCTCCTTTTACTACTCCACCTCCTCCTCATTCTCCTCAGTCCCCTCCACCTCCTCCTCATTCTCCTCAGTCCCCTCCACCTCCTCCTCATTTTCCTTATTCTCCTCCACCTGCTGCTCCTTCTACTCCTCCTCTTCCTCCTCTTCCTCCTCTTCCTCCTCTTCCTCCTCTTCCTCCTCTTCCTCCTCTTCCTCCTCTTCCTCCTCTTCCTCCTCTACCTCCTCTTCCTCCTCTTCCTCCTCTTCCTCCTCTTCCTCCTCTTCCTCCTCTTCCTCCTCTTTCTCCTCTTCCTCCTCTTCCTCCTCTTCCTCCTCTTCCTCCTTTTCCTCCTCTTCCTCCTCTTCCTCCTCTTCCTCCTCTTCCTCCTCTTCCTCCTCTTCCTCCTCTTCCCCCTCTTCCTCCTCTTCCTCCTCTTCCTCCTCTTTCTCCTCTTCCTGCTCCTCCTTCTCCTCCAACTCCTTCTTCTCCGCTTCTATCAAAATTGTGAGTGAACAAGACATATCTAATTTCGCTTTTTTATCATTAATCAATTTTGAATGGGAGTCTACATTGTTTTACACAAATTTAAAGAGAATTCACGGCTGCAATATTTTGATTTATTTTGAAAAACCGTTCAATATATTTATTCTCTTTGTCTTTATGTGGAATTTTTTTTTCTTCTCTTTCATCATCTTCTTCTACTATAATCTTCTCCATCAATTTCTCTTCATTCTTTCCATCTCTAAATGGTTACTCTGCAGCGTTCAACGACAGAGCAAACAGCTGCTCAAAAAAATATAGGATTAATTTAGTGGAAGTTGAGACATTGTTAAATGGCAGAAATATTACCACTGATATAATTGATTATACAGTCATCAGGAAAACCCCAATTTCTAAGAGATGAGTTAAAATTTTCTCAACATACTACATGACTTTTTTAAAACTCCAGAAAAAAAAAAATTATTTCCATAACTTTCAACCAGACTGCGACTAATCAAGATGCCACTGGCCATTTCATCTCTCAGTGTGGTCCATTGGCTCATAAAAAATTGCAACTGGAAGTTTCACTTTTTCATCATAAAATAAATTTTTATTCCTAGTATTCATAAAATAAATTGTACACACTTATAAAGTGAGTGAAAATTTCAAGCTGTCCACAAATTTCTCTAAAAACAAAAGAAAGTAAATCCAATTGATATCAAGAACATCTCTGCTCGGGTGGTCGAGAGATATAGCACGGCCATTATAGTTAGACAGTATACTATTTTGAGAAGTAAATAATTAAGGTCAGATAATAAATTCAGGTAGGTAAAATAAGTAATTAAAGTTTAAAATAATCAGATTTGTACTAAATTATTATTTACATTAAACCCGTGGAAGAGCGTGAGTGTGTTATGGAAATAAGGAGCGCTCTCAGAAGGACGCTAGTATTAGAGAAGTATAATAGCTTACTTTTCCTTTTTTAAGTCCGCCGTTAAGCATGCATACTTCCTTTCCAGATGGGACTTGCAAGTACCGCACTAACAACTTGCAGCAATGAAGTTGTTCTGTTTGTACCTTTGTGGTCCCCGTAGAAAGTAGTTGTGCATTATTATTGCTTCCTTCTAAAGTGTGAAACACTGCAGATGTAGGAGAGAAGCGAACCTGGACTCTGGTTTGAATATTATTTGGCTCGACTCAAACAATGGTGCAAGCACGCCTGTGTGCATTAGACATTGGGTATTAAAATTGTTTCTAAGCAGCTTCCGATGTCTTAGTATAGAAACTACGTTGGAGCATGGATTGAAAATAAAAAAAGCTGGACTGAAAAGGGGTATTGATGTTTAAATTCATTTTTTATCATACAATTTTGTCGTGAATAGGTGTGAAAAACAAATTTTATTAAAATGTTGGTGAATTTTTATAAAAATTGACATTCATTACGACTAACTAAATAGTGTAGTCTATTTTCAACAAAGTAAGACAACTAACCACCTGATGCAATTTATTATATTAGAAATTCCAGTAGACTGCCCAGTCTAAAAATTCTGTTGACAATTAGTTTTTCATAATTGGATAATATTGCTGTTGTTGTTTATTTTTTTAACCGACTTCCAACAAGGAGGAGGTTCTCAATTCAACCTGCTTTTTTTTCAATTTTTACTTGAGAACTATTGAACCGATTTCAATATATATTTTTAAATAAAAGAGCATTATTAAGCAGATTCGTAAGGATCGGCCCAATACTCAGTCCAATTACAAGCAGAAAGGAAAATTCATCGATGTTTTCATTTTAATTTTGTTCAAATAGGCTAGTTTCACACATAACCCGCAGTCGGATAATCGGTTTCTCTTACCAGGTCAATCATTGTATCACATGGACCGCTTTACACTAATTACCCGATTTTTGTTATCATATGATGCAATGTAATTATGCCGGACAAACGACATCAGTTACCCAAAGACGGTTATGTCTTTACAAGCCTGTAGTCTCCTGTTTTGACAAATCAGGTGATTAAAAAGTATTCACTTTTTAATATTGAAAGGTATCACTTGTTAAGGCCATGACTGATCAGAGAGGAATATTAACAAATGACAATTTGAATTAAGAATGCGAAAAATATAATATTCTGATCATCTTCTATATTTTCACGGGTTCTATCACTAAAATAATGCTGGCAAAAATAATAATAAAATAATGCTTGATAAATAAGAGAGTAGGTGTGTATGTATGTTTGCATGTGTGTTTCTTCTTCTTATTCTTCCTTCTCTCCTCCTTCTCCTCCTTCTCCTCCTTCTCCTCCTTCTCCTCCTCCTCCTATTCCTCCTCCTCCTATTCCTCCCCCTCCTTCTCCTCCATGGTTTCTTCCTCCTCCTCCTCTTCCTCCCATCTACTTACTTGAGGCTGCGTTTTAATTTTATAGTTAAAGCCGCGTCTCCACCAACCGCACATGTTTGCCGAACATTGTTGGCTAATACAAGAAACGTGCAAACATTAAACATATGGGTCACCGAACATGTTCGTGAGTTCAATTGAAATGTTCGGTCTGTGAGCGAACAGTGACGACCAACAACAGGTTCCCGCCACTAACCCCACCACACTGATCATAATGTTCGAGAAGGCGTCCACACCAAACCAACTCAAAAAAATGTTCGGCGACATCAGCTGATTCCAGCTAACACTGTTCGCCGAGCATGTTCGGTTGGTGCACCGAACACACATGGAGACGCGGCTTAAGAGGCATCAAAAATGTTACTATGAAGAGATGGGACTTAAATTTAATATAAGTGATATGTGAGAAGTATGAAGATATTTTACCAACAATCATCTGAATTCACGAGTTAATAAACAATAATCACAAATCACAGAAGTATAAAAAATTATGTACAAGATATCTATGGGTCTTCATAAATCCAATGTTATTGATGACATCCAAACATCAATTTTTCAACTTTACTTGTACTATCAAAATTACTATCTATATTATAGAAAACTGCTACAGCACAAATAGAGAGCCATAGATATAGAAGTCTATCGGTTTCCCAGCATCCTGGAGATTGGAAGAATATAGAAAAAAATCTCCAGATGGTCCAATTTTGAGTCTCGAATCCTTTCAAGCAGTTTTTGTGGTCAGACGCATTATGTTTTTCGAGAAAAAAATCGGCTGCCAAAAGATTCTACGGTCAGACTCAACTCTTCTTGTCCCATGTGTCCACCATCTTTCAACAGCACATGTTACCAAATACATCAACACACACACACACATGCAAACAACAAAATTCATCAGGGATTAGAGATGAAACAGGATGAGGCAGAGGAGACGAAGGAGAAGAAGAAGACGAAGAAAGAGGAGAAGGAGGAGAAGGAGAAAAAGGAAAAGAAGGAGAATAAGGAGAAGAAGGAGGAGTAGAAGAAGGAGAAGAAGAAAGCGAAGAAGGACGAGAAAAAAAAGGAGGAGAAGAAGGACGAGAAAAAAAGGAGGAGGAGAAGGAGAAGAAGGAGAAGAAGGAGAAGAAGAAGGGGAAGGAGGAGAAGAAAAAGAAAAGGAAGAAAAAAAAAGAAGAAGGAGAAGGAGAAGAAGAAGAAGAGAGAGAAGAAGGAGGAGAAGGAGGGGAAAAAGAAGAAGGAGATGAAAGAGGACAAGGAGGAGAAGGAGGAGAAGGAGATGAAGGAGGAGAAGGAGGAGAAGGAGGAGATTGAGGAGAAGGAGGAGAAGGAGGAGAAGGAGGAGAAGGAGGAGAAGGTGGAGAAGGAGGAGAAAGAGGAGAAGGAGGAGAAGGAGGAAAGGAGGAGAAGGAGGAGAAGGAGGTGAAGGAGAAGAAAGAGAAGAAGGAGGAGAAGGAGGAGAAGGAGGAGAAGGAGGAGAAGGAGGAGAAGGAGGAGAAGGAGGAGAAGGAGGAGAAGGAGGAGAAGGAGGAGAAGGAGGAGAAGGAGGAGAAGGAGGAGAAGGAGGAGAAGGAGGAGAAGAAGAAGAAGAAGATGAAGAAGAAGAAGAAGAAGAGGAAGAAGAATAGAAGAATAGAAGAAGTAGAAAGAAGCAGAAAGAAGCAGAAGCAGAAGCAGAAGGAGATGCAGGATAATGATTAGAATAAGAGTAATTAGAAATGAAGATGAAGAAGAAGGAAAAGATGAAGATGAAGTAGGTGATGATGATGAAGAAGCAGACGTGGAATAAGAAGAAGAAGAAGAGAGAGCAGATGAATAAGTGAGAGTGCTGGAAAAAGCACAAACTTGGACGTTTTTCTAAAAATATCGTTCGTCCCCTTTGGTCCTCTCGAATGTTTGTAATCTTTTTTCGATTGTTGTGTGTTTGTATGGGCGTCTACTCTTGCTCCTAGATGAGCATGAGTGACATATATACATACATATCATGCGGCCTCTGGACGGCTTCTTGTTAAGTTCTTTCTCTCCAGAAAAAGTGTCTAGTGTCCCCCCCCCCCTTCTGCCTCTTGGGACGTTTTTGACGAAAATGTTTACATGATATATACACAAACAGACGACAGACGTTAGCAGCAAGGCAAGGCTGTAAGAAGAAAAAGAAGAAAAATTAGAAAAAAAGCAGAAGAAAAAGTAGAAGGAGGAAAAGAAGAAGAAGAAAAAGAAGATGAAGAAAAAGAGGGAGGAGGTGCTTGAAATGTTGAGAACCATTATGATCAAACTCACTGGCTTTGGAAACAAGCTTTTCTGAAATGCATCTCATATAAATAATTATCACTACCAATTGTACATAGTGTGTTCTAATGTAATGTTTTTTTTTATATTTTATCATCTGCTCATTTATTTATTTAAAAAAAAGTGAATGTGTAAGCGAAAGTATAATTGCATTTTATTTTCGTATCGCGAAATTGTTGTAAGTTACCAAAGAACCAAATGTGGACAAGAAATATAATATTTCAAAATTCATCTATGGATGGAATTCACTCATTTATTTATTAAAAAAAATATGTGGTAGCGAATGCATATACATTGACTCTACTTAAATAATTGAAGAAAGTTACTGTAGACCAAAAGTGGACAGAAAATAATATAATTACTAGACTGTGCTGTACTCACCTGTAGATATTAATGGAGAACTTATGACTCCACACATAGTACTGCAGGGAGTTCTTCATGAATATTAACCTTTGCCGCGGAGACTAGATTCTTTTGTTGTTAGTGGTTTGGAACCCACCCAAAATAGAAGGTTCACCATGTTCTCTATTACATGGTTGAAACGGTGAGGTGGAACCGAACCATCCATGAAGGTCTGCCCACCAATGAAAGCCATACGCTTAGTATTATAATTATAATTATTTTTATTATTATTATTATTATTATTGTTATTGTTATTATTATTATTATTATTATTATTATTATTATTATTATTATTGTTATTATTATTATTATTATTATTATTATTATTATTATTATTATTATTATTATTATTATTATTATTATTATTATTATTTAATATATAACTATTTATATATTGAATTTTGTTAAATTGTTGTATATTATTTATTAATTGCATGTACTGTTATTTACATTCAATAAAGCTTAAAAAAAAAAAAAATTATTATTATTATTATGTACCTACTCTTTTATTGAATTTATAATTTTATTGTATCAAACTGGCCAGACGTGTGTAAACGTGGTTAGGCAGTATCCAAACTTTGTACTGTATTTTTGAAAAGGCAAATAAAGTCATGATTTTTCTGACAAAATTGAATGCTTTGAAACTTAACCCATTTAGAACTTATAACCCATTCACGTTAATTTATAAGAATAGAAATTGAGAGTAAGCTGGTGAAGAATGATAAACACAAAATAATTCATAGGATTTACTACTCAAATATATGATTTCTATTTCACTCCACAATAAATTTGATGAAATGCAAAAATTGTTTAGTAGGGAAGTACGCAGATTTAAAATATTATTAATATTTTTCCACAATGTCATCCAACCTTTTCTAATCTAGCCCAAATTAGTTCAATATCCATCCCAATTGTCCCACTTAATAGGAATACTCACTAGAATATGGTTGTTTAGAAACGAATGCAAATTATTCCACAAGGTGGATTGATGTGTATAAAGTGCTCTATTTACTAGCTGATTTTCAGCTAACGTACTGCATGGAGGCTGTGGCTTACATTCAAAGCATGATTGAGAAATAAACTCACGAGAAAATACTTTGATCGTCAGAAGTCGTCAGACAAGTTTTGGATACCAATTGCTTTGAAAAATATTATTATTCAATACGTTGCTTGTTGCTTGAATGCTATATAGGCTAATTTTTATTAATAAAAAGTTTTTGAAATAGACTGGATCAGATTTTTCAATTCAGTACAGATGTGTGAAGCTGGTAGGCAGCTTTTGATCCTGCAGTTCTTGATCCTTTCATTGAATAGATACAGATAATTTTTGTGGAAAATAACTTATAATAGGATGATGATGATGAAAGAGGAGGAGGAGGAGGAATACAAGGAGGAGGAGGAGGAATAGGAGGAGGTGAAGGAGGAGAAAGAGGAGGAGGAGGAGAAGGAGAAGAAGGAGAAGAAGGAGAAGAAGGAGAAGAAGGAGAAGAAGGAGAAGAAAGAGAAGAAGGAGAAGAAGGAGAAGGAGGAGGGGAAGAAGGAGGTGGTGAAGAAGGAGGAGGAAAAGAAAGAGAAGGGGGAGAAGTAATGGGGGAGTAGTAATGGGAAATAATAATGAAAGTGAAATAGGAATGAAATGCTAATAAAACGAGGAAACTTTGTTGCTTTTCTAGAATGTAGTTACGAGAGAATAATTGAGATGAGAACCTGATGATTTAAAATTAAAAATGAAAAGTCCATAGAACAAAGAATATTGTTTGATATATTTTTTGGAGTATTTTCAAGAGATAGGTTGAAGAAAGTGATAAAAAAGAAAAGGGAGGAGGAGAATGAGGAGGAGAACGGAGTGGAGGAGAACGAGAAGGACTATGAGAACGATGAGAAGGAGGAGAAGGATGAGAAGGAGGAGAAGGAGGAGAGGAAGAAGGAGGAGAAGGAGGAGAAGGAGGAGAAGGAGGAGAAGGAGGAGAAGGAGGAGAAGGAGGAGAAGGAGGAGAAGGAGGAGAAGGAGGAGAAGGAGGAGAAGGAGGAGAAGGAGGAGAAGGAGGAGAAGGAGGAGAAGGAGGAGAAGGAGGAGAAGGATGAGAAGGAGGAGAAGGAGGAGGTGAAGGAGGTGAAAGAGGAGGAGAAGGAGAAGAAGGAGAAGAAAGAGAAGAAGGAGAAGAAGGAGAAGAAGGAGGGAGAAGAAGGAGGGAGAAGAAGGAGGGAGAAGAAGGAGGAGAAGGAAGAGAAGAATAAGAAGATGAAGAAGAAGAAGAGAGGAAGTAGATGAAGAAAAAGAAGAAGAAAAAAATAAAGTCGATGAACAGATAAAAGCTGAAAAGGAAACCTAAGGAAAGACAATAAAGATGAAAAAGAAGAAAAAATAAGATGAGCAAAAAAGAGACGAAGGCAATTTGCAAGCACACAGACTACATTTGGAGGTCACTCAAAAGACGAGATATTTGTATAATAAGGTGAATTCAACTGATAATTATCCGGAAAAGTTCCAAATGTTTGGAAACAGAACATTGTGTTGATGCAGAGAGCGCAGACCCAACTCAACAATCCTAGGGAAACAGAGATTTAGTTGTCTGTCTACAGAGATGCAACTTTACGCTTCATTTAGCAGTTGCAAAACTGGGAAACTTAATGAGTGCTAGACTGATTTTTGTACTGAAACAAAGTGGATTGTCTCCAGTGTGTTTCGGCCATGCATCATCTCAATGAAACAAAGTGGGGCTGTTCCGAAACTCTCTTGTAAGATAATGACCATGAAACCTCAAAACTGGTCAAGGTCTTTTTTTGCCCCAATTTATCATCAGCTAAGATATCCAGGTCAGTTCAGTGTAGGAACAGTTATAGTCCATTCCCATGACCAGGAATGTCTACGCACTTTGTGAGTGCGAGTGCGTGTGAGGGGTTGTTTGTTGTGTTAGGACCACCCTTGTCTGTCCAGTCAACACAAACCACCCTCTCACTAGAGTGAGTTAGAGAAAGAGAGACAGATAGTTAGTATCTGAGGGAGAGAGTGAGTGAGAAATAGCCGACTTCACAAACGCTGAGTTTGTTGTCCGTCTGGCTAATGCTTGTTTCCTGTCTGTCGAAGTGTGCTTTCAGGAGGACATGCAGTGTTTTAGATTGTGGTATTTCTTAGCACTTGACCCACCCTAACGTTAAAAGACTCACTTTAATCCCCCAATGAAGTTACGCATTGCTTTTATAATCTAACATTTTTCTATGCTTCTTTCAATAAAGTTCGTTTTTTTTATTTTTACATTTTTTCAGATTTTTCATCTTTTTCCAATGTTTCATCTTGTTAATTCCTCCCCACAATTTCCTCTTGCAACGACTTATTATGCAATGAGAATATTTAATTATGATGAATTATCTTCATCAGGAGTGAAGTCCTCCCCAAAAACGAACAAATTATTCATGGATACAAAAATCAAAGTAGTAAACTACTTTATTAGAAAAAAATTGATTACAAACATCAAGAAAGCAGTAATAGTGATAATCTTGAGGTAATACGAGATATATTTTGAAAAAATTTAAGTCCTAGAAAAATGTGCGTGTGCTCCTGAAATTGAAACAGAATGTAAAGAGCTTCATTGTTGTAAGTGCTGTTTCATATCAATCATGCACTGGAAAAGTATTAAGTTGATAGAAGAAAATCTATGAACATCATATTGAACTCAAAGCAAAGTGATAAACATTATAATGAGTCCATAAATTAAAGGTCATAAAGTTCATAAATACTAGATTTCCTTCCAGTTGACATTGCTCATGAATTGAACAAATAAATTTAATACGCTTTTATAAATTACATTGGCATTAAAAATCATATAATCTTTTTTTGGAGGATGAAGCCCACATAGGTCTGAAACCTGTGCGTGGGTAGTGAGCTGGATGATGGCGATTGATGAGCTGGACCTACAGTTTTGGGTGGGTTCCGAACCACCGGGAAGTGGTTTTACAGCAGAGAACAGTGTATTTTTTGCTGGCCAATCCAATCTGTCACCCTCACAAAGAGTGCCCAGGAAATGTCAAGAGCTCCTCCTTGCTTCAGAATTCTCAAATTTTATTTTAACTTGACTGTAAGGTTGTAAGTACAGTGAATGTTTTTATAGTAGTTTATGCAACGATTTTATTTTGACCCTTATTAAGGCACGAGTTAGATGTAAGTTATAACACGAGCGAATGCGAGTGTTATAAATATCTCACGAGTGCTGTAATGGCCAAATAAAATCGTTGCATACACTATTTTATCTACGACCACTAGTATACATTTAATTGAAACAATTTTATTTTACCTGTGACTGTCAGAGATACCTAACCTCTCATCTCAAATACGAGAAGTTATAGTAGATTGTTAGGTTAAAGCAGCTGGTGTAGCAGTTTGATCAAATCAGCTGATATTTTCACAATATTGAATTACGATATTGATTCCATCAAAAATGCTTCTGATTGGTCCAGAACCCGTGTTATAATGTAGAACCTGTACTATAATGAGCTCATTATGCAACCGGTTTCAAAAAGCATTTCGAAAAGACAGCTGTTTTGGCATCAATTGTGAAACCGTAATGTATACATTATGACATGGTCGTAGATAAAATAAATAAACACATAGATAGTCGAATAAAGTCTTGTTTTTCATATTTCTTGCATACAAGATACAAATATTCATTTGTTGTATTCTTTAACTTTTGCAACAATTAATATCATCAAGTAACAAAGAAATGAATAAAAATTTGTGGCCAGTACAACAATAGAAAAATAAATAAAATTTTAAGAATGAAAATCAAGACCTAAAACTGTTCAGTTAAACGCTCGTCCATCTACAGCATAACTTCTCAATCTATCGATGTCAGACAGCAGTTCATGTAAGGACAAAAACCACAAAAAGAATTCTCCAATGTTCTGTAGAATTGGTGGACAGTTTCAACACAGGTTGCATCCACCTTGCATCACATTCAAACTTGTCAACTTCCTGTTCGGACCCTCCCTTCAGTGTTTCAAGAGTCTAGACGGTCACTGGGCCGTCTGGGTCTCTTCTTGATGAAGTAGGGGGAGGAAATACATCAAATGCATGGGGTAGGGGGTGTAGAGAGGTCAGGCTGTCGGCTCAAAGGTTGGTTCTGAGTCCCTGTAGACCGTAAATTCACAGACCCTTTCAAACTGTTCTGACCACAAGATATGTGGGGGAGATTAGGGAAACGGTCCATCATGCTCCGGACCTTATCTAGTGGAGATCCCGTATACGGCAACAGCATACCAACCCTGACCTTGTCATTTTTTTATTTCCTTCTTTTTTACGAACGGACACTGAACAACTTCAAGGCCATCACCCTGTTGCGTTTCTTTCCCGTTATGAGAGAGAGATCCTCCTATAGAAAAAAATTGATTCCACCTTGCTGTGAAAGACGTTGTTAATGAGGGTGGAAATGAACGGACAACAAAGCCAGGGACTGAATTCGAATCGTTGGCAGGTTGTTTGTTGGACTATTGAATGTTTCTAATAAAATGTAATGTAACGGGGATGTGAATGGTGAATTTTGGGGGTTGGGTTGCTGAGAACATGACTTGTAATTACAAAAATATTTGGTGGTGATAATTGGACAACTGTTAACCATGGTTTATTGTAACTAGTGTAACTAGTGTAGATTTCTGGCTCAAAAAATCTCAAAACTCAAAATTATAACTTTTAACTTTCTAGTTTTTTGTAACTCTGTTTTTTACTGTAATATTCTATTACTCTCTATACTGTACAATTATTCTTATTTTTATAAGTTAATTCTTTTCTTATTTAATTATTGAAAAATTTTGGTTTTTGTTGTACCAATAATTATTTTGTATGAGCACCTACTGAAAAACCTGCCGGTTCAGTGTGACCCGTGATGTATTTTATTGAATAAAAAAATGATTGATTAAAAAAAATCAGATCAACTTATTTTGGACTGTGATAGTGCTTTGGAAAAAAATAAAATGAAAAATTAATATTCTTTTACTGTAAAAAAACTTGAGAGATTGTGCTCCGAGGTGAAATTACTAGTGGAAGAGACCTAGCCTAAAAATTTTGATTCTACTCTGAAATTTTGTGAAAATCAGTTTTGGGCAATAGCCTGTTGTATTCTCATTGATTGTTAGTTTCATCAATAAATAAATAAGTAATTGAATAAAAAACTGTGAATATTATGAGTTAGATAGCGATTTAGGGAGTGATAGCCGAGTGCCGTAGCAGGTATCTGTTCAATCAGAGATAAGCTACGAAACTCCTGGTCATCTTTGTAACGGTGACCGACTGGATTGGCCAGCAAAAAAGACTCTGATCTCTGCTGTAAAATCACTTCCCGGTGGTTCAGAACCCACCTAAAACTGTAGGTCCAACTCATCAATCACCATCATCCAACTCATTACCCACGCACAGGTATCAGACCTATGTGGGCTTCATCCTCCAAAAAAAAAAAGATTGTTAAAAATATAAAAAAAAACATTCAAGAATAAATCAACAAAAGAGCAAGAACAAAAATATCTAATTGTGAGAATCAAGATATTTATTTATTGTGACAAAAATAAAATAAATGAAAAGATGAAACAGACTTGGAGTCCAAAACTGCTCTCTTTACAAATTTTATTACAATATCCTGAACTTTGAGGTTAGTTAAAAGAAAATTTAGATTCACTGAAAACTTCACTCGAGAAAAAAAAATGTTTTATTCTACTTAAAGCTATTGATTTAAAAGTTCACTTGAAACGGAATATTAGAAAAGAGTTAAAAAGAATTCATAAAATATTCAATTTTGATTAAAACTTTCGAACTAAAAATACTTGACTAAAATCAAATACTAAAAGTATCAGCTATTAGTGGTTATTATGAGAGTTGAGATCGTTCAAGTTGAAAGATTACTAGGGAGCTGAAATTATTTTGATATGGTGGAAATTGGAATATTGCTGTTTTATGTGAAAGTGTTTAAAGGAAATCCAAAAGAATACAAACTTGTTACTCACTCTGTATCACATCTCTTACATCTACGTTTCTTAGTATTCGGTTTCCAGAAAAATTTTGATTTAATAACCTTTAAATGAAGTGGTATAAATCGTTTTTTTCTCTCTGAGTGCTGAAGTTTTCAGTGAATCTATTTTTTTCTTGAAAACTAGCTTCAAAGTTTTGCATAAATTAGCAAAGTCAAAATTTGTGAAGAGAGCAGTTTTGGGCTCTAGGTCTGTTGCATACTTGCATTTATTGTAATTTGGTATTAATAAATAAATAACTAGAACATTCTTATTCTCATCGCTAACAAATATATCTACAGTATATACTATTACTGTTTAATGATATTACTGTACTGCTAATATTCTAACATTCAATTGCTAACTGCTAATTGTCATCACAAAAAATATTATGAATTGAAAATAGAGAAAAATATAAATTCACAAAAATTATAACTGAGAGTAAATTCCCATTTTCAGGTCTCAAATTGACCTCAAAATCACTATGATATAAGCGAGCTCTCAAGGATAATATTATAATAGGAATAGATATTACAACAGTTATCGGTGCTCTCATTATAGAACATTGCTACAAAATTATTGTCGATGACTATGAATATTCACCTACTTTCACTTGAAAATTCTAGTGAAGACTGCAATTATTATTGAACTAGGACTTCAGAGCTCAGTGTATGAACGCTATTGATATAGATGATGTGAGCGTATGAATTTTCTAAGAGAATGTCATGATCATACGGATTATGTCTTAGAATCCCAGTATTCTCCAGGATTCCAGGAATAGACTTTCCAGATCTTCCACGATTGTCATGGATTTAAAATGAAAATATCATGGGTTCTCGTAGGTCCTGTTCGTAACGGTGACCGGTTAGATTGGCCAGCAAAAAAGACACTGTTCTCTGCTGTAAAATCACTTCCCGGTGGTTCGGAACCCACCTAAAACTGTAGGTCCAACTCATCAATCACCATCATCCAACTCATTACCCACGCACAGGTCTCAGACCTATGTGGGCTTCATCCTCGAAAAAAAAAAAAAAAAAAAAAAGGTAATTTTGATTTCTCATTCAAAATTCAATTTTGAAATATGACAATAAAGCTTCAATCTGATAAGATGAAACATATTCTCTGATATTTTTCATCACGACTGAGAAACTAGTTCTACTATTCAATTACTTGAAATAATTGTTCATTTTCTTGTTTATGAAGAGAATAGGCCTACACACCAAGGTCAATAACTCACAAATGTTATTGTTACAATATACTTAATTACAAAATAATCCTCCCCACTCTTTCTTTTAAAATTGTAAACTGATCCCGTAAAATGTTCAGCAATGAATTATCAACAAATTGTTTTTACATTTTCACTTGAGAAAAGCCATTGCCACCGATTCCCAATAAACAAGTCTACAAACGTAGTAAACAAATGAGACATTATCGCTTAGTCGAGACGCAGTGACGAAACTTGAATTCTTCATTCACAACTACTTCAGTCTTTTCTTCATAGACATTTTCGTTATAAGTCACAAGAGTTTACTAACAGGTGGGAGAAAATAGAGCTACAAGCAGATCGAAGGGTTGGAAGAAGAAACAAGATGATAGAGAAGGGATAAAGAAGAAGAAAAGAGGATGAAGGAACGTGAAGAAATTAATGATAGGGATGAGGACTACTACTGGTGCCAGACATCGACATTTTGTTGCAGTGTGGGACATAAGTTGAGTACAGTTTATTATATAGTGTTACACCCTTCCGCTCAGCATGAAGCAAATTAGTATGTTGTTGAATTTAGGCCGCGGAATCTGGAAAAAGTTGTTTATATTGAGGGTGGACTCTGTGTTAAGGGAAACTACTGGTTTTCTTCAGTAGCACGATATTAACTAATCAAAAACTTAATTCGGGGTGTAACCAGGAGAAAAGTGAGAAAG
This sequence comes from Conomelus anceps, assembly GCA_948455865.1. NCBI lineage: Eukaryota > Metazoa > Arthropoda > Insecta > Hemiptera > Delphacidae > Conomelus > Conomelus anceps. The sequence continues at coordinate 17,060,850 of OX418226.1, read as the reverse complement.
TTTGAATGAAGAAGGGTTATTAGTCAACAAGAAAACGGTAAAAGATAAGGTGATGAACATGTGAAGGAAGAACATTGAATTTAAATAGTTTGAAAATGAATAATTGTGATTTTGATAAGGAATTGAGTAGTCAAAGAGGAGTAAAGATCACTAAGTTGATAACAAATAGATAGATGTGATAGGTTATAGATATGAAGAAAAAGTACAGTACATTGAATAGATTGAGTGGCGATTACTGAAGCAAATTAAGAGAAAGAAAAAGTAGAAGAAAAAAGGAAAAAGAAAAAGAAGAAAAATAAATAGTAAAAGAAAAAGAAAAAGGAAAAGGAAAAGAAAAAGAAAAAGAAAAAGAAAAAAGAAAAAGAAAAGGAAAATAAAAAAGAAAAAGTAGAAGAAAAAAGGAAAAAGAAAAAGAAGAAAAATAAATAGAAAAAGAAAAAAGAAAAGAAAAGAAAAAGACAAAAAGAAAAAGAAAACGAAGAAAAAGAAAAAGAAAGAGAAAAAGGAAAAAGGAAAAAGAAAAAGAAGAAAAGAGAAAGAAAAAAGAAAATGAAAAAGAAAAAGAAAAGGAAAATTATAAAGAAAAAGAAAAAGTAGAAGAAAAAAGGGAAAAGGGAAAAGGGAAAAGAAAAAGAAGAAAAATAAATAGGAAAAGAAAAAGGAAAAGAAAAGAAAAAGAAAAAAAGAAAAAAGAAGAAAAAGAAAAAGAAAAAGAAAAAGGAAAAGAAAAAGAAAAAAGAAGAAAAAGAAAAAGAAACAGAAAAAGAAAAAGAAGAAGAAGAAAATGATAAAGAAAAAGAAAAAAAGGAAAATGATAAAGAAAAAGAAAAAGTAGGAGAAAAAAAAGAAAAAGAAACAGAAAAATAAAAAGAAGAAGAAACAGAAAAAGAAAAAGAAAAAGAAAAAGAAAAAGAAAAAGAAAAAGAAAAAGAAAAAGAAAAAGAAAGAGAAAAAGAAAAAGAAAAAGAAAAAGAAAAAGAAAAAGAAAAAGAAAAAGAAAAAGAAAAAGAAAAAGAAAAAGAAAAAGAAAAAGAAAAAGAAAAAGAAAAAGAAAAAGAAAAAGAAAAAGAAAAAGAAAAAGAAAAAGAAAAAGAAAAAGAAAAAGAAAAAGAAAAAGAAAAAGAAAAAGAAAAAGAAAAAGAAAAAGAAAAAGAAAAAGAAAAAGAAAAATAATAAAAAGAAAAAGAAAAAGAAAAAGAAAAAGAATAAGAAAAAGAAACAGAAAAAGGAAAATAAAAATAAAAAGAATGAGAAAAAGAAAAAGAAAAAGGAAAATAAAAAAAAGAAAAGAAAAAGAAAAAGAATAAGATAAAGAAAATGAAAAAGAAGAAGAAAAAGAAAAAGAAGAAGAAAATGATAAAGAAAAAGAAAAAGAAAAAAGAAAGTAAAAGAAAAAGAAAAGGAAAGAAGAAAGAAAGAAAAAGAAAAAATTAAAATATTAGGAAGTTATTAAACATACTAGAGATCCAGATTTAATTGAATCGTTCAACCAACTATAAATAATAATTCATCATGATATCTCATAAAATAACATTATATAATGATATACAGTATTCCATTTCTTCAGATGTGAATCTACTGCAGAGTTCTCCATATTTGTAAAAAAGTTCCAATTGATTTTCAACTTTTCTAGTTTGTCAGAACAACCCCGCAGTTGAACGGTGGGCCATCTTCTTCCCCTTGGAGGTTGAACCCAAAAATACACTGACTAAAAGTAGACTACTGCCAGACCAGACCATAATATATCTTCGACACCCCGTCTGTGATGAATCCTGCCATGTTTCTCTGTTTAGGTCTTCTATTCGAGGTTGCTCTTCTGTCTCAGCTACCGTTCCGCTATTATAAAGGGGACGAACAGTCTCAACATGGCTTGGGTTGGACAGTGTCTTTCCAAGTATAAGCAAGCCTTTTCGTGTTCTAATCTAAAATGTGTGGGCCACACTGAAATAGTTTCTTATATTCTTGGGTCTCTTGTTCCATAACGAACTGCGTTGTTAATAATGACTTTTGATTGTAAATTTAATAACTTGCAGTCAATTTTAATTTTGAATAAATAATATTTCTACTCACTTAAGCCAAACGTTTTGGAGTCAAGACCGTTGACTCGAAAACGTTTGGCCTGATTGAGTAGAAATATTATTCATTCACAATTAAAATTGACTGAGAATCGTTAAACTTACAATGAAAAAACAATTTCTTATGTTTTAAGAGCGTAAAGAGCGACTTTATCACTCGAGCTAAACAGTTGTTACCACATGACACGGTGCGGAGTTCGGAAATTTTGTAAGACTGATAAAGAAGCGGTCCTCTCGAATCACATATAACATTTTCCTACAACTTCAGTGCTGTGGATTTCCATTATATAATTGTATGAATTTATCAATAATAGTTTATAATAATTATCAATGCACCCTCGTTGTTGAGGTTATGAAATATTTATCCAGCAATAATTGCTGACAAGCTTTAGTGTTGTCAACCGTATGAGAATTATCGTTTTGTATGATAATTTGGTTCTTGTATGATGCTGATCTGGCTACCTACGATATGCACTGGTGTTCGATAATTTCAAAGAAATCTCATTCTGAAAGATTATTTCTTAAAAAATTAAAAAATTGTTGTTCTCTATCAAAGCATAGATAACTTCTATGATTTATCTAACTTCTATTAAATTATTTGAGAAATTGTGCACTTCAGTCTCGATAATCTAGACTGAATGGTTTGCAATTCTATCAAGAGTAAAGTAAAGCAATCCTGTAAGCAAGCTTAGGCCCGTATTACACTTGGTCACTTGGCGACGTCACCGGTGACGTCACCGGTGATCTGACTAGTCGCTGGGCACTAGTTCTTATGGCGCTTATTACATTAGGGTCACCGGTGACGTCTCCAGCGTTTGGTGACCGACTGGTGACCCTTCCCCGTGACCAGACGAATCACCACTGGTGACCAAGAATTATCGCTGGGTATTGAATCAAATGACATGTATTACACACAGTCACCAATGTTGGGTCACCACTGTATTTATTTTTGTGTTCTGCAAGTTCAGTTTGTTTGAAGCTAGTGTAGTGAGCGGTCATGTCGGAAACATATGAAGAGATGCTGCTTCTTGCTCTTTTGTTGAGGAAAAGAAGGAGACGGGCAAGGAAAATGCACGTGCATCCGATATTATCATTTCGAGAAACAAAAGGATTGTTTTATACGATTTTTGACGAACTTTGTGCCGATGAAAACAAGTTTTTCAATTACATGAGAATGTCAAAATCCTCCTTTTTTGAACTGCTTTCTCTAATAAAAGTGGACATTACCGGAACAAATACGAGAATGAGGAAATGTGTTTCTCCAGAAGAAAAACTTGTAGTTACTTTAAGGTAAGTAAAAAAACGTGTTTTACTTCATCTGTATATTCAAAGCATGATTCTGATTTTAATAACTCACAGGTTTTGGATTACAGTAAAATTTATCACTATATTAGCTACTGAGTTATGTTTTATTAATTTTATATATTATACATTACTTGAGTTTGCAGCCATTGCAGTCATTATTTCTACTAAAGTAAATTAATAAATTAACTACCAGGACTATAAAATAATTGCAATAATCACTAACTGTAATAATAATAATAATGGAGATGTGTTACTGGCAAAGACAATTGACATTAGTAAACATTTTTCAAAACCAAATCTTCTTACAAATTGTATTGAAAATAAAACAAATTTTAAAACAAAAAAAAAAGAAACTGATTTCAATGAAATGATTCTCAAACAATATTTAATTTTTATTAAAATAATGTTTAACATTATTTTAGTACTCACATACTAAAAAGTTTAAAATAAAGTATTTACTTTAAACTGAGAAAATTTCAAATTTCATACAAGTAATCTTTTGAAGTTGACACCAAATATTTTATAAAATTGATAAGAAATTCTATTTAATATCAAATATAACACTGTATTTCAATTCAATTGATTTACACTCACTTTTACTGAAATACAATACTGGCACTCTTTTGCATTATCAACTTGTTTGTTTCCTTTCCCTGTAATATCACTTCCACAAATTTTGTCCCCGACAACCATCACACTAGACTGGGACTCTTTAACACAATCCTTTTTTCCTTTCTCGGTGTCTTTTTCACCACTACGTTTATCTACACTAGACGACTGGCTTCCTTTCACTGAATCCTCTTCCTTTTTACCTTTCCCTGCATCGATTCCACGTTTAATCACTAAAGTTTGTTCACTAGACATTTTTTAACAGACGAGGTTAGCTTTAGGGGTTAACTTACAAGGTTAGTTTACACGGAAAACAGTGCACGTGGAGCTACGACAAGGCGACACTGAATATGTAGACACTGGAGTGGGGGAACTGGGTGTTGGCCTCAGTCCTGGTGACTTTACTGGTGACGTGGCTGGCTGCGCGAACAGTAACCGGTGACGTCGCCTGGTGACCAAGTCTAATAGGAGCCTGAATATGTAGACACTGGAGTGGGGGAACTGGGTGTTGGCCTCAGTCCTGGTGACTTTACTGGTGACGTGGCTGGCTGCGCGAACAGTAACCGGTGACGTCACCAGGCGACGTCACCGATGACGTCGCCGGTGACGTCACCGGTTACTGTACGCGCAGCCAGCCACGTCACCAGTAAAGTCACCAGGACTGAGGCCAACACCCAGTTCCCCCACTCCAGTGTCAAAATTAGCCAAAACAGCGCCAAAATTTCCATAAACTTCTAAAATATAACATAAAAGAAATACTTAAACAATCTAATATAAAAACTGACACTGTATTTCAGTAAAAGTGAGTGTAAATCAATTGAATTGAAATACAGTGTTATATTTGATATTAAATAGAATTTCTTATCAATTTTATAAAATATTTGGTGTCAACTTCAAAAGATTACTTGTATGAAATTTGAAATTTTCTCAGTTTAAAGTAAATACTTTATTTTAAACTTTTTAGTATGTGAGTACTAAAATAATGTTTAAATAATGTTAAACATTATTTTAATAAAAATTAAATATTGTTTAAGAATCATTTCATTGAAATCAGTTTCTTTTTTTGTTTTAAAATTTGTTTTATTTTCAATACAATTTGTAAGAAGATTTGGTTTTGAAAAATGTTTACTAATGTCAATTGTCTTTGCCAGTAACACATCTCCATTATTATTATTATTATTACAGTTAGTGATTATTGCAATTATTTTATAGTACTGGTAGTTAATTTATTAATTTACTTTAGTAGAAATAATGACTGCAATGGCTGCAAACTCAAGTAATGTATAATATATAAAATTAATAAAACATAAAGGAACTCAGTAGCTAATATAGTGATAAATTTTACTGTAATCCAAAACCTGTGAGTTATTAAAATCAGAATCATGCTTTGAATATACAGATGAAGTAAAACACGTTTTTTTACTTACCTTAAAGTAACTACAAGTTTTTCTTCTGGAGAAACACATTTCCTCATTCTCGTATTTGTTCCGGTAATGTCCACTTTTATTAGAGAAAGCAGTTCAAAAAAGGAGGATTTTGACATTCTCATGTAATTGAAAAACTTGTTTTCATCAGCACAAAGTTCGTCAAAAATCGTATAAAACAATGCTTTTGTTTCTCGAAATGATAATATCGGATGCACGTGCATTTTCCTTGCCTGTCTCCTTCTTTTCCTCAACAAAAGAGCAAGAAGCAGCATCTCTTCATATGTTTCCGACATGACCGCTCACTACACTAGCTTCAAACAAACTGAACTTGCAGAACACAAAAATAAATACAGTGGTGACCCAACATTGGTGACTGTGTGTAATACATGTCATTTGATTCAATACCCAGCGATAATTCTTGGTCACCAGTGGTGATTCGTCTGGTCACGGGGAAGGGTCACCAGTCGGTCACCAAACGCTGGAGACGTCACCGGTGACTCTAATGTAATAAGCGCCATAAGAACTAGTGCCCAGCGACTAGTCAGATCACCGGTGACGTCACCGGTGACGTCGCCAGGTGACCAAGTGTAATACGGGCCTTAAAGTTATTTTTTGTTCGCTCCTTAGTAAACAGCTCTTTTATTATTAGTTTCCAGCCCCCGTAAACTAATTCTTTGCGAGCAGTTGTAGGTAAAGTGATTTTTTAAGACGCATAGTTAGTGATGAGGTCGCAAGAACTAGAAATTGAAAAAGAATACAACTTAACAAAAATTGTGCATGATAACTGGAATAATATTGTTTATGATATCAATGAATTAATCAAATTATTTATTAATTTTTTTTTTTTGAGATTGAAGCCCACAAAGGTCTGGGTAATGTATTAGGTGATGATGGTTGATGAGTTGAACCTACAGTTTTAGGTGGGTTCCGAACCACTGGGAAGTGATTTTATAGCATAGGATAGTCTGAGAGAAGTGCCTCCTGATCCCCCCATAGTTACACCACTGCTACTGCACTGTTAAATTTGGCTGCAATTTCTTTCTTCTCCAATTCTTACATGAGGGTTCCAACTACTGTAGTATAGAACTATTTTACTGAGGATATACTCTAACTGAGGAACGAACCTAATTTGTGCCTTATTTTATATACAAGTATATGAAATTAATGGGTGTGTGAGTGTGGATGGTGTGTTTGTGAGTGTGTGAGTATAAGTGTGTTGTTTTTCTCCTCTACAGTTTTAAATATACAAACTTTACAGTTTTTGACTCGGTAACCATCGGGCATGTTCATCGGTCTCACCGTGCTTTTCACTTCTTTTCCTTTTGTAGGATATTTCTTTTAACAAGTTCCTCTCTCTAGATTAAGTTTTATTTTTTATTTATTATATTATTTATCCTTCTTCTCATAAACTATATCAACAAACTAACTTATCATATTATTTAGCAATGTATTTTGTAGCTTTTAACATTGTAAACTAGTTTGTAATAAAGCTACTGAAATAATTCAAACCCGCAATAACATCATTCATAAATTGTGTGGTTCCACATGGGGTGCATCAGCACATACACTGCGGTGTTCTACCCTTTCTCTTGTCTATCCTGTTGCAGAATACTGCGCGCCTGTATGGATCAACAGCCCATACACTCACAAAATTGATGCTCAGCTTAACACAGCTATGAGAATGGTTACTGGATGTATCAAATCAACTCCTGTGTATTGGCTCTCATTACTCAGTAATATTGCTCCGCCTTCTTCACGGAGAAAGAATGCTCTTGTAAAAGAGTTTAAAAAGATTACTGAAAACTCTTTGTTGCCAATTCACGAGGATCTACCCCATCTTGGAATGAACCGCCTCAGATCTAGAAAACCTTCATTAACACTTGCCACGGAATTGGTCAGAACCAACTTCAACTTGAGTTCTGAGTGGGTGGAAGCCTGGGATACACAATCACCTGAGCTCCTAACTCAGCTTATTCGACCAAATAAAGAGCCAGAAGGATTTAACCTTTCTCGTCATCTCTGGAAGGGTCTAAACAGGGTGCGTACAGGACATGGCATATGTGGAGATAGTCTTTACAAATGGGGAATCATACCATCGCCTCAATGTGACTGTGGAGCTCCCAAACAAACTATTAGACATATTGCTGAGGGCTGTCCCAACAGATCCTATCCCTATGCTATTGAAGATTTCTTTAGTGCTGTACCTGCAGCTCTTGATTGGCTAGCCGATTTGGATATGAATTTATAATATCCTAGTAAATATGAATACTTTTTTTTTATTATTCTTGACTGTGACTGTTTTTAATTCTATTGACTGCCTATGTTACGATAATGATTGACTGTTCTAGTATTTATTTTATGTTTTATTGTTAGAATTATTTCATGTGTCAACCTGCCATACGCTAAATAAATAAAATTTAATAAAGCTATTATACAACTCGCTCCTCTCTCACAGGCATGTGCCCATAAGAGGAGCCTCCAATATATTGTATTTTCCAATTGTAATTATTGTTGTTATGTTAATTTTGGAGAATAAAGTATTTCAATTTCAATTTCAATTTCAATTTAATACTTTTATTTTTCATACTTGCTTTTTTCCTTAATCTGTGATTCCGTACTCTGCCAATTGATCACCTTCCTCATACTCAAGAGGCAGGGCGCACAATGGGTTCATACTTCGTGATTCTCACATATTTTTCTAGAATTTCTCCCTGGATAATAAATTTTGGCCCTTAGAGTCAGCGACAAACAATCAATTTTTTCGGACAAGTGTGAAATTGCAATCAGGTTTCAAAAAACAGCGCGTTTGTGCATGCAAGCGCGTACGGGAGTTACAAAGCTTTCTGTCTTTTATAAATATAATAGAAGATATTCGGGATATGAGGGTAGAAGCGGGATGTGGAGAATGAGATATTCCATCAAAGTATAACCCTCATCAGGTTACCTTTTGTTGGTTGGCCATCTGAGAGAGAGAGAGAGAGAGAGAGAGAGAGAGAGAGAGAGAGAGAGAGAAATGAGGTGAGAGAGAGCGAGTGTGAGGAGGGGTAGCGCAGATGTGCTATCCATGAAGGGGGGGGGGGGGGCTCAAGGGTCCAGAGGCTATGAAGGAAGTCGCCAATTTAACACACTTAGATATCCAGCGCCTATATATATGTAGTTATCCAGCTATAGATTTCGGGGGTAGATAGGATGCTGTGATCGAAAGAAAAAACAACCCTTAAAAAGTCCCGTAAAAAACTTCTCACCCCCAGGCTTTCGTGAAGTGGTCGTTCCTTCTCGAACTACACAATTCTTTGGCGATTTCTATAAAACACAGGACACTATACCACCACACTGACCCTTGGCCTATACAGTTCACAAAACACTAGAAATATAAAAAATCAAAATCTCTCTCTCATCCAACATCCGTGGGAACCGCTGAGTTTTTCTGGACCATAATTTTTTCCAACCGGATCTGCCTGTCCCCACACATTCACAAAAACCACCTCACTAGCTGAAAAGGAAAGCCCTAAAAACCCTGGACAAACAGTAGGTACCCTAGCGACAAAGGGCCTACCGTAAGAATAAGGTTGCATTGTCTTATTCAAATAGGTTTTTAATTGTTCAGGCGCAAGTCTGGAAGAGATTAAAGCTTTTTTGCTCACAGGATACACAACAGGTAGCCTAGTTAATAAAAAAATACTTTTTCTAATTAGTTTTTATGTGGTACTCTGTGGCCTACGGGTACGGCCTCAAGTATATCTCATGGTTGAATATGTAACTAGGTCAAGTAGATTTTTTTACTTGTTTTTAACCGTCGCATCATTGTTTTATGCTACATTGTAGCATGCTCCTCCCTTACTGAATTGCATGAAATTAGAAACTGAAATAATGCCTCAGTGTAATTGATATTATAAAAGAGTTGTAGATAATAATACAATAAAACTAGTGTAACTAGTATAGATTTTTGGCACAGAAGTATCAAAATTATATTTAATTTTTTTGGACTGTGATGATGTTTTCTAAATTAATATCCTTCTTCTGAAAAAGAATCGTGAATTGTTGTGCTTCAAGGAGAAATTTTTAGTGGAAAAGTCCTGACTTAAGATTATGATTCTAAATTGAAATTTTGTGAAAAGCAGATTTGGGCAATAGCCAGTTGTATTTACATTGATTGTATGTTAGTTAAATGAATAAGTAAATAAAAAATTAAAAATAAAAATTTAAATAATAAAATAAAATGAAATTGAAACTCACGTTATGGCGTGACGGCCGTTTCACTCACTTGTCAAGAGATTGTTATTTTTATTGTTATTATTATTATTATTTTTATTATTATTATTATTACTCATATAATATAATATAAACATTATTATATTATATAAACATATTCCGCAGTAAAACATGAAATCAAAACTTATTATATTACTGAGCAAGGATAACATATTCATCACAGAGGAATAGGATATTGATTATTCATCACATAAAATCCATAATAAAAACCTGATTAAATTTAAAACTTAGCAAATCACCCCAATACAAGCTAAACTTAGCTTCTGGGGTTGCCACAACTAGAATTATTATCATAATAACTATTTATATATTGAATTTTGTTAAATTGTTGTATATTATTTATTAATTGCATGTACTGTTATTTACATTCAATAAAGCTTATAAAAAAAAAAAATTATTATTATTATTATTAGACGAAAAACTCTCTCAGTGGAAGACGCTGAGTAAAGATGGTTGTTTGCCTACCAATAATCGATCATACAATCAAATAATAATTCTCAAACTTCGCTATCCAGATACGAGCAGAACCGTTTGGAAAGTTGTCATTTATCTACATTGGCGTATTCTATCACTATTAACAGAATACAAACAAAATAGACATTATATCGAAAATGCAAATAAAACTTAAAATAGATAAATTAAAACAATCAATTATATGAGCTACAAAGTAATTCCATGAGAATTCATGACATTCCTACTTAACACATCCTTTTGTTTGTAATTACGTATGGAAAATCATTGAAACTCCGTGCCTTATAGAATACTTGAGGCGGATGGGAATTTTATGAGGGTCACCTAAAGTGTCGGTCATTAGAAACCAAATACAGGCGCGCAAGCCAGAGTTACAACGGCCAGCAATCATGCAACCAACATTATTATTTCCTGGTTAAGTGCTAAGCAAATTGAAGAATTTAAAGCGCGATTAACACTGACAGAACTGAGGTAAGTGGGAGAGGCAGAGAAAGAGAAAGTATAAGAAGAAAGAAAAAGAATAGGAGGAGGAGGAACAGAAGGTGGAGAAGGAGAAGGAGGAGGAAGAGGAGGAGGAGGAGGAGGAGGAGGAGGAGGAGGAGGAGGAGGAGGAGAAGGAAGAGATGGAGGAGGAAGAAGAGGAGAAGGAGGAGAAGGAGGAGAAGGAGGAGAAGGAGGAGAAGGAGGAGAAGGAGGAGAAGGAGGAGAAGGAGGAGAAGGAGGAGAAGGAGGAGAAGGAGGAGAAGGAGGAGAAGGAGGAGAAGGAGGAGAAGGAGGAGAAGGAGGAGAAGGAGGAGAAGGAGGAGAAGGAGGAGAAGGAGGAGAAGGAGGAGAAGGAGGAGAAGGAGGAGAAGGAGGAGAAGGAGGAGAAGGAGGAGAAGGAGGAGAAGGAGGAGAAGGAGGAGAAGGAGGAGAAGGAGGAGAAGGAGGAGAAGGAGGAGAAGGAGGAGAAGGAGGAGAAGGAGGAGAAGGAGGAGAAGGGGGAGAAGGAGGAGAAGGAGGAGAAGGAGGAGAAGGAGGAGAAGGGGGAGAAGGAGGAGAAGGAGGAGAAGGAGGAGAAGGAGGAAGAAGAGAATAATCAGAAAGAGAGTAGAAAAGGAGGATCAGTAGGAGGAGGAGCAGGAGAAGAAGCGGAAAGAGATGGAGGAAGAAGAAGTAGAAGAAAAAGAAGAAAAATGATAAGAAGACTAAGAAGACGGAAGAAGAAGAAGGAAAAGAAGATGATAAAGAAGGAGGGGAAGAAAACAAAATAGTTAAAAGAAGGTGGAAGAATATAAAATTTGAAGGTTATTAAAATAGCCTACTGGATGGAAAAGAGAGTATAAAGGACACAGAGGTAAATGGTAAAAGAATGGAAAAGGGAATAGAAAAAGATGAAAAGATAGGAGAAAGAAAGAAAAAGAAGAGAAAAGGAGGAGAATGAGTGGCTGGACTGGAAGGGAAAGATGGTGGGAAAACGAAAGAAGAATTAATTAGAATGAAAAGTAGTCTGATAATATTGTAAAGGAAGAAGTAGATGGACCAGAAGAGGAGAAGAAAGAGTCGAAGAGAAGTCCAAGAAAAGAGAGAGCTAAGAACGAAATGAAAGCTGGAAGTATTGAAAAACGAGGAGAATGTTAAGGATACAAGTGATAGGAGAAAGAGGTGAATGAAGAAGAAATGGTGAAGAGAAGGAGAAGTAGAAGAAGAAGAAGAAGAAGAAGAAGAAGAAGAAGAAGAAGAAGAAGAGGAAGAAGAAGTAGATTTTCAAAAAGTGGAAAGGGAAAGGCTGAGAATGACGAGGAATTGTGGAAGGAGGAAAAGAGGAAGAATGAAAAAGAGGAAGAAGGACGTAAAGAAGAAGTGAAAGATGAAGAAGTAGGAGAAAATAAAGAAGAAGAAAAAGAAAAAGAAGAAGAAAGAAGAAGAAGAGGAGGAGGCAGAAGAAGAAGGAGAAGAAGAAGAAGAGGAAGAAGAAGAAGAAGAAAAAGAATAAGTAGATTTTCAAAAAGTGGAAAGGGAAAGGCTGAGAATGACGAGGAATTGTGGAAGGAGGAAAAGAGGAAGAATGAAAAAGAGGAAGAAGGAGGTAAAGAAGAAGTGAAAGATGAAGAAGTAGGAGAAAATAAAGAAGAAGTAAAAGAAAAAGAAGAAGAAAGAAGAAGAAGAAGAAGAAGAGGAGGGGGCGGCAGGAGAAGAAATAGGAAGAAGAAGAAAACCATATGAAGGTGATATGATGAGTAGGTGAACAACAAACAAATATGGAAAAATAAGCAGAATTTGAATACGAAGAGGAGGAAGAAGAAGGAGAAGAAATTATCGCATGCGACCAGGCGAGAGAAGATAAGACAATAAACTATGAGAAAATTTATTGTACGGTTTATGGGAGTCATGACTGGAGGACAAACAGTACTGTAACATGCTCATGTGCTGAGTTGAGGCATGCAAACTGAGACTGTACCTTGAGACTGCGTGCTCACAGCTCTGAGGCATCCTCCAATTCTGGAGACGAAATTAGCACGGCAAGGATAAGCCAGCTGTGACGTCATACTTTGTCAGGAGGTCAGTCGTGATTCTAAATTAATTATCAATCCACGTAGTGCACCGCCATCTTGATATCTCAATAATTGTTGGGTACAAGTGTTGGACTCGTTCCCATCAGCTGAGGTGACACTTGAGAATTTCACTCGTAACTGGGATCTGTTTTCGAATTAGTAAATTGATTAACTATAGTGTTATGTATGACAAAAAATAACTAAGCAAAATGTCATTGGATAATTGAACTAGGAAAAAAGGCTGTTCTCTGCTGTAAAATCACTTCCCGGTGGTTCGAAACCCACCTAATATTTTAGGTCCAACTCATCAATCACCATCATCCAACTCATTACCCACACACAGGTCTCAGACCGTTGTGGGCCTCATCCTACAAAAAAAGTAATTCAAATTTGATAACCTGAAAAAAAAACATATTTGCAAATTTCACTTTTAACTGGGTTGTATCTGTGTTCGAATTGGTGGCATGAATAATAGTGTTCAACGATGAAATAATGTATAAAATGATTCAAACTTCGCAAACTGTGTCCTTGAAAAATTACAATAATTCAGTTGAACTAGTTTGAAAAAAATGAGATTTCAGAATTTTACTCGTAAATGGGCTGTTTTCGAATCGGTTACATGAATTTGAAGTTTTGAAAAAAATGAGATTTCAGAATTTTACTCGCAAATGGGCTGTTTTCGAATCGGTTACATGAATTTGAAGTTTTGAAGCGTTGAAGAATTTTTTTGAAACCGATGATGTCCTCTACTTTACTCTTGTAGAACGAAAGTTATTCATTTTTACAAAATTTTACAAGTTCAGCTCACAATTTCAGAAGTTCAACTATGAATAGGTTGTAACTATTTGACATTAAATGACCTTGACATTGTTTATTGATTTGGATCGAGTTGGATTATGTATCTCATCTTTGAATGTTCCAAAGTGTAACATAGAGTGGATAATACTCTATCAATAAGCCTGAAAAAATTTCAATGAATGGATCTGAAGTTTTTAACGGTTTGACATTGAAGTAACCTTGACATTGTTCTTTGAATTAGAAGTTGGATGGTTGCATTATGAATTCCATCTTTGAATTCTCCAAAGTGTAACAGAAATAATAATACTATACAAAATAAGGCTACAAAATTTTTTGAATCTAAATGAATCCGAAGTTTTTAAAAAATTTCTTGATTTTGAATAAATATGAAGGTTATAACGGTTTGTCATTGAAGTAACCTTGACATTGTGCATTGAATTCGATCGAGTTGGGTAGTTGTCTATGAATTTCATCTCTGAATATTCCAAAGTGTTACAAACTTTCTAACGGTTTTAATAATGAAATTATTGATTCTAAAGACATTTGCGAAGGTTGTAATAATAGCTTGACAGTTTAAAAAATATAGAGAATAGTTGTCAAACCTGTATCTCAAAAATTGCCCCTATCAATAAATCGAAGCATTCATAGGATTTATGAATACTAATACGTTTAATTTGTAATGAAACAATCTCTTGGGTTTTAGATATTTTCACAAATCCATCCTCTCTGGTCAGGTGCGCTAGATCATTTTCGACGACATGGTGAAAATTCACGAAAGTTCTCACAGACATCGCCAATGAACGTTTTGTCTATATCATTCTCTCTCTCACTCTCTTCCGCTCTTCTCTCTTCTCCTTGTCTTACTCATTCTCCTGCAGTAATCTGACCATTCTGATGGTATCCGGACTCTTTTTAGCCAGATTTCTCATCCATGTCAGTGCATGTGTGTGCGTGAATTTGATCCGGCAAAATCGAGACCGACAGGATTCTTGCCCTATTAACAAAAATCTCTATACCTGCGATGATGCACCCTTTAAAAGAGAAGCTAGGAGAGAGAGATGAAAGAGTGTGTGTGAGAGTAAGAGTGACAAAGAAGTTTGTAGATGAACAAAACACCATTGCAAACTATGTTGTGCAGTTGGGATAGTTGGTCGTCTCAGGGAGAGAGGGCTTTTTTAGAAATCATCTGCACCAGTCTCGTCGACATACCCTCAGTTTTTTCTCATATCCTTCCTCTCACTCTCAACCCCTCCTTCTTCCGTTTTTTAGGCTCACATCACCCCTGAGGTGAGCGCCGAAATATCTGCGCTCTCACTCCATCTTCCGCTGTTGTCTTTCAGCTCCTGCAAAAGATTGACCGTGAGGCCTTCCTTCACATAAAAAGAACCTTCTGGTAGCCATCTGTTTTTTAAGGAGAGCCCTCTCACCTAGGGTCTGCTGCTCCACAGCAGGCATACCCTCTGGGCTAGGAACCCCACCTAAAAAACCAGCCGGTGAAGGAGCAACACTTTTTATCCCTCACACTCACACGCGTGTACCCAAACATCTTTCATATACACAAAACTTTAAAATCTGTCCGAACCATCATGCAACCCTCTCCGCGTAACCTGGACCTCTAAAATTTTTATCCCTAGGACCTACCTTTCTCTAGCCCCTGTCCATGAGAATAACTAAGTTCCAGTAACAATCTGTCGGGTACCGTACTTTTTAAATAATAAGGCTTACCTGTCTAGAAGCAATTACTCACAGCCCTCTATGTGACCGACATCTGTTGCTCAAATCCATTTTTCGACCTTCAGAATTTCATAACGACTTTGATTTCAGAATGTCTTTGTAGATTCGTTACGAAGCTGAGTGGGGTCGATAATCCATGGCATAGGGCAAAGATTGATTGATAAAAATTGAGGATTTGAAAATTTTAACAAGTCGAAATGTTCACTCGATGGTGTTTGAGCTATGCTATTTTTTTGATGATGTCTAGACAGTATGCAAGTTATAAAACACGAATGAATTAAAATTCAAACTTTATTTTTCGTAGTTACAAAATATAGTCATCTAAAACAATAATGAACTTTACACTCTCAATTGTACAATAACTTATACATGAAATAAATATACATATCAAAATGGAAAGAAAGGCTAGTTAATTAAAGAGAGATAGTTGAGTAGAAGTAGAATATTAATGATGTCAAGGAATGTAGATGTTTGCAATATGTAAGTATTTGATCAATGACTGGAATTAAGAAAAAATTGAAATTGGCTTTTGCTCTTTATGGTATGAAAGCTATATTATTTATGATATGAGAGAAAAAGTTTAGAATAACCTCTTAGCCAGCCAAAATCCTTACTTTTTTAGCTCTTGTAAAAGTTTACTGAAATTAATTTTACCATTTGTGTTGAGCTTCAACATGATTTCTGTTGAATTTCCTGAAGAAAACTTGTTTCATAATATTATAAAGACAAGAAATAGGATATTTTATGACAAATCTTCATATTCTCAAAGCTTTAAAATGTGTGCAAAATATTGAACGGCATATTTACTCTTGATGCAACAAAGTTATTTTAAAAATTTCGTACATAAATTTGCAACAAACTTCTTTTACAAACTTTAGACATAAATTCATGGTGAGATATTCTTTACAATGATTGGTTCAAACCTTCTAACCTTTTTTCAATTAATAAATTTAAGGGAAATAAAGCTCAAAACAAATTGTTGTTTGTATAAATTGAGCTGGTAAGGTACGTTTGAATTCATTATTATTATTATTATTATTATTATTATTATTATGAAGACAAGAAATAGGATATTTTATGTGCGTCATAAGCATGAAAAAATACGAACAAAGCAAATAATCATACAGCCATACAATACGTTTGAGAAAAAATTGAAATTCAATAAAAATATTATTATAACAAATTATTATTATTATTATTATTATTATTATTATTATTATTATTATTATTATTATTATTATTATTATTATTATTGTTCAGTATACATATGCAATTATTAGAATTATTATTTAAAATAAATCACCTATTGAAACTGATGAATCCATCTTCATTTATTTCTCATTGAAATTATGCTTCAATCACAATTCTCATGAAACTCTTTTATCAAACTTAAAATTTTAACCCAGATGTCTCCTACTTAGATTCTTCCCACGTGATAAGCTACCAATTTTTTATTTCCACCGCTCTCATCATTTTCTCTTCTCACTCTCCTTCTTCATCTCCTTCTTCATCTCCTTCTTCGTCTACACCTGCAACAGCGGTCCAAACATAATAATGAAATAGTCGCTAAGAATAAGGAAGCAAGATACAAGCTCCCAATACGAAAGACGGTCTCGATAGGATCAAATTCTAGTCTATTGATATTGAATGCGACGGATTGATGTTGTATATCCAGTGGTCATGTTCACCTTTTATTGATCTGAATAGAGGATACGAGATTAGCTGCAGCTACCGGATAAAAGTACCTACATGCACAAGAAAACAGTTAGTTGTAAAGAAAAGGACATGGGAATCTTGTTTTCATAGGATCAGGAAGGACCGGCCATTCAATGGCGAATCTATAGCCTTCAGGGTGGGTGGCTGTCGTAACAAGAACACCTTTCATGTAAAAAGTAGAGAAAATGCTCAAGATTCTGATAGAAAAAGCTCTGTTCACATCGCGGATACAATCTGAAGTTTGTTTTTCACTCTGTGTAACAAATTGGAGCACAATAAGGGAATGATGTTTCAGAGACTGGTACAGAATTTTTTGAAAATCAGCAGTGAGTTTTTACAGACCTTTTTAAAATAAATAAAAAACGTGGTGATATGTGAATTATGTGTACAGTCTTGGGGAAGTTGCAAATTTTAGTGACTGAACATAATGCTTCTTCAATTAAGTAAAATAATTCATTTACTCTCATACATTTCATATGGTATTTAATTTACATAATTTACAAAAGTAGAAAAAAATATTGAAGAATCTTATATAAAATCTCTGATATTGTATCACAGATGCAATCTAAAATTTGTTTTTCACACTATGTAACACAATAGGGAATTTAAGCACAATAGGGAATGATGCTTTAGAGGCCGGTACATAATTGTTTGAAAATCAGCAGTTGGTTTCTTCAGACCTTTTTAAAATAAATAAAAAAACGTTGAGATATGTGAATTATGTAAACTGAGTCTCGGGGAAGTTGCAAATTTTAGTGATGGAAACATTCTGTTTCCACAATTGAGTAAAGTAATCTATTACTCTCATACATTCAAGATAAATTATCTACATTATTCACAAAAGTAGAAAAAATACTGAAAAATCTTAAAGAAAGCTATTTTATTGCATCACGGATGCAATCTAAAGTTTATTTCTCAATTTGTGTAACAATTTGTAGCCTAATGCTTTCATTCATCATGTTTATCATTCATTATGTATTTTGTATTTTGTATTCATGTTTATCATTCATTATGTACTAGCAGGATGACCAATTCATTTAAATCTGGATTTAATTATATATTCTCTTCTTCGGATCATTCGTTTTTTCTTCTTTTCAGTAACCTCCCACTTTGTAATTCAGTGGACACTATCATTCATTTGTATATAGTACTAGCAGGATGACCGATTCATTTAAATCTGGATTTAATTATATATTTTCTTCTTTGGATCATTCGTTTTTTCTTCTTTCCAGTTATCTCCCACTTTGTAATTTAGTGGACACTATGCTCTCAATAAAATTGATTAAAGTCGACTAGCATTTCAGTCATTTAATTGGTCCTTCGATTTAGTTTAATTATCTTTATTATTATTCGATAATCATACATTATCTGCTCGATTGAGTATAAGGCACCTGAGGTGTTAGAGATTCAACGATTTCCAATCTTTGTCAATAATTAATTAATTGCAAAACAAGCTGATCACACATGCAATTATCATTAAACGATATGAAGGTGTAAGCTACGATGTAACGATGTTCAAGATAGCATCTTTAGCAGCTGAGAGGTGTTAGCTCCAATGTTAGAAGAGAAGTCGGTAGTCGAGCACTTACAGCTTATAGATGAGGTTATATATAGGTATAATGAGGTGTTATAAAGAAAAGGTTAGCTCGTTGTGTATATATTTATAAATCATTAGAGCAAATAACCAGGCTAGGAACGAGCCGGCAAAAAAAAAACAGGAGCTGATGATGAAGGAGAACAAGGAAGAGAAGGATGAGGAGGAGGATAAAGAGAAGAAGAGGATAATGAAGAAGAGAAGAAATAGAGGAAGAAGAAAAGAATAAGAACGAGAGAAAAAGAAGCCGCAGCAGAAGTGAGAAGAGAAGAAAAAGAAGCAGAAGGAGAAAAGAAATCAGATTACGAAAAGAAGTAGTGGCAGAAGTAGGGAAGGAAGAAAGAGAAGATGAGGGAAAAAGGAAATAATGATAAGAGGGAGGAGGAGAAGAAGAAGGTAAATGAGAAGGGGGAGAAGAAGAAGAAGAAGAAGAAGAAGAAGAGGAAGCCGTGGAATAAAAAAAGAAGAGGAGAAGTTAAAGAAGAAGATGAAGAAAACGAAGAAGAAAAAGAAGAAGGAGAAGAAGAAGAAGAAGTATAATAAAAATATGAAGAAGAAGGAGGAGAAAAGAAATAATAATAATGAAAAGCAGAAGCAGAAAGAAGAGGAGGTGAGGAAGAAGAAAAAGAATTCGGGGGAAGAGAAGTAGAAAAGGAATCAGAAGATGAATATAAAGGAAGAGAAGACGAAAAATAAAGTGCAAAGTGTAAGAGAAAGAATGAAAATGTATCGTGACCTGCTTAACGATCTATCATTACGTGAAGATCTCGTCAATTACGCGTTCCTTGAATGGCCAGCGAAAAGCAGAGAGAAGAAGAGGCCGGCGATAGAAGGATGATAGAGGATGTTGCAAGAAAAATGAAGAAAAGAACGGGTCCAAGATTTTAACCCTGCAAGACACGAAGCACTAGCTCTAGCACGCTGCTGTCTGTCGGTCAGTTGGCATGCATCAAACGCCTTTGCGAGATCGATAAAGATTGGGCCACAGCGCTCCTGTCACTTTTACGGTCCCCATCATTGTCGTGAGTCGTAAGTACATCTTCTTCTTCTTCTCACCAGACTCTGTTACGTCATGTTCATAATCTTACAGTTAGCACCGATCAACAGTTTCCAAAGCCCATTCACTTTTCTGCTCTGGTGTATTGCTAAATACTGGCAGATTCTCACTACATAAGAGCATTAAAAGAACAGTGAAAGAGTTGAAAGGATGACAAATCTCCATTCTCCTCATACAAGGTGATTCTTAGAAACCACAAAACAATTCAACAAAAATTTCAGTTGACATAAACACATGCGCAAAAATATTTAATTGAAGTCATTACACAGACAATTACAGCCTCGTTTAATGGCCAGTCTGTCTCCAGTAGTAAGAAGTAGCTACTGTACTACACTCAATCGTATTATTTATACGTGTATATTTTTATATTTATGATATGTCACATGTGATTTTTTCAAATTGTATTATTCTTATTCTTATTACTATTAAAGAAAAAATTATGTTATTTGAATATTTTTTTGTATTTGTAGGCGAGG
>OX418226.1:17001431-17040582 GCA_948455865.1 Conomelus anceps | reverse complement strand
GAGAAGGAGGAGAAGGAGGAGAAGGAGGAGAAGGAGGAGAAGGAGGAGAAGGAGGAGAAGGAGGAGAAGGAGGAGAAGGAGGAGAAGGAGGAGAAGGAGGAGAAGGAGGAGAAGGAGAGAAGGAGGAGAAGGAGGAGAAGGAGGAGAAGGAGGAGAAGGAGGAGAAGGAGGAGAAGGAGGAGAAGGAGGAGAAGGAGGGAGAAGGAGGAGAAGGAGGAGAAGGAGGAGAAGGAGGAGAAGGAGGAGAAGGAGGAGAAGGAGGAGAAGGAGGAGAAGGAGGAGAAGGAGGAGAAGGAGGAGAAGGAGGAGAAGGAGGAGAAGGAGGAGAAGGAGGAGAAGGAGGAGAAGGAGGAGAAGGAGGAGAAGGAGGAGAAGGAGGAGAAGGAGGAGAAGGAGGAGAAGGAGGAGAAGGAGGAGAAGGAGGAGAAGGAGGAGAAGGAGGAGAAGGAGGAGAAGGAGGAGAAGGAGGAGAAGGAGGAGAAGGAGGAGAAGGAGGAGAAGGAGGAGAAGGAGGAGAAGGAGGAGAAGGAGGAGAAGGAGGAGAAGGAGGAGAAGGAGGAGAAGGAGGAGAAGGAGGAGAAGGAGGAGAAGGAGGAGAATGAGAAGGAGGAGAAGGAGGAGGAAAAAAGAAGTAGAAGAAGGAGAAAAATAAAACGAAGAAAAAGAATAAGTAGAAAAAGTAGAAAAAGAGGAGAAGTTTAAAGAAGAAAAAAGGAAAAGAAGAGAAAGAAATTAAACAAGATTAATAGAAAAAGATGAGAGAGGGGAAAGGAGTAGAGAAAAAAGAGGAAAAAGAATGAGAAGAATAAGAATAAAGACGGAAAGGAGTAAGATAGAAAGAAAAAGTAGAAGAGAAGTAGTAGAGAAAGAAGAGGAAGAAGAAAAAAAAGATGAAGAAGAATATGAAAAAGAAGAAGATGAAGAAGAAAAAAGAAGAAAATAAGAAGAATAAAATGGAGTAGAAATGAAATCATAGTAAGAAGCAGCAGTGGCAGAAGCCGAAAAAAGAGGTGAAGAAGAAGAAGATATTCAAGAAGGAGAAGAAGTAAAAGAAGGAAAAGATAAAATGGAAGGGGGAAAGGAATAGGTTTATAGAATGTAGTAGAGAAAGAAATTTAATGAGAAATTGATTGCGCTGTAATTTGATTGCTTTATTTGATTGCAAGTCTTGTTTGTTCTATTTGTTGTTCAAACGCATGTTTTATAGCTGCAGAGCGCGATAGCTGTGAGTGAGAATAACATGTGTTGTTTTCACTTCCTGTAACAAGAATTGATTAGCCTTTGTTTCAGCCCAAACTATTTGAATAATTTCTTATACTGCGATTTTAAAAACAAGAATGATAATTTTTTGCAAGCTAGTTATTTCTACACTGAGTGTGGATTAGTACCTTAAAATAAGACACTTCGAATTTAATTTTGTTGGGTGTTTTTCAATGGCTTTTTTCATTTCGCCAGCAGTGTTTCACATCTAAAAATTACATTGTTTTCATTTTTTCTTAATTTTTTCGGAGGATGAAGCTCACATAGATCTGAGACCTGTGCGTGGGTAA
This sequence comes from Conomelus anceps, assembly GCA_948455865.1. Classification (NCBI taxonomy): domain Eukaryota; kingdom Metazoa; phylum Arthropoda; class Insecta; order Hemiptera; family Delphacidae; genus Conomelus; species Conomelus anceps. Next base: position 17,039,032 of record OX418226.1, on the reverse strand, counting down.
TGAATGGATTATTGAGTTGGACCTACAGTTTTAGGTGGGTTCCGAACCACCGGGAAGTGATTTTACAGCAGAGAACAGAGGCTTTTTGCTGAGTAATCCAATCGATCACCTTCACAAAGAGCGCCCAGGAGTTTTATAGCTTATCTCTGATTGAACAGGTACCTGCTACGGCACTCGGCATTTTTTTATGATTTCTGTTTGTACAAATTGTGTTAATGAAAAAATTAAATTTTAATTCTATTTCATTGGAATTGTTAAATTCATCTTTTTTTTGTAGGATGAAGCCCACATAGATCTGAGACCTGTGCGTGGGTAATGAGTTGGATGATGGTGATTGATGACCTACAGTTTTAGGTGGGTTCCGAACCACCAGGAAGTGATTTTACAGCAGAGAACAGTGTCTTTTTTGCTGGCCAATCTAATCGGTCACCGTTACAAACAGGACCGAGTACGCAGCTCATCTCTATATGATTGAACAGATACCTGCTACGGCTCGCGGCTATATCACTTCCATTAAACTCTCATTAAACATACTTAACAGATGGAAGAGAACTCAAATATCGGGAAAAAGTATTGCTGCAATACTTTCTTTTTATGGAAGAGTATTCGTTAACTATTTCATCCATCGTTTTAGTTTGAAAGTGTCAAAATATCATAATTTTGGAAAAGAATGCGAAACATAACTGAGATGCTTCATAAACATAAATCACCTGTGTATGAATCTTATCAATATTTGTTTAATGCATTTTTGTATTTATTGAAGAGCTGGCATTATCAGCTCCAAGTTTCTGCATTTGATTACACAAATTTTGTTACAAAGAAATTCCTGGAATGCTCAAACATCACAAACAACAAACACATCCAAATTAAGTTGATGCCATTTTTATCTTTCACTGAAAATTAAAAAAAAGACACCTACTGCTCACGCTGAGATTTTTACGGAAACTTGTACAATAACTCAGATCCACTATTGCTGTGTGAACAGCTGGGAAGAAGCAATATCATCATGGAAACAAGCAATTTATATTCTATCACCTTCAAGCAGTAACCGGACTCAATAGGGTTATTGTCGCCTTTATAACAAGTTTCAAATGATGGTTAAGGTGGTGGGGGGGGGGGGGGGCAGAAGGGTCAAAAGGTTAATTGATGCTACAAAAGCAGTAGCCAGCTCGGACATTATACCAATACCAACTATTCATTTTCTACCCATTTATCTACGCTGTTAGAACTTGGCGCATTATGGGAAAAACGGACACTGTAATAATTCATTCGACCAATGAACAGGTAGCGAACTCTCAGAAGAATGCAGAAGACTACTGGTGTTGGTGGGAGGGGGTTGGGGATGGACAAGGTGGTGTTGACCCGCAGGAAAATATAGTTATAATAATGTTAAACTTGTGTGTTTATTTTTATGATAAGTATTTGTCTCAATGTGATAAAATTATCGCAAGTGAAGAACTAACATAGTTGTTGAATTATAATACAAAAATTTAAAAGGAGTTGCGATGTACATTATGTTTTATCACGATAATTTAAAAAAAAAATTAGTAAACTATTTTTAATGAACATCCAGACGGTAGAAAAGTAAATTCGTATGGCTTTTCGTGATGGGGAGACCCTTACGGGTAGTTCCACCTCGCCGTTTTTTTAACGACTGCTTTTTTTTATATGCAACCGGGACCGACGGCTTAACGTGTCCTCCGAAACACGGGAGTGGCTCGAGAAAAATATCTTGTACTCAACTGGGATCGAACCCAGGACCTTTGGCTTATCAGACCAGCGATAAGCCAACTCGGCTACGCCGACTCCATCCAGACGGTAAAAAATGGATAATGTTCTGTTTTATAAGTTTGAATTCAGTTTATTCCCATTTTCAATTAATGAACTCTACAATTATTAACAATAAATTAGAATTATCACTTTATCAATATTCACCCATTCACCTCATTACCCACGCACAAGTCTCTGGACTCATGTAGGCATCATCCGCAATAAAAAAAAGTTAATAACTGTTATTATTTAATAACAGTATCTCTAATCTTTAGTGACTTTTTCACCTCCATTTCAGGAAATACGGTGTTAATAATAACATAGGTTTTGTGAAAACTCGTTTTATGAAAGTAGAATATCAAAACCGCTTCGCACGATCTTAGGCTTTCCATATGAGCAATGATTCAAAATAAGTTTATTTAATTATTGTATAGAGTTCTTTCCATTGCAGTTTGTAATACCGCGCACCCAATATCATTACGAAGGTTTTTTTGTTATGGTCACATAATATTATTCAAAATTCAACGCTGAAACAAACTATGTTAGTTCAGGTGAGTTTCGTGACTTGTCATGCCCAGCTAAACAGAGAAAGAAATAGATGATTGTAGTTGGATTTTGAAAGTGTCAAAATATCATAATTTTGGAAAGGAATGCGAAACATAACTGAGATGCTTGCTAAATATTGATAAACGAGGTTGAACACTAATTTTCTATAATAATTATCTTTTTTATTCAATACAAAATATAATCAACACAAAAATACATCAATAGTGATAAAAACACGTGAAATTTTTGAGATAAATCTGAAATACGAAATATGAAATATTTCTTATCCGAAATATCTGAGAACCAAATCTAGGAGATACCATCTAATGTTGGAAATAATCCAAGAATATGATAATATTGCTACAATTTTTGAATCAATGCAGATGACAAAGGATTTGAACATAGCAGTGATATTTTGGATAATAGCATTCATCGAAGTTTTGCATTTCTATTTTTGCTACAGTTCTCAATATTGTACCAAAAGTCTTCAATTCATTTGTAAGAATTAAATTGAGAATTACCAGTTACCATTTTGTTGGTAGATCCTTTGATTGAATATAACTTTATCTGATCTAATAAACATCGATTCAAAAATATAAACCAATGACATAATACAACTGCGGTACTAAGTTATAAAGTAAATATAAGCCCTATGTAAAAAAAGTATTTGTACTGGTGATGGTTACATTGTAGTTTATTTCCATAATGAGCAAGACTTGATGTAGTCAAAAACACATTTATTATGAAACCACGAGATTTTGAAGCTTTCAGTCATGAATATCTCAATCTTTTGTTAGACGAATAATATCAGTTCTCTAACAAATAAAAATGAAATTTTGAAAGAAAATAAAAATGTACAAGTTTTACAAAAAAATAATTTCGTTACTGAATACTTTTAATACAAATATAGAATATTATAAAAACAGTCACATATATCGATATATGCCAACTATTAATATATTGTGTAGTGTAATAAGAAGAATCAGTAAAAAGTACTCCATTTGCAGTAATAATAATGATAATATTGGTTATGACTGATTTGTTTATTTTTTGTAAAGGGGGTTCGGGGTACTCCCCCGTTAAGGGTTTGAAAAAATGCTCTAAAATCACAATTTTAGCGGTTTTAGACAATCATTAATTAATCATCCATTTTATGCGTCCAAACAAATTTTATCTTGTTGATAATTAATGATCCCGACCCTCGTTATTTTAGTAAAAAAATTAAGCTGGCCGCTTGAAACTATTTACAGTACACTTTTCCTGATCCTCACATTTTCTGATTGGTGAGATGTACATTTTTGAAAATTTGTTCTGGGGGCCTTGGGGGTAGTCTTTTGAAAAGGTTTTGAAAAAATAATTCTTAAACGAATTTTTAACGATTTCAGACAAATTCTTTTGAGTCATTTATCAAACATTTTCTGTCAGGTTTTTAAAATCCAAAAAAATTTGTATTGTCTCTTGTTGTTCTCTGGGGGGGAAGAACTTATTTCTACCCCCCCCCCCCTTCGGTTACACCACTGAGTGCTTGCTTGACTATCTTCTACTTGATTACAAACTTCGTAACAAATTAAAAAGAACAAAAATAATATAACCTACAGTTACCAGCTTCCACAACATTTTTTGGTACTTGCAAGTGCAGTAGAGCGCCGATTACCCTCGGAATTGGGTGGGATGGGCACCGCGGATAACGAAAATCGCGGATAACCCGAAAAGAAACAAAAAATGAGATGTAAACACGAAAGAAATATTTCAGCATGAAAACTATATTTTATTGTACAGAAAACATGATATGTAAAACTTTTAAAGAATGTTCAGTACAGCAGAAACCTTCAATCGTTATCACTAAAATAAAGAACATTAAACAAAAAACAATATACTGTATTGTTAAAAAAAAGTGTTCAGTTATGTCTTTCTAAACAAAAATAGTCACTCGTTGTCGGTTCTTGCTTTGAAAAATTAAAATTTAATAAAATAATTTTTTTTGGTGACACTCACGACTAATTTGCACCGTGGATCATCCGTTCGCGAATTTTCGGGGCTCTACTGTATAATATTATTACTGTATAATTATAAATAATATATATTACTGTATATTATTATTTCTTTACAGTCTGTACTAATATTATTAGTTTCTTTCTTTTCTCATAAAACAAGTGCTAGGTAGACGTTTTCCGAATTCCTCATTATGAAAATCAGTGCCCGTATTTGTATGGACACCGGCTGTTCTGATTTGGTTGGCAGGGTCCACGTTTCCATACAACAATACGAGCAATACCCCGTTCTGCGAGTAAAAGGCAAACTTTAAATTGACTTTTCTCCCTTTAAAACTGACAAAGGGTCTCCTGCTCGGCATCTTTGTCTTCTTACGGCGTTGATAATGATAATGGTCTTTCAGAGAGTTTCCCCAACCTCCCGGAATCCACAACTCCCCTCCCTCATTCTTCCCCCTCAGAACCATCCTTCTCCGCCACACCTAGCAACTCGTGACCATGCTCCTTTGATCTAACTTTCCTCTTGTCCACTCACTGTACTAGTAAACACAACTTTTCAACTTCGTTAACTTGGATGTCGTCTCTACGTGTTGTCGGAAGGTGGGTTGTGAGCCTGTGACTGCTAAGCCCGCAGATTTAATAACGTAGGTGTAGTGGAGAAGTACTGCACTACACTGCTATGCTGACAAGAATGGGAAGAACGTAAAGAATGATACGATTAACTAGCAGGTTGCTCGATTTGGTTGAATCTGGATTTCTAGAATTTGTAATAACTGATCTTCAAATAAAAATTAAATAGTCATTTTTATACTTCTTCTTTTTCTTCTTCTTCATCACCTTCTCCTCCTCCTTACCTCCTCCTACAAGTCATTCTCCTCCCCCTCCTCCCTCTCATACTCCTCCACAACCTGCTCATCCTCCTTCTCCTGCTTCTCGTCCTCCTCCTTTTCATTCTCCTTCTCTTCCTACTCCTCCTCCTTCCACTTTACCATCACTATTCCACTTTACCATTATTTTCTATTTCTCCTTCTCCTCCACCATCTCCTTTTTTCTTCTTCTTCTTCTTCTTCTTCTTCTGCTTCTCTTACTCCTTGTCTTCCTCCTTCTCCTTTTTCTCTACCTCCTTCACCTTTTTCTTCTCTTCTTCCTACTTCCCCTCATCTTCCTTCTCATTTATCTTCTTCTACTTTTCCTTCTTCATCTTCTTTTTCCTTTCCTTTTCTTTTTCTTCTTCTTCTTCTTCTTCTTATTCCTTGTTCTTGTTTTTGTTCTTGTTCTTGTTTTGTTCTTGTTCTTGTTCTTGTTCTTGTTCTTGTTCTTGTTCTTGTTCTTGTTCTTGTTCTTGTTCTTGTTCTTGTTCTTGTTCTTGTTCTTGTTCTTGTTCTTGTTCTTGTTCTTGTTCTTGTTCTTGTTCTTGTTCTTGTTCTTGTTCTTGTTCTTGTTCTTGTTCTTGTTCTTGTTCTTGTTCTTGTTCTTGTTCATGTTCTTGTTCTTGTTCTTGTTCTTGTTCTTGTTCTTGTTCTTGTTCTTGTTCTTGTTCTTGTTCTTGTTCTTGTTCTTGTTCTTGCTCTTGTTCTTGTTCTTGATTTTGTTTTTGTTTTTGTTTTTGTTCTTGTTCTTGTTCTTGTTCTTGTTCTTGTTCTTGTTCTTGTTCTTGTTCTTGTTCTTGTTCTTGTTCTTGTTCTTGTTCTTGTTCTTGTTCTTGTTCTTGTTCTTGTTCTTGTTCTTGTTCTTGTTCTTGTTCTTGTTCTTGTTCTTGTTCTTTTTCTTGTTCTTATTCTTGTTTGTTCTTGTTTTTTCTTGTTCTTGTTCTTGTTCTTTTCTCTCCATCATCTTCTTTTTCTTTTTCTCCTTCTCCTGAGAAAGAGGTGAAGAGGAAAGAGAAGGAATAGGATGAGTAGGAGAAAAAGAAGAGCTTCAAGAAAAAGACTATCAAATTTCTTTTCAATAGAAAATTACCCAGACTCTTCCATATAATTACAGTAGATTTTATTAGATTGAGTCGAATGGGACTAGAAATACCAGGGATTATGAAAAACTCAAATTACACGAAACACCCAGGGGAAATATGATTTCAATTGAAACTTCAGTGTTACTCTTGTACAACTGGATGAATATCTCTTTTACTACAGCTCTCATCAATATTAGTCTCAATGAAAAAATCTTAATTTCAATCAAAAATTGATTTTTCACTGATATTTGCATTTGCTAGCTCGAATTAACGGAGCCTCGGACTGTAAAGACTCGAATTATCGAGACTCTACTGTATAACAGAGTAATACAGTAGGTAGTATAGATATTTGGATTGCGAAATGTTCTCCCGTCTTCAAGAACGAGAACACATTATAATTTATATCTATATATATCTGCTTTGTATCCATGCAGTTTGTATACCCACTGTAGTTTTGTATATCTATAGTTATTGCCTGAATACGTTCGTCAACTGACAGGTGTTGGTTTGGCTCAATCAGGCGTCGTGGGTCTCTGGCAAAAGTAACGACATAAATAACGAGTCACAGTTATTCAATCGCTGTTCTTTTCGATCTAATCAGTCAGTGAGGTGAATGACTGGTGTCACACAAATTAGCACATGTCATTCTCGATTATCCATATCGATAGACTTCCACATCAATAGTTCGAGATTCATGAGAGTTCATGCTGAGAGCCCATAGAGATTGTTGCATTTAGTTGCATGCTGTAATATTTTTCAAATATGGGAAACAGGATGGAATAGAAAAATTATAATCTTTTTTTTCTGTCTTGTAACCCAAGAACAAAGGCATCCATTTAAACACAAAAAATAAATTACAATTAGTGAACAATATATCATTAAAAATTATATGCTACAAAAATATATACTACATTTCTTATTTTCAATATACTAAGATAATGTTAAAAAAATATTTTTACTAACAAAAACTGTAGACAAATAAAAATTTAATGTGAGCGATTATCCATATCGATAGAGTTTGAGATAGAGTTTCATATCGATAGTTCGAGATTGATGAGAGTTCATGTGGAGAGCTTATAGAGATTAGATTGATGCATTCAGTTGCATGTTGTAATATTTTTTAAATATGGGAAATAGGATGACACAGATATACGAAAAAAAGGAACAATAAATCCTACAGACACATGAAAATATTCTTTTACTACAGCACTCAACAATCAATATTAATTAATCTCAAAGAAAAAATCTTACTTCCCCCAAAAAATTATTTTAGTGCTGATTTTTTACTTGATAATTTGTATTTGCTAGCTGGCACTTAACGGTGCCTCGGACTGTAAAGACTCGAATTATCGAGATGTAGAAGATTTTAAATATATAAATAAGGCATCAATTAACATTTCAAGTGGAAAAGTAATATGGAACTACAATATTATAATTTTAAATAAGGTGGAATGAGCTTTCTTGGATTGATGATTACAATGAGATTACTACATGAAATTAATTTTAAAGTGAAGATATTTTTTATTATGTGAAGTTCAGCACATTTTATTTTATTGTATCAGAATTGGCTGAAAAAAAGGATTTAAACTGTGTCAAACGTTGATCACAGCCACAAGTTCAAAGTCTTGGAAAATGTTTGATTTCTTAATTTTAATAATAACTGCAGACTTTAAAATATTTTGGAAGCTTTCTTTAGAGCTTCCAAGCTTTGGTAATGTGATGATAAAAAACAATTTCAACGCTAGTTAAAATAATAAAATTAATTTCAACTGATTTAGACTACTAACTTTGTTAGTAGGTCGATAGCAATCTATTATAATAGCTCATGATATTCATGTATTTGTGAACTGTTTCCATATTGCCCATTATTACCATTATTGTTTTTTCTATTTGTTCAACTTATTTACTCTTTTCCTTTCTCTTATTCTTATATTATTTTCTTTTCTTCCTTCTCTCACATCACCTTCTTCGCCACCTCCTACTCCTCCCCTTCCTTCTTTTCCTTCTCTTCCATTTCTTCCTTCTCTTCCTTCTCTTCATTCTCTCCCTTCTCTTTCTTCTCTTATCTCTCTTCCTTATCTTCCTTCTCTTCTACCTCTTCCTCCTCCTCCTCCTCCTTCTCTTCCTCCTCCTCTTCCTCCTTTTCCACCTCCTCCTCCTTCTCCTTCTCTCTTCACCTATTCTTTTTTCTTTTCCCCTTCCCTACTTCCTTTCATTTCACTTAAACTTTTCGTTTTATCAACTCATTTTCATCTTTGTTTGTCAATTCCCATTAGCACCAAATTTATATTATGGTGCGCATTGCAAGAACTTTACAATAATGTCCTCGTTAATTTTGCTCCTAATATCCGAACCTGTTTTTTCTCCTGCAAGTAGCACGACATCTATCGACTATCTGTACGACAGACAGACTACCAGGCGAACAGACGTGGTCGAGTTGTATGGGGAATAGGAGGTCATGTGACCACTGCATTGGTCACTGGTGTCCTGTCAACTGATGCGAGATGTGACCACCCAGCCCTTGTCCGAGCTTCGGATGTCACCTGCATTCTCACATCTTTCTTTCATGCCGGACTGCTTCTACTGCATCTCAGCTCATACATTGTTCAGGAAGATATATAATAAGCGTTTGAAGGAGCAGAGGGAGGAGAATGAGGAGAAAATTAAGAGAAAAATAAGAAGAAGAAAAGGAAGAGGAAGAACAAGAACAAGAAGAAGTAGCAACTTTATGAAACAGACCACCGTGATCTAAACTTCGTGTGGTCAGACTGTGTGCTGACTGCAAATAATGTTTTTACCCAAATACATTTCTGAATCTACATTACTTCTGGGGAGATAGATGAAAATTATTTTTTCTTGTTCTGGTTCAAATGCATAATTTAAAAAAGAAAATAGATTCAACCCCATTCAGTAAACAGCTGCTTGCTTCTATCTGTCGACGAAACTAACGCTATATAGTAAGCGATTAAAGGAGGAGAGGAAGAAAAATGAGGAAAAAATTAAGAAGAATAAAGGGGAGGGGGAGGAAAAGGAGGAGTAGGAGGAGGAGGAGAAGGAAGAGGAGGAGGAGAAGACGAAGGAGGAGGAGGAGGACTAGGTGATGGAGGAGGAGGAGTAGGAGTTGATGGCGGTGCAGGAGGAGGAGGAGTAGGACTAGGTTGTGGAGGAGGCGATGAATTTGAAGGAGGAGTAGGAGGAAGAGGGCGTGAAGGAGAGAGAGGAAGAAAAGAATCAGAGCTTTAAGAGAAAACCCAAGTTCAATACTTTCATAATTATTTGCATTACTTCAAAATAATATTTTACGTTAAAATAATAACAAAATAACAATTTGTTAGTTTTCGAAGTAACTGACAATTTAACAAACTGACAGAAACCGAATTTATTAATTTATTTCCTATGGCAAATTTCGAAATTAATAATCTTTTGCCATTTTATTCTCTTCGTAAAGTTATTCCTAGTTTATTGCAGCTTTTAGTTCTATGAATTCGAGTTATTTGTTTCAATTTGATTCAAAATGACAATGAGACAAATAATAAATATGAAGATGTGTGATTTGTATGATTCATGTATTGTACCGTTTTTAGATAACTGTTGTGCATACCACAAAAGAATAAATTTCTGAATATCCCCACATTCCAGTTCTTGGTCATTTACAGAATAATTTATTCCTATATATATTATATATACAGAGTCGTAAATCGTAATCCCACAAATGCTGTTTTACAATTTCTTGAGCTTATAATTTTCGCAGCTACAATGTTACAGCGTTACTTTTCTTCGTCACTGGAACCGAGCTCTTGATGAGATTTTGAAACTGTGACAAAGTAAACACACATGACACATTGGTCAGTTCCTTCTCTTAGTTAGTTCTTTCTATTTTAACAGGTTTATAAATTCAGTGTCGCCCTCAGTTTGCACAGCGGTTATTTATTAACAAAGCTGAGACGATAAAATGTCGGGCTGGAAATCTCATTTGGAGGCTGGGCGTGATGACATCGGCCATTCTCAAATTTAAAGCTTCACGTCTGAAATAATTCACGGACGTTCGTCACGGGAAGGCACGCAGATGTTTCACGAAGTGTTCAAGAACTGAGAAAGAAAAGATGACGGGGGGGGGGGGGGAGAAAGAGATGTGACGGAGAAGGATGTAAGAAATGGTGGGAGTGCGATGGATAGAATGATGATAGAAAAATGAAAACGGAGATGGTGGAAAGGAGAAGGGAGTAGTGGGAGTGATTTTGGGACTTAGTCGATTTTCAACGCAGTTACGCAGCTGGCCAGTACGGTAATCTAAATGCTGAAATAGAACAAAACATTTTTAACTCACTTGCTTATACAATGCAGATACAGTACAAAATTATAAGGAGAAAAATATTCAAAAATTAATAATTACATGTATGTGTTTTTTGTAGATTACGTCTTGGATACTCCAGTTAAGGAGTATAAGACAAGTCAACAATTATACTATCTTATACACTAGTTACCATAATTACTATACCAATTAGTTGAAGTGAGGCCTTATTTTGATATGAAAGGAACTTGGTCTAGTGGTTAAGGGCGCTCAACCGGCAATTGAGAGGTCCGTGGTTCGATTCCCGGTGGTGACTGATATTTTTGTACAGTAGCATTCATCGATTCCCATCAGCTTTTCAATGCTGTTGTCAATATCCGCCATTGCGGAAGTCTTCAGTATAAAGTAATAGCAATTAAAGGAATTCGAAATTAATAAATTCTATTTATGAAAGGAACTCTTGTACACTATAAAAAGCTTTATAAACGGAATATTTTTCCAATTGTTTTTTAAATATTTCTACATTTTCAAGACTCTTTAAAAACTGCGGTAGCTTGTTGTAGAATTTCCTAACTAGGTTTTTGTTTGAATAAGCTACTATTGTGTCTCACCAAGTGATAATGTCCTTATGGGTTCTTGTATTATAATCGTGTACGTCAAGATTTTGGTTAATATCACTCTTTTTTACTTATAAAGTAGCTTCATACACATAGAAGCAGGGTACAGTTAGGATACCAAGTCTCTTGAACAACGACCTACATGAATCTAATCTATTTACTCTTTCCATACACCTAACCGCTTTCTTTTGGATCTTAAACACCCTAACAATGTTTTGTTTTGATGTATTACCCCATGCTAAGATAGCATACCTAATATGTGAAAGTAAGAGCCCATATGTATGTATAGAACCATAGCCGATTTTGACAGAAATCTTCTGACCTCATGTTTTGGTCCAAAGGTCATACTACGCAAACGCGGAGTGAGGTAGGTTGTGATTACTTTCCTCACTGAGCTATTAGAGTTACGCCAAGCCCACCGAAGAAAATTCTGGAGCTGTATGCTTTTAACTGTCCATTCTCACCTTTAAGCAGTAACTGGCTGCACTGGTGAGAGTGTTAACTATCTTGCTCACCTGCGTCCAAGGGAGGCAGCTCGACAGAAACGTTTAAAGAGCAAGACGACTGATATGGCCTTTTATGATCACACATCCAGTAGCCCAATGATCACATAGACATAAATAATTATAATCATTTAGTTTAAAAGGAAATAAAAAAAAGAGGTGATAACTGAAGAGAAAAATTAACAAATTCTACCAAAGAAATCATTTTTGAAAGAGTTTAAAATAGTCAACTGAGCTTAGTCGTGAGAAAGATGGATTACGGATTTTTTACACCGCAATGCTGCAAGATTATTTATTCATTGATTTATCACAGAAACACAGTCGAGCAAAGATATAACAGGCACTACTACTGCAGATTCTACTGATTTCTTTACAAATTTAAATTAAGAATCTAAAGTTTTGGTTATTTCCAAGTTTAACTGGATGTTATTTCTCTTCCAAGTACATTTACTAATTCTTTCCAAAACAAGAATATCAGTTTCGAAGATAGCGGGGTTCACAGCGTAAAAACACGACTACATGGTCCAGCGACCTTTGGTGACGCTGAAAGATTGTGTCTTTCTTCAACTCGTAACAACTAAAGAAACGGAACAAATACATCATCACTCTTATTCGAGCCGGTGTGAAATAAACAAGCCCAAGCAATCCCACTATGGTAGGCTACTGACTGCTGTGATGACAAGTTGAGTCGTCTGTACACTAACTAACGGGGTCCATTTAACTGTCTTTTAACTGCTTTTTAACCAGACGTCAAACGCTAAGGAGAGCTGAATGGCCATTGCATTATAATTCACTCTGTCCACTACATTAACTCACTTCTGTGAAGAAATTTATTATTATTTCATCATCATTCTAATTCTGCAAAATGGCGGTCAGGCAAGTCAAAGGCACTCTTAACCTTACAAGACACTATCAATCCAATTTTGAATGTGACTTGTTTTCATAATATAAATCATTTTTGTTTAGTATAACTGGGAAATAATATTATGAATCTGCTGATTGATGGAGTTTATATCTTGAAATGTTTATGAGTTTATATTTTAAAATGTTTATGAGTTTATGAGTTTGAATCTTGGTGTTTCAGAGTTTTTATTGCAGTTTTAGTTTTTATTCTATTGTTATTGGAGTTTATGTTATTTTTTTGATAGAATTTGTAAGTACACTATTCGAAATTCTCCCTGAAGCTTGGCACAATATCATCCAATCTATAATATTTGAGCATTCAATTAACATTTTATCATTCATCAAACGACAATAATATTTTCCTACAACTGCTCGTAAAGTAGTTCTTTACGTACTGAAAACTAATTGTAAAATGCCTCTTTACTGCTCAGCAAGCGGTAAAGTACTTTACGCTCGCCAGCTGTTTTCTTTACGCTTCTGTTTTGATTTTGATGCCTTCTCATTGGTGGATCACGGAATCCGTGAAATTCACATAACCTCAAAAATAGCGTACGCTAACCAAATCCGCGCACGGTCTGTGATGTTACAAACTACAAGCTTTTATTGTGTTGGAATCCAGAACTGCAGTTTTAGGAAAAATATTGTATGCAATTCGCGCGTGAAGCTTCTTTATCGCTCTCGCAAAATTACTGCGCTCCGCTACGCGTCGCGCAGTAAATGTTTTGGCTCGAGCGATAAAGTCGCGCTTCACGCTCTTAATACATAAATAACTATTTTCATTTCCTCAAAAATGTTGAAGCTGTTTATAATCATAAGCTGTCTAAGCTTCAATATTTTGATCAAGAAAAAATGCGAGATCATGAATTTATTGTGAAAACTAATAGAACTGTATTCCAATAAGAATATGACATTTACATAGAAGTTCATACTGAGGCATAATGAATTAAAACAGAAGTTGATGATTTCATTGTAGAGATTATAAATGGAAAAGATTTATGTCGATAATTGTGAAAAATTTGACAATCGCACCATTCTTAATTACGAAATGAATTAAGCTTTCTCCAGAGCTACAGTTATAACCCCAAAGGAGTAATAATATTGGATAACAAAACCAAATGGATGCATCAGATATTCTGAAGTATGCAACGCTGTGATTGGCTATTCACTAAGACATGTCACACCCACTTCCTAAAGTGGGAGGAGCAGCTAACCAATGAGAGTCGATTATTCATTTCTCTAGATAAAAAGTATTTAAATTATTATAATATGATATATTTGCAAACGGAGTAGCTAATTCATAGGAGTGCTTATTTCTTTTGGCAATGTAGTCTCTTGAACAGTGGCCTACATGAATGAAGCAAATTTTTTCCATATACTCAACAGCTTTCTTCTGGATCAAGGTTTCAAAACCCTGACAAAGTTATGTTTTGATGAGTTACCCAATACTAAGACAGCATACCTAATATGATACCATGTTAAGCTGTAAAAAATAACTTCTGTGCTCATTTAATCTTGCAAGCTGTCACTTGATGAGATTATAATGGAGCATTGGACGCTCCACTGTGGAAGCACCCATATTTCGTGTGTCAAAAATACGATGGAGCAAATAATAAGTGGAGTATAAGTTGTTACATGGCTCACAGTTCAATTCAAAATTACAAATCATAGATAAACACGGCCTGATCGCTTTTCACTTAGCGAACCGGTACACACAAAAGCTGGAGCTTTAGCATTCGGCTTCAGCAACAGTAGCACTGTTCAATTTCAAGTGAGCCGGACCCAAAACCAAGTTTATCAAGCAAACTTTGCGAAAGTTAAACAAGTTCAGCGGCCATATTATAATTCGCGCCAAGCCAAACGTCAGAATTTTGACAGAAAGTTGGCGGCAACAACTTTTGCGAATATAACCTCGCGGACTTTGTCGCAAGTTGGCGGTTGGCGGGACTTTGTTCTTCTTGGCTGTTCTTGGCAATAATTGTGTGCTCAGTCTATTGAATCAATTTGCAAAGCCCTAGTGGACAGGTTGACAATCTCTTATATTGGCTGCTAACCCCCCCACGACACGCCTCATCCACCTCTCTGCCAAACTGGCAATATCTGCTGTCACCTGAATTTCAATCGTGAGTTTAAGTCATTATTATAATTACAATTATTATTACTATTTTATTATTATTATTCTTATTATAATTATTATTATTATAATTATTATTATTATTATTATTATTATAATTATTATTATTATTATTAATATTATTATTACTGTCTGAAAAAGATTGGCAAGACTGCCAAGACAATTGTTTTCTAGTTTACGTGACTCTGCTTTAAATTGCTTAATTTAAGGTAAAATATCACCCATTCTTAATAATTCTACTCAGAAGTGATAAATAACAACCTCAGCTAAGTGTACATACCTGGGAAGTGCCGAAGCTGTAAGTAATTACACATTATAATCGTTTCAACACTAGGGGTGACACTCATTCTAGTCAATTAGTGCATGGATTTGATGGATTGTCTGTTCTTGTCAATTAAGCATCAGCTGTGTTATAATTGAAACGGAACAAACACTACAGAACGCTTCTACGTACCGGTTCGGTTTTAGGATAAGAATAACAGTGCTCTTACCAGTTGACAGTATCAACATAGACCTAAATATTTATCCTTATCTTGTTTTTATATCCTGACACGAATCTCCAGCTGGTAGTATACACGTTTCGCTTGCTAGCAACGTTGGCGTCCTCAGGTTGCTATGACGACGAGTTCACAGTTCCTTATCGCATAAACTCGATTGCATTAAAACGATTTATCGTTTAATCACTGCTTTCCTTTTCGATATAGTGCATCTCGATATTAAACTACTTTCATCAAGCGGGTGTTTTGAATAAAACAGATCGTTTAATCCTTTTCTTTTCCTTCCTTATTCAAGGGCCTCCTTTCCCCTATCGTCACGTTAGCCCTCTTGACGCTTCCCTACTTCCTATATTAATCTCCTTATCTCAACTCTTGAAGCTCTTTCCATATTCACACGATCTCAAGACATTCACGACAATGATTCGAACTCGAGCTAATCGTAATCATATGATCCAAGGAATGGATGACGAAATCGATGGTTTGAAGGAGGGCCTCATTAACAAAGAGGTGATAGATATCGCAATTGATATTCATGCTGGTCTGGTACAAATTTGTAAAGAATTTTCAAATGATGCGGTGGTTGATCTAATTCCAATTATGACTTCGCTCTTGAATAGACATGACGCAGCATTAAAGGTGAACGCAGATTTGACAAACATGCTAAATGGGGCAAATTGCGAAAATATTTCTCTCAGAGAAAAACTAAAAGCAGAAAAAGATAACAAATCTATGCTTTTTGAGGAATCATTGAACAATGAGAGACAAGCAGATGACGAAATTACTTCTTTAAAATTGAGACTGAAAGACCTGGAGGAATTTTCTCAGTCACTGCAGTTAGAAATAAATTCAAAAGATGAAATAATAAATATTTTGCAATCTGACGCCAAGAGAATATCATCCTTGGACGATGAGGGTGAGGGTCGGTTCAATGAGTCAACATGCCATCTTAATTCTGGAGACTCTTTCATAAAACCCAAAACAACTTCTAGAATGTTAAAAACGCCTAAGACAAAACCGCTGGTGACTAGGAATCTGTTTTTAGCCTTAGATGAGAGCGAGTTATCAACACCACAAGAGTCGGTTCAGGGAAGTTTCAAAGTAAAGGCCCAGGTTCATAGATTAGCAAATGAAACGCAGCAACCAAAAAAATTGAAAAATTGCAAGGTGATGGAGAAGAGGGGAAGAATAATAATTTTATCAGACAGCCAAGGGAGAAATATGCACAGATTCCTAAATACACTTGATGATTTTGAGGTATTTGTTTATTGCCTTCCTGGTGCGAAATTGAAACAAGTAGTGGAGAATGG
Organism: Conomelus anceps; assembly: GCA_948455865.1. NCBI lineage: Eukaryota > Metazoa > Arthropoda > Insecta > Hemiptera > Delphacidae > Conomelus > Conomelus anceps. The sequence goes on along the minus strand of OX418226.1, from coordinate 17,022,525 downwards.
AATGTGTTTTATCAAAGACCTCAGACAAACTGATTATGTCTATTTGATGGCAGGGTCAAATGACTTTGGTAAATTTGAACCTGGCCATTTCACTGTTTTGCAGGGGCTTGATCTCATTATGTCAGCAGATATAAAAACAAACATAATTGTGAGCAGTATACCACATCGCTATGATTTCCCCTATGTGAATGATGATATTTCTTTTGTCAACGTGGCCATTCGCAATATGATAGTAAACTATCTCGGAAAGTCAACAATAGAATTCAGTGATGTTGGTGACACTCTTACGCGTCATCATTTCACAAGAAGAGGCCTTCATTACAACAACTCAGCAAAGAGGATGCTGGGAAGAAATCTGGTTGACTATGTGAGGACTCATAGTATGCATTCATCACTAAACAACAGAGTTCTTCAGACAGCTGATAATCACAACAACCGGCAAATAGTGGAAGCACAGGAAGATCAGATGAGCCTACTACAAGAGTCCATCAGCATGCATGTTTCTGAAGGCTTGGAGGAGGAGACCCTCATCCAGAATAATAATAGTCTGACTTATCTCATAAAAGAACGCCGCACACGTTCTCTTTCTCCTTTCCAAAACTCACCTCCTCAATCCTTTGATCCTCAATTAAAACCAATAGTGAATAGAAAAAAGATGTTCAGTGCTACTAAAAATCTGCCTCCTGGTACGGTTAATATTGATTTTTTAGGAACAGCAAACTTATAACTAATGCGTTCAATTCTAGCTCTACATATGATCAACCGAAAAAGCAAGATGATCATCTGAATTTTATGCATTGGAATATTCAGGGAATATCTCAGAACAATAAATTAGATGAAATTAATTTATTCATCAGCACATTAAATAATAGGCCACATATTATTTGTTTAACTGAACACTGGGTCAGTGAGGAAAATTTGTTCTTGTTACATAGGTTTCAAAATTATAAACTCATTTCAAATTATTGTAGACCTAACAAAATTAGAGGAGGCTCTTGTATCTTGGCTGGTTTAGATTTAAATTGTGAGAAAATTGATGATTTTGAGAAGTTTAATCTTGAACAATTTTTTGAATGTTGTTGTGCAAAGATTACTGGCACTATGAACCTTATTGTTATAAACGTTTATAGATCACCTATAAACTCCAAGCTCTCATTGAATCTCTTTTTTGATCGACTAAATGGGGTGCTAGGACTATGCTTGAAAAAATTTCCTAGACATAAACGTATACTTTGTGGTGATTTCAACATAGACACATTAAGAGATTCTCTTCTCCATTCACGGTTTACTAATTTGCTTGATTCTTATCGTTTGTCTCTGCATTTCACCAATGCAACTAGGCTTACAACTGACTCGCAGACTTGCATTGATAATATAGCATCGGGCATTGAAATTGATAGCAAGAGGTGCAAGAATACAATAATTGATAATTGTTTGTCTGATCACACTGCTCAGATAGTCCAATTTCCGAATGAAACCTTAAAAACCTCCAAATCAAATCATTTAGAAACAAAAATTTCAAAAAAATGTACAAAACCTGTAAGAAAATATTCTGAACGCAACATTTTATATTTCAAGCTTCTCTTGACTCAAGAAAAATGGTCTGAACTATATAATCTTTCAAATATAACATCAAATCCCAATGTTCTATACAAAAAATTCCATTGTATAGTGATGTCACACTTTGAAGAAACATTCCCGAAAAAATACATACAAACAAAAAATATCAAAAAGGAAACTAAAGGTTGGGTTACAGCAGGTATAAGTATCTCATGTGCTAAGGCCAGAGAGTTGCATAGACAGGCCAGAACAAATACTAATCCTAGCTTCCTAGATTATGTTAAAACCTACAAAAAAGTTTTGAACCGATGCATTAGAGCTGCAAAAATAAATCATAACAGCAACAGAATAAAAAAGGCATCCAACAAAACTAAAATGGCATGGAAGATAGTTAGGGAGGAAACGAATATAAGAGAAAATGATAAGAGTCTAATAAGGTCATTTCCAGATAAGGACATAGAGAGTATTTTAAATGCATTCAATGAATATTTCATCAACATATGTAACACCCTAAGCTTAAAGCCAGACATACACAATGCTCTAAACTATTGCCATAGATCTCCTAAAACAAATAATTTGCTTGTGTCTTTCCGTCCAATGTCAGAAAAAGAAATTGTTCAAATAATAAAAAGTATAAAGGCATCAAAAGTGCCTGGTTGGGATGAGTTTCCACCATTCTTACTTAAAGTCTGTATGATGGCACTTGCAAAACCAATGAGGCACTTGATAAATGCTTCATTTAAAAGTGGAGTATTCCCGGAACTCCTAAAATACTCTACTATACTGCCCATATTTAAGTCAGGTGATCCAGGTAACTTGAGCAATTATAGGCCAATTGCAATTTTGTCTGCATTTTCCAAAGTCTATGAAATGGCGGTTGCTTCCAGACTAATTGAACATCTAAACATGAACAACCTATTACACACTGACCAATTTGGGTTTCGTAAAGGGAAGAATATAACTGGAGCCATTTATGAATTCATTTCTTCTCTGTCATCGGCTATTGATGGATCGCGGTTTACTGCTGGTGTTTACTGCGATTTATCTAAGGCCTTTGACTGTGTAAATCACATTATTCTCTTGGAAAAGTTGCGATTTTATGGGTTGGCAGGAACGGCATTAAATTGGATTAGCTCATACCTAGAAGACAGACAGCAATGTGTTAAAGACAAAATATCATTTAAAAAATCCTTTTTTTTCAAGTGTAACAACTGGAGTGCCTCAAGGGTCAGTCCTCGGGCCTCTTCTCTTCCTTGTGTACATAAACGACTTCCCAGTTTCAGTCAATCACTCAAGATTAATAATGTTTGCTGATGACACAACTGCCCTAATAACAGACAAGAATCGGACCAATCTAGTTAACAATTTAAGGAGTGACCTGGATATAATTTCGTCTTGGCTTAAGGCGAACGGACTCTCTCTTAATTACAGTAAGACTTATTTAATTGAATTCACATACAAATCAACAGCCAGTACAAATAATCTCCCAATAATAGACAGTAGATTAAAATCAACCAATTCAACAAAGTTTTTGGGAATAACAATAGATGAGTGCCTGTCTTGGAAAGAACACATAAAAAATCTCACTGCTAAGTTAAATCGTGCGTACTTTATGATTCTCACGTTATCCCATTCAGTTGATAGGAACACACTGATGACAGTGTACTACGCATATGTCTTTTCCCATCTGAGTTATGGAAATATGTTCTGGGGTAATTCGACAGACAGCTACAAGGTATTCTTAATTCAAAAAAAGATAGTAAGAGTAATATTTGGGCTGAGACAAAGGGATTCTTGCAAGTCTGTTTTTCAAAGATCGCAGATACTCACACTACCAGCAATCTACATTTATCAACTGCTAGTTTTTATGAAGTGTAATATCAATAAATTTCAATTTTGTACAGAAGGGCATAATTACACAACACGTAACCAGCACTTGCTGTCTTACCCAATACACAGACGAGCTAAATATGAGAAAAACCCTTCATATGCAGGAATAAGATTATTTAATAGATTACCAGATGCTATTCGTAAAATTGATTCTCTGGAATTGTTCAAGAAGTCACTGAAACGAATTTTGATTGACAAAGCCTGCTACTCGGTTGCAGAGTTCAATTTTCTTTGAACAGTAAAGACACGGATTTTTATAATTAAACACAGTGGTCTACTGTATCATTTTTTAGTAGATTTCTGGTATAATTTTATTGTTATATATATTGTATTATAGTGAGACGTTATGAAATTGACTGAATGTTTATGAATTGACTAATTGTATTATATTAGAATGACATGTAGTTCACAAAATGTAATTGTATTATATTAAGATGAAATGTAGTTGGCAAGATGTAATACTGTGATACTTATTGAAGAAATGTAATGTTAGGTTAAGTTGACAAGTCACCTGTCAGATGGGAAATTCCCAAAAAATGATGTTTTGTGACAAATGTAATAAATAAAATAAATAAATATTATTATTATTATTATTTAGTTCATGCTCATGTACATGTCAAATGGCAAAACGCCTTAATAAAAGAAAAAAAAATTATTATTATTATTATAACTGGGTTGGTTATCCCCAGAAAACGTTGTTTCTGTTATGCTCCAAGGCAAGCAGCAATGGGTGAAGATGGCTAACTATATAATCACCATACTACAGACAAAGAAGAGAGATCTTTATGCAGCAGGGTAGCTTGAATAAGCTAAAGGAATGAGAGGCCGCTCTGAAGTAATGTGATTAACAGTTCCAGGCGGTCTCTAGGTTTGGAGGTGGTTTTAGCCAATAGTTCATGCTCATGTACATGTCAAAATGGCAAAACGCCTTAATAAAAGAATTATTATTATTATTATTATTATTATTATTATTATTATTATTGTTATTATTATTATTATTATTATTATTATTATTATTATTATTATTATTATTATTATTATTATTATTATTATTATTATTATTATTATTATTATTATTATTATTATTATTACTACTATTATTACTACTGTTATTGTTATTGTTATTGTTATTGTTTTACTATTCATATTATAAATAAATAAATGAATGAAAGTATTTCTCTTAGATGACTGAGATTTGAAGTGTAACGATGGAAAAAGACTAAATAGCGAATAATATCACATAAAAATCTATTGTTTTTCCTTGTGTGACAAAAAAATGTTGATGCCATTCTTATACTATTCATTTTTAAAATAACAGAGCTTCATGCCATTTTTTTGATTTGCAAATATATTATATTGCATGTATGATAATTATATTATTGCATAATCATAGGGCCTCTATATTAGTATTATATGATATATCTCACAGGAGCGGTCCCAGTTCGGGAGTCTGGGGGGTCACAAATGGGTTTTGTTTACCTTTTTTTGCGAGATTGTCCCTCCTTTCTACCCACTCTCCAGAGGAAATTTCCGATTTTGGAGGCTCATGAACCTCATGACGCCCTCCTCTGGGTGTAGGTGGGACTCCCTTTGTCGGATAGATGCAGGAACAGTTTAACTCGGGAGTTTAGGGCGATCATAAATATAGGATTTTTCTGAAATTTTCCGAAATTGCCGCTTCTTCATACCCCTTCACCATTAAATTTCATGTTTTTTTTTTAGGTGGGAAGGGGTCATGAACCCCATGCCCCCCTTGGAGTCCGCCCTTGCACAGATGCGATATATTTTACAGTTCAAGTTATATAATCGGCAAAATCTGTTGACTCAAGTTCTCTGCAGTCATTACCAAGCGAAACAGGCTCAGCTGGATACAAAGTCCGTTCTGGGGCACGAATTTCGAGGGTGGACAGCATGACTTGCAAAACTTATTCATTGAGACACCAACCTATAGTTGACGAATTATTCTTTCTGCTGCGAAACATTGCCTTTATTCTTATTTATTCCATCCGCCACAAAAGTAGGAAGTCCAAGATTGCGATTATGTTTTTTGAGCATAACTTTTGTCATCGATTAGTCCAGCTGCAGAGGTTTACACGGTTTGAGCTGTGAGACATATTTTCTTCAACTGCCATTGGGTGTAGAAATACATCAAGGTATTTTCGGCGGGATCAGTGCCTTGTTGATTAATGGTGACCTGTCATTGTTGTCCAGTATCCAGTTTGCTCTCTTTTAACCATAATCCTAAAAAGTGAGCCCTCTTCATGGTCTACTGGTAATCGTTTTATAAAATGTAGTGACGTATTTCTGTTTTTTTAGATGTTGAATGATAGTCAGAGGATTTGATGCAGCATCCCTCGATATACATTTTTCGGCTCAAAAGTTTTTATGAAAATTTAATGTTATTAACTATTTTTTACTGTTTTTTCGTGTTTCGTTTCAAATCAAATCTTTATTGCCACAAAACAAAACATAACATTTCAAAGATATTGTTCAAGAAGTAAAGTGAAATTCTATAAGTATATAATAAATAGGCCTTAAGTTTAGAATACAAACTTCACAAATATAAACTTATACAATACATTATTATTATATTAATATTTAATAATATTATTTAATATTATTAAAGTAATGGGCTCTCCCAGAAAAGCAAAGCTTGTGTTTCAAGTGAACTTTTAAATTAATAGTATTCTAGCGAGAAGATTCATTTTGTTATTTTTGGAGTGAAGGTTTTTAGCAAATCTCAAATTTTTAGTCTATGTTAACCTCAATGTTTTTGAACAATGTAACATATTCAAAATTTGTGAAGGGAGCAGTTTCGGATTGAGTCTGTTGCACCTTCACATTCGTTGTATATTTGTCACAATACATAAATAATATATCTGTAAGAGGGATATTTTTGAAATGCGTTGGGTATGACTCTGGTCTTGAATTTCCATGTAGGTTTGTAGGTGTAATGGTCCATTTTTACTAGATATTGAGTGACAAAATTTAAATTTTTTACAAAATTGCTTTATTATTAGTAAGAAGAATAATAAATTTGTGAAATGCGCTGGGTAATAACTCTGAGTTTTTAATTTCCATATAGACTTGTAGGTGTAATAATCCAGTTTTATTAGAAATTGAGTCAAAAATGAAAATTTACCAGGAAAAAATTCATTACAACAATTTGTGAAAAGTACATGGAAGCTACAATAATAGTTCACATTACATGGAACGTTCTAACATGCATGAAATAAATTTAGCTTAGTATTTGTTGATCCAAACAACTGCGTGTTGGATAGTTTATATTTTATACTGAGGTCTGAGGAGAGCATACTAAACATACTACAATGTATAAATAAGCTTAGTAATATGTATAAGTAAAATGTATAAATCAGCTTAGTAATAATTAACATACTATACATACTAACATACAAACATTCTAAACATACTACAATGTATAACTAAATTCAGCTTAGTAATAATAGATAATTCAGCTTGTTTATCCATGAACTTCGAATTGAATAGTTTCTATTCTATAGTAAAAGGACTGAGGATGAGCAGCCTGCCCGTAAACATGTTGTGCCTCAAGTAAGAAAGTGAATTTAAATTTCTCATTAATTCAAATTAGTTTTGCATGTCACCCAAGTAAAAATATTAATTTATTATGAATGTAGCACTGTTATTAGAAGCATAGCTTGTACAATGGCAGTGAGTACTAGAGCCACACAGAGTTTTAAAACTTAAAAAAAATATGATTACAATAAATAAGTAAATTAAAAGAAGATGCAATAAGAAGAAAGTATGGATTAGCAAAAAATACAAAAGTTTAAAGAATTATGACGATACTCTAAAAAACAAGGTATTGAAGGAGGAGAGGAAGTAGAATGAGAAAAAAATGAAGAAGAAAAATGAGAAGACAATTATGAAAAAAAGAGAAAGTTTATAAATTCATTCATGAGAATGATTAGGAAATACTTTAATACTGAAATACTGATTAGGGAGTGCTGTATTTGAATTAAGAAGAGGGAGAAAAACTGAAGACGGAGGAGAAGAAAGTATAATAAAAATAAAAAATAAAAAGAAGGACGAGAAGAAAAAGAGGGATAAAAGAGATTATTAAATTAAATTTGTAGATAGGTTATAAGTTATTCTAGGCATTCAGATTTAATTAAATCAGGCAATCTGCTAGTAATAGGAGAATTATTTTTGATGCATCTTTTTCTTCTCATTCAAATAGGTTAGTGGAAAAATTACTTGTACATGGATTGAAGGTCAATCAACTCTTAATGATCTTAAACTCTTCATTGTATTAGGAAAAAAATACTGTTGAAAATAAGTAGAATTATTACTGTTGCTAACAATGAAATGTTTCTCAATATAAATATTAATTGTGAAGTTACCTTTTTTTCAATCAGAATAAACTTTAATGCTAGTGTTAACTCTTTTATTCAAATTTGACACAATTTTTTCTTTAACTTTCAACCTCTTTCACACAAGCCTATTTATCCACTATCTCCTTTCATAACATTTTCCCCTATCTATTTACTTGCGATTTTTGTAGCCTTTTCCCACAGAATTTAATATCAACATCTCACATATCAGCACATGGTAAAATATTATTTTACTAAAAATAATTATAGAATGAAAATAATAATTGTCACAAAAAATATTATAGCTCACAGAGAACAATATTATTGAGAATATAATAGATATTCTTCACTCATGAGATTAAATCTACACATCTACACATGTTATAGTAATTTATATAAAAGACGAACATCCAAGAATAAACTATGAGGATCTTATTGGATCTTCCTATTTTAGTCTTGTTGGGGAAATACCTGGAAAGTTGTATCACTTCAAACTGACAATAAAGTTTATTAAAATGATGACATGGTTGTCTTCTTCTTCTTCTTCTATACTTGGCCGATAATTGTATTGGGTTGAGAGTTTGGCTTATAGGGGAGTCCATGTAAAAGGCTAGGAATAAAAATATAGGTGTATTGGGCAGATATATAGCTAAATAGTTAACGGCAACTTGTGTGCAGATTGTATTTAGCTGTGAGTTTGGTATGGGATGACTTGAGCCGTGAATCATTGATCGAGACTTGTACGGTTGTAGGTTTTTGTTTTTCTTTTTTGTTGTTATTCTTGATTTTCTACTTGTTTTGCTTTACGTTACAACCTCAGTCGCGGTCCACTTCCCCTCCCCCACACCATCGTCACCTTCTTTTTCTACCTTTTTCCTCTCCTTCTACTTCTTGCGTTCTTTCCTCACCTTCCTTTACTGACTTCTTTTTCATAAAGCGAATTATTCTTGTTTTGTATCTCTGCTTCCTCCATGTCCATTTTCTACTCACTCACCACATATTTTCTATTTCTCTTTCTTGTCTTTCAGAAGCTGCTCCTTTCTCTTTTGTTCCTCTTCTTTCTGCATGTCCGTCTTCTACTCATTTTTCTTCTACATCTCTTACTCCTTTCATCTACTTCCTCCACATTTGTTTCATATCCGTCTCCCATTTTCCCTACTCATTTTGCTTTTTCTCCCCTACTCATCTTATCACTTCTTCCCCCCCCCCCCCCCACAACCAACACATTTCACCTATTACTGGCAGTACTGATTCTTGTCATCTCTTTCTTCCTTATCTTTTCTTGTATCACTAGCACCTTTTCCGATTATTTTCTTTCTCCTTCGACATCCTTCTTTTTGTTTCTTATTTATTATCTTCATTCTTCTTCCTTTTTCTTCCTTCTACATCCTCTTTCTTCCCCTCCTACTAATCCTCCACCTCCTAACTATCCTCCTCCTTCTTCTTCGCGTCCTCCTCCTTCTTCTCCTCCTTCCTCTACTTCCTCTCCTTTGCCTCTTTTTCCTCCTTCTCTTCCATCTTCCCCTACTCATGCTCCTCCTCCTTCCCTTCCTTCCCCTCCTTCTCTTTCTTCTCTTTCTTCTCCTCCTTCACCTCCTTCTCCTCCTTCTCCTCCTTCTCCTCCTTCTCCTCCTTCTCCTCCTTCTCCTCCTTCTCCTCCTTCTCCTCCTTCTCCTCCTTCTCCTCCTTCTCCTCCTTCTCCTCCTTCTCCTCCTTCTCCTCCTTCTCCTCCTTCTCCTCCTTCTCCTCCTTCTCCTCCTTCTCCTCCTTCTCCTCCTTCTCCTCCTTCTCCTCCTTCTCCTCCTTCTCCTCCTTCTCCTCCTTCTCCTCCTTCTCCTCCTTCTCCTCCTTCTCCTCCTTCTCCTCCTTCTCCTCCTTCTCCTCCTTCTCCTCCTTCTCCTCCTTCTCCTCCTTCTCCTCCTTCTCCTCCTTCTCCTCCTTCTCCTCCTTCTCCTCCTTCTCCTCCTTCTCCTCCTTCTCCTCCTTCTCCTCCTTCTCCTCCTTCTCCTCCTTCTCCTCCTTCTCCTCCTTCTCCTCCTTCTCCTCCTTCTCCTCCTTCTCCTCCTTCTCCTCCTTCTCCTCCTTCTCCTCCTTCTCCTCCTTCTCCTCCTTCTCCTCCTTCTCCTCCTTCTCCTCCTTCTCCTCCTTCTCCTCCTTCTCCTCCTTCTCCTCCTTCTCCTCCTTCTCCTCCTTCTCCTCCTTCTCCTCCTTCTCCTCCTTCTCCTCCTTCTCCTCCTTCTCCTCCTTCTCCTCATTCTCCTCCTCCTCCTCCTTCTCTTCCTTCTCCTCCTCCTCGTGCTAATCATCTTCCTCCTCGTCCTCTTTCACGATTACTCTCTTTTTCCTTCGACATCCTTCGTTTCCTTCCTTCTCAATGATGTTTTATTCTTCTGCTTTGTCTTCTTCTCTTTCTTATTCATCTGCTCCTTTTTTCTTCGTCTTTACTTCATCCTCATCCTGTTTCTTATCTTTGGTCTTCACATCTTGCTGTTTCTTTTTGCCATTCTTCTCTTCACGTACATCCATTTCTCGTGTTACATTACGACTTTCTTTCTTCACTTTTTTACTTTAACACCCCTGACCTTTAATTCCCTTTTCCCAGTTCCCATTCTGATTTATCCCTATTCGTTTTTTGACATCGTTTATTCTCTTACTTTGTTTCTCTTTCTTCGTCTTTTTATTATTTTTCTTCTTTCTCTTCCTTCTTCTTCACCCAGTTCTCCTTCTTCTTCTCCTTCTTTACCACATTCTACTACTATTTCTTCTTCTTTTTCAGCTCTTGTTTCACATTTTACACGAAATTCTTCTTTTCTTCCTTCTTCTTGGAAGTGATAGCCGAGTGACGTAGCAGGTATCTGCTCAATCAGAGATAAGCTACGAAACTCCTTGACGCTCTTTGTAAGGGTGTCCGATTTGACTGTCCAGCAAAAAAGACTGTTCTCTGCTGTAAAATCACTGCCCGGTGATTCGGAACCCACATAAAACTGTAGGTCTAGCTCATTAATCACAAGCATCCAATTCATTACCCACGCACAGGTCTCAGACCTAAGTGTGCTTCATCCTCCGGGGAAAAAAATGTCTTTTTTATATGCATATTCTCCTTTTTTCCTTTGTCCCTTCTTTGTACTCTTCTCGCTCCTCTCTTTTTTCCTTCCACAGCATCCTTTTCTCTCGTTATATTTTTACTATAATTATATTTTTACATTTTTCTCGTTAAACACCTCCTCTACTCATTCTAAATGCATCCAAGCCACCAATAATTTCCTCTCAACCTTCTTGATCTTCTCCTTCTTCTTCTCCTCCTTCACCATCATCTTCTCTCTCTTCTTTCTTCTTCCATCTAATCTCAGTACCGAACACTTTAGAATCGTACAGCCTAGAGAGATACACCGCTCAGCCAGATCTTTATATCATCGGCTGGCTGAATAAATGACCACTACGCATTGGCTACAAGTTTGCCAGGCTAATTTAAATCCGCCTGCCTTTACCTTTACATCCTTTGCTGTCCATACTTTGCCTCTATGCCCATATATACATAGATATGAGCTCAAACATAACCCATATGCCTTGTGCTGCCTGCATTCTATGGTGACTCTAAATCTTGGCGTAATGTCCGCTCACCCGTTCCACTCAAGGCTGACTGTGTGTGAAAGCCTGCATTGCTGTTAGTGAATTTGAAAAGGCTGACTGTGTGTGAAAGCCTGCATTGCTGTTAGTGGATTTGAAAAGGCGACTGATTAAGGAGCATCTTATTAGTTGTCGGATATAGGCTGCTCTGTTCACTCGAGCTGAACACTACAGGAAACTTAATCAGCTGAAACAATAAACTTCAATGCGTGGTCATTTATTAAATAGTACCACGATCAGATAAAATATTAGGGTTATGTGAAATGATAATATTTTTTAAGTTGAATGGTTTTTTCTGTAATTCAGGGTTTTATAAATCAATGTATTTAAATTTGCCTTTTTGTATATAATACTTATATCTCTTACCATTATTTCCTAATTTCATTACTGTCTGAGCTGTCTGGGGCAAAGTGTTGTTGTTTGTAATGTTGTATTATGATTTATTTTCACTTGTGCAGGCGTCATAGAGTGCGAGTGTTTTTATAAGTGCTGGACTCAAATTTCATTTGTAATTTTATTTTGTAGATTTAAAAAAATTTCAATTTGACCACAAATACTGGATAATCTGGTCAACTCTAGTTCCTGTATATTATTTGAGAAATATTTTGTTCAGCTTTGAAGGAATACATTTCATTATTTCATTTGAGAAATCGTGGTAATGATATTTGTAGAGGTGTATTTTTGCTTAGTGTAGAATTGGACATCAAAGATCATATAAGATCTACATGTTTATCATCATAAATAGAGTATGCAGGGGAGATTAGGAATTTCAGAAGTTTTTGAATGTTAAGTTCATTTTTCGATCAAGAAGGCTAACGTTTTTACATTCTTGGACTTTGAAAATATTTGGTGAGATCTGTGTTATGAAAATGGAGTTTCAGGATATTTGGTGTGATCTGTGTTATAATAATGGAGTTTCAGGATATTTGGTGAGATCTGTGTTATGAAAATGGAGTTTCAGGATATTTGGTATGATCTGTGTTATAATAATGGAGTTTCAGGATATTTGGTGTGATCTGTGTTATAATAATGGAGTTTCAGGATATTTGGTGTGATCTGTGTTATAATAATGGAGTTTCAGGATATTTGGTGTGATCTGTGTTATAATAATGGAGTCTCAGGATATTTGGTGTGATCTGTGTTATAATAATGGAGTTTCAGGATATTTGGTGTGATCTGTGTTATAATAATGGAGTCTCAGGATATTTGGTGTGATCTGTGTTATAATAATGGAGTTTCTGGATATTTTATGTAATCTGTGTTATAATAATAGAGTTTCAGGATGTTTGGCGAATTCTGTGTTATAGTAATGGAGTTTGAGGATATTTTGTGTGATCTGTGCTAAATCTGTGAACAAATGTCTGTATTTATGAACGTACTTTCAGTGTCACCTGACTCAAACGAGTCTTGAAGTGTCCATTTGAATACATTTAAATTTTCAATTCAATTCAATTTTTCTCCGAACATTTGTCCAATATTCTTATTACTTATTCATTTCATATACAAGAAAAATACAATTGGTAAAATGAAAGAAGATTCTCTGAAACAATTTTGCAAAAAACCACTATAAAAATTAATGTGTTGGGTTGGAGAGTCAACATAAAATCAATACTAAACATAAAATCAATACTATAATAAATTCTCATAGCCTTATTAGTATACTATACTTTTTCATTAAAACTATATTATTTACTTAGGCAATTGATGAATCTATTCTGACTTACTCACTAGTCATCAAAACGTCGCATGGACCTACTCCTAGGCAATCAGCCACATTCTTAAACTAGTCTGACATATGCGGCTCTGATAGTGCAGTTGGTTGGAGCGCTTGTCTGTGATAAGATAAAGCTCTGGCTGTCTTCTATTCAAGCAGCCTTGGGTTCGAATGTCATTCTGCCATAGATGTTTCTCATCATTCACCCATTCTCCTCATTACCCACGCACAAGTCTTCAGACTCATGTGAGTATCATCAGCAATAAAAAAAAAAAACATATCGAAAGAGTCCCTCGAATCAAGAGAAACTGTAGAAAAGTTCATGAACATGGCCCAAAGTAACTGAAACTAGGAAAAGAGGATTTACCTTCCTGTAACACAAGCTACTAGTTAAATAATGCTATCTATTAATTGAAATAGGAGAAGCAAATGTGATATAAAATTCTACATGTTTTAGAATCCGAGATTTCGTCACTCTCCTGATGGTTTTCAATTTACTCCTCCTTGTTTTTAGTATTTTCCTGTTCTTCCTCAACCTGTTCATATTTCCCCTAATTCTTCTTCTTCTTCTTCTTCTTCTTCTTCTTCTTCTTCTTCTTCTTCTTCTTCTTCTTCTCCTTCTCCTTCTCCTTCTTCTACCTCTTCTTCTTGTTCTTCTTCTTCTTGTTCTTCTTGTACCTCTTGAACCTCCTTCTTGTTCTTGTTCTTGTTCTTGTTCTGGTTCTTGTTCTTGTTCTTGTTCTTGTTCTTGTTCTTGTTCTTGTTCTTGTTCTTGTTCTCGTTCTTGTTCTCGTTCTTGTTCTTGTTCTTGTTCTTGTTCTTGTTCTTGTTCTTGTTCTTGTTCTTGTTCTTGTTCTTGTTCTTGTTCTTGTTCTTGTTCTTGTTCTTGTTCTTGTTCTTGTTCTTGTTCTTGTTCTTGTTCTTGTTCTTGTTCTTGTTCTTGTTCTTGTTCTTGTTCTTGTTCTTGTTCTTGTTCTTGTTCTTGTTCTTGTTCTTGTTCTTGTTCTTGTTCTTGTTCTTGTTCTTGTTCTTGTTCTTGTTCTTGTTCTTGTTCTTGTTCTTGTTCTTGTTCTTGTTCTTGTTCTTGTTCTTGTTCTTGTTCTTGTTCTTGTTCTTGTTCTTGTTCTTGTTCTTGTTCCTGTTCTTGTTCTTGTTCTTGTATTTGTTCTTGTTCTTTTTCTACTACTTCTTCTTTCTACTCCCAACCATGTTTTCCCCCCTAAACATAATCTGTAGTCCACTAGCAGTTGGAAACTTTAAGAAATGTAATATTATTTCAAAGGTGACAGATGCTGATTGACACTCCATCACGGGCATTTCGTCATGAAATTAAGCTTTCTTCTCGAGATTCGTTGAAGCAACGGGAACACATCTTGTAGCATCGTCTCCGATTCAATATGGCGACCGTTCAATCATACTGCTTTTTTTGTAAAAAGGAATGAATGCAAACTCACACGCCACTACGTGGCCAAGCGTATCGGACGCAGAAATCAGGATGACGCAAAGTAAGTCTAGGATTATGTTATGCTATTGTCACCAAGGCCTTCTAGCTGGCCGCGGTCAAAAATCTCAGAACGAAGGGAACAAATAATGAATGGTAGGAAGCCAAACAGGAAAACAGCGGCAGTGGTGATCAATCATAATTTCTGAAGTCCGCTGGCTGGATGACCATGTCTCAAAACTATTCTGAAATTTTGTGGCGTCATTCTATTCCGTTCGTTTTCAGTCTTCGGAACACCTTTTTGAAGCAATCTTTGTCATTCTTCTCTTTCTTTTCCTTCTCCTTCTTCATCTGATGAAGAAAACGGTGCATTTCTAGAAGTTTTGTTAGATAGGCGATTGACCTGGGCTCCTTACATTGAGAAAATATGTTGTAAAATTTCATCTGGGATACTCGCCCTACGAAAACTTTCTAGATTGAATGAAAAAAGTTACTTTTTACTGCTCACCATGGACTCTTAGTATGGGTAACTCATCAAAACAAATAATAATAATTTCTCTGAGCAAATTGCAATTACCTTGATAGGTAAATAACAATTGATTTATTGCAAATTACAAGACCTTGATAGGGTTTTCAAGATCAAAACTAAAGCTGTTAGGTGTATGGAAAGAGTAAATAGGTTATACTCATGTAGGAAAGTTGGTAGATTCATGGAATGTTTCATGTAGATTCATATTAGTTCAAGAGACACTTGGTGTCCTAACTGGACCCTGCTTGTATGTGTATGGAGCCACTTTTTCATGTAAAAAAGAGTGATATCAATCCAAATCACAACGTACATGATTATAGACGTAGCCGAGCAGATTATTACTTATTGAGCTACAATGGGAGGTTTTCCGAACAAAAACCTAGTTATTCAGGAAATTCTACAACAAGCTACAGCAGTTTCTAGAAGTCTTGGAAAAAATTAAAAAACAATTGAAAAAAAAAATAGTTGATAAAGCTTTTTATAAGGTACAGAGTTTTTTCAGATCAAAATTGAGCATCACCTAGCTCAAATTACTAATTTAAATGATTGTAATAACTTAAAACTAATTGAGATTGTAATTGTAGTAACTAGTGTGTAAGAATGGTGATATTGTATACAATTGTTGATATAACTTGACGTGTCTTATCGTCCATAACCGGAGTCTTTAGGACATAATCTTCCAAAAAATATTCGATATTTTCCTTGTTTTTTGTAGGATTTGTTGTGACTGTTCTTATTCTTATCAATATTTTCATATTAATTGTTATTCTTCTTATTAATACTGTAGAGCTCACTTGTGATAATTAAATGACATGATTTATTCCTAAATTTTTGTCAAAGTTGATAACATTAAGAATTGCATGATGTTAAAATCAATTAGAGCTACACTTACTTTACTTCACTTTGCATCACTTTACTTCACTTTACTGCACTTTACTGCACTTTACTTCACTTTACTGCACTTTACTTCACTTTACTTCACTTTACATCACTTTACTTCCCTTTACTTCACTTCACTTCACTTTACTTCACTTTATTTCACTTTACTTCACTCAACTTCACTTTACTTTTATACTGTACAGTAGAATCACATAACGTGTGAAAAATAATCACATAATACTCTTTAACCTCATAAACAGTTTACTATCAAACCAAATGAGCAAAGCAAAGCAAACTAGAAAATAAACCTAACATCAGATAAGACCGCGACAATGTACTTCCGTATTTTGAACATCAGCCAAGAAGACAGAACATCAACTTGAGCAACGACCTTGTAAATAACGGCTCTACTTTACTACTACTACTTCTGCACCACTATAACTTCCAACCATAATAAATACTACTGTACCACTATACCACTGTACCACTAAACCACTTTACCACTGTATCACTATAAAACTGTAACAATATACCACTGTACCACTATAAAACTGTACCACATTAACACTGTATCACTATACCACTGTACCACTAAACCACTGTACCACTATACCACTGTATCACTATAAAATTGTACCAATATACCACTGTACCACTATAACACTGTACTACTATACAACTGTACCACTGCACCACTATACCACTATAACGTACCACTATACTACTATAATGTACCACTATACCACTGAAACACTATAAGGAGGTACTCTTCGAGTTATCCTTCAAGTATTGAAACCCTTATCATTGTGCAATCGTGGTTTATCTTCTGCTTGTATTTGGGTGACCATGGTTTGAAGGTTTTACCATTTTTATTCAAGCAGTAACATATATTTTTATTTTCAAATTGAATCATCTAGTTTAATAAATATATATATATTTTTTATAATCTGCTCAGTTTTATTGCTAATTCATTTTTATTAATTGCATTTCAACAATGTTTACTTTTTATCTTTTTTACAAAACAATTCTTTGCTCACTTATAATGTATTAAAATATTTATATATAATATAACAGAATAGCTTAGACTTGTCTCCTACTCACAGCTTTCACATTTGTGAGGAGTCTATTCTCCAAAGAAATTATAATTTGAAATTTACTTTGCACATTGTAAATTTTTTTTTTATTAAATTGTAAATTTATGTTCTACAAATCAATTTTAATTTGAATTTTCCAACCCTGAACCCTACAACAACATTGTCTGACAACTTTTTTGTAAATTTAAATTTTTATTGTTGTTTTTATATTTTCTTACATATTGATGTAATACTATGTGAGTCTGTCATGTCAAATACATGAAGTAGATTATAATTAGTTTAATATCATTCTCAATCATCCATCCAGTTTGTCACTGTACCTCTTCAAGGAGGAACTATTCAATTTATCTTCCAAAATTAGAAACTATAATATTATGAAACGACTTTCAACCCCAAACCCTACCACGACTATGGTCGGCAAGTTTTTGAATATTTATATTTTTATTGTTGTTTATCTATTTTTAAAAATATTGTTATGCATGAGTTTCTTTTGTTAAAATTCAATAAACGAAAATGAAAAAAAAATCTTTCGATATCCTTCTCCATCATTGTCCAAATAAATAGTCAAACATTATCAGATGAACAAGTTTTTGTATATTTCTATTTTTTTTGTTTTTTTTTTAAATATTTCAATTTTCATTGATGTGTTTATTCTGTAGAAGAATTAAATAAGGAATTATTCGTTCCATATTCTTTGATGCCCAAAAAAAAACATCCAATTCTTTATCCAAATCTGTCCAAATAAATAGTCGCACATTGTAGATCTTTGCCCGTGTATGAAGTCCTCAATGCACCTCTTCATAAACAATTTTTATAGGCGGTTCACGTCAACCGGACCATAAAGAAAGGATATACGACATGTATAGAAGTTAGCCGGCATGGTCACGGGCCCTAATAGCCGGTCGCCAACCCAGAATTAACTCAGCGATGTGGGCTTGGACACGGGTTTGTCCATTTTGTGTCCATTGTTCACAGCAACACCTTTCCATGTGCAACCCATGATCTTCACACTCGTAATTACTTGTTTATTAAGTCCAATTTAGGGACAAATAGTCACTGCGCTCAACAATTGTTTCTGAATGGGTGTAGCAACAACAACAATAACAACAAGCCGCCTGTTTATGTATGTTGAACAGCGTTCTTTCTAATGCACACCACACGTCGGTCAATAAACTCCGCCTCTGCAACGAAATAATCGTGATCTTGCCACATTATACTGGTCGAGATTGTTTTTTTAGTTCATCAAATTGTTGTAGATACTTTCTTAGTAATGGCGAAGGTGATATTGTGGAAGGTATCCATAATGAATAATAAGACGAAATTGTCACAACCACATTTATTAAAAGTTCGAGAAACTAGTTTCGGTTGTTACACCATTATCAATCTCAATCAAACTGAAAACTGAAGTACAGAGTAGCCTTATATATACTGTTCATGAAATGATACTATTGGCTAAGATGGTAAAGAGGCTGACCTTAATCGGACGTTGTGATTGGTTGTCAAGTCACGCCCCCTGGTGGGAGGAGTAACAAGCAAAAATACGAGTCAAATCAATAACTAAACACTGTGAAAATCAAGAGAGTAACAAAAAATTGTAATAAGGCTAGAATTTAATCAAACTAAAATTAAAAGTTTTTTTAAAAATTAGAAGCTCACTGAAGTGCAATCAAGGTCAACTGAGAAATACACATAAGAACTGCTTTTTTAAAAAATAGGCTGGAATTATAATGAAACCAAGTTAGTTGTATTTTTAATTTGTATTTATAATTCCAGCCTATTTTTTAAAAAAGCAGTTCTTATGTGTATTTCTCAGTTGACCTTGATTGCACTTCAGTGAGCTTCTAATTTTTAAAAAAAACTTTTAATTTTAGTTTGATTAAATTCTAGCCTTATTACAATTTTTTGTTACTTTCTTGATTTTCACAGTGTTTAGTTATTGATTTGACTCGTATTTTTGCTTGTTACTCCTCCCACCAGGGGGCGTGACTTGACAACCAATCACAACGTCCGATTAAGGTCAGCCTCTTTACCATCTTAGCCAATAGTATCATTTCATGAACAGTATATATAAGGCTACTCTGTACTTCAGTTTTCAGTTTGATTGAGATTGATAATGGTGTAACAACCGAAACTAGTTTCTCGAACTTTTAATAAATGTGGTTGTGACAATTTCGTCTTATTATTCATAATGTTGTAGATACAGTGCACTTGAACTAGATTGAACTGCTTTCTGTTTTATATGAATAATCGAATTCCTGGATTTCTTGTTCCATGACGAACTGCGTTGTTAATATTAACTTTTCAAGTGAATTAAACGTCAAGTAAATTTGACTGCAAGTCGTTTAATTCTCTTGAAAAGTTAAGAATAATCGAATTTTATATGAATAATCGAATGATAATCGTTTGGCGGCTCTGGTAGCGCAGTTAGTTGGAACGCTTGTCTGTGATAAGATAGGACTCTGACTGGCTTCTTTTCCTTCAGCTTTGGGTTCGAATCTCATTCAGCCATGGATGTTTCTCATCATCCACCCATTCATCTCATTACCCACTCATGCGGGTATCATCCGCAAAAAATCTCTTTTATCTACGGCTACCTTACAAAGTTGATAAAAAAGGCTAGAAAGATATGTGGCAAGTTATTGAACTCATTATAAGTTGAATTAAACGTAATAATTATATTGGTAGTCAGAGATAATTATAATACGCAACTCTTGAATTTTGCCTTGAAGCTTTCTATTTATTCCACGCCTTATCAATCTAGTGTCATAATGGAGTTATTTTAACACTGCTGTTACGTTTCTTTAACACCCAATAAGAACTCAGAATTTCTTTAAAACAGTGTCGAAATAAATGCTTTTTTTTGTCACATCAGCTGATTTCGAAATAATTGAACAACAATCACGCATTGAGGGTTATGTTTTTTTTTGTGCAAGTTATTGGATTCATTGATAAGTTAAATTAAACGTAATTTATTGGAGGTGGAGGAGAAGGAGGAGGAGGAGGAGGAGGAGGAGGAGGAGGAGGAGGAGGAGGAGGAAGAGGAGGAGGAGGAGGAGGGGAGGAGGAGGAGGAGGAGGAGGGAGGAGAAAGGAGGAGAAGAAAGCATTACAGAATAGATTAATTCAAGTAGAGTACATTTTGTAATTGGAGAATGATGTCCATTACAGATTTATAACTCCCAATATATTGAATTATTAATGAAATCGATTATCACCAAAAATACACAAAGATCTTGTAATTGAATAGAATTGCTAAAATCTAATACGACATACCTGTCATAGGAGAGAAAGATGTCTGGCTAATACATTACTTATTAAGATGTGGCCTACCCATTCTTCTAATAGGACGATGTAATTGAGTAATTTAATACAATGTCTAATAAAATACCGTATGTCCATTGTACGGGTTTATTACCTACCGCTAATAAATTATTACTTCCACAGTAATAGTAACCTTTGAGTCTCACTTGGTTATAGCTGAGGAAGATATGACAGGTCATCTTCACAATCCAACCCATAAGTGAAGCCTGAAGGACTGTTTACCGTGTTTGTTAACCTTTCCAACTCAATAAAGTGCGAGTAACGTGTGTAGGTAGAACACCTTCCTTGCAATGGTGGATTTAGGGGGGGGGAGGGGGGGGGGGGGTTTGTTGCAGTAAGAGTTATTTCAAAATAAGGGTTTCTGTTGGAAATTTAAAAAAAGTTTTAATGTTTAGAGTTAATTGACTACTATTTTTTGGTTAAAAAAAGGTAACTGACAGATACTTCTGTTCCCCATAATAGGATAGCATTGGAATTGAAAGTACAGCTGCAACTCTGTACATCCGTTAAGTGCAATGTGGTTGTGAATCAAACTCAAGAGCAAAATGACTTAAACATTTTGTAGAAGCATAATACTTATTGGGTAAACGATGGGAGATCAGGGAAAATAGAACCTCCAGAGTCACAAAGACGAAAAACTCTAGAATTGGAATTTTTTTGAACAAAAGAGTCGAAGACGTCCTGGATT
>OX418226.1:16810965-17001231 GCA_948455865.1 Conomelus anceps | reverse complement strand
GTTTTAGTATTGAAAATAATGGGTAACTTAGTAAAAATTCTAGTTAAATTTGGACATAACCTGAAATTTAGATTTTTTAGTTAGAATTTTGTGAAGGAAGCAGTTTTCGGCAATAGCCTGTTGTGTCTTTGCTAAAAAGTTGTGTAAACACAACACCTGGATATGACAATACATTTATTATGCAAACATTCTTGTTAATGTCAGTAATAAAACGTACAAAACAGTGTAATAGTAACAGTGTAAACGTATTGTCTTGGTACTTCTTTTTATCTATCTTTTTAGATAGAATTTAGGTGATGTCATTCATTGTTAGGTTATAGTCATTAGATATATAAATTGTACTTTTACTCAAATGAAGCTATCTGTATTTGAATCTGAATCTAAATTGTATTTTTTATAATGGATGAATAAATAAATAAATTGTTTTTCTCTTTAGTTTTTGTTTTCATTTTTTGTATTTGAAACTACAGTAACTTAATTGACTTTATTATTCTTTTACAGGGCTCATGGTTCACTTTAAAATAGTTGCACGGTCATTAAAGAGAATTTATGGCCAAGATCCAATCATAATTTTATCGTGAAACACAAGCACAACTGAAGAAAAACTGAAATTCAGTTGCTCTACATTGGTGGAGATGGCATTAACTGGGAAGATCACCTCAAACTCACCTCAGGGGTCACCCGATGTCGAATCTGACCTTAATTAGGACCTTAATTCGCCAGTGTCAGCGATTTCATCTCAGTCCACTAATCTATATCACGGTGGCAATAATTACAGAGTTGGTTATGAAAAACAAATGATGGAATCCGGTAACGCTTCCCGGGAGAAACGAAAGCAAGTTGACCCACCATAGGTCAAATTATACTGATATATATACCTGCTATATTTATATTCAATTTATATCGTAGAATACATATCTGTATATACCAGATATATATACAGTATATATCAATTAAGATAGAGCTCTATTTCCTGGAGAGCGATCTGTCATTAGTTGCATTGGTACCGTTGCTAGCTAGGTTCATTGGTGCTTTTGAAATGAAAAAAGAAGATTTTTTTGTTACTGAACTAATTTGGTTCAATTCCATTCAGTGATCAGCAGAAATGATATAATTTAAAAAAGATAGAATACTTCAGAATAGTGTTAGATCACAGCAAAAATTGAGTAGGACAGAAGTAGAATTAATATTGTTGATTAAGTATGATTGGGATTTGAAAATTGAGTTAAAATACTGACTGTTATTCTTGATAGAGTGGCTTACTGAGCTGTAGAGATATTCCCCAAGGCAATTCTAGTCCCTTTTGTGAAAATTAAAATACATTAATTTCTCAAAGTATTGAATTATCACTACATGTAATTTCTGTGTTGCATTTTCCTAGTTTAGTTCTGTTGTATAGCATGTGTTTTTTATATATATGTGACAATTTACTAGGATTTATTGCTACCTCTATTTCTTCAACTTTCTAATGAGAAGAAACTTGATGGAGACTATATGTTCTTTATTTCGTTTAATGGCAAAGAATTCCTTTTTTTCTAAGCTCATTATCCTTCTCTTCTCCTTTTTTTGTTGGATTAATTATTCATTCAATTGTATATTTTCATTTTCATTTTATTTTGACTTAAGTCTTCACTTTTTAGCTCTTTCATTCATTATTATAAATCGAAAAAATTTAGATAAAACTGAATTGAACAGTTTAAACTAATCAATGTAAAAAATTATTTCACCATGAATTTACCCGCTAGATACATTTTCCAATACATACCTTCCGTAATCATTGATTTTTTAAAACTTTTAACCACTGTTCATGCTTTCTTCTTCTTGTATTGCACTATTTATAGATATATTTAAATATTATTCTTCTTGTATTGCACTATTAATAGATGTATCATGTCAAGGAGGCATAGTAAAAAAGGTAACCAGTGTTGTCTCCACGGATAGATATATTTTATCATTTTCCCTGTTCAACTGTAAATTCTTGTTTCCTTCCAAAAAAAATTCCCATCACTTTTCCTATTTGGTTGGTTGTAAACTATTGCTAAGAAGAAATTTAAGAAGAAATCTGTTCAATTTCATAGTATTAAGTGCAATACAAATTATAAAAATAGTTCTATAAAAATTATCATATTTTGGTTTTTATGATAAATATTTTAGTTAGGGTCAGTACAGACATAAACACCGATATGATCAATTCTATTCTCTAATCACATGGCTTTGTACCTTCTGAAGGCACTGCTGAGTATTTATAACAGTTCAACAACGTATGAATGGAATTGGTATTGTAGCCTGTTTTTAAATCACCCCTATACTCTGCTCTCAAGCGGCTTAATACACGCATGCAGTCAATACAAAATAATATACAGACTTGGCTAGAGGGAACTTACTGCTTAAAAAGAGGAAATAAAAGGATAAACTGCATAAAAGAAGTTCAGTGGGACGTGATGAAGTAGTATTGCAGAGGTGCAGTGACCATTATGCACTATGCACTTATGGATAACACTGCTCTTAGTTGCATAAATGGATGGTGATCTAAAAACCAGTCAGTGCATCTTTAGCTGCTGTACTTTTGGTCTATTAAATGGCATGTCATCACCTTATTTGGAACATTAATGGCGTCCTTACTGACCACAACACTTTCGCAAATAATAATTACTATCGCTATAAACTATCTTGAAGTGTAAAGCTTTGTGAAAGCTAAGGAAGTGTCAGCATCTGTGTCGGAGATTTTTTTCTATTGATGATGATTCCGACATGAATCTGGAGACTTGTGCGTGGGTAATGAGGTGAATGAGTGAATGATGGCATTCATGGCTGAATGAGAATTGTACTCAAGGCTGCAGGAAACAAAGCCAGCCAGAGGCTTATCTCATCACAGACAAGCGCTCCAACCAACTGAATACCAATAAATTGGTGAAAGTTTTCTTAGTTAAGTGCATAATTGCATGTATAAATAGTAGACTGTTTTAATTATTATCATGCAGTTAAGGTTGAGAATAACATAAGTTAGCTGTAAAGTCAAGAAGAAGGTTGTAAGTAAGCTGTAAAATAGTTGATTTATAGAATTTGAAATAAATATAATGAAAGTTGACATGTTGACATTCAATTATGGAGAAAAATCTGAAAAAGGAAGACCTGTTACTCAAAAACACAAGCAACTTCCAAGAAATAATTATTTCATAATTCGGTCACCAGCGAGTTCTATAGTAATTTTCTTAGAAGCATAATAATTAGTATTATTATATAGAATCATATCAGTTCATATCCGAACAGCGTAAAGAGGTGTTGTATACTGTATCATAGACAAATTATTCAAGTTATTCAAAAATATAGATAAAACCATTGACTGTAGTAAACAACATTGGAAATGAAACATAATAATAGGAATAATAATAATAATAATAATAATAATAATAATAATAATAATAATAATAAGAGAAAAAAGCTGAATTCGCACAAAAAATGAAAAGCTGGTGGGCAAACAAGAAGAAAAAGTTCAAAAATTGAGCCAACTTTACTCAGCGTCTTCCACTTTGGGTGTTTTACGTCAAATAATTTTTTAATTTCTTTTATTAAGGCGTTTTGCCATTTTGACATGTACATGAGCATGAACGTGATATAATAATAATAATAATAATAATTATTATTATTATTATTATTATTAAATATAATTATTAATAATAATAATAATAATAATAATAATAATAATAATAACAATAATAATAATAATAATAATAATAATAGTAATAATAATAATAATAATAGTACTGCAAT
Organism: Conomelus anceps; assembly: GCA_948455865.1. Classification (NCBI taxonomy): domain Eukaryota; kingdom Metazoa; phylum Arthropoda; class Insecta; order Hemiptera; family Delphacidae; genus Conomelus; species Conomelus anceps. The sequence goes on along the minus strand of OX418226.1, from coordinate 16,997,460 downwards.
TTTTAAATAATAATATCGAGTTAGGTTAAGTGACCTGGCTGGCTCAGGTCTAGCTTCAGAGGTACCAGTTCGCACTTGAACAAAGTGCCAAAGGGCATTGAATTCCCAAACACCAAACATCTTTTAATATCATGAAATATCCAACACACGAATTTTATGCATAGCCTACTGTATGTATATATTGTTAGAAAACGCAAGAAAGAAGTTAACTTCTAAGGCTACGCTACTAATTATGTCAACAGTGCTTCCGGGTACGCTAATAACATACATTTGTTGTTTATCTTCTATCCCACTCTTTCTCCATCTATTTGTCTTTCTTACTCTCATGTGTACAAATCAATAGATTATATAAATACATGATATATCAGTCAAGTGTATTTCTAGGGGTTTTGAGAATTATGCCAGAATGTTTAAGATTATGCTATCTGTTTCCAGAACTTCTAGGAAGATTTTCAAATTGTATATAAAGAGCATTCCTTGTAGACAGTTAGTTCAGTTATGTTCAAACTTCCTTTACGTTTGTATCGTAACGAGAGACAGTTTGTGGTGGCAGTATACAAGATTTGTCTACTAACCTAATATTTAATAGACATAACAATGCGATTAATATAAATTTTGTGATTACGCATATCAAGTAGCCTACTAGTGATAAGTTTTGTGAATTCTTTTCAACAGTAGACATTCTACTTCGTGGCAAAATACTCAGTACAAATAACTGTGATTGTTAAAAGTGCGACAGATCATTGTGCTTTGTAGACATTATTGGACACCTATTTATTATATTGATCGGCCTTTGGACAATCTAGGCTAAATATGTAGTACCATATAAGTTCAATGATTCGTTTATGGTTAGGAGTACCGGTTTACACAGTCTACATTTATTCAATTGTTATGCATGAGTAAAAAGTTAATATGACCTATTATCGCAATTCTGGTAAACTCACTTCAAGGTTCATCAAGCAGTTCGGTTCATCGGATCATAGAATGATCAGTATAACAGTATTTTATGATAAATATTATTATATAACATTATAATATACATATTATATACATATTATATATATCTAATACTAGATACAAGAACAGGATACAGAACAAACTGTGAAAGATACTAAAGTTGTCGTTGCTTCGAGTTTTGAAGCTTGAGCGGTGAGTACGTAGAGATGACTCTTATTGAGTTCTGTTCTCCTGGTAGAGACATCAACGTGTTTTCGAGCAAAACGGTGTAAGTCCATCGTTTGATACGTTTTCGTTCAATTCGTTAGCAATGTGGATGTTGTTTTGCAACAAAAACCGTGTTCAGGGCTGAAGATAAAATGCAAAACAAGGTAACACTGTACAAAGTAAACCTGACTTAGTAAAAATTTAAAACTGGCACAGCCTTTTCATTTAATCTTTTTAATTCAATTATTTTATGAAGTTTGCATTCCTTTTGCTATGATTATGAATTAATGGGTTAGGCCTTATGTATGGATCTTCTTAAAAGTTATTCCAAGTATTTTTTGAAAATTATATGAAAATAGTTTTCCTTGACCAGAGAGAATTTTTGAGTATTAAAAACGTTTAAAGGTAGAGAACTTAATTTTAGCTGGCCCTTCCACCAAAATATTTTTTCCTAGTTAATATTTTCCCGCAATAACGTAACTTAATTCGCTCCTTTTAACATTTTTTGAAAATTACATGCAATAATTTTCTTTGATCAAAGAGAATTTTTGAGAGAGTTTTTAAAAACTTAGTACTTACTTTTTTGGAAAAAGTCATTCATCTATTCTATTTATTTCATCCTATGGACAGTTAGTAATTAGTTTTTGTACAGAGATATAAACAATTTTTTATTTGTTTAACGTTATTGAACGTTATTACTGGTTTATGTGTCTTACTGGGTTTTCTTGTATGATATAACTGATTAGTGCGTGTTGTAAGTAATTCGTGTGGATAAAATTTGAGTGTTACTTTCAAGTGTTGCCAGCATTATTTTAGTGATAGAACCCTGTAATAGGGTTCTTTTTTTTATTTTTATTTATTTTCATTATTTTAGTGATAGAACCCTGTAATAGGGTTCTTTATTTATATTTTTAATTATTTTCATTATTTTAGTGATAGAACCCTGATGTAGGTAAACATGGCAATGTATTCAGAACATCAACCAAGTAAGCTTCAGAATAAATATGTAAAAAAGAAGGCATCAAAGAGAAACAAAACACAAAAGGCTCCCAACGTATAATAAATAACACCATTGTTTACCGCAGTAATTTTTATAAACGGCATAAAATTTGATAGGGGGCAGGATTCAAGCATTAAATGATATTAAACTAGGTGTGTAACAGCTAGCTTTACTTATCTATTGTTTTTTAAAGTATTTTTTGCATGTTTCCCTTCTGTTTGATCCAGTTTTTTTTCTTGAGCCCCTTCGAAAAACGGGGTGATCACTTTTTGTCCACCAGCCAAAAACTTGGTTCTTCCCATGGCCAGCCACATCTGGGTTTCACGCACCGCACAAGAGCGGTTTTGTGTAGTTGTTTTTCTCTTTTCTTTTTCACTTTTTTGTGTTCGTTTTTCTTGTTCTCTTCTCTTCGATCTCTTCTCATCCGGTGAATAACGGACCAAGTAAGGTTCACAGATCATCGGACCGAGGGACCTCTACACTCCACATCGGTTTCTTCCCTTGATCTCTTTTTATCACAGGCTTAATCCATGCAATGCTTCTTGCCTTTCCGTTTGGCTTAAGATTCAATCAAATGCTTCGAATTTTGAGTTTGGTCTACTCACAGCATGTAAGAAATGATTTGACAATTGCCATTTTAGCTGTAAAATTGAAATTTGGTAGAAAAGTAAGATTTTCCTCTTTCAGGCTAACTCATTAATGTGGATATAAAATTGAAATATATCTAAAGAAATTTGATCACGCTCAAGTATAATTTACGACATGATTAATAATCAATATCGTGAATTATTGTGATTCAAGGTGGAATTCTTAGTGAAACAGACCTTACCTGTGATTTCGATTCTAATTTGAAATTTTGTGAACAGTTTTTGGGCAATTGCCTGTTGTATTCACATTGATTGTAAGTTAGTTGAATAAATAAATAAATAAATGAATAATTATTCTGGACTATTAGTAATTTCCAGGATTTGTAGTAGGCCTTTGATTTGATAAATAATGCGGTTTAGTTGAAGATTTTTTTTTGGTGGGGTCAAAAATTGTAATTTTGACCCTGGTACAGATTGGAATTTGGAGTTTTAATGACAAACATAATTTGCAGTTTTACATACTTTTTATATTCAGGAGTCTGTAGTATAAGAAATCACAGTTAATAACAATCTACGAGTGAAAACTCAAATAAGATTTAGCAAGAAATCCAAGAATAAATAAAGAAAAATGTCATGTAATAGTTGATTCAGTCTGAATTGTAATGCAACAAGCGCCTGATCTCTATAAATCAAACTCAAAAAAATGATTATCAACGCTCAAAAAGTGCAGTTCTCTCACCTAAGCAGCATATAGAAAACTACCAAACATTTTTATTTCTATTCGAATTATGCGAGTCATTGCGAGTATAATTATACATTACTAGCTATTGTGCCCGTCCTTCGTACGGATTATGTTTAGAAATAAGACTAAATATGTTTCGGCTTTTTTGATAGCAACTATCATGAAGTTGTTAGCAGCTTAGGCTCCGTTCAGACGATACAGTTTTTTTGCGGTACGGTTTTTTTACTGTACGGCGTCAACTGTACTGTGATGTTCACACGGTCCGGCTTTGCTGCTTATTGCTGTGCTCTCCTCCTTCTTTCATTGCGCTTCCAGTTCAGTTTTATTTATTTCAGTCCAGGATTTTTTTATTTGTGTAAGATTTTTTTAAATAAGTTTCTTACTGAAGGTTTCTCTTAAATTTTGATCAAAGTACGCAAATTCTGGTTCTACACAAATTCAATATTCTACACATTTTTCTCTCATTATTTTTATATTAATCTTAAGTCTTGTCCCACAAGGCGGGTCTCTCATATATTAGAGAAATTAAATTTTCACAATTAATATCTTCCACTTCTGGACACTGGAATTCACTAATAAGAAGATCAATGCTGAAGAATATCAATGAAGAAGATCAATGCTGACGATCTAAAGACTGCTTCCAGCGTAATAAGCGTATCGTTTGAACATAATATCCATTACCGGTACATGTGCCACCGGATACGGATAGTTATTTTGCGGTACAGATGATTTTAGTGATACAGTTTTCGAAGACAAAACCAAATGTAGAAATCGGCTAGAACAGCTTTTTTACTGGATCCAGTCGAAACAGTATTGTGTGAACATACAATATGAAATGTACATGCAAACGAAAGCACTGCAAAATAACTGATACAGCAAATTTACTGTACCGCACAAAAACTGTATCGTGTGAACGGGCCCTTAGTAAACAACTTAGAACATCAGCAATTCAGTGACAGGTATCGGAGAGAATATTTTCTGAGAACAGCTGATTAATATATCATGATAAATTACGTGATTTGTTCTTATGTGGTAATAATAATAGTGCTACCTGGCGAATTCCCAAGAGCCTAGCACAAACCGCACCTTCCTAAAATGTTAATTTTTGTTTTAATAAATTTAAATGAGAAAATTTTGTTTTTTTTCAACAAAGAAATAATTGATGAAACATAAGATGAGCTTTGATTCACCAGACATATGTTTCCTAAAAGACTGCAATGCTCCGACTACGCAAGTCTGCAGACAGCGTAAATAACGCCGCAAAGGGCCCACCATTTATATTTGAGAACAGCTGATTGATATATCATGATAAATTACGTGATTTGTTCTTATTCTTATGTGGTAATAAAACTTGGAAGAAATGTATCCAAAATCGCACAATACTTGGTTTTTAAACGTTTATTATTCTGTTAAAAAAAAAGTTAATTTAGTTTTTTATAGCTAAAGACATTGTCAAAAAGGTTTTCAATACTGATAAATAACTTAAATCCCGATCGATGCTCTCGTTTTTGAGGAGAAGGCCGCGTAAAATGTATCCAAAATCGCAAAACACTTGGTTTTTAAACGTTTATTACTCTGTTAAAAAAAAAGTTAATTTAGTTTTTTATAGCTAAAGACATTGTCAATAAACTGTTCAATACTGTTCAATAACTAAAATCCCGAACGATGCTCTCGTTTTTGAGGAGAAGGCCGCGTAAAATGCCTTTGGGGCCGTGACAGACAGACAGACAGACAGACAGACAGACAGACAGACAGACAGAAAGTGAGATAAGACTATTTTCGGCTTATTTAATGTATAAAACGTAAAAATAACCAAAAAATATACAATTCTGATAAATGTACAGACAAAACTCTAATTTTATTTATATAGATTAGTAGAACTATTGTCTGTTGAGATCCATGTGATTGGATTGACTTGACTTCTACATTTTCGGCTCCAAAATATAGAACAAAATTGAAAATTATATTCACTTTCTTTGGACTATTGGACAGCTTTAGTGCTTCGTTGTCAAAGTATACATCTAAATTAATATTTTGTTTTGGTAAGAATCAGGAACTGTACTTCAAAGTGAAATTTCTGGTTAAACTTTGTCATAAACTGAAATTGTTGATGTTTTGATAGAAAATTTGTAAAGAAAACAGTAGTTGGCAGTGTCTGTTGTATCTTTACTTGATTATGCTTTTTAATAAATAAATAAGTTGCCTTTGCTGAACCAAATTTTCCGTTTTATCGGTTTCGAGGTATTTGAGCCCAGACTAAATATAAAAAAAATTTATATTATAAATTTAATATTAATAAATATTTTTCGAATTCTATTAAAAACCATGTTTTACTTTCTGTGGTAGCCTACCATGAAAATCCACAAGAATTCACACTGAAAACATGAACTCTGGTATTGTAAATCCTAAAGCTTCAAATCTAATGAAGAATCTAGAATTTTCTCGACCTCTCTCGCAGGTTTTTACCTCGCCATTGTCTTCGCATAGTTCAATCTTTTTCTTTGTCTATCCATAATCATTCGTCTTCTTCTGCTGCTCACCCCACAAAGTGAAAAAACCTTCTCAAAGGGGTTATCTCATCCCTCCTTGGGGTCTGCTTCTGTGTGACCATTTTTTCTCAACCCTCTGATCCCAACCGTACTCTAGCAACACAACAATAGATTCAATGCCTGGCATAATAAACTTAAAAAATGGTGAGTGTCCATTTATGGCCAGGGTAACGTTTTTTCGTCCCGTCCCAGCCTTCACCGTTTGCATTTCAATAGCAGAAATCCTGCGAACCTTTTTTATATGCGGGCTTTTTTACATTATCATCCCTGATTTATGTACCTGGAAGTTACTGTGAGAAAAAAATCATATTCAAACATCACCATCCCGGTACCCAGCATTATAAATAACATCCTAATAAGTCAAACCATGGAAAAGTATGAAACTGTTTTTTCATCTAAACAATTACAGCGATAATTGAATCAGCTATTATCGTAACCAACCCCGCAGGGTTAGGACTGATACATTTTTTAGATTGTTTTCTACCCTCATTATTCATTGGCAACTCATTTGCACTGCTGTTTCATCCTAATTCAAACGGTTGTTTGTGGGACCGGAAATGATACTTCTCATATCATAGTTCAACGTTAGGACTGCCTTGATGAGCTGCATAGGCATTGAGACTTGGTGGGAGAAGATGGATATTATTGAGAATCAACATTTTTCTCATCTCATAATATTTATCAAAAGTGATAAATTAATATTAACTGATTATGTATCAAGTAATATTTGTCTGCATTCAAGATAACTCATAAATTATTTCTCATAGTATTTGCCAATAGTAACAAATCGATACTGACTGATTATGCATCAAATGTTTGCTTTTGAGATGAACTAAAAACGTAGATACAATGATAGTAGTATAAGAACTAGTGTGAGATAAACTAGATAAGAGTGATACAGAGTGTAGCGTTAGTAGCAGCGAACACAAGACCAACTTATAGTCTTATCTGGTCTTATGTGTTCGCTGGTTAGTAGATACAATGAATTTCAATTAATTTGAGCTAGCCAAAAAAACCTATAGTGTCAATAATTTTTAAAAATAATTACTTTTAAATTCGACAGCCAAAGTTAAAAATGTAAGGGAATTTTAGCTATAAAGTAAAAAAATTAATAGGGATACTGGGTCTGAGTGGTGGCTAAAAACAAGTTACAAGAGTAGAGTAGTAATCATGTTTCTGAAAGACATTCCCATGGTCGGCCGACCTAACAGACAACAGCATGATTTCAATATTAAATAAGGCCCTGTCGGGTCCTTGATAATAAAATGTATTATATTTCTAACATTGGAATTTAGATGAAATATCCACACTCCTTACCAACTTAATCCTTTAGAAAATCTTCAAGTAAACACTGGACAGAACTGAAATAATAGCTATTTGAAATACTTAAAAATATGTATGAAAAATTCAACTTGATCAAACTCATCGTAAAAATGATTAAATAATCAGACTCCAACTACAAAATAAGGAAAAATGTTTAAAGAAAAAAGGAACATCATTACACTCATAATATTTGCCATCAATATAATAAATTGGTCTTTTTTACTCCTAGAGGAAGTCATATTATTATGATTATAGAATGAATGATTGCATAATTATGTGCCTATATGCATCATAGATATGTGCCTAATATTATATCCTATGTAATATAACGTGTTTTTTCCAATGTTTATGAATGCTCCATGTCCATTCACATTGACTCAATAGAACGAGAAAAAGCAACAACCTTTAAGCCCAAAACTGGTTCTTGCATAAAACTTAAATTTCAACCCAAATCTTTAAAAGTAATTTTTTTAGTTTTAGAGAGAATCTCCCTTTAGAAAATTATTTAAACATTTTTATTTTTCGTAATTTTTAAGTTTATGCGTTGGCCATGATATTCAAATTTCTATTCCATTTCTAATTCAGGATATTGGAAGTCCTTCACTCATTCACTGGTACTTTTTTCTAATGCGTTCACAGTCAGAACCCTTCTTAGAACAATTTTGTGAGGAGATCCATCACACGGTAAAAACAAGACCGACATTAAGTACAGGAAGGTCTTCACCTACACAAGAACAGTAGTAATTTCACCGAGATTCCAGGAGTCTGATTCAACTTCCGGACATTCGTTGTTTCTAATCTAACCATGCCGAGAAGTAGTAAAAACACTGTGCTACAAGTTGCCGTAAAACCTAACCACATTTGTATGATATATGTTGCGAATGTTGGTCTTATTACTCAGTGGTTGCTGCTTTGAATATTAAACATCACATTATCACTATATTTTATACTCGGAATGCATAGGGAAAACGCCAGCTTTAATAGGTCACACTCTTTTGACGAAAGTGAAATTCGAGTGTGTTCATGTAATATAAATGAGAAATGCGCGAAAAATAGCCTTCCCGAAGTAAAGGATAAACTTCTTTTCATTTTTAATATTTTCATTGATTTTGATTGGTTTAGGTGTAGTAGTCAAATCGTGGAAGAGTCTATGCATGATATTAAGCATTTATGGCGGTAAAGCTAGTGCAGCCATGATTATCCTTCCAAGCTCAGACCAAGTTCTTCTTTGAATTTTTATCTCTCCAATGTTATTGATTTTTATTAGTTCAGTCGCAGTTTTCAAATAGTGGAAGAGTCTATTAATGACATTATGCATATATGGCGGTAAAGCTAGAAGCAATGATTATCCTTCCAAGCTCAGACCATTCTTCTATGAATTTTTATATAAATATTATTATCTCTTCAATGTTATTTATTGATTTTGATTAGTTCAGTTATAGTTTTCAAATAGTGGAAGAGTCTATGCATGACATTATGCATATACGGTGGTAAAGCTAGCAGCCATGATTATCCTTCCAAGCTCAGACCAAGTTCTTCTATGAATTTTTATATAAATATTATTATCTCTCCAATGTTATTGATTTTTATTAGTTAGTTTAGTCGCAGTTTTCAATTATTGGAAGAGTCTATGCATGACATTATGCATATATGACGGCAATGGTTACCCATACAAGCGACGTCCCGGCCTTTCGTAACTGAACAATGAATCCCAGATATCAAGCTCATCTCTAATCTATGAGAACCTACTACTTCTCGCAGGTTACAGCTCAATGAAGATTAGTAATCCTACCTGAAAATCAATCACTCTATACATTTTATCATTTTCTTCCAAATTGAGATGAATAATACTCTCTCTTTCGCACTCTCACCCTCACACACACTCTCTCTCGCTCTTTCTCTTTCTCACTCAATTTCTTTCTTGGTTTTTTATTCACTCTACTTCTAATTCTTTGCTTTATCATATCCTTACTTTCCATCTTCCTCCTGGTTTTTCCCATCACCAACACATAATTATTCATTTCTGAGAATAGCTGAATGCATTACTGTTGTAGTCTATGCATGTCTCCCAACGACTTCTCCAGAAAGCATAAAATAATGTTGAGTGAATAACAAAGAGAGTTTGTCAATCAAATTGACAAATGAGCGAAATAGCCGGCTTCGTTTGAAGTTTATTACAACCGCAATACATAACGTAAACTGAATAGTCAATTGAGTAGAAGACAATTTTCTAGTACTTTTGTTACAACTGTTATTTCGAAAGTTATTGAGGACCCGATAGGGCCTTATTGAAATAGTACTGTTGTCCTTCCGTCCGTCCGTCTGTGCTCTAGCACTTGAAAGGAAGATTCTAGACTCTTGAAACTTGATGTATAGTTTTCTCATAGTCCAAGTGGAATCGCTGTTTGCAAAAGTTTGGGGGTCCAATATAAAATAACTATTATGTAAAACAAATTTCTACTATATGCTCTAGGTTAGTTTTCTCTAGTAAAAATCAAAACTACAATTTTTTTAAATTGTGATTTCTGACAGTGCAAGCGTTGTAGTTTTCATTTTTGAATGTGCTGAATTTTTTTTAAAAATATTTTTAAATCGTCGAATTGAGAAAAACAGGGAGAAAATATTGAGGTATGATATATTATGAGATCTGTTGAGCAAGAAGAAAAATAAACGAAACTCTTTTACTATTATTATTATTATTAAATAAAAAGAGAAATAAAAACTATTATATCTCAAACCAATAGACCAGACAAATTTAAATATTAACACAATCTACTTACATATTGAAAGCAAAACAATAAAATATATCAATCACCACATAACATTAACATTAAATAGCTTAAACAATTTAATTAACAACACCCCAATATAAGCTAAATTTAGCTTCATGGGGTAGCCACTGTAAAATCGAAATGGAATTCTTCCAATAATATCTCACTTTATTAATGATTATGAAATGAATTAATGATATAGGAATTGCAAAATATATCAATTTTATTGTAATTTGAGATTGTGAATTAATAAAAAAAAAAAAATTATTTTTATTATTTACATTATTATTTCAAGTGAATTTGTCGGGTCCTTATGTACTCCGTCGTATTGAGTTTTTATTGTTCTTCTTGTCTTCAATAGAAACTGGTCAGTTCATTAGGAGATGAGCTCTTGAAATAGTTTTTGATTCTAGTTACATCCCTGGCTATCTGCTCGACTCTCTGTCTACCGGAAACGATTTTCAAGCTCAATAATAATTGATCTTTGGTGATAGCCCAACGCTGATGAAATCAAAAATCCATAGTCAGAAAATATAAAACTTCAATTGATAGAATGAAAACACTTGTATAATAATTAAATTTAAATTTAAATGTAGAGGAACATACAATTTGATAACTATAAGTGGAGTTATTATTTTATTATCATTCTATTTTATTATTCAAAGAATCATAGTATGTGAATTTAATATTCTATACAAATGGTTCAACCGTGCTTTGCATGGGACTTTTTAAGAAATTAGGAGCTGTAATATATACGGAAAAAATTTGTTGCTTTGGCTTGTGACTTGAAGCATTATTCAAGAATTTCAATGATTTATAATGTACCAGATGTTATCACATGAGCTTCCTGCATCTAAACTCATTTAAAAACAGTAATAGTGCCTATAATTTGAATTTTAACATTTATTATGAGAAATCTGTAAGGGAAAAGAATCGTGCTTCGAGGTTAGAGGAAGATTTGGGCCAATTTTAGTGTTCCAAATCGTTGCCTATTTGTGAAATCCGTAAGACTGACATATATAATTATATATGGCATATATATATAAGACTGACATATATATATATATAGGCGCGCGCGGACACACACCCTTACTCACTCTTATAACTTTGATAATAATAATAAGCGTATGGCTTTTAATGGTGGGGAGACCCTTACGGGTAGTTCCACCTCGCCGTTTGAGCCATGTTACGGGGAACATGGTGCACCTACTATTTTAGGTGGGTTCCGAACCACCGGGTAAGTGATAATAATGCTTGTAGCATCAAATCATTGAAGCACGGTCACCCATCCAAGCGCAGTCTTGAGCGGTCGTGACTGAACATCATGATCACTTGAACACCACGCTCACCGCATGACCAATCACCACCCTATAACTTTGATGTATGAGTGGGATAAATGGAACATTTCAAATCACGAATATCACTAAATTTAAATTTAGTATAATAAGTTTCAAGACGTTGAGTTCTACCATCAAGAATCTATCCATTAGAAAAACAGCCCTTCTTTCTGAATAGGCATTGAATACATTTTTTCAGTCTTCTTCCATGACACAAAACTAACCGACAATTAAAGCACCACTGTTCAATACTATTGTGTCAGCCAAATGTCTCCCTTAATCAAATTTTTAACAGTATGTCACCAACGTTGTCAACGTTACAAGCTGAAGAATTATAGTTACACCCTTCTGCCAGACAAAATGATAAATTTATTGACAAATTTCACAACAGCGTACGGCCTGTCAGATATGGGTAGTCAGGGACTGGATTTAGAGCTTTGTGGTAGTTACTTTAATTTTTCATATTCGTCTCGCGTTTTTTGCGTGATTCTCACTAACATTTGTTGTTTTTATTCATTGTTTTTCTGTGACGGTAATGACCCAGGATCTGATACCCTTTTGTTTGTCGCAAAAACAAACAAACCTCAGTAGGGGGACAAGAGAGGTGGTGAGAGGAAGTTAGAAAAAAATGGAGGGTGAAGAGTGAGTGATAGACGGGGATTGAAAAAATGCTCAGAGCCCTTTCAAGGGAGGTTTTTAGGGTATGCGGGTTGTGAATGAATGCAAAAAGCGTAATAAAAAGCTAGTTAGAATATTTTTGTGTGGATTAGCGTAGGCCAGGATCGTCACGACTGTTCTCACATTATCTTCGGTGCTTTGGTGGACGGTAAATTAACGCTTAATTTGTTTAATCAAGTGGGAGGAGGTCACAAAAGAGTGAATAGGGTACTGAGCCTGAGAAACATGGAACGGAAAAACGATTTCATTGGCTTCTAGATCTAGATCTAAGCAATCACATTCTTTGGAAATGTTTTTGGAATGACAATAATAACCCAACATTTTTTATCCACTCATATCAAAGAATTTTTTTCAATTATCATTTCAACTCTTCTCATTATTATTATTATTATTATTACTACTGTAAAATCGAAATGGAATTCTTCCAATAATATCTCACTTTATTAATGATTATGAAATGAATTAATGATATAGGAATTGCAAAATATATCAATTTTATTGTAATTTGAGATTGTGAATTAATAAAAAAAAAATTATTATTATTACTATCATTATTATTATTTATTATTTCATTACAAAAACACAACTAAGCAAAGATAGAACAGGCACAGCGCACTCCTGCTCTCTTTACAAATTTTATACGGATATATTTTAAATATTATACGGAGGCCAGTATTTCACAAGCTCAACCAAACCTCGCTAGATCGTGACGTCCTGTTAATGGGAATGTACTGAATAGAGCATTACTTATGTTAGAGTACTTGTGTTAGAGCATTACTTTATTGAGTTCCGTAACTAGGAATTTACAATCTATCGAGTTTAGGTTAAGCTTGTTGGATAGTGGCCTCCGACTCCATATAATATGTAAGTACTGAAATTTCTAACTGGAAAATCAAAAATTCAAACCCTTAATTTATTTATTATGCTCTAATCCAGGGGTTCTCAACCTGGTGGGAGGGGGGGGGGGGGAAGGCGTAGAAAAATTTCAAGGGAGGCATGAGTTGTTTTTAAAAAAAAAGTAAATAAAAATAAAAAACTATGCAATAGTATCCTAATACTAAATTTTGTGTATGACATCTATATTTTCATTTAATAATCAGCTATATTATATAATAATCATATTTCGATTGTTCTACTTGTATTGACCACATAATTATGGTGGTAATGGTGGCGTGGGGGGGGGGGGAAGGGAGGCGTGAACTTACATCACAGTTTAAAGGGGGGCATAGAACCTGAAACGTTGAGGACCCATGATCTAATCTATTATTATCTTTCTCGTGAAACAAGTTCAAAAATTCAATGGATAACAGTATCTAGAAAAAGTAAAAATACTTCTCATATCAATATTTGTATGTTCGTGACTGTCTCATTTGAAATTGAACTTCATACTTTTCGTTTACTCAGATGAAAAATACTAAGATAAAGACTGGATAATAATATAACGCATATTCTAATAGAGGCTCCTAGATATACAATCACACTCCTTCAAACGATTTTGGAATGATAATTCATTATATAGAATCATTATATATTTGGAATTATATAGAACTCCTTTGTTCTTCTTATATGCACTTCTACCAAAGCATTTTCTCAACAATCATTTCAACTCTTTTTTCAATAAGTTACAAAATTTATATATTTTTTTTTGCACTATGATAGCACGTTGTTGAAAGTGAAATTAAAAATTTATATTCTTCTGTAAAAGAAGCGTTAATAATAATAATTTGTGCTTCAAAGTGAAATTTTTAGTGAAACAGACATAGCCTATAATATGGTTGTATTTTGAAATTTTGTGAAAAGCAGCGTTGGGCAATAGCCTGTTGTATTCACATTGCTTGTGTTTTAGTTGAATGAATAAATAAATAATTTTTCTTATCAATCATCTGTTAAAAAAAATTGATTTATTAATGGAAAGGACATTGTGTAACTGTATGTTTATCCGATTTGAATCCATATTTCTTTCTAATTGTGATGAGGATTATACAATTATCTTCTATAACTTTTTTCGATTTCAATGATTTTGCAATGTTTAGTAGAATTTCCTCCCAACATCTCACACTACAATACAATGAATTTACATAAACCCCTCAATTCGAGAATTTCAAATCTATTCACTATGTATCTTTCTTTAATTAGTTTATACTACTGTTTTTCCTCTATTTATTTCTTCAAAATACCATAAAATTACAGAAACGCCTTCCCAACGCTTCACAGGAGAGTTCAAATACAAATAAAATTTTTTTTATCACAAATCCCAACCATAGAACCATACAAACCATTATAGAAACCTAGAACTGTTTACCAATTACGAGATTACGAGTTGCGAAAAAATGAAATAAGGAGCTGAAAAATTAATATTATTAGGAATACGAAATCAAAAAGGAGAAACGATAAAGTAGGAGGAAAGGAAAAGGTTAAACAGGTGAAGAGGACAAGGATAACGTCAAGATACGACGAGTTGGCCAATTTGCATCTCAGCATGGTGCTACCTTGTACAGTAATTAGAATTCCTTGCAGCTTTCTTTATCACTCAATTCTCTCCATTCTCTTTCCTTTCTCTCTCTTCTTATTTATCTGCTGTTTTGATTGATGTGTTCACCGGACAGCCTGACTTGCTCCTTCAATTTATTCTTTCGCCTCAACAGAGTACTAGCGCCATACTAGCCAATCATCTTTCACCTTTCCAGCGTTAGTGTTTATAGATTAGATAATCAGTTCATCCGTCACTTATTTCAACTGGTGAAATAGTTATTTGAAAATAACATCAACAAATACAGATATAAAGAATTAGATGTCGATATAAGTAGACATTGCATATTATAGATGAGTTTGGGGTGTATTCTGGTTTACAGGAAAATGACCTTTTTTTTGAGGATGAAGCCCACATAGGTCTTATACCTGTGCGTGGGAAAGAAGTTGGATGATGGTGATTTATGAGTTGGACCTACAGTTTTAGGTGGGTCCCGAACCACCGGGAAGTGATTTTACAGCAGAGAACAGTGTCTTTTTTGCTGGCCAATCTAATCGGTCACCGTTACAAACAGGTCCTACGAGTACGCAGCTTATCTCTATCTGATTGAACAGATACCTGCTACGGCTCTCACTTCCACATGATTTCATGAATATCATAAAACATCTGACATGACATTTTATGCTGTCACATCATGAGCATAAGATGCATATAATATAGATGTTGAGTGCTATAAATTAAAGATCGGTCGTATTCTTCTAGCTAGTATAGTTCCTACTCATCAGGATAGGCAGATTTGAGTCAAGATTTGCTAGACTTGCACTGACGAATAAGTATGAATTTGTAGATGAATTAAGTTGAATTTTGTTTAGAATAATATTAGAAAATTGGCCATTATCGACAAAAATTGTTTCAATGAATTTGATTATGTAACAATTCATTCGTAGTGAAAATGGAGCTTGCAAAACGTTTTTGCTAAAATTTTACGAATTTAGAAATAAAGCAGCATTTTCAGCTGCTTTTAAACAATGAATTTGTAATGTAATGTAGTGTAAAGAATTAATTCTATTAACGATTTTTTTAAGTTTTGTTCACCTTTTTGTACATAATGTTTTCAGTTTTCTACTGTATTTCTGTTTCTGCTAAATCGTTATAAGAAATGAAATGAAAAAAATTCTTCATTAGGCTAAGACTATTTATAAATAGAGGAATAGTCCTTTCTACCACTCAACCGTAATGAAAAAAGTGAAAAGTTGTGTGTTCGAATCAAGAACGTGTCATGGAATGATATTTGGTGAATTGATAAAATACTGCATTGAAAAATTATTTTTCGATTCACAAACAAGAAAATGTCTGCAAATGTATTAAAGCTGGATACCAAATACATTCAAAAACTTGAAAATTATTCTAATGATTTTGTCTCTTAATACTACTATTCAAATATTCTAGCCATTTTAACTACTTACAGCTACAACCAAACCAAATGCAGTCAGACCATTAATAAGTAAGCTTACAATATCTTTCTGCATCGAAACTACCACACACTTAGTTCGAGAACATCTAGAACTTGTTTGTTATTCAATTTTAAAAACGTGTACCCGATAAATTCATTTATTATTCTCCAACAACAACGGCTTCTACGCCTTTTAATTTGTTCCCAACATACCATTCTACCGCATGCACTAGAAGACAAACAGTGATACAGAAAGTATGCTGTTTGCCATGATTGCATGGACAAATTAATTTTTATAAAGAGCAGCAGTACTGGAAACTAGTTCCAATCGAGGAGTATGTAGTACTTGGAATAATGTTTCTATGTGGTATTGAATAATCGTAAGCTTATTGAGGTCAATAGTTCAAAAATCGTATTTAATTTTACAAAGTGGCCGGCCACCCTGAGTAGGTTACAGATATACTTTTTGTTGATATTTATTTTATGTAGCAGCTCTGCACTTGTGTTCAAATTAACGCGGTCATCACGTACGAAGTGGCTATTGGGATATATTATCGCGCATGCGCAAATACTACAAGCACTTTCACTTCTGCAACAGCGTAGATAAATATTGACGACTCGTCTACAATGAATACACTGTCCACTGGCCCGAGGTTACAATATAAAAAATTACCTCCATTATCTCTAACGATCGTAACAATACTGTATCCCTCTATATCCATGTATACAGTATTGTGTGGGCTATGAGTGGATAGCAACTACTTCGTTATAAATTGAACTGATGCTGGTCTATTAGTGGACTACTACTACGGTAAGTAGGTTATATCATATCATTCCCACGCTATTCGCATTCAGATATGATGGCTGCTATCAATCTAGTTAGCACTCAACACACTGAATATACTGTGTTATATCTATAGAGACTACTGCAGCTATAGTTGACACTCTACTCATTCTACACTATGGCAAAATGAGTTCTGTTATGACACTTTTAGTGATCAGTTATGGATGAAATCAACAGAAAGATTCTCGAAGAATTTATTCAAGTTTTGAAATGTTGCTGGAAGTAATGTGGTCATTGAAGGCTTCTTTCTCACATTTCTCTGCTTACACTCTGCTCTTATCTTTCTTTTTCTTCTTGTATCCCTCTCTGTATTTCTTCCTTACATATTCATTTTGTCATTCATCATCTTTCTCTCACTAATTACTCATTTCCTCTCCATTATATTCTTCTCCATTCTCTTTTCTCATCATCCCCTATCACTCACTTTCTCTTATGCATTCATCCATTCCTATTTCTATCACATTAAACATCAAACGTTTTCGTCTCTCTTTAATTTATCGTTTCTCTACCACCCCTTTTCTGCTATTTTTAAAATTCGCCAATACTTTGCTATGATTTTGCAATGGTGATTATCATCGAGTAATGGATGCACCACTGTGCAAGCACTCTTAGACACTTAAAATTTTGACAGACGTTTTGTAGTATCCATTATTTTTAAAATTCTAATTTCAATATTATTTCAAAAATAAATTGGTTTATTTTTTTGACACACTGTCAGTTAACTATTAAAAACGATTGAAACAATATGGTGGTGATAACTCATATTTGGTGAAGAAGACTTCAGGACAAATTAGCAGAATAATCAATTAATAAAACTATACGTACGATGTATCAAAAGTATCTTGCCTATCATACTTCATGTCATGTTATGAAATATCTAAAGCCGGGTTTACACTGCGGTCTGAGACCAATGTTTGGAGACCGTGGTCTCCGACCGTTGGTCGCACGTCACAATAACTCTGCAACCCTGGTTTGAGACCAATTTTGCTTGTCTCCGACCAGAATTTGGGTTTCCAACTGAAGTCGGTAAAGATCAAAGACGGTCTCAGACAGCAGTCTGCAGCAGCGGTTGCAATTGCAACCGCTCCATGTTGGGTCTGCAACACAACCAAAAAGCTTACTCTGTGATGAGGGAAATGGGGAAAAATTTGAAAAGTAAAGATGAATTTGACATTCTTGGCGAATTTATTGCTTGTGAATTGCGTAAATGCTCTGACAAAAGGTATGTGGCATTGGCTAAGCAAAGAATAATTGACATACTACATGAGGTGGAAATGCATGAATTAAAAATGCAATCACAATCAAATTCAAATTTTTCAAGTTCACTATCATTACACAATTCATCTACGTCTACAAGTGTGAATAATGAAGACACCTTGCAAACCCCTTTCTCAATGTCGAACCCAGGTATAGACAAGGCAAATGAAAAAGCACCATGGGATCCTGACTTGTTTGAGTCCAATGAACATGACAATGCCAATTTCATCAATCTTTAATCAATCAATCTTTAATCAATCAAATTCCTCTTGTCTTATCTCTTGTTTGTTTCAGGTTAGGTTGTGTAACATGTAGTACTCATGCCACATTCATATATATTTCAATTAACAATAATTTTTTTTGTGTATTTCAAAACATTTCCTCAAAACAATAATAATTGAATATAGCCTAAAATAGAAATAAACTAATATTAGCAAATAGACTCAATCAATTCAGGCATGTGAGTGGCCATTTAAAAAGTTGCTTTTCAAAATAATTTTTTCAGGAAGTGAATTGCTTTGTCTGGTTTGTAGTATTCTAGGTTGTATAGGTGCATCCCTGATTTTATATTATTGTTGTAGATATCCATTTTTCGTGAACTGCAGTAGAACTATTTATATCTATGAACTTGCTGTGCAGAACTGACCTTTTTTGTGTCGCGGCGGACGCGTCTCGAACAATGTCGTTCTTCTTCAGCACTTGGTTGCAGACAGTCTGCAGACGAGTCTGCAACCAAGCGCCAAAGAAGAACGACATAGTTCGAAACGCGTCCGCCGCGACTTAAAAATGGTCAGTTCTGCACAGCAAGTTTATACATATGATATGAATAATTTTTCATGATATACATTTAATATTTTTAATATTTTCTGCATTGTATCCAATCAATCAATCACTTTATCAATCAATCAATTTTATATATATTCTTATGTACTTAATGGACCAACTAATTTTATAAAGATATAGGCCTGCATATACAAAACATTACAGAAACTTTTTCCCATGATCCTTCAATAATTCAATAATGATTAATGTAATTTTTTTGTTTAAATTGTCAATTCAATATAAAAAATTGAAAAAATAAATTAATTTTTTTTTTTTAATATTCTGTAATTTATTCAATATTCACTCACCTGTATTTGATCCTTCAAGAAGCTTATCAAGGCCTCACAAACTTCTGGTACAAATAGGGATATTGTACTCTTGGAAACTCTAAATAAATAACTCAGGCTGGTGTAAGAGTCGCCACTGGCCAAAAAGCGCAAAGTAATTGCTAATCTTTCTTTGACTGTTATTGCCTTCCTGAAATTTGTGTCCTGTTTGCCAATAATGTGTCCTATACCGATAATTAAAATTTCAAAATCACTGCTTGACATTCTTAGAAAGTTTTTTACACTTCCATCGCATCTTAATTCACCTGTCAACGGATCTGTGTCATCCCTACTTAAATCGGTCAATAAATCACTCCCGCTATATTTACTTCTTGCCTGCAGGGAAGGTCGAATCCAAAATTTCCTTTTTTTCTACGATTGGCGAGAATTATACATGCTGCAGCTGCAATCATAACCTCCTGTGCACTTGACATTCTAGCTACTGATTTAAGTTCAATCTATCCACTCTATATTTAGACACTAGTGTTGCAGTTGCAGAGCAAAATGTGTGCCGTCTACATCGGTAGTGTCTGCAACAACCTGTCAGAGACCAATCGAAACCGACGGTCGGAGACCGCGGTCTCCAAACATTGGTCTCAGACCGCAGTGTAAACCCGGCTTAACCTTTGAGTTATCGTAGAGACTCTTGTAATTTTGCTACGAGAAAATGTGAACACATTTCACAAATGTGAACCTCAATAACTCTAATTGAGAAATTGTTGGTCTTGGCTTGTTGTATAATAGAAAGAAAACTCTAAAATGTAGTGCAATAATTAAAAAAGGTTATGATGTAGACTGCAAACTAACGAAAAATGTATAAATGAAAAAATATATTTCCTATTACAGTTTATGTGGAATCATGATCACATCTAAACTTTCATAGAAACTTTAAGAATTGGCTTCTTCCGAACAAAAATAGATTTTCGCAACAACACTTAATAACCTTTTACAACCTTAATAGCTGTAATTGAGGAATTTTGTTGGACTTGGCGTGTTGTGTAATAGCTATAATATAAAAAACTCTAAAATGTAGTGCAATAATTTAAAGAAATTTATGATATAGACTGTAAATTAACGAAAAATAAATAAATGAAAAAAAATATTTTCTATTCCAGTTTATGTGGAATTACGCTATCACCACTCAACCATCATAAAAACTTTAAGAATTTTGCTTCTCCCAAACAAACAGATTTTTGCAACAAATTATTACAACCTTAATAACTATAATTGAAAAATTTTGTTGGACTTTGCGTTTTGTATGATAGAAAGAAAATTCTAAAATGTAGTGCAATAATTAAAAAAATTATGATATAGGCTGTAAACTAACGAAAAATGTATAAATAGAAAAAATATATTTTCTATTACAGTTTATGTGGAATCATGCTATAACCTCTAAACCATAATAGAAACTTTAAGAATTTTGCTTCTCCCGAACAAACAGATTTTAGCAACAACACATTATTACAATCTTAATAACTGTAATTGAGAAATTTTGTTGGACTTGGCGTGTTGTATAATAGAAAGAAAACTCTAAAATATAGTGTAATTATTTTAAAAAAAATATGATATAGACTGTATATTAACGAAAAATTTATAAATGAGAAATATATTTTCTCTCAAATTTAGTTTATGTGAAATATTTCTATAACCACTCCACCATCATAGAAACTTAAAAAAATTTTCTTCTTCCGAACAAACAGATTTTAGCAACAACACATTATTACAATCTTAATAACTGTAATTGAGAAACTTTGTTGGATTTGGCGTGTTGTATAATAGAAAGAAAACTCTAAAATATAGTGTAATTATTTTAAAAAAAATATGATATAGACTGTATATTAACGAAAAATTTATAAATGAGAAATATATTTTCTCTCAAATTTAGTTTATGTGAAATATTTCTATAACCACTCCACCATCATAGAAACTTAAAGAATTTTTCTTCTCCCGAACAAACAGATTTTCGCAACAACTACGGACAAGTGTATGAATGGGAGCAAGCCACAAGCCAAAATAATTCGGGTGGCTAAAGTAAATACCAAAGGCCGAAACAGAATGGCGTACAAAAGAGAATGAAGAAATGCAATAAAGAGGGTCGGTAACGATTGCAGGGTGGTCTACAATGTTTTTATGTGTGTTTTGAGCCTGCCGATCCATGCTGAGGCCAGATCAAGATCTACACACACAGACAATCCCATTCTAGCTTCGCTCTGCACTGCAGAGAAATCCCACTGCAGCAGGCAACAGAGTCCGTTCTTTCCATTTTGTTGAGGGCAATTCATTCGGACGGGGATTAGTCAGTGAGGGGGAGGAGGATGATGATGATCAAGAGAAAGAGGAGGAAAAAGGCGATCCGTTGGTGAAAGAGTAAGCAAGAGGGATAAAAGGACAGAGACACAGTGAGCTCAGATTTTATTGGGTCTGTCGCGGTCAGGCATCTCCAGAGCAGATAATAGTTTTCGCGTGGTCCTTCTCATACACTCTCCTCTTATGCACTCATCTCTCTCGTACACATTCTCCCACTCCATCAGGCTTATTCTTTCTTTCGCTCCGACAGAGGGAAGCTACAATAAGCAAACAAGGAAAAAACTTTGTCGAAATTGATAGAAAGACAAACGATAGTTGTTATTTTCTGTATAATATTGTGTTTGTGTAGATGAGTGGTTCTCAATATTTTTTCTAGCTGGTGACCTACCTTTCCTAATCAAATGAGTTACTTCCACGGGCCATGATGGATTAACGAAAATAATTCATCTTATCATAAAATATAGGGAATATCTATACATATTTATTTATATCTTATCATATCTATAGAAATTTTGTGAAGAGAGCAGTAACTGTTTTGGACTTGAGTCTGTTGTGCCTTCACATTCATTGTAATTTTGTCACAATAAATAAATGAATAAATCATTAAATATTATACAAAAATGTAGTTGTAAAAATGTATTTCGCCCTTTATGCTTCTTGGAAGATTGATTATTGATTGTCAGTAATCAGACAGATAAAAATCTGTGTTCTTATTTAAACATTCTTGACAAATTTTTACCATGAAGAGCATTTACCATAGATATATATCATGCAATTAATGGATTAATATTCATTAACCCGTGTTTTCATTGGGTGTGTAAAATTTATGATGAATATGTAGATACATAAATAACACTCATACATTTTAGGGGGAAGAAAAACTCAAACATCTTCTCTAAATGAACAATTGTACTTTTCCTGCAGAGAAATAAATTATCATTTATTATTATATTATTACAATAGTGTGAAGAATGCAATGTAATCACGAACTATCAATGATTTTTTTAAGTAAAAATAATTTAATTTATATTAATGCATTTTATGAGATCTCTGTGTTTATTAAATTGTTTTTTCGTTTGAAGCTAACACTTCAATAAAATTATTAGAACTGATGTTGATATTGTGAAATCTCTCCATAATTGACACATAACAGAAGTTGTCGAATTTCACTAAACTGATAATTTGAGTCACATGACAATGGTTTCTTGTTATATTAACACAGTGCAGCCGAATATGTGTTAGTGAAACACGAAACCATGGTTTGTCCAGTGACACAAATTGTTAGTTTAGCAAAATTTGACAACTTATGTTTTGTTTCAATAACACTTTAATGTCTTTGAATTACAATTTTTTAGATCATTGCCTCTTTCACAAATATTCTCTTTCTCTTCCAACAAGAGGTATCTCTTGCTTTATTTGTTTTTTGAAAGTCGATTAAAACACAGTTTGATTTTTTCACATTTGTCTCATCTTTTCTGATGTTCTATTTTCATTCAATGATTTCTGATAGTTGAAGGATCGAATTAAGACCCACTTGATTTATTAAATAAATTAAAGGATCGAACTACGACCCATTGCTTGGGAACCGCTGGTGTAGATGAATACCGTACAGATATTGTAATAGGACTTGAAAATAGATATCCTTTAATTTCGTTTAGAAGAATATTGTTCAAATATACATTTAGTTTTCATACCTATATTGGCTGATTGACGTAGGCCAGCTATTCCATTCTCAAGAAAATTTGTGCTGTAACGAAAATGTCATAGAAGGTAATGTAATTGACAGTAGCTAGTCTTCAGTACAAACATGGTCATCTAAATTTCAGCCATGGTCCACACGAATCCTATACTAACAGTTGATAACAAAATAATTCCATGAAAAACGAAATTACTTGTTCACCGACCCAGCAAAGCGTTTAAAAGCGCAATGTAACAGCGGCTTTGGTAGCGCAGTGGAATAGAGTGCTTGTCTGTGATGAGATACGGCTCTGGCTGGCTTTGATTCCTGCAGCCTTGGGTTCGAATCTCATTCAACCATAGATTTCTTTCATCATTCACTTATTTACTACATTACCCACGCGCAAGTCTTCGGATTCATGTGAGCATCATCCGCAATAAAAAGAAAAAAATGAGAAATCACACTCACGAGACTTCCAGTCAAGAACAAGGTGTACTCGAGTATATTTATACTTAATATCTAGAGTATAGGTATATTTGATTATATTTCTCTATTCCTCAGTCGACTGAGCCACTACTGAGTCGGTCACACACAGGGAATGTGGCAAGAGGCTTGACCAATGATAAGTAACGTGGGCGATTGGTGGGAGGAGCAAATGACCACTGGCCAGGGAAACGTATTGCGACGACTCAGATAAGGGGTTGTTCGACGGAGATTACTGGCATTGGGGTGAAAAGCGAGGGTGAAAGTCCGAGTGTCCAGCCTACCCAATTCACCCTCAACATGCGCAGTCCATGATGTAGGTGTTTCAATTCTGAGTCAGTGATAAGTTACAATAGCTGGAAATGGGAAGGATTATGCAGATGTGTTTATTGAGATGGAATTGGATGGGTCCATGGAGATATATTTTTTTTGGAGCATGAAGCTCACACAGGTCTGAGACCTGTGCGTGGATGATAGTGATTAATGAGTTGGAACTACAGTTTTATGTGGGCTTTGAACCACCAGGAAGAGATTTTACAGCAGAGAAAAGTCTTTTTTGCTGGCCAATCCAATCGGTCACCCTTACAAAGATGGCCCAGGAGTTATGCAGCTTATCTCTGATTGAACAGATACCTGCTACGGCACTCGGCTATCACTTCCCCTATCAAGTTCTGCTTCATTTATCCATTTTATTTTTTCTATTCGCCATATTTTCTGTACATTCTGTAAATCTTATCAAGAGTTGTAAAGTTATTAAATAACGTTGAATTTCAATCCGTATTGGAAAGAGAATGAAATGATACAAGGCTGATAAGGGAGACAGATGTAGAAGAATCAGGATTAATAATAATACGGGAATCATCTGGATGTATTTTTCATTGATAGGTGAAACTAGACTGGCCTTTGAAAATTATTTTTGCTTACTTTTTCATTTTTTTTTCTATTTACCGTATTCAATTCATAAATCTTGTAAAACTTATTAAGCATGCTGCTTACAGTTGTAACGTTACTCAATCAATATAGAAAAGAAAATGAATTGAAACATGTTTCTTTTTAGTGGCGAAGGTTATATTGTGGAAGATATTCATAATGAATAAGACTAGAAGTTGTCACAACCACATTCAATGGAATAAGTGAGATATTAGTTTCGGTTTTTACACTATTATCAACCTCAACGAAACTTTGATTGAGATTGATATTTTGTTTGTAATTGATGTTGGTGTAACTATCGAAACTAGTTTAATCACTGTTTTCAATAAACGTGGTTTTGTCAACTTCTAGTCTTATTATTCATTATGGATATCTTCCACAATGTCACCTTTGCCACTAAAAATACAATTTTTAAAATTTATTTTCTTAACAATATGGATTGAATAACGTTACAACTATAAGCAGGCTTATTCATTTTCACAAGATGTATGAACTACGGTAAATAGGAAAAAAATTATTTCCAAATGAAACAATGTTAATGTGTAGTACTGATGTTGCCACAGCCACTGAAATAGTTAACACACAAGCTACTATAGTTTTGACTGTCACGTCATTTTCAATCGTAATCAAACTAAAACTTGAGTATTTTTTTTTTTTTTTTTTGGAGGATGAAGCCCACATAGGTCTGAGACCTGTGCGTGGGTAATGAAATGGATGATGGTGATTGATGAGTTGGACCTACAGTTTTAGGTGGGTTCCGAACCACCGGGAAGTGATTTTACAGTAGAGAACAGTGTCTTTTTTGCTGGCCAATCTAATCGGTCACCGTTACGAACAGGACCTACGAGAACGCATATTTTGAGATTAGCTCGGTTTCTCAGTAATTTCGTGAATAATTTATTATCTATTGATCCAGTATGATCCTAAGGCTTGTTCCACACAAACCTGGGATTCGAATAACCGGTTTCGTTTATCCGGAATAATTACGTTATATCATTATGATTTTAAAAGTCGGATGAGTATGAAAAGCGCTGTATATGATACAATGTTCTTATAGCCGGGTAAACAGATGAGTATTATAAACACTGGTCACTTGGCTGCCAGGTATGTGTGAAACAAGCCTTAGGGCCGCTATTAAATCAATAGCTACTGAATGATTTACTGAACGACTGAGAAACCGGACATTAGACGAATACCATTCGTTCATCTCTCATTGGTCACACTTTTTCACATTGAATGCCTATCATTGGTTAATACTGGACCCGCCCATAAAGAAGAAAAAGCCTACGTATAAGGAGCAGCAAATGATAAATAAGTAGAAAATAAAAATCAGCAATCTAATAAACGTGAAAAATATTGAAGGTTAATGACTTGAAGGATATGAATAAATGAAAGAATTTTTTATTGCCAATAAAATTCATTCATATACTTGTGAAATTGTGGATATTACTACTACTATTATTATTATTATTATTAGTATTATTATTATTGTTATTGTTATTATTATTATTATTATTATTACTATTATTATTATTATTATTATTATTATTATTATTATTATTATTATTATTATTATTATTATTATTATTATTATTAATATTATTATTATTATTATTATTACTACTACTATTATTATACTATATTTCACTTCAACTTTGATTAAATAAAACCAAGGATGAAACTATTTTCCTCTAAACAGTAACAACTTTAGTTCCAGAAGATGATTTATGGAGGAAAAACACAAGAAGTGATTAGCTCTGATGAATAATCGTGCATAAAAATCACATGAAATGTTAAACGTTTTAACTAATGGGGCTACTAGACGAATATTACTAGAACGAGTACATTAGTCGAAATGTTTGAGAAAAGGGAGTAACTTGAAGGTGTAATTTGTTGATGAGGTCAATTGGCTTTTTAAAGCTTTGATTTCGTGGCGATCAGAAGCTGTTACACACCGTGATACTCGTGCTACCACAACCAACCCATTCACTCTCACACTTGTTTCTCTTTTTCTCAATTCTCTCTTGCTTTTTCCAACGATCTTACTCGTTCTTTTCTCTTTCTTCATCTATCTACACACAGCAGTATCTTGCGGTTGATAAGGGGTGGAGGACTCGGCTAGGCAAGGCTAGGGTTTGGTGTGTGTGTGTGTGTGTGTGTGTGTGTGTGTGTTTCAATACTTTGATTTTAATTATTCTTTCTTTTAGATTTTTTTCTCCTGATAATCGTTTTTCAATCTCCAATTTTTTTGTTCTTCTATTCTAAGAATTATTTTCACTTATTTTAATCAGAATTGTAGGGGAGGGTTAAGTGGAAGAGAGGGCCGGCTGCGCTCTAACTTCGCCCTCTCAGGTAATTAATAAAGGCAGCCATTCTATTCTATTCTATCTTTGAGACTGTTTCGTCTTTACTTTCTTTTGTGGTCTTGAGTGCATGAATGTCGTGCTTGCTCGGGAGGAGTAAGAGAACTAGGAAGAGGAGGGGGAGAAAAAGAGGAAGAAGGATAGAAAGGTAAGGATAGGGATAATGAGATGAAGGAAGAGGAAATTAGAAAAGAAGAGGCAGAAGGAGGAGAAGAGAAGAAAAAGGTGAAAGGAAAAGAGGATGGAGAAAATTGACAAAAATTGAAAAAAAGGAGAACATGGGGAAGGAGAAGAAGAATAATAAGAAGGAGACATGAAGAGAATAAGGAGCTGAAGGAAAAGAGAAATAAAAGAAGCAGAATAAGAAAAAGAGGGAATGAAAAATAAAAACAAAGATGGATTTAACAAAGAATTATGAGAGAAAGAGAAGGAGGAGAAGGAGGAGAAGGAGGAGAAGGAGGAGAGGGAGGAGAGGGAGGAGAAGAATGAGAAGGAGGAGAAGGAGAAGGAGGAGAAGGAGGAGAAGGAGGAGAAGGAGAAGAAGGAGGAGAAGGAGGAGAAGGAGGAGAAGGAGGAGAAGGAGGAGAAGGAGGAGAAGGAGGAGAAGGAGGAGAAGGAGGAGAAGGAGGAGAAGGAGGAGAAGGAGGAGAAGGAGGAGAAGGAGGAGAAGGAGGAGAAGGAGGAGAAGGAGGAGAAGGAGGAGAAGGAGGAGAAGGAGGAGAAGGAGGAGAAGGAGGAGAAGGAGGAGAAGGAGGAGAAGGAGGAGAAGGAGGAGAAGGAGGAGAAGGAGGAGAAGGAGGAGAAGGAGGAGAAGGAGGAGAAGGAGGAGAAGGAGGAGAAAGAGGAGAAGGAGGAGAAGGAGGAGAAGGAGGAGAAGGAGGAGAAGGAGGAGAAGGAGGAGAAGGAGGAGAAGAAGGAGAATGAGGAGAAGGAGGAGAAGAAGGAGAAGAAGTGGAATAAAGAAAAATAAGAAAATCAGGAATAATAAAAGGAAGAATTCATAGATAAGGAAGCTCAATCAGAAAAAGGAAGTAGAGAAATATGGGGTGAGAGAAGGACAACAGGAAGAACTATGAAAATTAAAAGAAGATAAAGAAGAAGTGATTGTGAGCAAGGAGTTGGTGGTCGAGGAGGAGAAGATAAGAACTTCAGAATATTGTCGTGGGATGCTGTCGTGTCCAGAATACTATCGCCGTCCTCGGACTCATGTCAGATGGATGCGACCTCCTTGGAGCTGGCTCCTACCGACCAGGAGGACCACGACACTGACAATGATAGTAGAAGAGCAAAAGAAAGAGAGAGCGAATGAAAGAGTGTGAAAGATCATGGATGAGGAATGGAAAGAGCCAAGGGAGCGAAGAATAGTAGCATTAAAATGTGTGAGGGAATGAGAACTTGAGTACCTACTTGGTTGCAAAAGCTGGATTTCATACATCTGCACTTTTTACGATGTGCAATGCAATGCGCTATTTCTTCGCAAAAAGTGCGCAGCTAGAAAAACTTTAAAATTATTGTGATGCGCTGTTTGGTGCGCATTTTTTTCGCAAAAAGTGTGGAGTCAGGAAAACCCAGCTTTAGGGCTCCGACAATTCAACTGTCATTGAAGTGGGATCAAGGATTGCAGTCGTATTTTTGTCTTTTGAATTAAAATATTGAACAAAATATAAACAAATATAAAATATAAACAAAATATATTGAACAAAATATTGAGTAACAAGTGATTGAAATGGATACAGTAGAATTCATGAATGGTGGAAAAGTAAGGTTGAAGAGAAGAAATCAGACCATGAAATGAAGAAGGAGAAAAAGGTGGAGGTAGTCCTGAGGAAAATACGATTAAAGAAGATGATTTGATAATGGAAGAAAGGATTTATTGGGATAAAAGGTTAATCAGCTTAGATCAAAACTCAGCTCCATATATTATTCATATATTATTCTTGAATCATGTCCACTATATGTTTATGTGTATCATTATTATATATAGTGTATCATTATATATATGTGTGTTTAATTGTTGTATGTGTCTGTATTCTTTATTTAAAGCACACATCAATTTAATATCAGTTTACCTTCAAATATCGGACGTTAAACACACAATTAGCTTCATTGTTAAAATAAAATACAGTAAATCAAAATCAAATAGAACTATAGTTTCCTGATAGTTTATAGTGAATTCTGTAGCATTCTCTGTTTTTCTCGGCCAATTATCTAATCCTAATGTCAAGTCAGTGTCTCTTCCAACTCAACAATATTGTTTGACGATTATAAATTAAAGATATTACCGTCATTTAACTTTAAATTGATTAATACTATGAGTAGACACAAGTTTCCCAGGTGAAACAGCATCTAATCATTTTCCCAGCACGATAGGAAAATACATTTTCTATTTCTCTCCCTCACTCTCACTCGCTCTCTCTCTCTCTCTCTCTTATTTTTCTCTCTCTTTCTAATTCTCCTTTTCTACTTCTGGTTTTCATCAGCAAACCGCAGAACATCTCAGCGGAATCAGAAGACGTTTTTCATAGCGTTCGACTGTTTATTCGGCGTGTAATGTAATAACATCGGCGTTAATTGGAACGGTAAAGTCGGTTTGGAGTTCAGTGTAAACTGGCCTTAGCCACGGATGGCCCACTCAGTTTAAAGTAAAGTGTAAACTGGCCTCAGCCATGGCCCAGTGAGATGCAGTGCACCATAACCTCTGGGGGCTCCAAATCTTTTACAAAGTTTCTAAATACAGTTAATAAACCCTCCAATCCGTCATCCTATTGACTGGAAGTATGGAAGGCTTAACTCAAATTATCAGGAAGTATTCTTTATTTGATGCTTAAGTTCCATAATTACTTCTCACTTAATATTAATTCAATAATAAATAATTGTTGAAAAAACTTTACTGGTAGATTTAGCACACGAATAAGGAAGTGTTGAATTCAGCAGTAAAGTATTTTAAACATTTATTTATCTTCATCATTTGTTGCAAAATACATAACAATACATTTTTTTAATGAAATTTGCAATATTTTGTACTCCAATAAACAGTCGAACTATTCTCTACAGTGATTTAATAAGACTTAGTATTTGCTGATTGAGTGCACCATATAATAAATAGCAACATTTTGCAATAAAATGCAAGAAAGCTGTTCCTTGGATAAAAAAATTTAAAATTCCAAATTTGTGTCAAGTTCGCTAGCTTGGCATAGACGGATTACCCAGATTGTCGGACTATCCGAGGGTTGATGTGGGGGATTCTACTGTGAACTTAAACTAAATGCAGGGACAAAAATCATTAACAAAATTGAAAAACTTTTCGGCAAAATAAACAGATTTTCATTTATGTCAATATAAATTTGAAACAATTTTTAAACAAATTTGGAACATTTCTGGAACAAACCTTGAAAAAGCTTTTAGTCCATTTAAATATTTTTTAACTGTTCTCAAACAATTTAAAGATAAATTTTCCATAATATTACAATTTCAGAATTGAAATTTTGTAGGACACATGTTAAATTGAAAACACTTATAGAAACATTATAACAAAGATTTCAAAACAAATTTAAACACTTTCAAAACTTGACTGAAAAATGTTCCCGAACTCTTGGTGGACCTCTATCTGATGCTTTACAGTTTATCTAGTACAGAGTTCAACAATTTGAGTGCACCGACCATGATTCAATTCATTCCCTGCTTTTTCTCCACAATAAAGTATAAAAAACCTTTAAATTATTATGAAATAACTTTTCTATAAATTATGATAAATTATGATTATTATGAAATACCATCATAACCTACTCCAAGCTGTTTCAGCAGAGAAAAAAAAACACACTTTACCCGTACCTTGACTTGACCTTGACTTCAGTAGTGTTCGCTGAGACCTCAATGTCACTCATTTTGTCTTCTAATGAAAACACCCTTCCAGCACTTATCTACTTATCAACATAACACTACAACTAACTTACTGATCTGTGTTTGTTGTTCCAAACTCTTGAGGTAGATCAAATTTAGATAAATTAAACTTTAGTTCATGAGATCGTCTGTATTCTTGTTCAGTCAAGTGCATGTGTGAACATTAGGCTCCGCTAGGTTTAGATTAATGTTTGTTCAAGCGGAAGCATTCACATGGGGCGCTGCGGCGTGATTCTATGCATGATACCGTGCATAACAATGTATGTATGAATTTTTTTAACCATGAATTTTGTAGAAGTTAAATCGGTAGTTAATTTTTATGCAGCTTTTTACATGCAGAAACACTTGTAAAAAATAGATTAAAAAGGTGGCACCTCTCGTAATTTTTTG
This sequence comes from Conomelus anceps, assembly GCA_948455865.1. Classification (NCBI taxonomy): domain Eukaryota; kingdom Metazoa; phylum Arthropoda; class Insecta; order Hemiptera; family Delphacidae; genus Conomelus; species Conomelus anceps. The sequence continues at coordinate 16,966,086 of OX418226.1, read as the reverse complement.
TGAACATATCTAAGTGAATCCTGAAGCTCTTCCAACTGTTTTAGAATACAGTAACGAATACAAAAAATATTCAAAGCCCAGCTGAATTGATGAATTATAAGAAACAAAATAAGATTCCAATTTTTTTTAATGCTACTTATAGAGGCATTGGTAAAATCTTTGGATAAAACACGGAAACATGCGTTTGGGTTTTCACTGTTTTTTAAGTTATTTAAGGACCTAATTTTTCAAGTTCAACTGTTTCTAAATACTGAATAAGCAATAAACATCACCTTAAAATATTTAAGTGGAAACTTAGAGTTAAAGCTCAAGTCTCTAACCTTAGAATTTGTCTGTCACTTTTACTGAATCTTGGTTACCACATGTGAAAGTAGGTCAAATTTTCCATGTGTAGCGATCTTTACGACCAATATAGAGTTGAAAATTGACATTTCAATGTAAATTTAGAGATGTTTCTGCGAAATATGGTATGATTCAATGTTTATTGCATGGCAAATAGTGTTTGAAACAGTAGAATAAAACCCCCTTCTTTTTGGTCATCCTTCATTGCCTTCCAAACTGACTTCCATAACAGTGTGGACATCCTATTAAAATTCCTATGCAATTACATAATACTGATGAATTTACTTAATAATACAATTAAATGCAGTATTAATAATTTATGTAGTATTAATATCAGTTGAAACGAAGGTCTTCAGCGCATTAATTAATAGCATAAACAGTGTTGATTACATTTCGAAATTCAATAATAATTTATTGCAATAATCACAATTGATTCCATATCAACAACACCAAGGGATTAATAATCGTAATGTACGAAACCCATAAACGCAAAAAAATAATGTCTCCGTTGAAATTGTACTAAGTTAAATACAGGAGTCAGTTTTATCATTTAATAATATTGTTTTATTAATTATTATTGGCTTAAAGCATAAAACAAATAATAACTTCGGTAGAAAAATTAATCAAAGTTGTATCAACGCATTATAATCGCTTATACAACAGAGAGTGACATCAAAGTTGATTAGACATAATAAATCGAAATTTCGACTCAAAATAACAACGAGAAAATTAACTTGCTGAATCGTACGAATGGTAATTGACATTTGAATGATGCCAAAGGTCAAAATTATTGTTACCGTGAACATTCCATTAAGACTTGTGTCCATTGTTGCATAACAATAGAAGAAAAAAATGTGAAGAGAGAAAGAGAGTGTGTAAGGGAGAGAGGAATGAGGGTGAAAGAAAGAAAGAGACGAAGTATTTTATTTGGAGAGAGAGTTAGAAAGAGTAAGATAAAGAGAGTCTGATAGAGACAGATTGAAAGGTAGGATACTGGTACTGGATAGAGTGGTCAGTAACGTAATTGAGATTTATAATGATTGCATTTACGTGAGAAACATTAGATACACTTTCACTTGTCCGTTATTGTTTTAGTATCTTCTCCTCTCAACCTGTATCTTGCGTTACATGATTTGTCTCGTCTCATGAAAGGATACAACCAATCTATGACCATGTGTTCGATTCATGTATTCGCATTTTTCTAAAGTAGTTCATTTGAGTGAATATCAGAATGGAACATTATCAATATTTCAAGAAGGTTTGTAATGAAAGATTATAATAACAGATCTAGAATCTATAATAGTTATTTATGTATTAAGAGCGTGAAGCGCGCAACATTTACTGCGTGATGCATAGCGGACGCAGTAATTTTGCGAGAGCGATAAAGAAGCTTCACGCCCGAATTACATACAATATTTTTCCTAAAACTGCAGTTCTGGATTCCAACACAATAAAAGCTTGTAGTTTGTAACATCACAGACCATGCGCGGATTTGGTTAGCGTTCGCCATTGTTGAGGTTATGTGAATTTCACGGATTGCGTGATCCACCAATGAGAAGGCATCAAAATCAAAACAGAAGCGCAAAGAAAACAGCTGGCGAGCGTAAAGTACTTTACCGCTTGCAGAGCAGTAAAGAGGTATTTTACAATTAGTTTTCAGTACGTAAAGAACTACTTTACGAGCAGTTGTAGGAAAAAATATTATTCTAGTTGAATATTAAGGTTGAAAGTGAAAAAAATTACGGATGGTTTACATGAATTACGTTGAGACTGTACAAGGTTTTCACATTCTATTATACATTCTATGTAGCCCAGTCAATAAAGGTTTAAAAACACCGTTTCAGGGAAACAATAATATGTAGATGAATCTCACACTATCGATAGAACACTACTTTTCCCAAAAGTCCCAAAAAACCCCACTGGAGCCACAAAAACCCTCCCTTAGACCGCCTCAAAGTTTCAAAATATCAGTGATGGCGCGAGTTTAGATATCTCTGTAACCAATTATCGTATAGAGTTGATTCTTCTTCTGTCATGTCAGTCATGCAATTACAGTTACAACAATAGTCCTTTTCATTTTCACGATAAACCTTATAGACTGCAGTACTTCTGTTTTATTTTTCAGTAGCCTATGTATCTCCTGACCGTTTTCAGGAAATAAATTCTTTTATTTGAAATTGAAATACAATTTTCATGATAGGTTGATCAGGAATTGAATGTTACAGTCGGATTAATTATTCCGTTAGTTTGTCCTTATTTTTTGCTACCTTCGCAGTAAATATTTGGTCCTTCAAGTTTGATCATCATATTAATCATTAGTCTACATTCATTGTATTGGAAATTGATTTAGAATTTTGTTGAGTGATAGAAATTTTCGAATTTGAATGATTAATGAGTATAGCTTATTGCCGTCACTTTGAACTTGTCTTTTTTCTGAAATTTAGTTTAGAATTTCGAGATCCAGTTAACTGAAGGAAACTATTCTTGTTTAGCATTTCTATTTCTATTAAACTTTTTTATAACTCATATAAACGAAATTAAATGAAAAATATAAACGAAAATAGAATACAAATAAAAATAAAATAAGACGTAGAAATAAAACAAGTTATAGAAATAAGATGTATAGGTTAGATGAATAAGTATATTATTTATTATAGCCTATAGAAATTGGTGTTTGAATCGACAATTCTGATAACAAAATATTTATTTGTTATGAAACAGAAATCTTTTAATAAAGTGAGTTCCACAAGTAACTTTCATTACAGCCTGTTACACATTTCGCTTAAACATATCTATGCCATACTAGCAGGTTTTCCGATTCAATTGAAACTATAACATGACATTACAAGATCACAAATTCAATAAAATTTAAAAATCTATTATTCTCATTTATCCTTTGCTTCTTCTTTGTCTTCTTCTTCTTCTTCTTTTTCTTCTTCTTCTTCTTCTTCTTCTTCTTCATCTTCTTGACTAGCATATCAATAATGTTCCCAGTTCATTCTTGGCCTCATGAAGCGTTAGCGTTCATTGACAGAAGACAACATAAAGACGTTTATTTTAGATAATATTTCTCTTTAAAATGTTCTAATTTGTATTTTCTGTCTCAAATCTATCATCTCCCACAAATTTAAAGACATGTTTATCCCAATACAGGACATAATGTGACGCGTTTTTCTCTTCTTCCATCTTCGTTATTTTCATGTATTGTCTTTTTCTTTTATTTATCTCTCCCATTCTTTAGTATCGATCGTCCACTACATTAACCTTTGCACTCGAAACAACAACTGCACCTCGATTAAAATTAGTGGGAGTGTGTACAAGAAAAAGCCAGTTCAAGACAGACCGTCCTGAATTTTGCATCTCGTTTGCAGCGTTGCTGTCACAAGTCCATTCAGAACTTGTTTTGTGAATGAAGTCTCACGCATTCTTATTCATGAGCTTACATCTTTCCTACGGTCTGCAAGGGTCGATGCGTTCGACATTATCGATTTGATTCCGATAAAAACATCGATGTTGTCGTGTGATTTATGGGCGAAAAACAATCGAATGGACAAGCATCGAGTTCTGATGACAACACTGGCAACTATGTACATTTTTAAAAAGTTTGTCATTTCGAGCTTCGGTTTTATAGGTGTCCGAAATTCATCACCCATGTTATAGGCTGGTCTAAAAATCATCTACGGAATGAAGACTGCATATTTACTATGAATTACATAAAGAAGGATATAATGAAGAGTTTATAGTCAGCCACAGCTTCAAGAAAGACCTTTTAGTCTGTTCCTAGCCAATAGATAGAAGTCACAATACAACTGAAAAAAAATTAATAGAATAAATAATACCAATATATTTCCATGAATGGAGAAATACAAGACTCTATCATCGCATTGAATTCCAACTTTAACCTATCCCTACAACTTTTACAGTACGCGCCACATAGCTGTGCCTACGTGTCCTTGAAATACTTTGTAGATGAAGTAAGGTTCGCGGGGTAATATCAATGCCTTTCTACATACATCATACGCTATCTCTGTGCTGTCTACTCCTATTGAACGCTACTGTACTGCACTCAGTACACCGCGTTCAGATTGCTTGCATTCGGGTTTACTTTTCGGTCAAGTGTTTCTCCTCTTCGTTGTTATTCAAGTTGAATAAAGTGGAATTCGTAAAAAAAATTATATTGCAACCTTTGAGTCCAACTTCATTCACTGAATTGAACAAACTAGATCAGTCAGTCTGCTGCACAAGTTGCTTTGTTGTGTTGTTGGAAGTGCCTATAGGGAGCATAGATACGCGTATTTAGAATCTTTGCAAAATCTCACCAAATAGGTCTATTCAGATGATTCTTTCACAGAAAATAAATTCAATTTATTCTCTACATTTCATACGCTGAATGTATATGAAAATTATTGAAGACAAAAATGTTTCTCGATACATAACTTTTCAATGTCATGAAAATTTCGATTTGTAAATTTTCTGTATTAATTGTCTTGTGCTCGGAAAATCTTTGATTAAAATGGGATTTAATCGATGGTTATGGCATTCTCGAACTGTTTTTATTATATTACCAGAGTTTTATCGATTTCTAATGAATGGTTCGACAGTAGCTATGTTGGGAATGAAATGTGAACACATTTTCTGAATGAAGTCTGGTTTTTATTAAATTCCAAATATCTTTTTATTCAGTAGATTCTCGTTGAAAATGCAAAGGACAAAAATGATGCACATTGGTTAGTTTAATAGAAAGAACTTTTTTCTAAAACAATATTCGAACCTTTTTGGAAAATGGTCAAATGTTTTCAGCGTAGGTAGTGTCGTACTCTCCGGGCCCTTTGCCGGTGGGCACAGCTACGTGGCGACTACTGTACATTGTACAACATTCGCTAAACGTTTAATCCAACTATTCATATGTATGATCTTGCTCTGCTGAACTTACCTTTTTTGAGTCGCGTTTCGAATTATGTCGTTCTTCTTCTTCTCAAAAAAAGAAAGTCTGCACAGCAAGTTTATACATATGAATAGTTCTACAGCAGATCACGAAAAATAGATATCCACAATAATAAAGTTTAACCCAAGCTATTTACTCCATAATGAATGAGTAATACTGATCGGTGCCCACACAGTAATGCATTTAATACTCTGGTATAATCAAACATTTTTGCAAAATGAAATGAACATGTTGTCTAATGTTGGTACTCACATCTTACATTTCTTAATAGAGTATGATAAATGTAGATGAGTTAGAATTAGAAAGAAGTAGTAAATTCGTATGGCTTTTAGTGGTGGGGGGACCCTTACGGGTAGTTCCACCTCGCCGCTTTTTTAACGACTGCTTTTTTTTTATATGCAACCGGGACCGACGGCTTAACGTGTCCTCCAAAACACGGGAGTGGCTCGAGAAAAATATCTTGTACTCAACTGGGATCGAACCCAGGACCTTTGGCTTATCAGACCAGCGATAAGCCAACTCGGCTACGCCGACTCCAATTAGAAAGAGAGCTGCTGTTATAGTTGGAATATTAAAGCTTGTTTAATCATTTATTTAAGATTATGACAGAGAGAATAGAATAGTAATATAACTATTCTAATTTCTCTGGATTATGAGAATATCACTATTATGAGAATATTACTACAATATTCTCTCTGGATTATATGAGTATCGAATGAAACTAAATAAATATTAGAATAATTAGATCGATTATCACTTGGTGAGTCACAATAGTAGCTTATCAAAACAAAAACCTAGTTATATTGGTAGGAAACTCTACAACAAGCTACTGCAGTTTTTAAAGAGCCTTGAAAATATAGAAATATTTAAAAAACAACTTGAAAAATATTTAGTTAACAAAGCTTTTTATAGTGTACAAGAGTACCTTCCACATCAAAATTAAGTCTCACCTCAACCAATTGATATAGTAACTATGGTAACTAATGTATAAGATGGTATAATTGATAAACCGACTTGTCTCCAGGAGTCTCCAAGACGTAATCTACAAAAAAAACCTTTAAACGTTTTTAAAAACTCTTACTCAAAAGTTCTCTCTGATCAAGGAATACTTTTTACATATAATTTTCAAAAAATACTTGAAATAATTTTCAAGATGACCCATGCATAGGCCTAACCCAATTAATTCATAACCATAGCAAAAGAAATGCAAACTTCATAAAATAGATATTGAATTAAAAAGATTAAATGAAAAGGCTGTGCCAGTTTTAAATTTTTACTGTCAGGTTTACTTTGTAGTGCTACATTGTTTTGCATTTTATTTTCAGACCTGAACACGTCTCCTGTAGCTGAGTGTAGCAAAACAACGTCCAAATTGCTAAGAACGAATTGAACGAAACGTAACGAACATGGATGGACTTACACCGTTTTGCTCGAAAACACGTTGATTTCTCTACCAGGAGAACAGAACTCAGTAAGAGTCATCTCTACCTACTCACCGCTCAAGCTTCAAAACTCGAAGCAACGACAACTTTAGTGTCTTTCACAGTTTGTTCTGTATCCTGTTCTTGTATCTAGTATTAGATATATATATTATTAATATTATATGATAATATTTATCATAAAATACTTTCATACTGATCATTCTATGATCCGATGAACCGAACTGCTTGATGAACCTTGAAGTGAGTTTACCAGAATTGCAATAATAGGTCATATTAACTTTTTACTCATGCATAACAATTGAATAAATGTAGACTGTGTAAACCGATACTCCTTATCATAAACGAACCATTGAGCTTATATGGTACTACATATTTAGCCTAGATTGTCCAAAGGCCGATCAATATAATAGGTGTTCAATAATCTATTTTATGACTACAAAGCACAAATATCTGTCACACTTTTATCAATCACAGTTATTTAAAGAGTCTTCAACATATAGAAATATTTAAAAAACGATTGGAAAATGTAGTTGATACAGCTTTTTATAATGTACAAGAGTTCCTTTCAAATCAGATTTAAGCCTCACCTGAATTAATTAATATAGTCAATTATGGTAACTAGTGTATAAGTATAATTGTTAATCTGACTTGTATTATAACTGGAGTCTCCAAGACGTAATCTAAAAAAAAAAAATAATAATAATAATAATAATAAAGGTTCAGAATTGAGCATTGAGGTGAGCTCAAGTGCCTAGTTTCTATTAATCAGTATTGTACAAAAAACCATGAAAATGTTTTGCTTTAAACATAATACACGCAGAACATAACCTATGCTTATAATTAATGAACTCTTGTGAAAATTTAGTGATAGAGACAGTTTTGGGCTGAAAGCCTGTTGTTTATTTACAATAAGTATCAATAAATAAATAATTTTATTTGATTATAACTTTTTTTGTGATATAAAAAACAATGCTTCAGTAAATTGGATTGAAATTTGAACTTTCCATTTTTTTTTTCTGAGGATGAATCCCACATGGGTCTGAGACCTGTGCGTGGGTAATGAATTGGATGATAGTGATAGATGAGTTGGACCCACAGTTTTAGGTGGGTTCCGAACAACCGGGAAGTGATTTTCAGCAGAGAACAGAGTCTCTTTGCTGGCCAATCCAATCGGTCACCCTTACAAATTGTTATAATTACTAGTCATATTATATTTATTACTAGCTAGCAGTCATAATACAACTGAAAAAAATGAGTGGAATAAATGATATCTTTTCCATGAATGGAGAAATACTCTGTGATCGCATTGAATTGAAATTTTAGCCTGTCCCTGCTACTTTTACAACTCTTGCTACCTGTTTGTTATATTGAAACTATAAAGAGTGAGATTAACGTCTTGTTACATCCCACATACAAAACTCCCTGTGTAATATGCACCGATATAAATTCTTAATATCCTAAAGGCCATGCATAAAACTGTAGCATCGAATCATTGGGTCCATTAATGTCTGCCATAAACAATGAACGGTATTGGCTAACGTTCCATTCATAGCAAAACTCGTTGGTCACCATTACCCATATGGTTCATAGGCAAATAAGAGAAGGGTCAGACGTCTTGGCATCTGTTCATGGGCGTATTTATTCATAATTCACCATCAGAGAATGTCATTGTGGCCATTCTCTTGGTCATAATGCTCGTTCTTGAAAATAATATAATGTTGCAAAGCATCTTGCTGGCTAATACATTCTATGAGGCTTGTCTTTATCGGCAAGGTCGTTTAGGGTAATTAATTTCGTTGAATTGGTTGTAAATTAGAAATTACAAGAGAAAGAGAACTGTTACTGAGGTGGACAGCTTTTAACTGGGGTGATAATTTTTTATTAGATTTTCAATTGAATCTTCAATAGTATTTCACTACAAGTATATTCAAACAAAAACCTAGTTATATGGTAGGGAACTCTACAACAAGCTACCGCAGTTTTTAAAGAGTCTTGAAAATATTGAAATATTTGAAAAAACAATTAAAAATATTAAGTTGATAAAGATTTTTCTAGTGTACAAGAGCTCTACAAGAGTTTTCAAAGAGTCTTGAAAATATAGAAATATTTAAAAAAAATAAAATATTCAGTTGATAAAGCTTCACACCAAATTTAAGCATCATCCCAACTAATTCATATAGTAATTATGGTAACTAGTGTATATGATTATAATTTTATTGTTCAAGAGACTTGATCTTCTAACTGCACCCTGCTTATATGTGTATGAAGCTACTTTATATGTGAAAAAGAACGATATTAACCAAAATCTTGGCCTACACGATTAGAATACAAGAAGCCGAAGATATTACCACTTGGTGAGTCACAATAGTAGCTTATTCAAACAAATCCATAGTTATGTTGGTAGTAAACTCTACAATAAGCTACTGCAGTTTTCGAAGAGTCTTGAAAATAAATAAATATTTAAAAAACATTGGAAAAAATATTTAGTTGATAAAGCTTTTTATAGTGTACAAGAGTTCCTTTCACATCAAAATTAAGCCTCACCCCAACTAATTGATATAGTAATTATGGTAACTATGGTAAGAGTATAATTGTTGATCTGACTCGTCTTTATATACTGGAGTCTCCAAGACGTAATCTACAAAAAAAAAAAAAAAATAATAATCTTTGAGAGCTAGATGGGTGATAAATTGATACAAGAGCTGAGTTCCTTCTAAATTTATCACTTGGGATCAAAATTGATTAATTTTCGGATTGTGATTGATATTATTTTTTGTTAATAATAATAGTGTCGGACATCTAGTATAGGCGATTTTATTTTGTGAGTTATATTGAAGCATAGAAGGAGCTCAAAGCATAGAAGTAGTATTGAGCATTTCTCCGTGCATTAGAACTCCGGTTACATGAATATTGTCTATGTTACAGCTATTGGAGAATTCCTCATCATCCTGTTTAAAATTCAATTTTCTAACCATTCAATAGAGATGATCAATTTTGAACCCTGAGCGTTTTCCGTTTATTTTATGTAGTTGCATGTAGATTGTTTGTGCTACAGGTGTTTAAGAACCCCTGATAGTATTGTTTGAAATTCAATATTCCAACCAGTTAACAGAGATGATAAGTTTTGAACCTTGGAAAACATATATTTATTACTTAAACTATCAAAAATAAAAGCAGAGGGATGGCAAACTCAATTAATTACAACATAGAATAAAATAGAATTAGAGATGTTCCATAGGATAGGAACAAAGAAAAACAGATAAATAATATTAAAAATTAATAGAACTAAGGATTAGAGGTGAAGACAGCAATTTATTATGTAAGACTTGTATTTATCCATTCATGAGGTGATATTTGTCCATTCACATGAATGTTCAAGAATAACTTATTATCGAGAAGAAATCATGATCATTTTCTACTCAATGACTGTAACTTACTAGCATCATGTACAGTAATCGATAATAAATCATGTACCTATTCACTCAATGATTTTCTTGGAGACTCCAATTAAGGAGTATAAGACAAGGTAGATTAACAATTATACAATCTTCTACACTAGTTACTATAATTACTATATCAATTAGTTGAGGTGAGGCTTTATTTTGATGTGAAAGGAACTTTCGTACACTATAAAGAGCTTTATCAACGAAATATTTTTCAAGTTGTTTTTTTAATATTTCTATATTTTCAAGACTCTTTAAAAACTGCAGTAGCTTGTTGTAGAGTTTCCTACCAATATAACTAGGTTTTTGTTTGAATAAGCTAATATTGTTACTCACCAAGTGATAATCTCCTATCTTCTTGTATTATAATCGTGTACGTCAAAATTTAGGTTAACATTTCAAGTAGCTTCATACACATATATAAGCAGGGTACAGTTAGGAGACCAAGTCTCTTGAACAACAGCCTACATGAATCTAATCTTTTTACTCTTCCCATACACCTAACATCTTTCTTTTAGATCTTAAACACCCTATTAAGGATGACTGCATCCCACACATATCTAACATTGATACTTTCATTAGACATCCATTTCCATGCGATAGACATTTCTCCAGTATATGGAGCATAACCAAAAGGAAATCATGCTACACATGAGGAAACGTGTACTCAGCAGTCATTCCATCCTGGAGGATGCTTTGCAATGCTGAGTACTGAGTACTGAGTCCTGACTACTGTTAGTTCTTCCCAAGCGCACAAACTACACGATATGTCCAATGATTTAGGAGGCAATGAGTCGACCCCTGATCCCTTAACGACGTCAATACAGGGTCCTCTGCATGTACAAACAAGCGTTTCACGACGATCGTGCTCTTGCCTGGGTCGAAATGTTATCAAGAATGGCCGACTGGTGACTGGTCTCCGTTCAATTCACTCAGTCGGTACTTTCAATTGCAGTCATTTCAACTTATCATCTTCGTGATATTCCGTTGGCTGCAATGTCTTCATTCGTGCTCTTCTTGCGCTTACATGAATCTAAGTCTCAAATTGGGAGACTAGTGAATTATGTAAATCACATTGGTTCGGAACCCACCTAAAATAGTAGGTCCATCATGTTCCCCGTAACATGGCACAAACGGCGAGGTGGAACTACCCGTAAGGGTCTCTCCACCATTAATTTCATGATAAGATTTTTTAGTTTTTTCTTTGAATTTATTCATATGTTTCCAGTATGATAATGCAAAAACATTACAAATAAAAATACAATGAAAAAGAAAAATAATAAATAAAATTAAAAACGTTTGTTTGAGGATGAAGCCCACATAGGTCTGAGACCTGTGCGTGGGTAATGAGTTGGATGATGGCGATTGATGAGTTGGACCTACAGTTCTAGATGGGTTCCGAACCACCGGGAAGTGATTTTACATCAATGAACAGCGTATTTTTTGCTGGCCAATCTAATCGGTCACCCTTACAAAGAGAGCCCAGGAAAACGCAGCTTATCTCTATCTGATTGAACAGATAGGCATACCAGCTACGGCTTACAGCTATCACAGGGAAATACCTCCCTGGTTGTATTATAATTCTTCGAACGTGGGAGTCAACAATTATTATAACAATCTGGAAGTCATCATTTATTACAATTTTGGATGGTTAATACGCTTAATTCACGCAAACGGGGTATCAATACTTTTTGGTATTTTTACATACGAGGCGGGGAATTTACTATCTAATCTTAAATCAGAAGTATGATTTTCAGGAATTTTAATTATATTAATTTTAATAGGTACCGTACAGCTTGTTTGTGTTATGTATTAACCTGATGACAAATATAATTTTGGGGGCAACAGCTATTACTAATTTAGGCCTACTATCAGATATTTACTATTATTTAAAATTCACATTACATATGTGTTTTTTTGCATTTTGATACGCTACTTGCAATATTAGAGTTTGAATTGTAGGGGAGGGTTAAGTGGGTTAAGAGTTGAAAGGAAGAGAGAAGGCTGCACCTTAAATTCCCCCTCCCAGGAAAAATAAGAGCATAAAATCACAATCTCTCAATTGTTTCAGAATAACCTACGAATTGACAAGAAGAATAAATCCAGCTTGAAGGATAACTTATCAACAAGTATTGAATAATTTTAATAGTTTTTCAACAGAAAGAGGACTAAGCTTAACAACTTGTTTTTTGAAATTGAAAATGTCATTTTTTGTCATTACAAATACTATTTAATTCCATAAATATTATCTCACGTATTAATGATAGATTGTACAAAGTTCCGACCTTCGAAGGTCATTCTGGGAGTGGGCTACTTTTTTCGTGCTTATGATGCTTACATGATTAGGAGACTCGTGCGTAGCTAATGAATGGAAAATAATGCAGCCAAGGACGGAGTTTTAGGTGGGCTCCGAACCACCATGTAGGTGATACAGTAGATTGAGTCAGGTTATTTTTTGCTGGCCATCCTTTCAAGCGCAGTCTCGAGCGTTTGTGACTGAACATCATGATCGCTCCAATAACAAGTTGGGAGATCAGCCGCTTGCTCAAGGACTTTGAACGGATGATGTTTTGAAGCTAGGACTTCAACTTTTGATGTGGTTTTCCTTCTAGAAATCTTCTCTAAATCTTCTCTAATATTTCAATACACATTCTCTTAAAAATTCTACTCTATTAACCCCCAAAAATACTAGAATGCCAATCTTCCGATTAGTTTCAACATTGTAAAACATAAATAAAATATTCATATAATTTCGTGTAAATCAAGAAAAATTGAGGGAATTTCGTAATGCATTCAGGACGTTACTTCCATTTGTGCTTTTTATCATAAAAAATTTATATCAAAGCATAGCCATGTACAGCCATCTTAACTTGAAACCCCTGCTACAAAACTTTAGGGTGTTCATTTGCAAATTCTATCATTAAACATTCAAATCAAAACATTTACATGTACTGCCATCTTAACTTGAAACGTCAGCTACACAATATACAAAATTACCGACATAAAAAAGAACCTCACATCAAAGTAGAGCCATGTAGGCCTACTGCCATTTCAACGTGAAACGCCTGATACGCAACTGCAGGAGGTTATGTTCATTTATACATTTTATCATTGAAAATTTATATCAAAACCATTTTACTGCTATCTTAACCTGAAACGCCTGAACAAAACATGAACTAAATACTCGTAAAGTATTTGTAATAGCACAAACAAGACTCGATTACAGTGGACAAGGACATGTGAGCGGAGAGGGCAGAGGTTAATTTCTGAAACAGGCCGAGGGTCCGGTTGGTTCTTCCCTCTCACTTCAACAGCACCGGAAGCAGCTCTTTGGTCATCCTCATGCCACGAGTGACGTCATCAAATTTGGTGCGTTCTCACAGTGCCAGGCACCGGACTTCCCCTGTTCCCCTAGTTTGCTAAGGATCCCCCACTGATGCGGTCAATGTATGACCTCCCGGTCATTGCGACTGCGAATTAACGCTCCCCAAACTTGAAATTAGTGCTCTCAGTTTCTGTTTCAACACTTCTCCATCTACTACCATGCCTTACTCTACTTTATCACTGTATTTACTCAATGATTTTACATTTCACACCAGACTAGCCCTACTTCCTTATTCAATGTTATTTTATATTGAAATATATATCTATATTTTGTTTTATTGTAATGTGAATGAAATGGGATTGAATTGAATGCCAACTCTCATGCTAATGATAATTTCATAATGGAGATCTAAAACATCAATAAAAAATTGACCAATGATTTGAAATACCGGGTGTTCATGAAAAAGTATAGGATTTTAATGATTTGTAGTATTTATTCTATATAAAGTACAATTAAAATTGATACATCAAATGAAAGAGCAGCTCAAACAGTTACACATGAAATATAAGCGTACAGATGTTGGATGTATGCTCCATTCGTCACACGGCACACATAAAGTTGATAAGCCAGTACTTCCCCAACTTCCATATAACTTACCCATAAACTTATATCTGAGATAAGACACAAAAATCATTTAATTTAGTGGAAGCGGAGAAAGAATGCCGCGGCCACATGAGCTGAAAAACAAGGAAGAACTGTTAAAAATGCTCTTGCATTTGATGTAATAATTTTAATATTGTAAGTTGAATATAATAAAAATTACAAAGTGTTAGAACTTCGATATTCTTTTATGAACACCCAATATAATATGAGATCTAATAATATTCTATGATATACGTTCACATTTTCAGAAGAACTAAGATTCATTATCGCGTTGCAAAAAGTTTGACAGCAAAATCGTTAGTTCTCAACAATGTTCGGACATCGTGCATCTCGTGAATACACGAATTAGTTGACGTTTATTATGAAGGAAAAAGTGGGGTGATTGTGTCCATAACAGACGGCCAAAATAACGGTGTGGGACGGACACTGATCGAGAGCGAGAGTGAGTGAGAGATAGAAGGAGAGCGAGAGAGAGTGTGTGAGGGATCGAGAGAGAGTGTGTGAGGGATCGAGAGAGAGAGTGAGTGAGAGATAGAATGAGAGCGAGAGAGAGAGAGTGTGAGAGAGCGAGAGAGAGAGTGTGAGAGGGTGAGAGAAACCCAGGATGAAGGAGAGATTGAGTGAATGAGAGTGAGAGAGTGTTTTCAAAAGAGAGTGTGCCTGTAAGAGAGAGAGAGAGTGAGGAGAGAAAGTGTGTCTATAAGAGAGAGGAGTGCAATACAGAGAGATTGAGTGAGAGAGAAAGATAGAGAGAGTGTCTATAAGAGAGAGGAGTGCAATACAGAGAGATTGAGTGAGAGAGAAAGAGTGAGAGAGTGTCTGAAAGAGAATGTGCGAGAATGAGAGAGATTAGAGAAAGAAAAAATAGAAAGAAGCTAGTAAGAGAAAGAATAAGGGAGCCACCCTTGGCCGCTGTCCAGGGCTTTAGTGCGCGCAATATGCATTCAACAATAAAACAGTTTTTGGGGCGTCATTGGACTCTGCAGCACTGGTCACCCGAATGACAGACGGACAGATATTGTTCGCAATTTTTGGTCAATATAACAACCAAATATCGAACGATGAATCAGGATTTTTTCCCCTCTTTACTCACCGTCATTTGTGTAATTCGCGCGGGATCCTACGCGTGCGCGCACACATCGGAAAAGAATAATTATTTAGAATGCCCCTTGCCAGGGTCCAGGCCCAGTGACGTGAACCTCTTTTGTTCATTGTTCATCGGCTATCTCAGACTTAATGTCCATCTCATCTCATCTCTCTCTCCCTGTGTGAATCAATAAAAGGGATCCAAAATCCCAGATAAGCCTGACGTTGAGTAAATTTGATTATCTGAACGTCAGACGTTGCACCTAGGTGGTGTGTGGAGGGTGGGTGGTATCCGATGGGATGTTGGGAGGATATGTTGTTCCAGGTTGAGTTGGCAGTACAAAAAGTGAAGATACTTGAGTATTTATTTATTTATTGTGACAAATTTACAACTAATGTGAAGGCGGAAAAGACTCAAGTCCAAAACTGCTCCTTTTACAAATTTTGAATGTTACATTGTCCAAAAAATTGAGGTTAACACAGATTAAAAATTTAAGATTTGCTAAAAACCTTCACAAAAAAAAATGAATCTTCTCACTTGACCACTATTAATTTAAAAGTTCACTTGAAACGAAACACTAAAAACTGTTAAAAATAGTTCATAATATTTAATTTTTATAAAAAATTCTGAGCCGAAAAATATTATCTTGTTGCTATGGTGACCTCAATTTGTCCTTTATATAGCCTAAGAAACGCATTAGTACGTTGTAAACTCGCTTACTGTAATCGAAGCGTCACCAATTACCGTACAAGATTCAATCGTTCGCTTATTTTTCTACTGAATCTACTTCATCTTCTGGATTCGGAGAAGCTGTCTCCTGCAGCTTGATAACTTCAGCTCTAGTTCTTGTTGTACGACCAGAGATGAAACATGTAGATGTTTGAAGAAATAAGATAGTAATATTGGCACTCAGTTGTCCATGTTTGGAAGTCTGAGTGATTGAGGAAAAATTCAGGTCTCTTCTACCTTTTCAGAGATACCTTCAGATTGATAGTAGGACTACCATGTTATAGTAGAGTTAGAATTTAATGTGACGAAATTAAATTAATGTAGGCCAGTGTATAGAAAATGCAGGCTAATGTATATATGGGTTCTATTGGTTGACTTTTGCTCATATGAGACACATTCATTCAGAGTAGAAGAGATTTGATTCTTCCCCAATTAATCAAACTTTCAATCACGGACTACCAATAAATAATATATTATGGATGATAATATCTTACAAAAAATGTGAATACAATTAAGAAATTCATGGTAGTTGAGATAAATTATTGTTTAATTTTGCCGTTAATCACACGTATTTTAAACGTCTAGACATTTAATATAAAAAAAATAATACTCAAGAGTCAAAATCACGAAAGTAATAACTTATCAAGAATTGCTTGGAAAAGAAGAAGTTGGAGAAGGTGATTCAAGTTATGTACGGGATAATAATAATGATTAGATGAGAGCACAGAAATGGAAATATACCTTATATGATGAAGAGGATAGACTTGAAAACGCAATGAATAGAAGCACTAGGAAAAGAGACGGAGAAGATAAAGAAGAAGACGATGAAGAAGGTAAGAGGAGGAAAAGGAGTAGAAAAATAAAAAGACAGGAAAAAGAGGAGGTAGAGAAGAAGAAGAAAAATAGAAGAGATTTTGAGGATTAAGACGATGGAAGTAGAGGAAAGATGGGAGAAGAGAAGAAGGAGGGGACGAAGAAGATGAGGAGAAAATAGAGGAGGTGGAGGCTGAGGAGGAGAAGGACGAGAAGGAGGAAAAGCAGGAGAAACACGAGAAGGAGGAGAAGGATAATAATGATAAGGAAAAGGAAGAAACAGGGGAGATTGTTTAGAAGGATGAAATGAAGAAGAGAATGATGAGGAGGAGGAGGAGAAGGAGAAGAAGAACGAGGAAGAGGTCGAGGAGAAGGAGGAGGAGAAGAAGAAGACGAAAAAGAAGAAAAAAGAGAAATACAAGAAAAAGGAGGGAAAAAAGAAAAAACGGGAAAGAGTTGGAAGAGGCAGAAGAAGAGAAAGAAGAGGCAGAAGAAGAGAAAAAAGGAGAAAACAGCGGAGATTGTTGAGACGGATGAGGAGAAGGAGGAAAAGGAGTAGGAGGGCAAGGAGGATGACACGAAGAAGGAGAGGAGGAAGAGAAGAGGAGGAGGAGGAAGAGGAGGAGTTGGAGGAGGAGGAGGAGAAGGAGGAGGAGAAGGAGGAGGAGAAGGAGAAGGAGAAGGAGGAGGAGAAGGAGGAGGAGAAGGAGGAGGAGAAGGAGGAGGAGAAGGAGAAGGAGAATGAGGAGGAGAAGGAGGAGGAGATGGAGGAGGAGAAGGAGGAGGAGAAGGAGGAGGAGAAGGAGGAGGAGAAGGAGGAGGAGAAGGAGGAGGAGAAGGAGGAGGAGAAGGAGGAGGAGAAGGAGGAGGAGAAGGAGGAGGAGAAGGAGGAGGAGAAGGAGGAGGAGAAGGAGGAGGAGAAGGAGGAGGAGAAGGAGGAGGAGGCTGAGGAGGAGCAAAATAAGGAGACGGAGGAAGAGGTTGAGGTTGCAGAGGAGAAGGAGATGGGGAGCAAAGAGGAGGAGGAGGAGGAGGAGGAGGTGGAGGAGGATGGAGAGGAGACTAGGAGGGGAGAAGATGAAGAAGAAAAAGAAGACGAAGATGTGGGATAAAAACTGTTAAGAAGAAAATAAAGAAGGAGAAACAGAAGAAAAAGAAGGAAAAAAGAACAGGAAAATGAAAAGGGGAACAAGAAGAGAAGAATTAAAATGCAGAAGAAAAGGAGGAGAATAGATAAAAGTAGAAGCAGACGACCACCAGAGCGCATTGTGGTCTGAAAAAGGTTGATGATGACGACAAAAATTTCCAAAACTTGCGATGGCTTTCCTAATCACGCGCCGGAACGTGTAAGATCAGCGGTAGGCAAGCTTAGAAGGAGAAACTTTCGAATATTATTAAAAGCTCATTGTTAATTCCAGCAGCCGTGGACCACAATATAGCTGCAGCAGCTCTCACCTCACTCTATCCAGCACAGCACTCCACAATTCACAATTGGCAGTCTAGTCATTCATCTATTGCAGTCAATATTTGTTGAAAGGCTCGTATGTTTTACTAGCGATGTTTTTGGTGACCTTTTGTTGTAGAAGGAAAACATTGGTCACAGTTTGTTATTGTGGGGACTTTTTTCGCATTCATTCACAAAGCACGGTGGCACAAATACACACCTGGTGGCAGATCTTTGTGTAGGTTCCGTAATATAGTCAGGCGGAATCTTCTTTTTGTTAGTTTTGGAGGACAACAATCGGTTCATTTCATTCTGTCAAATGACTTCCTACTTCAGTTTTATTTGGGGCTATCAAGCTATTGAATTTAAAGCTTTTATTTTCTGCTGTTAATTTTTTTTAAATTTATAAAGAAACTGGGTCTTAAAATATTTTATTAGACCTACAAATATATCTTATACCCGCTTATACTGACATTTTCAAATGAGGCTTCCATCTTAAGCTATTCTCGCTTTATTAGTTGGGAGCCATTCCAATAGAAATTTACAAAGTACAAGTTATTTTTCTTGCTGTTGTAACTCAAATGATTCTGAGAAATTTTCGTGGGTGATCAATCAATCAATTTTTTTATGCAATAAAATACATCACGGGTCCCACTAAACCGGCAGGTTTTTCAGTAGGTGCCCATACAAAATAATTATTGGTACAACAAAAACCAAAAATTTTCAATAAATACATAAAAAAAGAATTAACTTATAAAAATAAAAAATTGTACAGTATAGAAAGTGATAAAGTATTACAGTAAAACACAGAGTTACAAGAAAACTATTAAGTTATAAACAAGAAAAAAATAGAATAAAAGAAAAGAAAAAATAATAGCGAAATAAAAAAAAAACAAGAAAATAAAGAAAAAGGAATCTCACACAATTTAGTATTATAATGGTCGCTCTGGCTGGCGGCAGTGATATATCAGAAAATTGTTTTTAATTTTACCAGAAAAAAATTAAAACAGATTGAGGTAAATATTGATATAATGCTGTCTTTTCATCTTTCCCCTCCCCCAGCCACTACCAATAGAAATGCAATTTCCTATACGCAACTCCATTCCTTACATTTGTTTGAAGTTAAACAGAAATATTGAAAATAACTTTACATGAGAATTCATCAATTATTCATTCGTGTGATGCCCATTTCGCATTGATGGAAAGCTTCTTCAGACACGGCTAGAGGCCTATTCTTTGGAATACTAGTTTGAATTATTGAGGTGTTCATAATCGCTTAGTAATATCTTGATTTAAAAAAACCGTAAATAATCTTTGGTTTTTTAGAGTTCTTTCTTAGCAGGCGTCTAGCTCCTCAATCGACATGAGTACCAAAATTTAGTTTTTTGGCCGCAAGGTTCTACAAATGTTAAATGCTTTTAATGTAGATAAATTAATAAGTGAGTGATTCAGGCACAGGCATTTATATTTTATAATATTTTCTTTTATTATATTTGACAAATAATTCTCTAATTTGGCATTATAATATTCTAAAATAATAAAATTCTCAAAATCTTTGTGTTTATTCATCATCCTCAAATTCTATCACATCTTTTGAGAAAGCAGTACAAGGTAAGTAACAAGATGTAGCCTACATAAGACTTAAAGATGTAGCCTAACATAGCCTATACACGATATAGTCGTATATAGCAATTCTCTTTCCATCCTATTAACAGTAATATTTATTGTAAAAGAATATACAAATTTTTCAATTTTTATATCAAAATTTCAACAGTTAATAACTTTAATTACCGTACTATGGCACAACTTAGACATGCCATCTCGTTAGACACGTACTATAAATAAATTCACATTTACATTTTTTTTAAACAACCTAATATATGCTCCAGAAATCAAGCACAGCTATTCGAAGAAATGAAGGCTAATGTGCTCTAAAAATTATGCACAGCTCTCAGATCATTCAATGAAAAAGCAGACAAATTTAAAATTCAAAACGATGGTCTAAATTCCGTAGCTATCTAACCAGTAGCAGAGCTGACAATAATTCATTCAACTGACCACATCGGGCACATTATCATTTCAGAGTGTAACTGGACGTAAAATTGATTGATAAACCACTGTTAAAGTGGTGCCAACTGTTCAATTTCCATAATTATTGCTGTCAGTGGGTGTGAAACGGGGCGTTTACGCTCTGTTTTTTCATTTTTATCGCTTTACAGTGGACTTATGCTATCAGCCTGGTGACAAGGGGAGTTGGTATCATTGCACGTGTTCCTGTTCCACAGATAAAGAGCCAACGACCGACACAACACCAGCTGTTCAATGTATACTTGCTTTTTATCTACAATACTACATACCACAGATGCAAACACTTCATATTCTGACACCTTTGGTTGAAGTAGGCAGAATGGAAATAACTGGCTAGTTTGGATAAGTTGAACCGATTTCTGCTACCATATGAACATTTTTTTATTGCTGATGATGCCCACATGAGTCTTGTGCGTGGGTAATAATGTAAATGGGTCAATTACGTTGTTTAGTATTCTGGTTGGAATAATTACAAAATATATTGAGTACCTGAAGGTTTTCCGAGAAAATGCGATTTTTTAAGAATTCCTGTTTGAATACGTTGAGGCGATCTCTACAAGATATGAACTTTTTTGAGTAGGCCTATTTGGAATAGAATAATATATCTGAATAAATATGAAGTCCTTATAAGACTTTCAAAAGGAAAGGAACTTGAAGTTTTTTAGGTGAATTTCCTTTTCTGACTTCCATATGGAATAACTGCAATAAAATATGGTGATCCTGTAGATTTCCCGGGTTAGAAACAAAACTTTTTGTCCGGTGTACGTCAACACTTCACTAGATGTTACACTAAATTTTATATTGATATCAAATTAGATTGACATTGGTAAAATATGAATTAGTAATAATCCATATATCTTTAGTACTACTACTACTACTACTGTATCAATTCTGTTTTGAGTTTATTTATAGGAAATAAATAGAATTGATGGATTTGTGATGCTTACCATGACGAAATACTTGATAAACAATCTAATATCAAAACTGACGCTCTATTTCTATTTAATATATGATTTTCACTCACTTATACTGAATATGCTGGAGGGATGCATTTTACTGCAAAAGAGAAGCTTCATCAGGGCTGATAAAAATTCAGTGTCAGTTTTCATATTAGATTTATAAATAAAAATCACAGGAAATTATATATTAAATATCAATTTCATGTAGGAGTAACAAAATTGATCATTTAGAATAAATTATCTACATTTTGTAAGAATAACGATGATAAAACGATGATAACAGGATTAAAGTGCCCATTATTGGTTTCCTATATGGTTGTTCAATTGTTTGTTACAATGGCGTACAAGAACAACATCATTTAAGTTACGTTTCTCTGAATATGAATTCTACTCAACAACTATTAATTTAGTGAAAACTTAAAAAACAATTTTAAGTGGAAATTAACTTCGCTTCAATGACTTGATGTTACAAGCTTTATTATCACTTACCCGGTGGTTCGGAACCCACCTAAAATAGTAGGTCCACCATGTTCTCCGTAACATGGTACAAACGGCGAGGTGGAACTACCCGTGAGGGTCTCCCCACCATTAAAAGCCATAAGCTTATTATTATTTAGTGGAAATTATGAATCACGTTATAGCGTGACGACCGTTTCACTTTGTTGTCAAGAGCATCGTCAGACGACCCACAGTACACTGATTTAAGGCATGAGTTTGAGGGTTAGATTAGATTAGATTAGATTATATTTCTTTATTCATGTAAATTTACAAATTTGCATATGATGGTTAACAACAAAATTATCAACATCACATAGAGAACTCACAAAATTTGTATGATATTAATGATATTAACTACAGTAATGACAATCTAAGTGATGCAATTACATGAGATGGCGAAGTTTGGACTAGGATTTGTCCATTCTTGATGTTGTTGGTTATTATGGATGTTGGAAGGGTGAAGTGGGGGATGAGTAGGCAGGAGGTTTGAAATTGGGGTTATTTTGTCAAAGAGGGTATGTGAGCAGAAGTTAAGTTGATCATTTAAAAAGTTGTAAGGTTGCTGCTTTGTGTGTTTGTAAATCTCATATTGTTCTACTGGCTTTTGTGAGTGAAGAGTCAATGTCTGTATATCTGTGGCCTGTTGAAATATTGTGTTCAGCCGTTACGCCATAACGTGATTTATAATTTCTACTTAGAAGTGTTTTTTAAGTTTTCATTATATATTAGTTGAAACAAGATGGATCTTCAACATCACGCATATTAATTTAGCTCTATATTTTTATGTCCAAATTCCATGTAAATGGATAATATTAAATTTACCATAGCTGTTCTATCATCCTCCTTACCTCAGTGGATATTCGACTATATCAGTAGAGCATTTCCCGTTTACACGTAGAATCATGACAAATAATGTCCTACTATCCAAACATCAAGAGCCGAAAGTGATTTTTGTGTTTCCCACGAGCCGTGACGTATCAATTGTTACTTGGAGGGATTTCTTTCTTTATAGTGGACCTTCAGATCGGATGCCTGGTGTCAGGTAACACTAGCGTTTGCACAGTCTTGGCCACAGGAGGGGCGTCGGTTGTGGTCAGGAAGCTCGTACGTCCGGGCCCTACTTGAAATCGAGAGTCCATCCGATAGGAAATCAAACTTACTGGTTCTTTATTCTTATTGTGGTCACTTTGGTGACATAATAGTCCACAAGGGAAGTAGTCTTGTGGTGAAAGATTGGATGGTTATGATAAGTAATAACGGTTGAAAATGTTATGTAAGTGGTTATTGATATTCAATTTTTTTTTGAATTGCTGATGATGCCCACATGAGTTCGAGACTTGTGCGTGGGTAATGAGGTGAATGATAACACATAGATGCCAAACGGGGGAGCGGGATTCGAACCCACGACAGCTGAATTACCATTCCAATGCAACAATTATCATGAATTCTATTTCATTTGAAATTAATTTCTTCAAAGGTTTTCATCCTTAAATGAACGTTTAATACTATTAATGTTGATAACGATTACAGGCCTGCATTTACAACAGCACAACAGCTGAGGAGGGGTTTCAGGTCCCGAAACGCGTCCCATACTTCCCCCAAAAGCAAGTGCTGCTGTAAATGCGAGCCTATAATCGTTACCAACAGCGATAACTGGTATTATTTTTTAGAATCAGTTTTAACATACATTAAAATTCTAGAAAACATAAATCCGTTAAAGCAAATTATGTGTTAACTATTCAAATTTGAATTTCATATTAATTTATCACGGAAAGTGAAACAATCTAGCATACAACGCAAGTTGTATTTCATTCTCATACAGACAAAAAAGACACCTATATTAAATTTGAAAAATATTGAATAAAAAATGTCTCTTGTTATCCAACTATTTTGTGGAATAATGCATACTCTGAAGTGTAAAACTGTATTCTAGATAAACTTTTCTTAAAAATTCATTGCCCTACTAATCTCATCAGGTCCAACCATGACTGTTCGTTACTTTTTTATAGTCTAATATATCAATTTTAACAGGATGAATACAAATTTTAGATATTGTTCAACTACTTAATTTGGTGCAGTTGTATAAAAATGAGTTAATTATCATTTTCTAACGTTTTTTTTTTCATTATAAAAAAGTTCCACAACATCACTTCTATAGCAACAGATTTCTACAGAAGTTGATAGAAGTCTGATTATAAGAGTGAATATGAAGGTAAAATTGACCTACATTTTTTGAATTGAATTCGATCAAAGATCGTAGATGAAATGAGAATTGGAGGAGAATGATGAGAATGATAGGAAGAAAAGAGAGGACTATAGAAAACTTAGATCTCAATTAAGATTTTTTTGAAAAAATATACAAAAATAGTTGAAATAAATTTTGCAATACCAACAAAAGTATCAAGTTGCAGAATTATCTGAATATAATTTCAAATAGACGGGTGGCTACTGAAAAAAAATTGCTGTGAAAAACTCTTTATGAGTGTTTCAACATTCATGAATCACTATATCCATTCAAATTTTATTTCATTGAATTGCCATATAGCTATTATATAGTATTATAGCATATTTTTTTATTGTGGATGATGCCCACATGAGTTTGGAAACTTGTGCGTGGGTAATGAGTTGAATGGGTGGATGATGAGAAACATCCATGGCTGAATGAGATTCGAACCCAATGCTGCAGGAAACGAAGCCTGCCAGAGCCTTATCTTAACACAGACAAGCGCTCTACCAGAGCCGCCAGCCAGTATTATAATTGAATCAAGTGTTGATTCATAGAGTAATCTTAAAAAATAATGCTGTAATTATCAATATTTGATGAACATTACAAAAATTCAAATTCAAATTCATTTATTCAACATTTAAAAACAAAACTTACAAAATTTCTTACATTCAATACAAAATAAATATAAAAGTTAAAATTAACAGTAATGTTGAATAAAGCTATTTCACGTATTTAAACACAATAAAAGAATAAAGAATATTTTAACTGAGCTGGAGCCAAGCAAATCACTGCGAAAATTACAAAATAAAAATAATGTATTTTATAAATGAACTTAATCACCCACTCTTGCCATAAACGCAAATCAATAATTAGTGGCAAATACCTTAACTTTACTTCTAAGGTATCTTAAGGCATTCTATCTTAAGGTATTTTTAAAATTAAAAGGCATATTTTAACAAACGTATCATAGACATCATACGGAATTAAGAAATTTGTTGTTAATTATAGGAAGAAATAGAAGGAATACAAAATTATCGAATAATAGTAATATAACGGCTTTTAACTTGTTCAAATGAATGACAAAAATATTTTGTTATTAGAAATATTTACCAATATTCCTACTTGACAATATTGCTAGTTGCAGCTAGGATCGAAACAACAGTTTTACAAAATAAAAATATTGATACAACCCGGAAGTAATCGAAGTAAGTAGTTGCAATCCAGCTGGCCTGCCCCTTTGTCTGTCGAATTTAGGTGACCTCCCCCCCACCGCTTGACAACAAAATCCTCCCCCAAAAAACACCCTCCCTATGTTCACCCTCATTGCGCAATTACTATGGCAAGCTTAATCAATGAGACAACTGCAACTGGGGTCCGATCAAGCTTTTTGTAAAAATTGACAAAACTAGGTCGAGACTCGAGCTTCGAACCTACAACATAGCACGCGACCTGCATACGACAATTATTATTACTCGCTGCTAACCTTTTTAAGCCGGAAGCAGCTAGCTCTATCATTTCATAACGTTTAGTTTACATAAGTTTGGGGCAATAGCTTGATTATGAATATGACTACAAATAAATCTATTATTGATCAAACAGTATTTTTATGGTTCACTGTTTTTGGTTCGAACTGATTGAAATCCACCAATTGATTAAAATGTTGAAAATCAATAATAATGAAAGATACAAAATATGAATCGTTGAACCATCAGAATGATTATTATGGCTTTTTCTATGGATATATGACTACTTCAAACAAATCAACTTCTTATTGGTCGAAGAGTTCTATTTTTAACCGACTTCCAAAAAGAACAAGGTTCTATTCTATATTCGACCTGATTTTTTTTTTTTGGTTGCAGTTATTCGTTTTTACACAACCCAATAACTTCTGCAATTGATTGAAAATTTGATAAATAATGGAAGGTATAAATAAAAACATTTTTTTTGGGATGAATACCACATAGGTCTGAGACCTGTGCGTTGGAAATGAGTTGGATGATTGTGATTGATGAGCTTGACCTACAGTTTTAGGTGGGTTCCGAACCACCGGGAAGAGATTTTACAGCAGAGAACAGTGTCTTTTTTGCTAGTCAATTTAATCGGTCACCCTTACAAAGATTACCCAGAAGAACGCAGCTTATCTCTTTCTGATAGAACAGATACCTGCTACGGCTCACGGCTATCACTTCATTTGATTTAACAAAATAATTATATTATTCATTACATAATTTTTCCTGTTATTTATGATTACAATAATCGTCTGAGTATTCTATTAGAACAACCAGTGACTTATTTACATAGTAAAATAAAGTACTCTTTCAATGAAAATAACCAGTGTTAAGTATTTTCCAAACTATAGAGTTTAGATTTGATACATTTAATAATGTTATTAAAGTGACTTTTCTATTTGGTCCGTTCTGTGTATGCTTGAATTCTGTACTTCGATTGAAATCAAATTATGACTAACTAGAATATAATTTTTATTTGATACTTTCAAACTATGGAAATTGAAATTGATAAATACATTATCTTCCATTTAACTTATGATTGGAGGTAAACCTATCCAATTGAAACAATGCATGAATTAAAAGAGGAACATCCACCATATTGGAGTACATTATTGGTTATTACGGGTAATAAACGACAATATTGATTCATAAAAGATTGATCGTGGTGCTCTTCCTTCAACTTATTGGAAGTTTTGAGTATTTCTGTCACATTATTGTTTTGTAGCTCTTTATTTTTGTGAAAATAATTATCATTTTTGAATTTTAATCAGGCTTTGCTGGAAGCAGATAAATAAGTTAGTGATCTCATAAATCGCAGTATCTCATAATAATAAATTGATCTCAAAATAATTTGAATAATTTAAATCTCAGAATAAATCTGTCTATTTTCAAATCATGTTAATAAAGAGCTGCTATCGTGGTGAAGACGTCATTCTTTGACTACTTTTATTGTAGAAAATTATTAATTTCCTCTCAGAGGATTTTGTGAGAATGTTTCAAGAAAATCATAGTGTATGCATTTTTGACATAATTTCCCTTCATGTATTTTCTTATTTTTTAACCACAAGTATATGTTACTGAAGCTTTGCTGTATTTTCGTCTATGAAAGTTATTCTAGTTTTTAATGATCTATTCAAATCTCATATCGTTTTTCCTGTGAAAGTTTCACGACAGTTCTATTAATATATTGGATAAATTATTAATTAAGATTTAAAAAAAATTTGAATATGAATATGTATATATGCATGCGTAGGTCTATGCTTTATTAGCCATTGCATTGAAATAATTTACTTTTTACAATCAAATACTTACATTCAAATATTACAATATTTACAATTGAATATTAATTTATTAAAATATTCCACATTTATAATTAAGTATTTCATGGCAAGTATTTGGTAGCCCTTTGAGCTAGCTAATATTATTTATTATTAATGATATGGTCGGCTTGTTCTCATACTAATACTTGCTGGGTAGATGAATGCTTTATTTAAACTGTGTATTTGTCGTAGTACTAGATGCCAGTTACAAACGACCAAGGAAAACTTCTCAGTCTAGTTGGCTTGAGATTCATGAGAATTTGAATAAGAAAAAAACCAACGATTTTTCTATCGATAAGTAATAATGTTCCAAACAGATAACGAACTGGACCGTCTGCCTGTTCAATAACAGACAAGCTATAATCTACAATAGACAAGCTATAACAGACAAGCTACAGACAATCTTCATAGTCGCATATGCAGGACAACGACCAAACCGGGAATAGGGAAAAATTATGAATAAAGGCCACGAAAGCGAAATATTACACCCCAAAAATGCCTAATGTCTGACCGGTTTTCTATCGTCGTTTTAAGGGAAACAAATTCATCGTTATGAGAGGGGAAGTCTATAGATTCTTTTCGCTCTTTATTTGTTCGTTTCCCTCTTTCCGGAAAGCTGCCGCGATTCGCCCCCCATCCAATTGTTGGCTCTTCACTTTTACGCGAAAAAATATAAATCGATGCAAATCACCTTTAACCTGTAGACCATAATTTTGATCGACCTTGACATAACCTTCTGAGCGTGGTCAGTCAGCTGCCGCGGTTGCGTAATGTGTGCAGATGTCTGTCAGATAATGGTATGCAATGCATCCTTGCGTAGCTATTACATTTCTATGGAGTTATGGATTTACAACATATTTTGCATAGAGATACCAATAGTTCGAGAGCTTATTCTACTTACTAGAGTAATGAAAAAGAGTTCATGTAAACATAGTTCCAGAAATGCATAGGAAATTATGTTTAAAGTTAGAAACTAGCTCCATCAATTAATACATTCAGAAATGTGTAATTGTTTCTTTTTACTTGCAATTTGCTCAGGGATAGATCCAGCAGCAGGTTTTGAGGGGGAAACATTTGAGGGGCAACCACCTAGAATGTTGAAAAAGGGGGTGTTTGAAAAGAGGTTTGAAAATGTGAATTTGAGGGTATTTTCAATTGAAATAAAACCAACCTTTGTTTTTTTTTTAAATCCTCGTTTTTGTAGAATGCTTAAAATAATTTCAAGCATTTTAGTTTGAGATAAACAAACTTAATTGCTCACATATTACTTGTAATAATATAATATTATACTGTTAATATGTCTTGATTCGGGATAAACGTCTTATACAACGTCCTTGCCAAACAAGAACTTGAACTAATGGATATTGTTAATATTATACTGCTAATATGTCTTGATTCTGGATAAACGTCCTATACAACGTCCTATACTGCCAAACAAAAACTTGAATTAATGGATACATAGTTTGAGTGTAAAAACAATAATTATTGTATCAAAACATTTAAGTTGAATCATATTTTAATGTTTGCATCTCACTCAAATATTAAGTGGAAATATCACATTGAAATTTTTAGGTGAATATGAACTTAACAAGAAAAAAATTATTTATGTTATTGGTCAACAAATGACATAAATTCTATTCTAAAATTAAATGGACCTCATCATCGATTATCAAAGAAATCTCAGAAAATACAAGAAATAGGTAAGGTTGATAGCCACAGATCATTAGACCGCAGGCTATTAAGGGGCCCACACACTAGCGAGTTTGGCTCGCGAGTAAGACTCGGCCAGCCGGGCTCGGGAGAAAATCACTAGTTAGTGGGCTGTTTTCTCCCGAGCCGAGCCGAGCCGAGCCCAGCCAGACTCGCGCAGGGCTACAAGCGCGGCTGGGCTCGGCTGGGACTCGCTAGTTAGTGGACGTTTTCCGAGCCGAGCCATGCTCGGCACCTCATTGTAACATAGCAGATCGTCAGAAAGCAAGTATTTTCACTGTTTACAAGACGTAAAAATAAGTTAATTGTGTTATCTATTTAAGTTTGTATATTTACTATTACTATGACAATACTGTGACTGAAATAGGTACCGAGTTAAACTAATGTATAAACAGAAAAATAAGAAAGAAACCGTATATTAAAATTTGAATATTCAAGAAAAAATAAAAATGATAATATTGCAGTGCAGAGCTTATTTTTAATACAATACAAATAAATATTCGAATGTTGTTTTTTCAACAAAAAATACCTACAGTAACATAAAAACAAAATTCTAAAAAATAATTTCAATAATAATAGCTGCTAACAGATAAATTGTGTATAAAATAAATAAATAATTATTGAATAATAATGATAATAATAATAATAATAATAATACATCCCTTTGCATGTAAGTCCAATGCCCATTTTATATTTATTATTATAACATTATCATTATAAATATAACAGTATTTAATAAATTGCAATATAACAATTAATTACTTTGATACAAATGAAAAAAAATGGAAGTAATTAAAAAATAGAAATTGAGTAAAAAGTAGATGAAATTAATCCTATATTTCATCTGACCTTTTGAATTCTATGGAATAGGCCCCCTATTACACTTTTGCATATTTAATTGTAGATGTTCTTCTTCTTCTGAGGATGAAGCCCACATAGGTCTGAGACCTGTGCGTGGGTAATGAGTTGGATGATGGTGATTGATGAGTTGGACCTACAGTTTTAGGTGGGTTCCGAACCACCGGGAAGTGATTTTCAGCAGAGAACAGTGTCTTTTTTGCTGGCCAATCTAATCGGCCACCGTTAGAAACAGGACCTACGAGAACGCAGCTTATCTCTATCTGATTGAACAGATACCTGCTACGCCTCGCGGCTATCACTTCCCTAATTATAGATCTATATCTTTAATTATGTTATAGATCTATAAGAAAGATACTTAGAGGTGGGATAATAATTGTTATAAAAAACATAAATCGTGCCTATAAACGCTCTGACATCTTTTTCTCTTATGTCAGAAAAAATTAGAAGAAATAAAACATTTCTTCATAATAATAATAATAATAATCAATTTTCAAGAATTATGAAATTTTAGCAAAACCAATACTCTCTCTAGAGCATAAAATGACCTTCCAAATGAGATATTGATTGTAATTAGAAGATTTTGAGATCAGATGAGCTATATGGATCAGAATTAACATGAGCGCACTCCAGCCGACCTTGAGAAGTAGCCGAGACGGACTCAGGAAGTTCACAACACGTTAGTGGTGATTTTCTTCCGAGTCTTACTCGCCGAGCCAGACTCGCGAGTTTGGCTCGCGGGCCTTACTCGCTAGTGTGTGGGCCCCTTTAGAGACAGCAACTATCATGCTATCAATACAATAAAAAGTTCATATTGCATATGACTAGATAATATGAATCCTGGGAGCTTACTAAATTTCACACTCAAGCAGAATTATTTGAAAAAAAATATAATTTTCTTTTTCATCATTTTTGGGCGTATGAGTTTTTGTTTTCAGGGATGATTTATCCAATAAAACAAATATTGTTCTCAATTCCCCCTAATTTACATTCACCCAGATGTCATAATCAACCTAGACCCTTAATAAAAAAATGTTGTACTCTTGACTGCTACCGTTGGCATGAAACTATTGCTTCATAGACAATAGACATTTATTAGGAAAATAATTACATTATGAGGTATTTGTTTCTGGAATGCATAAACAAAACGAGACACAAATTTTAAAAACCTTCCAATTTTTTCCATGTTTTAACAGAAATGGACACTACAATTAAAGTGGCGTATCTACATGGTCAGTCTAGTGGGCGGGGGATTATCAAAGATGGGCTGGGTTGGGTTAGACATCTGTTGCACTCTTGACACTCTTGAATAACTCTCAGTACAATAATTATAAAAGTTATTCGGAATAATTACAAAGTTATTTGTACACATAAGGGTGTGAAGGAGGGGTTCTTTAACGATAAATTAAGGTAATATACATGCCTATTTATTTCAGAACGGGGTAGCCCCAAAAAATTTGAAAAATTTCTTCTTTTAAATTACACTTCAAGAGATTCGAGAAATGAATTCTTCTAATTAAACATTATAACCCACATTATGTGTGAGCGTGAATGTTATTGTATTATTGTCAATGGGAAATTCAGACCCTCATTGGGTCCTACTAGAGACGTTCTCTTTGCTATATTTGATCCCTTACCGCTTCTGATTGGGGTAACGTACAGTACCTTGAGCTACTTAAAAAAGTTCTTTCAAAAAGAGGTTCGGGGTTACTCCCTGGAAACTTGTTAAAATCTGTTTTACATCACCTGTATTTTTATAGTTGACCCTTAAGTCTTAAATCATTTGGAGTGCGAGGAAGCTACTGTATTTAACGTTTCAAGAGTCTAGAATCTTTCGTTGAAGCGCTAGAACACGGACAACGGTAAGATTTCAACAAGGCCCTGTCCTTAATGAAGTGGGATATGGAATGTGAAGTGAAAATGTTCGAGAAAACTCTGAAATTTGAGGTCCTAGCACAAAATTCCTTCTGAAGTTTTAGCAGAAAACCCTGCACAAAAGTACTTCCGCAAGGACCATCTAGCAGGACACAGCACTGTACATTTTATCAATAATCATAATAAATCATTTAGAATCTCAATCTGACCATATCTATCCCAAATGATAAAACGTACCTGACACATGCCAACGGTCCACCCCTGTCAAAATTCATAGCATTTCTCACAGGTTCTCATATTTTGCGTCTTCTCCCTTATTCGTGTTCAGTTTATTTCCTGCGAAAGATGATACGGTCGAAATGAAATGATGCATCACATCAATCTCTGTGTGTGACCTGTCAGACGGAGAGGTGTCCAATCCCTATTATTGGAACTAGATGGAGCATCTTAAACCTGATCATCGGTTGCCTTTTTTCTCTTTTTTTTTGTGAAATCCACCCCAATTTTACAACAATTCCTTTGACCATTGTCCCTTCTCACGTTTGCGTGTGTGTGTGAGTTGGTGAGTGAGCTGTGTGTGTTTAAGGGTGTCTGTGTGTGTATCTGTGAGTACGGCAACATTCTTCTTCTTCTGACTTCTTTTTCTTCTTCTATTAATTCTCTCCCTTCTTCTTCTTCTTCATTATCTCAACATTTTTGTTGTTGTTCTTCTTCTTCTTTATTTTCTTCTTATTATTCTTCTTTTTCTTCAACTTCTTTCTATTTTATTTTTCAACCTCATTCTCCCACTCCTCCTCCTCCATCTTTCTTTTGTTTTTCATCTTCTTATTTTTCTTCTTCTTCTTCTTCTTCTTCTTCTTCTCCTTCTACTTTTTCTCTTTCTACTTCTTCCCCTACTTCTTAATCATCTTCTTCCTCTCCTTTCTTTTTCTATTCTTGTTCTCCTCACACCGTCCTTGCTGGGGCTGAAGTCTAGTCCCTGATATCTGGAGTGCTGGAGGTGTGTGAAAGAAATAAAGAAGAGTGCGAGAAAGAAGGTGAAAGCGAGTGAAAAGAACAAAAAGAACAAGAAGAATGATAAGGAGGGAAGAAGGAGGGAAGAAGGAAGAAGAATGGTGGGAGTGGGTGAAGTAATTGAGATGGTTAAGGTAAAGAAGGAGAGATTAATACGAGAAGTGGAAGAAATAGAAAATTAAAAAAAAAGAGGAAAGAGAGAAAGTAAGGAGTTAAGAAGAGGAAGTCAAAGATGTGGTATAAGATTAGGAAAGTAGAGAAGGTTTTAGGCTACCAGATAAGGAGGAGAGAAGATTCTGTTAAGAGAGGTAAAAATGATGAGAGAAAAATGCAAGTAGTGTAAGATTGGGAGGAAAGAGGATGAAAAGTGAGAGAGTTGAAGGTGGATGAAGGGGAGAAATAGGAAAAAGGGAGGAGCAAGTAAAGAATGTAAAAAAAGAATAAATTAGATTGTTGAGAAAATAGATTTGGAGAAAGAAATATTAGACTGGAATGAGAAATGGAGAAAATAAATTTTTATTGATTGGAGAAAGATGAATTGAATGAAAAACAAGGAAAATTGTGATGAGATGGAAAACTGAAAGTCGATTAGTTGAATACCTGTGAAAATAAAATGATGGAAGAGTAGGAGAGAAGAAAGAGAAGGGGAAGTGTAAAAGGAGAAGAAAAAAGAAGAAAAAGAACAAAAACAAGAGAAACAAATAAGAAGAAAAAGGAGAAGAAAAAGAAGAAAAAAATAGGAAAAAGAAGATCACCATCGCTCGAATTGAATAGCCTGCTGGATGAAAAAACTATACAACAGTTAGGGGTGAGTTCACTAACAGACCTTTGAGTGGTGAATAAGATTTTTTCTACTTTTCATCCTCTGTCGTTCATCAGAGATAGCACCACCTGTTGAAATGTTGTCTTCTTCTTCTCTGATGTAACGGTAAAGATTCCGCCATCTGACCAGCTGGGTGCCATGAGAACTAACAGTGATGAGAATCTCGGCTATCGGGGGAGGTTCAGGCAATTCGAGAACTCAGAATTTGAGAATTTTCAATTATATAGATGGAAATCTAACCTATCTTACATTTCCTGGTTGTAATTCAAGTGGGCCTATGTCAAAGTGGACTGACGTGCTGGTTTCAACCGTAAAATCAGAATTTGGATCCAGTTTAAAAAATACATGATTTTCTATTCTGTGAATTTTATCAGCGGTTATCAAAAGAAGCCGTATTTGAAATTAATAATGAACTATTGAACAGTTTCTCCTTATTCATAACATAATGAACTTTAGTTATCTTTGGTTTAAAAATGTTCTTTATAGAATTCATAGTAACAATCTTTCATGTACATATTGCAAGTTAAAAGTTATTGCCAGCGATAATCAGTTCGTTCATTCATATGTATGGTCTGATAGAAAGTAGACTAGTTGCTGTTATATTGACAGACTCATATACCCCAACACATAGTTCTTATAGTTTCTTAAGGTGAATTATTGATATAACATATTCTGTATTTTTTTTTTTCAATTCAATTCATCTATTGCCAAAAAGAAAGAAACAATTTACACATACATATATATACACGTGAAAAATAAAAAAATAAAAAGTATATAATATAATACACATATACATACATATATATTTCAAGAAAAGAAAAAAGAACTTGTCTTTAATTCTAGGCATCACCAGCAAAAAGATAACTCTTTGCCCGCTGGTGAGAGTTGCTAAAAAAATTATCTTAAAAATTAACAAAAAATTGAAGCGAAAAAGTCAGCATAACAAATGTAGAGACAAAAACATTATATAGTCTATAGTACAATAATTCACATATTAATAATTTACAAAATATCAGAGTTCAGAGAACTACCAAACTGAAACCGAAACCAATCAAAGTGCTAGATTCAAAGTGAAAAAATATTCACTCTTAATCCACTCTGACACGCTCTTCTTTGATATTTTGCAATCTAAATCAAAAGGTATTTAGTGAGTATTTATTCAGGATTTTGTAATTATGTTTTTGATTAATAGATTTTGATTTGAGTTGATTTACTGTGGACTCAGATATCCGACAGCATCAGGTTGAAGGATTTCTAGGGTATACATTTTTTTAAAAATCGATGCATTTCGATAAAAAGTCGATGCTTTTTTAAAAAATCGATGCACATTCAAGTAACTCTATTTTGTGAAATCCATCTAAATTTTACAACAATTTCCTTGATTTCTATTGAAGGTACTGGTTGCCAGACGATCGTTGGTCTTTTTCTATTTGATTTCCATAATTCTTTTTGATATTCATCATCACCGTTGATATGAAGACTGAAAAAAATAAAAGATATTGACTTGCACAAATTATTTCTTATTCTTATTGTTTTGGTTATCTTATTGAGTCTGCAACCAAGCGCCGAAGAAGAACAACATAGTTCGAAACGCGTCCGCCGCGACTCAAAAAGGTCAGTTCTGCACAGCAAGATAATACATATGAATATTTCTTATTCTCTTTGTTCTGCTACAAATACAAAATTTCACACTCCATAAGTAGTAGGCTAAGTTGTAACAGAGAGGTTCATATTAAATTAAAAGATAAGAATTATGCTATTCATGTCAATAAAATAGTGTAATTCTTATGCCTTCTGTAAAATTGACTTTTCCTATCGTATAACGATTGCTGCTGATTGATGATTTTTATATCAATCGAAACCTACACATTTATAAATAATGATAATTTCATTATCAATTAAATTCATTCATCTAATTCATCCACACGCAGAGTGCAAGCACATCCGCATAATATGTTATTCATTTTATTCAGTGAGAAGGAGAAAATAAAAAAACATTCGCATAGTGTGTTATTCATTTTATTCAGTGAGAAGGAAAAATAAAAATTAAGTAGAGCTTCTTCTTTTTGAAGAAAGTAGGAAAGCAGAAATATAAGCAATTAAATATGTTCACTTAAAGAGAATAACAGTAAGGTCAGGCACAAAATCGAGCATTCTTTTTATTATTGCGAATGATGCCTTCATGAGTTTGGAGACTTTTACGTGGGCAATGAGGTGAATGGGTGAATGATGAGAAACATCCATGGCTGAATGATATTCTAACCCAAGGCTGCAGGAAACGAAGCCAGTCAGAGCCTTATCTTATCACAGACAAGTGCTTCAACCAACTGCGCTAACAGAGCCGCCTTTAGATTACCATTGAACGTTGTATCATATTAAGTCCTATTAAGTGTGACTTCATAAAGCCTATACTATAGCCCATAGTCTCTAGGGTCCCCAAAGTAGGAAGTGAATTTGTGCCTCCCATTTTCAAACGTATCACACTTCTTGCAAGTTTGAGTCCCGACTGTCTATGCCAAGTAATGGACCTAGACACTAACAAAATTTATCTAATAATTGATTAGTTCACTTCGAATCTAAATGAAGATTACAAACAGATTATGATGAACAAGTAGCACTACACTGTCGATATTAAATAATGTATTAGATAACTTGGTCCATCGAGGACGATTATTTCAAAGACAACCGTGCATGAGAAGATTGCCAAGTGAATCTGTATCACGCAATTGAAGTGTCGTTAGGAGATATCACGAAATTATGCGCGCAGCCTATCGGTTGGGTCGTGAGGTGACATAAGACTCCCGACATGCGACAGTTAAATCGTTGCCTCCTCACTCACTCAACTGTTTATTACAAGTAGACCACGATTAGGAGGAGAAGAGGGGGCTTACTGAGATAGATATAGATATATAGATAGATGAATATAGTATTGAGGACTTGCATGTATCCAGAATATCACGCATGAACCCATTCCTTGGCACGCTGTTCCCACAACCTTGTATTCACTATCAAGAAGCAAGCGAACACTTTCCCGGATCAAGGCTGTTCCGAAGCTCCGCGAAGGACTCCGGTGACGCAAGTTAATATATAAGTGTATGAAAGACAGTGTCAAAGTGTATCAGCTAGTAGATACTACCTACGACACGGTAGCATCGCCTATCGTATCCTGAATAATTTGTCTACCGACATGGAACGTCATTCTCATGGTCTTGATTTTTGCCACCTTTGTTTGGAGTTACATGTTCCATCTGAAGAAGTTCCTTATAACGGATTAGATTAGATTGGTGTATTCATGTGAACTCTTGGATTTTGCAATTGAGTCATTAAAACTATAGTCTTATCATGTTGTTGTCTGTCGTCCCGCTGCAGCACCATAGTGTTACGGGTTCTATCACTAAAATAATGCTGAAAACACTTGAAAGTAACACTAGAACTTCATTCACAGAACTAACTCACAACAGACACTAATCAGTAATTATCACATAAGAAAATCAATAAAAGAAACAACAGTCCAATAACTTCCAACTCAGTAAAAACTCAGTATTGTGAAACTTATCAATAACTGTCAATAAGCTGATCTATACTTCAATAATAAGTTAACTTTTTATTGTAAATTTAACGACTTGCAGTCAATCTTAGTTAATATGAATAAATAACATTTCTACTCACTTTTGGCCAAACGTTTTAAAGTCATGGAGACTCATAGGGTCATGAAACCTTGAAGAATAGTCTCCTTGACTCGAAAATTTTTTGCCAAAATTGAGTAGGAATATTATTTATTTACAATTAAAATTGACGGGTTATAGAAACCTGATGGTACCATCGTACCTGACCTGCTATTTCTACCTGAAGACCTGTCACGGAAACCCTTCTATTGTCTAACTTTACTGCTCCTACACATCACGGCTATTGTTAGATGTCTTGGGAATTACCCAGGCGTGGTGGCACCATCCAGTTTAGGGAGGGACATTTTAATATTTCAGTTGATGGACAGTAGAAGTGAATATCAGTCGACTCTATCTGGTTCATTTCTATCTGGATCATGGATTTCAATTTCGAAAGTCTAACAGCGTTGAAAAACCAACATTTTTGATAGATTGGTCAATCTACATCACTGTCATTCCGAAGTGGAATGGAAACTGGAATGGAACTGCATAACCAAACCTTTCCTAACCTGGCTAGATGTGACTGAACCACCTCAAATTTACACCACCGACAAATTTAAAACCACCAACAAATTTACAGAGGTGGTTCAGTCAGATCTAGCCAGGTTAGGAAAGGTTTGGTTATGCAGTTCCATTCCAGTTTCCATTCCACTTCGGAATGACAGTGATGTAGATTGACCAATCTATCAAAAATGTTGGTTTCGAATTCGAAGTGAATGAAGTGATCATCAAAAAGTAAATAGTTGCTAGATTTTATAGTTGGAGAGCAGAGATCAAAAATGGCCCTTAAACAATCTGGTGGTGCCATCGAAATGTTTACCTCCGATATTCATAGCTATTGTTTTGTTTAACAATGAGTGACCCTTTTCGAGTTGAAAAAGGGATCGGCCAGACCTTCATTCCTAGAATTAGGGATCCTCCTCCGATGGTACCACCAGGTTTCTATAACCCAAATTGACTGCAAGTCGTTAAATTCACAATAAAAAGTTAATGTCACCAAGCAGATCGTTATGTAGCAAGAAATCCAAGAATTGAATAATAAGTGTTCAATAAACTGTTAAATGACTTAAGAAATGTCTAATAAACTCAATGATAAACTAAACATTTACAATTTCATTCAATAACTGTACTGTGAATAGCACTTTGGTATATTGCCATGAAAATAAGAATGCAGAATGCCACATATACTCCAGTCTTAATAAAAACTGACTCACTGCTGAAAAGCTTAGCCTTTTTATAGATTTGTATTGTTCCAGAGAGTTCTTATTCCAGATAATTCTATTTACACAATGTAGTCAAAACAGATAAGCTGTCATCTTTAAAATACTAGAAGCCATATGACCAATAAGAGTAAAAGAGAGCGTTGAGACAAAGATAGAGAAACAAGTGCTCGCCTGTTATCGAGTATGGAAAAGGTGTCAGCTTGGAGGTTGCTCTCCTCATCATTTGAGTTTTCTAACAATACGTTATAAGTTATGTAAGTCCAGTTGTCCGGTTCATAGCAAAGACTTCCAATAATATTACTCAACAGGGAAAACAGTTATAATGAGTAAGGATATAAATTGTCAATTTTACTGCTATTGTGATTCAGCGTGACCATGAATTCCTGGCAGTGAATTTGTCAGTAGAGAATATTTTTCACCTCTTTGTTGATTTGTTCTCTATTAAATTAATTTCGATTTTTAATATCACTTGATATTATTACATGCATTTAGATTGCAATTTACAACTAAGTATATTTGTTCATCTAGTTGGAAGTCAAACTATCAATCATTAGGAGAGACCCCAGCCACCATGATAAATTGACGATAAATTTGGTAGAAAAAACTTTAATAAACAGAAATTTGTGTTGTCAAATGTTCAATCTGCTTGATTTGCTTGAGCCTTTTAAAAATAGTAATATTTCAAGAATAAGATGAAATTTAAAAGGCTGTGCGCAGGGGTTTTGGTCAAAACATTTTTTCGAAGTTTCTTGTATTGAATATAATTAGATCTTTGAAATGTTATGTATTGTTGTGAGGAAAACGTTTTCTTCAATTATTGTGTGAAATATGTGGGTTCAAATATGAATTTATTTTGGTTTGGGGGCAATTAATCTCATCTATGAGTGATTTTGAATTTTTAGTGAATTTTTCTTGGAACTGAAAGACACCTCGAGGAATAAAATGACATATTCTTCACTCCAATCAAGCAATTGGTTTTTTCAAAATACATTAACTTTCAAAAATCTGTAAAAAAATTAAATTAAAAAAAAAAATTAAATTTAAAAAAAATATTTAGAAAGAAACTACTTGTTAGATTGAAATTAAAAAAAATAATTCTATTACTCAAGGTGTCTTTTAGTTATAAAAAATTTGTCAAAAGTTTAAAATCACTCATAGGTGATAGAGGGATCAATTTCCCCCCAAAGACCGTCAAAAATCAACTTCAAACCCAATATTTCACAAAATAATTTTAAAAAAATTTCTCACAGCAAGAGATAACATTTTAAAGCTCTAATAGCATTCAATACAATGAACATCGAGAAAAATTTATGACAAAGAACCCTGAGCACACCCTTAATCTTAGAATTTGTCCAATTCTGCATTTCTATACAAAAATAAGGCATGCAAAAACCTGTTACAAATGGTCTTGGCTCCTTAAAATTTCAATCTATATTCGCCAATGTCAACTATTGTAATAATTTAACAGCCTCCATAACATTAGATTCTTTCTCTTTGTCTTTTGCTTCTAGTATTCTACTTCAGTTCCGAATTCCCAATTATGATTGTTTTTATTTATTGTTTTTCTTCTCATCCTTCTTTTTCTATTTCCACTTCACTTCTGTTTCTATTGTTACTTTGTTTCTATCACTTTTGCTTCTTCTTCTACAATTTTCATGATTTAAATTTTTATTCTAATCATTTTTTTCTATGGCTTGTTTGTGTTATATTTTCTTATTCAACTAGAAATTTCATTTCCTCATTCAACTTATTTTTTCATGTTATTCTTCTTTATTATTTTCTCTTAGTTCTAGGATCTGTATAAGAGATTGAATGAACAAGTAGAATTAAATTTCAAGTAGAATAAATAAGAATAATTGAAATATTCCACTTGATCTTGGAACTTTGTCATTGGACTCTTCATAGACAACGTTCTAAATCAACCAATCAAGATATTTGACGAGTTGATATTTGATTGATGGGAACTCAACAATATGTTGCTTTAAAAAAACTACCGACAATCAATCACTGTACCACTATTGAGATGGTAACGTAATAGTTTGCTAAATCTGGGTCACTACGACCACAATAAACAAAGAAAAAGGAAAAAACGTATAAAATAGGATTCCAGAACACCCCTCGCTAAAAAAACAAGGGTCAATTTAGATCACCCCTACGGCTCCCAAGTAGGGGCGGCTCCATTTGTGTAAAATAGACTCAACATTTTCTAAAGTACAATAGATAAAAACCTGTCCAGTTCTCTATTTTTGACCCAAAAAATACAAGCTGTCGAATAAACGTTGCTATAGAGCCATGTGAAACTGTTACATAATACTCAAGGGAAAATAGATAGTGGGGTGGTTTATTTTACCTTTTTTCTATTGATGCTACACGCACTTTAGGTAAACAGTGGCAGATGTGAATTGGGCGCATTGTTGAAATGTAGAATTTCTATTTCGTTTGGAACTAAATTTACGTTAGTCTTGTTACAGAGTATAATTCCTTCTACAAAGGTACAACTACAATGCTTGTAATGATAATAATAATAGTGATGATGATAATAATAATAATAATAATAATAATAATAATAATAATAATAATAATAATAATAATAATAATAATAATAATGATAATAATAATAATAATAATAATAATAATAATAATAATAATAATAATAATAATAATAATAATAATAATAATAATAATAATAATAATAATAATAATAATGACAATAGTGCTAATGATAATAAGAATAATAATAGTGATAATAATAATAATAATGACAATAGTTGTAATGATGATATTAATAATAAAATAATAATAATTATTATTATTATTTTAATAATGATAATAATAATTGAATGAAGAGCTTCATTATTATGGAATTAAAATTATTGTAAAAGTCATGTAAGCAACACAAACTAAAATTTCTACTGCAATAGAAGGCCTGTCACTTGTCATTCTTGTGATTTGAGGAAGTGACACTCACATAATTGATTACATTTTTAATGATAAGTATATAACTTTTATTGGTGAAAGTTCAAGTGAAGTCCGAACTATTGGTTCAGTTATGTTAGCAGAAAACGTGATAAATCACTAAAATAACTGTTGAATTAAACTCAAGTTTACTATAATAATTTTATGAATGGTTTATACAAAATTCTAGTATATTTTAATTGTACTATAAATAATGTCATTTTTTTATGCTACCGGATATCTGTAATAACAATTTTTGATAATTTATATTGACTCATATAAGATTGACAATTATTGCATGTACGTATGTGCGTGCTTTATTGGCCATTACATACGAAAAAACAGTCTTTAGAATTGTATTGCTATTTACAATAATTATTATTGAAAACTGTTTACAGCCTCATTGTTCTGTATGAGATCTTTCTTCCCAAATCTTGATGAGCATTGATATGATATTAATTGTTAATTTCAAGAAATGTCCATCGAAAATAGCTCTATTATAACTTGTCCTGGGGTTCGGATCCAATTTGGAATGTAGTTAAACAATTTATAAATCATTGTTAGGAGCATCTTAAAAATGCAATAACATCGATGAGGGTCACCTTATTATCCATGCACAAGTCTCAGACGATGTGGGCCTTTTATATCTTCAGCAAGAAAACATGCGGATTTCCTCCTCAAAAATATTGAAGAATTTTTGAATACCGTTGCGATGCATAAGATACGATATAATCATAAATAGCTAACATCATGATACAGTTTATCTGCTTCATTATCATTTACCCGGTGGTTCGGAGCCCTCCTAGGAATGTAGGTTCGCTTTTCTTAACATTATTGTTACTGGCATCTGTAGGCCTCTGTGGCGTATAAAGCCACAAATGAGCTCAGTATGCACGAGCCGAATCAATAAAATTCCTCTGAGAAAGTTCGAAAACCTTCTTTTATTAATCAAATAGTTCGAATTTGTAGAACCACTTGATTTATTATTTAGATAAAGTAACATGGTATCACGTCATTGATCTGCCAAATCCTCAGAAAACTTTCGCCTTTGAAGAATAGTTTTTCTTCACAGATTCTCCCCCAAAAGTGCTACCGAATATCTCAGCTACGTATCTGCATAGCACTAGCAGCAAAGAGCCCAGAGATTCAATTAAACAAGTATTTTATTGCCGGCTATCCCAAAGATATAATCGACAATTGTTGGCAATTGTTGTTGTGTGTATCTACAAGTGCAACATGGGTTTGCAGGGTTTATCTGTTGTTTATTTGTTGTTTGAAAGTGCCTTTACGATGTCCGTTTATCTGGAATACCTGCAAAGTATGCCTAATGAGCTGCGGATGCTGAAGAATCCTCGAGGCTGTGTGGTCCGGCACGACTTATCCGATTAATGGACTGATTTTTAATTGCTATTAGCCTGTGACCGACCCCTGTAACCGACCGCTTGCTACTCTTGTGGTCCACTTTGACTCAGCCAAGTTCAGTGCGAGACCCCTAGCCAAGCTAGGGCATAAGTGACTTTGCCACGGAGCCCCCTACGTACGGAGGCCCCCATAGGGCTCAAACAAAAAAAAAAACAACTCATAAAATCGAGAAAAAAGGTTTCTAAGGACTGAAACTTTAAAAAAAATCAAACTCACTCGAGGAAAAGGGGCCCAATATTTACTTTTTCCCCCTTTTGGAGCCTGAAATAAAAAATTGTCATTTTACATTTATAAATTGGAAAAGGAATCCCTAAGGACTCAAACTTGCAAAGATATTGATACACTTGGGAAAATGGGGACCAAAATTTTCTGGGGCTCCTCAAAAATCCTGGTGTCCGAAAAAAATAATATTATCAGTATATATCAAATTGTGGAATTGATAAGAATGGTGATAGAAAAAATGCAAACATAGCCAAGCTAGTTTAACGTCAAACTTGCAAAAAGGTCATCGAATTGAAAAAGATGGCCCTTAAATCTACGTTTTGCTGTGAAACCTGAGACTTGTGAGGTTGTTTACCTGTTTATCAGCCTAATTGTCACTAGTGGTCATCTTGCTTCTAAATCGACTGGAATTCCAAGGTCTGAATACAAAATTAACTGTCGGTAGTCCGATCTCACAATTTGTCAAATTATCTCAAGATGGACTGCAAAACTTCAATAAATAAGTACTGTTTCTCATTTGAAAATGATCAAATGTTGAAGTCAATTCCTATTGTTATACTAAAACTACTCCTAATGTGGTACTACTACTAATACAATGGCTTGGAAGGGGTTGGTTGTGAGAGGTCAAATGATGTAAAATTTGTTTTGAATGTTTCAATCGATCTATGTATATTCCAAATGAAATATGATATTGTAACTTCATTTGAAAGGAAATAGAATAATTATGTATGTAATTGAAAAACTTATCAAATTGTGAAATTTATAAAAATAGGAGAGAAAGCACATAATGAAGTTAATAACAACAATTTTCAACTTGACCACGTCGTGATAAAATAAATACAAACCCAGATTAATGACAGAAGCGATTAGGAAAAAGCTATAGATTGTTTAAAAAAATTGCGACTTTGAGAGCCCACATTTAACAAATGAAATATGAATGCATGAAATATGCATGATTAATAGTTGCCATCTCGAAAAACACTTGGTGAAACATTATGGGCAAAAAGACTGAGCTTAAAAAATTGAAAAACCCAATAGTGTTCCTGTTCTAGAACATCATCCAATACGTACTCTTTCACAATTTCATCTGACAACTTGAACACAGATTACTTTTCAGCAAACAGTTCTTAATAATCCTTGATAACGAAGCAGCTAAATTTGACAGCCACATAAATTTGGTGATGAGTTGTCTAATGCACAGCCAGCAGAACAGTCCACCTTTGAAGTTAGTGGCGAATTGCGACATGTCGTACATTGATCTCTCTGTCTTTGATGATGATGGTATCGATAATGACAATGACGATGATGATGATGATGGGGATAGCGATAATTATCGATGGCCTGGTTGACGACTGACAAAACAACAATGCACAATAGCCGCTGTCGCCGCCGCAGACGACCGCGACCGCTCTCTGTGTGATCGCCCGCATTGATTAGTTTGTCTTTATTAATTTGAAACGGGACCGCTGAGCGGTGCGCTGTGCTGTGATATATTGACTACATACTTATCGCCACTTTATATTATTATTAGACTATATTTCGCCCCTATTGTTGCTAATTTGTTGTTGTTGTTGTTGATTTTGTATGTGCAGTTGCATCATGCAAGCTGAAACAGAAACAGAAAAAGGATGAGAGAGTAATAAAGTTAAGGAAATGAGAGAT
This sequence comes from Conomelus anceps, assembly GCA_948455865.1. Lineage (NCBI taxonomy): Eukaryota > Metazoa > Arthropoda > Insecta > Hemiptera > Delphacidae > Conomelus > Conomelus anceps. The sequence continues at coordinate 16,921,324 of OX418226.1, read as the reverse complement.
AAGGATGAATTTGAATATTAAGTCCAGTTGTAAGTTTTGTTTCAATTTAAAATATGAATGTATTTATTAATGCTACGATTTTAGGATGTAGCTTATTAATTTTGTTTTCATGTTTGCAAAATGTATTTAAATTTCACAGCTGGTAACTCCCATAAAGGAATTCTCGGGAGTACCTAATTTCTCAAACAAAAATGTTTAATGAATAGTATTATTTAATATGTAACTATTTCTGTTTTATTTAAAAATTGTAATGTTCTTTTTGAGAGAAATAAATTTATTATTATTATTATTATTATTATTATTTATTGCTAAATGGTATGATGTCTAAAATACATAGCCATAAATACACCCCCAACTTCTTGAAATGAGTCTTCTTTCTTCTTACAACTTCTGGATTAGAAAGTTGAAGGAAAGAATGCATTATTAAACAAGAAACAATAGATGAACAATCGGTAAAGAGTTGATTCAATAGAACGATAGAATCTGTTTTTTTAGTTTTTAAAGGTAACCAGTTTGTTATTCAAGATTTAATCTCATTCCGATAAACAAAATAAAAATCTTTTAGACTTAAGATTTCTATTTTTTAAATATCATGAGAAAAATCTTAATATTTTTAGACTTTAAAGCTAAATACGGGTTTATTGTACATTAATTCCGCTTCATTTGTTGAACAATTTCGAACGTATCTACAGAAGACTTGAGATTCTGAATAATTATTGTGCTTCAAGGTTAAATTTCAAGTGAAACAACGACCTAACCTAAGATTCTGATCCTACTTTAAAATTTTGTGAAGTTTTGGGCAATAGCCTTTTGTATTCACATTGACTGTATTTTAGTTAAATGAATGAATAAATAAATAAACTTGGGCAGACGTGTTCAGTTTTGCATCTTTTGTTGTAGTTAATCATAATTCATTTCCCAATTCGACAGCAAGTATAGTATATTTAAATAATTTTATTGTTGTAGCTACAGACTTGTAGAAGAGTTAATTGTTAGCTCATTTTACATAGAACTTAACCCATTTATAACTAATAGGAGTAAGGCACTATATAGGCAACCTGCAGATGGTATTGTACTACAGATTTCTGAATGAAAATATTAGTTTATGCAACGATTTTACTTTGACCCTTATTAAGGCACGAGTTAGATGTAAGTTATAACACGAGCGAATGCGAGTGTTATAAATATCTCACGAGTGCTTTAATGGCCAAATAAAATCGTTGCATACACTATTCTATCTACGACCACTAGTATACATTTAATTAAAACAATTTCATTTTACCTGTGACTGTCAGAGATACCTAACCTCTCATCTCAAATACGAGAAGTTATAGTAGATTGTTAGGTTAAAGCAGCTAGTGTAGCAGTTTGATCAAATCAGCTGATAGCTTCACAATATTGAATTACGATATTGATTCCATCAAAAATGCTTCTGATTGGTCCAGAACCCGTGTTATAATATAGAACCTGTACTATAATGAGCTCTTTATACAACGGGTTTCAAAAAGCATTTCGAAAAGACAGCTGTTTTGACATCAATTGTGAAACTGTAATGTATACATTATGACACGGTCGTAGATAAAAGAAATCATGTGATCAGCTGTAATCTTCCACTATTTTTATTTTGGTAATATATTATAACGGTATGAATATTCAATCTTAATACCAAAATTATTCCCCATTTTCACGAATATCAAGAAGTAGGCTTACTGTACAGCAAACTTTATGAAAAAATAATTATGTATATAATCAAATAGAACTTTGGTTGGCTAGTAGTATATTTAAATAATTTTATTGCTCCAGTTACAGACTTGTAGCAGAGTTAATTCCATGATGTTATTAAAGTCCAGAATTAATTAATTGATGTCCTCCATAAGTCTGAGAATTATAGGAAGTAATCAGTTTCATGATGATATATGAAATTGAACCCGATTTCAATCGCAATAGCAAACCAAATAAAAAAATTATAGCAATAGCAAACCAAATAAAAAAATTATAGCAATAGCAAACCAAAATATAATAATATCAAAATAATAAATAAAAATATAATAAATGATAACAAACCAAACTATAAGGTTATTGTTACTCAATGATAAGCACAAATAATGAGGATTGAATATAACAGTTTCTGCGAAAAAAGTTATTTAGAATTGGTTTTTTAATCAATAAAGTATTGAATGCTAATGAATTAAAAATTTGAATCAACACAGCTCAGTATTAAATCCTAATGAATGAAGAAAACTTGACTCAATTTTGATAAGCCACAATAAATAGTTTACAGGATGAAGTTGAGACATGGTACAATAATATTGTTGTGTGATAGGGAAAAGCGAATCAGGAAACCGAAATTGACGTTCTGTACTGTTGTGTTCAATCCTGTTGGTTCTGCTGTTTGATAACGTCTGTTAAGTCCACTGAAGATCATTCACTGATAAGGAAAACCATTTGTTTCTGATTCGAGCCCCTTGCTGGCCCCTGTTTCTATCAATCCCTGTCCCCAATCCATATCTATCCATCCTACTCTTCATTTTCACTCCATCCTTCTCACCCCCCCCCCCCTCCTTCAAACCATCCTTGTCTTTTCACTGTTCTTCATTCTCCATCCATCCTTTTCTCCCCTTTCCCTCCTACACCTCTTTATAAACTACAACAAACAGATAGCAGCACACCAAATCAATTCACCCCCTCTTTAACCCTCCCCCACCCCTGTCAGAGGGGTTTGCCAACATACCATTCCCTGTCTCACTCACTCTTATAAGCACGAGCATCCCCGATAACAAAAGATTTTCGCAGCATGTCATCTACTCTATTAATTACCGAGCTGCGGACCCGATAGCTTTCATGTCAACTTCCTCATGCCACAGAGTAATGACTCTCTCTCTTACTCGCTCTCACTCATTCTCTCTCTTCCTTTCTTCCCCCCCCCCCCTTCTACCGTGAACCCTAATTACGTCACAGCCTTTGCCTAGCTTCATGACGTTGGACTGAGCTTGATAATTCGCTAGTATTCGATTGAGAAATATTGGGTTCAGGAGTGACAAGCATTCTTACGCATATGACCTAATCTTTTGTCTTGCGTTAATAGTCTTGTAGAATGGAAGATGAGTAGACTAGATCTATTTATTCTGTTTGGTTGTAGATGATTCATTACGTGGTTTTCCTGCATTTTTATAATAATAAGTATAAATAAATATTTTAGTCCAGTTCTCTTCCGTGTAACATTGAATTATTTGTGGAGTATATTGTTGAGCGCCTTAGAAATTTAGGGAAGTGATAACCGTGAGCCGTAGCTGGTATCTGTTCAATCAGATAGAGATAAACTGCGTTCTCCTGGGCTCTCTTTGTAAGGGTAACCGATTGGATTGGTCTCTAAAAAAGACACTGTTCTCTGCTGTAAAATCACTTCCCGATGGTTCAGAACCTACCTCAAACTGTAAGTCCAACTCATCAATCGCCATCACCCAACTTATTTCCTACTTCATTTTCAAAAAAAGAAAAAAAATGTAATGTGGGATTTGAATAATCCAAAAATATCTAATTGTGCAGCCAGACTCTGTGTAAAGGTGGGAGTGGACTGTTGAGCATAGAGCTCCAGAATTTGTTGAATTTGTGGGCTTGGAATAGAAACAACTCATTCAACACAGTGAGAAAAGTAACCGCAGCTCTACTCCTAATTTGCGTAGTACCATAGACGAAGCATTCCAGTTCGTCTATGATAGGTTCGTCTATGGTAGAACGCTCTTCAGACCAAAACAATCTTGATGTTCAAGTCTGAAGAGTGACCTACAGCCGAAATCAGATATGGTACTATACACATACATACAGATTATATAAATATTTTTAGAAGTATAAATATAGTTCTCTTCTGCGTTTCTTGGAATTAAGTCCTATTAAACATATTGTTGAGCACTATAGCAATTTTTTCTTGTATTTGAATAATCTGCAACCATGAAAAAGTTGTAGTGATTCAAACGTTTCCACGTGAGAAAAAAATTTTTTTTTTTTAATGTAATATTATTGGTTTGAAGCTACGAGACTGTGATTGAGTTCACTTCATGTTTTACTTAACGTGAGTGGACACATTGAAACTATTCAAGAGACTATTTCACTATGATTGAATTTTATGTTCTATCAAGATGAGTGGATATCGCACATCGTACATGCACAACGTAAAACTCTCAGCAGTTATATATCTATTCAAAAATCACTCAAATAGAATACAAATCAACATACTCAAAACCATGAATTGAGACACAACACCTTAACATAAAAATAAATCTTATGACGTAGGAAATATTTTTTTAGTAAAAGATTTCTAAGTAGAGCACAAAATAGAAACCATGAAATCTAATATAACTATGGAACTACAGAAATAACACTATGAAAATAACATTACAACACTGTATAACACTATAAAAAACGTTGTAAACTATAGAAATAACTGATTGAACCTCAACCATTACCCATCTTAACTATCAGATGTAATAATTGACGGACACCATGATTGTTGGTATAGATATAATGGTATTTTATATGTATATATAAATATAATATTATATTGAATAACATAAATTGTCGCAATGTGCAGGTTTGAAGGTTAAGCTTGAATTTTCCGTTCACACAGACCACCAAGTCGTGACCAGGTCACATGATGTGATCTCATGTACTCCTCCCCCTCACCATCTTACTACCCCTCTCCTACGTGAGTCATGTGACCCTTCAGACAGGTACGGGGTCAACACAAGTGACCGCAGGACATCGCTATCTCCTTTAATCACTCAGGTGCCTGCCCTCTTACTGCCATCAGAGGCAACTACTAATAAATAATTCGTGCCTCGTGGCAAAATGACATTGGAATCGATGGACGCGCGCATGATTCATGTCAATTGGTTTACTTCATGCCAATTGTCGTGCCAATTGCCACGTGATCACTCGATTAGTCTAATTGATGCGACAAAATTCGCGGTACCTGTTTTAAGGATTTAAAATTTTAAGACTTGAAATTTTACAAATTAAGTCTCATTGTACACATAAAATTCTAGGAGTTTCAAAAAAACACTTTTTGGTTTATAAAAAATTGCCGAGTAATTTTAACGTTAGACTTAAAACTAGATTTTAAATTTTAGATGTTTCATTGAAACATGTTGGTTTTGAAAAATGTTCAGGCCATATTTAGAAAAATTAAATTTTCAAGTATTACTGAATATTTCAAATGTAAGTAGGTTAACATATTATTGTTTTGTATGTTAGAAAAAAGCAATGACTTGAATAATAAATTCAGTTGTTTGTTAATATTTTGAGGATTGTTTGCTTGTTTCACATATATTTCGTTCGATTCGATCCCGAAGTGAACCGAATTTAATGCTTTTTCACATAATAATATTCTGCATACACTGTTTAATCATACAGCATGCTATAATTTTTGTTATCACTAATAGTCTATTAATTATCACTATTCAATTATTCTCATCTCTCCTTATAGACTATATCGCTATAAGACCTTTCTCTGCTGTGTTGACTGCCTTCTATGATACATTACTGCTTTGTATATTTATCGTGTTCTGCAGCTTATATTCCATTTCTATACGTAATATAAAGATATACTTAATTTTCTGAAGAATGGCATCCTGAACTAGAGTAACTAAGTAAGTACATGTTATCGTCCTTTTTCTAAGCGTCCAATAATTATAAAATATTGCACTATTCCACAATTTTTGTTTTTATAAATGTCATTAGAACTAGTCTTGAAGACTAACCATTAGCTTTCCATTCACTTTTTATATATTCAAATTATTGAATAAATTTAGTTCACCCATTGATGACTAAAGCAGTTCCAGAGAGAACCATATTATATTATGGTCCATCCTATCGCACATTAAATTTTCTAATTTCTAATCACTAATTCAAAAGGGTTTGTTCAGCCTTCTGGTAATTTCTTGAGCATCTGAGTTGCCTCAGGGTTGACATGGTGTTGAAGTCTGGATTCATGACGAGCAGCAAATCGACTTATCTCGCTAGATACTTATGGAATGTGTAGATCCCTGTGCACTGTTTCTGATGTACGAAGGTGCATTAACCATGTTCCTTAATAAGTTTACTTTATTTTGAAATGTCTGTATCACATCGATATTACTTCTACAGACACATACCCAGAGCTGGATCGCGTACATCCAAATTTGATTTAATTGGAAACTGGTTTCCAGAAAAAATGAAAATATACATGATAAAAAACAAGTTCTATGGATAAGATATACAACTTCATTAATAATAGTAATTTCAACCTACAACATGGGCTTGTGCTTCGATTTGAAATGGTATTTTTTAGAATTTTTTTTAGAATAAAATTAGAGTGAGTGCTGATGGATAGAAGTCCATCTTAATAGAAGACCTCTTAATAGGAAAAGTTATTAGAATAAAATTCTATCTGAGCCTATCAAACCTCAAATCTACAAAAATTCTACCCAACTGTAGCTATGTCATGTGTAAAAACATGATTCAGTCAATAGCATGCAAGTCTATAACCAACCTCAAGCTGATTGAACCGAATACGAGGCAGGACATGAAAGAAATGTACTCAAAACGAAAGTATCTCTTGTTGGTGCTTTGTCTTGGCATGCAGTGGGTGAGTTATGACTTCGAGGGGGTGTCATTGAATGAGACAAAATAAGGCACACCATTACCCCCTTTCTCACTCACCCCCTAATTCTCTCATAGTCTCTCCCCCCCCCCCACCACTAACAGCCCCCCTCGACCATCAACCGGGGACTGCAAAGGGTTCGGGCCTCGCTAATAGAGAAAACGCGTGACCCTACGAGTTTTTCCGACTTTATCCATAGTCCTTAAATTTTCCTTCCTTTTCCACCTCATCCCATCTTTATCACTCTCTTTTTCTTCCCCTTATTTCCCTCTTTTCCTCGAGTTTTATGCTACGTATAACGTCTTCCCACCACGACAGCGAGAATGTAGAGCTCCAGTGCTAGGACAGCACTGCAAATTCTATTTCAAATAACGTCGGTTTTACGACGCAAAAACGTATACCCGTGTAGGTGTAGCACGGTATTATTCACAGCGTAAAATGATAGCGACATGAGAAGATAAAACTACAGTGATCTCCAGCAGAATAGGGAGACAGGGAGATGAGGAACTGGAAGAGAGGGAGACAGGGTGATGAGAAACAGGGAGAAAGGTACAAAAGGTGTCATACAGAATTTTGTGGATAGGGGACATATAAGAAGCAAACAACTGTAATCAGCTATAACCAACGTAACCGATCTTCAGGTATGGAAGTCATCACGAGGTTGTTTGTGACAGGGCTGAGTTTTTTAAGATCAGGGATTATGTTGTTGTTTTTCAAAAGCTATGAGTATCGAGTAGGCTTGAGAAAACTCGAATAGTGAAAATTTACTATACTTTGATTAATGAAATTACTAAAATATTCAATATTGGAATCTGATTTTTAAGAATTGGAAAGCTATAAAGGTTTATTTCATATCAATATTGGATGGAGTTTGTATGGTTGACACATTGGTTTTATGAACATAATTCCTTTTTCTATTCGATAATTATGTTCAATTATTTCAATTTAAGGATCTGGTTGGATATTTTTCTGGAAGCATAACCTCCACCGTTGGATGAATTCTCAACAGTAAGATTTTAGGACCGTGTGGACCATGAGAAGTTGAATTAGGTTTAGGGGTTTCAAATAAGAAAGGGGTGAGTTTTTATTCTACTGTTTTGGACACTACTTGTAATCTAATAAACATAAAAATCATTCCATATTGTGCTAGAAGTTCACAAAATTATTAGTTTTTTAACCCCTGGTTACCCAAACGCCCTATCATAATGATGGTTCATTATCCGTTCCACTTTTATACCAAGCTGCTATGTGAAAGGATATTATTATACCTATATTATATTCTAGCATTTGATTGACGTATATATCTTGAGTGGTGGAACAGATACCAGCATTATAATAAGCTAATACCTAAACTGATAATGAAGAGATACCTGAAATAAGCTGAATGATATCAATATTAAAATAATATTAATAATAGAATAATATTAATTTAAAAACAATATTGATATTAAAATAATATTAATGGTCACTAACACATGTATTTTATAACTCTAAGAGCCAATTTACTCTCCAAACTATATATGATGTATTCATATTATCACTTTATTCAATTTACAACGAATTATTCAACTAATCTATAAATACTTTATTTCAAGCTCAGCTAATCTCAGAATTCGACATTTTCCAAGTTGACTCTGTTGGCTACATTGTAATCTAGCAATCATTGTCCGAAAGACAGAAAACCCTTTTCCTGGAAGGTTGAAGATGAGATAAAATTACTTTATAAACATAAATTTACAAAATATAATAGTGTCTGATCAAAAAGCATATTATTAACAACACAAAAGATTGTATATGATTAAAAGTTTTGATATTAACAATGAGGTTTTAAAGGATTTTGAAGGTGTGATGGTATAAAAGATGCATGGTATGATAAAAGCTTAGTATAAAAGTGGTACGCATACTGAACCATCATTATTGTAGGACGTTTGTGCGACCAGGGGTTGAATTCAAATTTCGATTATTCAACTTTATAACGGCCATATACTTCGAAAAATTCTAATTTATTTGACCAAACTTATTGAACCAGCAAGACGTAATATGTGATAATTCTATTTTTAGGTTGGAAAACTTCCAAGGTGATAAAAAATTGAAAATTAAATATTTCAAATAATTATTACCGACGGCTAGATTGAATTGACTCCGTACAGCAGCTTGGCCAGTAGTTGAAGATACCTGGTAACGTGTTTGTGTGCTAGTGTGATACAAGCCTTTTTTGTATCGAACAGAAAAACATGCAATTAGCTGAAAGGTTTAGCTGGCGGGCACCAAGTACGAAATCCCTGGCTGACGCCAATCTTTGAAGCCTCTGGACCCTTAAGCCCTTCCATCGTTGAAAAAGAAGGGTCACGGACTCATCCAATAATGAAGAACGAGAAAATACATCTTGCGATAGCCACCTGTTCTTTTTGATTCGTGAGACTGTAGGTAGCAAACTCAATTTTCGACAGTCCATTGTAGAGTTGCTCCTTCACTACAATCGAATTTCATTCATAGAGTTGTGAATTCGTTCTTGAAGCCTTATTTTGAATTCTCAGCATCTGCGATCTTAATCTTCTCGATTTTTCATGGTTTTGTGTGTGATAAGTTTTAATGACTGTCGAAAAGTTTTTTTTTGTTCTGGTGATTTTTTAAATGAATATGCTTGGAAGTTACAAGGTTTGTAGAATACAAACTTGATGGAATTTTCTTAAGGATGAAGCCCACATACGTCTGAGACCTGTACGTGGGTTATGAGTTGGATGATGGTGATTGATGAGTTGGACCTACAGTTTTAGGTAGGTTCCGTACCACTGGAAAGTGATTTTACAGTAGAAAAGAGGATTTTTCTCTGGCCAATCCAATCGGTTACCCTTACAAATACGGCCCAGGAGAGTGTTGCTTATATAATCTGATTGAACAGATACCTGCTACGGCTCACGGCTATCACTTCCTCTTTATCTACCTCGAGAAACTTGTGCCAAGATAATGCTATAAAAATGCCAGGTTTTATTCGCATGAGAACAATATCCAGCTATTATCAGAATGGTTATTGGGAGAGTAAAATATGATTTGCAGATTTATATCAGTTGCATAACAATTGCAGTCTTACTAGTAAATTTAACTAGGCTCACTAGTATTACAGTATATCAGTAGTTACTGAATAGTTGTGGAAGTGTTAAACTTGGTCAACAATTTAAATAATAAGAGAAAGTAGAGGTGTGTGTGTGTGTGTGTGTGTGTGTCAAATTTTTTATTTTTATTTCAGGCTTTTCAAAATTAGTGTTCCAATTTCACTTATGGTCACATTTGCGGAAAGTGATAGCCGAGTGCCGTAGCAGGTACAGTATCTGTTCAATCAGAGATAAAACCACAAAACTCCTGGGCGCTCTTTGTAAGGGTGACCGATTGGATTGGCCAGGAAAAAAGACTCTGATCTCTGCTTTAAAATTACTTCCCGGTGGTTCGGAACCCACCTAAAACTGTAGGTACAACTCATCGATCACCATCATCCAATTCATTACCCACGAACAGGTCTCAGACCTATGTAGGCTGCATCCTCTGAAAAAAAATACTGTTTTAAAATGTGTTTAGATGCTGGTAGCTCATAATACAGCTGACAAATAAAACATCACAATAATGCAAATAAGCTTGAAGCTACAAGCCAGAGCAACACATTAGTTCCTAATTCTCTTTTTGGAATAATTGTCTTGTCATTAAAGGTTATACCCATATGCATGTTTGATTAAAAAATCTCGTTGAAAAGTACGGGTAAACCACAAGTGTATAATATTGTTAATGTCTGAGGTTGTTGATGGTCCAATTGTCAATTGATTGAGTTATGCATGTCACAGCTGATCTCAAGGTCAACCAAGCCTCCATGCATTCAGAAGGAAGGGTGCAAAACGACCGTATTAACCCAGCCAATCAAACCTAGGAAGAACGGTTGACCGAAAAAGAATGCAAAATTGAGCGGCTGTCAGAGAACGGACATGAGATCACCATTGTTTCGAACGTCAGTTGAGTGAAATTGAGCATAAATCGTGAACAAAGCCTCTTTTCTCTCACTCTTGTCAAGGAGGGTGTGAGAGAGAGAGAAACGAGAGTACAGAGAGAGAACAGCTGGAGGGCGAACAGTTTATTCATTCTCGTCGTTTGTCGTAGCCATGAAGCCCTGTTCAACCGGTCAAGCAAAGAATCTTGAGTCGAAATCAGAATAAGTCCGGAAGTATGACAATATTCCCCCTTTCTTTGTAAATCAGGTGACCCCCGTTTACAGCCACCCTCCCTTCAGTCCAGTTCAACTTAAAAAATCTCCAGCTTCCTCGAGGATAATGACCTGAAGGACATTATCGTCCAATATTCGAGATGTACTACTCCGAATTACGATCAAGCACTTGTGAACGATTCAGTTCAGTTAATCTTTTGCAGATTTACACTCAAGTTGTCATTCAGGAATGGTCCACTACAAGTGGGTCTCTTCTCAAGTGCATTCAAACCCTCTGGTAGGCATTGTCGAAGTTTGATGCATTCAGGGTTGATGCTGGTGATTGTAGAATTTCTTTCCCATCCATAGCCTATGTAGGTATGGAGCTTGAGCTTTGAGACTGTTGTTGGTCGTCAATGTTCGCTCACAGACCGAACATTTCAATTGAACTCACGAACATGTTTGGTGACCCATATGTTTAAAGTTTGACCATTTTTTGTATTCGCCAACGATGTTTGGCAGACATGTTCGGTTGGTGGAGACGCGGCTTTGCAGTTATTTTTCGTCATACTCTCACATATTCATCACTTTACCGAGCATTGTATCGAGCTGGTAAACGTCTATTTACAGAAAGAACAGCTGATTTTCATTACCGCATCCTTTTTCCGTGTGTTATTAGTATATTACGTTACAAGTGCGGGAAATGGTGTTTACCGTATGAGTATGATGAGTTAACGCACGAGACGAAGTCGAGTGCGGTATTATCATACGAATACGGTAAACATCTTCCCGGACGAGTTATGTACGATATTTTTCGTCATACTAGTCTAAAATATAAAAAAAGATAAACTTTGAGCTACTACAGCAAGCATCATCAAACATAACCTCGAAATCAATCACAGCAGTAGAATACTAAAAATACTTCTGAGATCAGCTGTTTTCCAAATTCTCTAACAGCTAGAATGCGGTAAAATCCATTACCGCACTGAAAAAGGATGCGGTAATGAAAATCAGCTGTTCTTTCTGTAAACAGACGTTTACCGGCTCGATTTAATGCTCGGTAAAGTGGTGAATATGTACAAGTATGACGAAATAGTTATTTATGTATTAAGAGCGTGAAGCGCGACTTTATCGCTCGAGCCAAAACATTTACTGCGCGACGCGTAGCGGAGCTCAGTAATTTTGCGAGAGCGATAAAGAAGCTTCACGCGCGAATTGCATACAATATTTTTCCTAAAACTGCAGTTCTGGATTCCAACACAATAAAAGCTTGTAGTTTGTAACATCACAGACCATGAGCGGATTTGGTTAGCGTACGCCATTTTTGAGGTTATGTGAATTTCACGGATTCCGTGATCCACCAATGAGAAGGCATCAAAATCAAAACAGAAGCGTAAAGAAAACAGCTGGCGAGCGTAAAGTACTTTACCGCTTGCTGAGCAGTAAAAAGGTATTTTACAATTAGTTTTCAGTACATAAAGAACTACTTTACGAGCAGTTGTAGGAAAATTGATATTACCGCATTCCAGCTAATCCCGAAATGGAAAAACAGCTGATCTCAGATAAATTTCTAGTATTTTACTACTGTGATGGATTTTGAGGTTATGTTTGATGATGCTTGTCATACTTTCTTTTTTTTTGAGCATGAAGCCCACATTGGTCTGAGACCTGTGCGTGGGTAATGAGTTGGATGATGGTGATTGATGAGTTGGACCTACAGTTTTAGGTGGGTTCCGAACCACCGGGAAGTGATTTTACAGCAGAGAACAGTGTCCTTTTTGCTGGCCAATCTAATCGGTCACCGTTACAAACAGGTCCTACGAGAACGCAGCTTATCTATCTGATTGAACAGATACCTGCTACGGCTCGCGGCTATCACTTGCTCAAAGTTTATCTTTTTTTTATATTTTAGACTGCTATGACGAAAAATATCGTACGGAACTCGTCCGGGAAGATGTTTACCATACTTGTATGATAATACCACACTCGACTTATCTCGTGCATTAACTTATCTTACTCGTATGGTAAACACCATTTCCCGCACTTGTATCGTAATATACTATTAAACTTTTGATAATTTTTTCTGATCTTTTTTCGGAGTCTGAAGCGCACAGAGGCCTAAGACCTGCGCGTGGGTAATGAATTGGATGATGGTGATTGATGAGTTGGACTCACAGTTTTAGATGGGTTCCGAACCACCGGAAGTGATTTTACAGCAGAGAACAGAGTTATTTTTTGCTGACCATTCATCTCCCAATCAAAAATTTAATAAAAATAAGTTTGAGATTGAATTGAACATTTAAATAAAGATTTCCTTAAATGCAGATTTATCAATCAATAAGCGTCTTTATTCCACTAGAAACCAATAAGCATCCAATAAACCAACAAATAAATCAAACAAAATTGAAGAAAAAATATATAATTACTTCTTTTTAAATCTACTAAAATATCCAAAAAGACTAATTTTGACATAACCGGAAGGTTTTCTATTGGGAGTCGGTATCGGATAATGAATCATCATAGTAATGCTTTATCCTAGCTGAATCATTACTCTTCCAATCATTGAAACTGAAATTAATATATCAATTTGATAAAATAATAAGGTTATTTCAATAAAAAATAATGTAATCAACATTACAAGTAGTACTTCTTTGAATAATACATAAATAAATAAACTATTCCTTTTATCAAAACCAAAAAAAAAGATATGTACAATATTAGAAATAATCATAGTTGAATTTCAGTTTCTTCACTACATGATAGCCTAGAACAAATTATATACATCAATTTCAAAATTGATGTATATAAATTAATTTTGATGTTATTCTGTCAACTCTGATCTAAATTAGCTCACAGTTATTTACTGGTTCTTGATTGTTGATTATTGATTGTCGATTGTCGATTGTTGATTGATGAATATTTCAATTTCTTGTTACTAGAGCATATATATTGTCCCCCATGGTTGAGAAACATCAGATCTATACAGATTGAGATATTTGTTTACAGACTGTGGTTATAATGAACGGTCATGACAACTACTGCAATTGAGGGTTTCCAAGCCTTCGGAGGGATAAAACAAGTGATAAAGAAACTGCAGCTACTAGTGTTTGAACAAGGGTTGGAAGGGGGTGTATTTGTACCAGCCAGTGCCTGGCACAAGCCTATAGCTCGACCCTTCACCCTTCCTAATAGTGGCTTATCTATTACCACTCTTCTATCTAGACTCTGCTACTCTTGTCTGAGCTCATTCACAGCCCCGTGGACAGTGCAAGTGCCTCTAAAAAATCAATATTGCTGTCCATGAATCAAAAGGGGAAACTAGTTTTCATTTGTGCTATGCGTGTTCTAAAGAAAATTGGTCGATTTTTATTGTTATGATACTTTACATCTCCAAACATTTCTTATTCTACTAGAAATATCAAGCCAGCAATAATTGAATTCCTAGGAGTTTTCTTATTTCTGTTTATCGTCTTCTGAAAGATCTATTATAAAAATTATTATTTTTCTACCAGAACTATCAATCCTACAGTTGAATGCCTGGGACTTTATTCTACATATCCTTCGAATCGATTTGTTATTTCTCTGATAGTTATTAAACATTTTTTATCCACTATGACTATCAAGCCTGCAAGAATTGAATTCATGAGATTTTCATTACTCCTGTTTAATGTCTACTGTAAGATCTACTACAAATTGTTATTCCTTCTAGAATTTATATCAAGTTTACAGTTGAATCCTTTTCCTAGTGTCCTTTCTATCAACTTCTGTGAGGAATTATGGTGAATTAAAATGAAGAGGATATTTTCATCTTGCGCGAACGGAGATAACTTGGAGAAGGTTGGAAGAAACTTGAAACTACTTGGTTGGAAGAATCTATAAGAAGATTTATATAGATCACAGATATGTAGTACTAAATAACACGTCAAAATAGTTGACTCTCACGTTAAATATTGACTCAAAAAATGAAAAATTGTGCTCAAAATTTTTCAAAATCATAATTTATTTCTCTAGAGCTTAAATTACTCTAGATTGAACAGAAGGCCATTTTTCGATTGAAGACTTCATACACATACTCTAATTGAACTTCATTCACATAAATGTCCAATTTAATGATGATATTCAAGATTATTTTTTTTTGTTTTCAGCTTCTAAATTTCCCAATTCTCTGCAAATCTATTGTATAAAAGTCAAATACTACTGACTGACCCGTTCATCACTGTTCCTCCAAAAACACTCGACCAATATAATTATTCCACATTTTAAGTCAAGGCTCTAGATGCGTACTAAGAAAGAGTTTTGAAAAATTCCCAAAAATAGCATTTTTCAACGTTCACAGCAACTACGTTGAAAAAGTAGAATTTTGGCAAACCAAATGCAAAATTTTGAACCTAGATACTTACTCAGAATTTATTAAATCTCTCCAAAATACACCTTCACGTTTTTGGAGCGGTTTTTAGCGTTTTCATGTATTGTATAACCGGAAAAGTCAAACTTTTACTGAACTTTTTCTTCTTTCCCTGACAAACAAGCTAGTGTTGAACAAATTTCTCTTTCCGGGATTCCAGCGGGCGTTGCCCCTTAGCTAGACGATTCAAGTTGAACAAATCAGAGCTCAAACCATTTCAATTGATTAGATATCACCACTATTAAGCACAGGCTAGGCTGGCTTACCCATTTACAATTTCTCACAGCAATGTCAATTCAACACAATTATCAATATCATTGTCGCTATTATCTTTTACAGCTTCACATTAATTTGGTTCATTGTGGGTCTTATCATCTTCAACCGTTTAGTGCGGTGTCTTTATCAAGAGACACCGGCTCTATTGACTTTCCATAGCACCTTATCTTTTCTTTCTCAGTCGTTTTCTCTTTCTCTCTCCCATTCTGTCTCACCTCTTCACTCTCTCCCTCATTCTCTCCTACTCTCTCTTCATAACTCTCTCGCACTCTAAAGCTCTCACGGCCTTTCCAAATACTCTTAGAGCGTTGACTATAAGGAGATCACGAAGTGATTCCCACGAGCTAGAATTCATTAGACGGTAAACTACAGAAAAGTCCGTTCGCCAAGAGATAGAAGAGACATCTTGTGCTTGTATTTGTAGATCAGCAATATTTTCAACACTGCAATCACTTTGATGATTATTCACCGCTTCTGATTTAGTTGAATAAATTGAGACTGAGGTGATAAGATGGCAAGTTGAGGATTACTTAGGATTGTAACGTGAAAAGGGATTTGGAACTATTTGTATAAAAATATCACAGTGATTCATACATTCGCTGTATATATAGTATTATATCATAATTATATTACAATAACTTTATATTGAATAGAGTATTATACACAATATATCTGAGCCTTCTTTCTTTTATGGTTCTTAATAGGCCGTTATAAGCTTTTAGGCATTCTAAGGCCTCCTTTATACATTTTATAGAGCTGAAAAGCCTGTTATCTTTTACATCCAATTTCATTCTTCTCAAGTGAGCGAATAAATGAACATAATGATGCCTTTATGGTATATTTAAAATGTTTCTATGAGACTTATTATACAAGTTAGGTAACTTTTCCATCTCGATAGCTGTCACAGTAAATTCTATCTTTCAATGAAATTATCAATGGAATGATAGAATAAATGAAACTTATCAGTGAGGCAGTTTTCGGATTTTTGTTTTTTTTACATGCAATTGTTTAATAATATTACAATGTAATGTATATAGATGAATAAATAGTATAGGCTACATGTTTTAAAACAAATTATCGATTTTTAAAAACTTATATAATTATTCAAGAGCCACATCAAAAAAATTAACATTGCTTTTTTACATTTACATTCAATTGCTTGTTAAACTTCTATATCTATTGAAAATAAAGTTTGGTTTTAAAAGCGAGATTATCATCAAACATTAAAAATGTCTAAATTGTTAAATCGCGGTCCTAAGTTACCAATCACGAAAAAAAATATATATATATATATATAAAGAAAATAAGCTCAGGTAGGGAAAACTGGATGACTGATCTCAAGATACCGCAGCCTCTGAAATTCTGGAAATCGAGGGGCCAGTTGCTGGAGAACAATTTAAAAATTGAAAACACAATCTACAAGCAATAGGTCTTATATGACTTTGCAGTAATTATATATATAATAACTTGTAAAAATAGTTTATAGATTGTTATGCAAGAGGCCCAGTAGATTTTCTTTTCCAGTG
This sequence comes from Conomelus anceps, assembly GCA_948455865.1. Lineage (NCBI taxonomy): Eukaryota > Metazoa > Arthropoda > Insecta > Hemiptera > Delphacidae > Conomelus > Conomelus anceps. The sequence goes on along the minus strand of OX418226.1, from coordinate 16,904,294 downwards.
AAAAAGTCCGCTTTTAGTTTGGAAGTACCGTACTTATAGAATATAGAGTGTCTCAAGGAACTCTACTATAGGTCATAACCAATGCTTTTAGTGCTCCAAACCCTTTTCTTCTATAGCAAAAACGGCGTTTAGATTGAAAATAATTTCAAAGTGACTTAATACACTCTGCCATAGTTAGGCCACAACTACTGCTTTCTGGGCTCCAAACAGTTTGTTACTGTGAATCAGAATGTGAGTCAGGACTATCTTGTTGTAAAGTTCTTCCTCTGCTTCTTCTTCTTATTATTTTTCTCCTCCTTCTTCTTCTTCTTCTTCTTCTTCTTCTACATCTTCTTTTTTCTCTCCTTTTCTTTTTCTTTACTGGTAAAGGCCAACACTTTGTATGGAAATAGCAGGCGTGTGGCGTGATAGTGTGGATTAACTCCAATCTGATACTGGACAATCGTTTATTCTAATTATACGAATTGAACATTCTGCCCAAGCGCACTTCTCTTCGACCAGCAGCTACTTCTACAACTGCATCTACTTCTGTTCTACCTTATTACTATCCTCTTCCATCTTCTTTCATTCCGTCTTCCATTTCACTTGTTCGTGAATCTTCTCTTCTCCAAAAGCGTGAGCACTTTCACTCTCAAGACTATTGGTTTATCTCCCGATCACTCTTATCGGCATTTTTTCAAGCCTTTTCTATCATCCTACTCTTCTTTTTCCTCTTCTTTTTTCTCCTCCCTCTTCTTTTTCTGCTCATTTTACTCTCCCTCCTTTTATCATCTTCTTCCTACCCCTCCTTCTTTTATCCTCTTCTTTCTACTGCATCTTCTTTCTCCTCCTCTTCCTACTCCTCCTCTTTTTTTCCTCCTCCAATTCTCCATCTTCACCACCACCTTTTCTTCCTCCTCCTCCTCCTCCTTTTCCTCCTTCCTCTTCTCCTTCTCCTCCTCCTACTCCTCATCCTTCTCCCACTCCTCATCCTCCTCCCACTCCTCCTTGTCCTCCTTCTCCTCCATCTCCTCCTTCTCCTCCTTCTCCTCCTTCAGCTCCTTCTCCTCCTTCTGCTCCTTCTCCTCCTTCTCCTCCTTCTCCTCCTTCTCCTCCTTCTCCTCCTTCTCCTCCTTCTCCTCCTTCTCCTCCTTCTCCTCCTTCTCCTCCTTCTCCTCCTTCTTCTCCTTCTCCTCCTTCTCTTCTATCTCCTCCTTCTCCTCTTTTTCATCCTTTTCCTCTTTCTCCTCCTCCTCCTTCTCCTCCTTCTCCTCCTTCTCCTCCTTCTGCTCCTTCTCCTCCTCCTCCTCCTTCTCCTCCTTCTCCTCCTTCTCCTCCTTCTCCTCCTTCTCCTCCTCCTCCTCCTTCTCCTCCTTCTCCTCCTTCTCCTCCTTTTCCTCCTTCTCATCCTTCTCCTACTCCTCCTCCTCCCCCTTCTCCTCCTCCTCCTCCAACTATCATCCTTATTCTTCTTTTCTGTTTTTCTCAGTGTTCATTCTCATTGAATTGAAAATGTACACCTATGATTTTCTGTGTATGCTGTCTGTGCAACCGATATGTGAAATGTAGTAATGTGTAAAATTTTTAAAGAGAGAAATAAATTTATTTATAATTATTAATCTTCTCTTTTTCTCCTTCTCCTTTCTTTTCGTCGTCTCTCTCTTCCTATTCTCCTTCTTCTTCTGTGAAATTATCAAGTCTCTCTGTAATAATAAAAGCTGATTGTATCCCTACTCAAATATATTTTTTCAATGGTTGCTTATCCTAGGAGTTTTAGATGAGAAATATCACTGTATGATGATACTATGGAAGCACTAGTAGTTCTGTGAACAGTAGACCTCACACCCAAGAATAAGGGTGCTTACACAGAGGAACATACTCGATGTACTTACATATAATCATTTAATTTACCTTCCCTAAATTAAACACAATCATCATACATAACCCTTGATTCAATTCCTGTAGTCTATTAATTTCATGTTTGTTTTTAACAAGGTCACTCTGTATCGCATTAAGAAGACTATGTTTTCTATTTTCAAGGTAGCTAATTGCTCAAATTAGATTCCAGTTGTCTGATGTATAATTTTATGAATTTTTTTTTTTTTGAGGATGAAGCCCACATAGGTCTGAGACCTGCGCGTGGGTAATGAGTAGGATGATAATGATTGATGAGTTGGGCCTACAGTTTTAGGTGGGTTCCGAACCACCGGGATTTTACAGCAAAGAACAGTTTCTTTTTTGTTGGCCAATCTAATCGGTCACCGTTACAAACAGGACCTACGAGAACGCAGCTTATCTCTATCTGATTGAACAGATACCTGCTACGGCTCGCGGCTATCACTTCCCATAATAACAATATTAAATAAATTGATTTATCATTTACTTAGTAATAATAATAATAATAATAAGCGTATGGCTTTTAATGGTGGGGAGACCCTTACGGGTAGTTCCACCTCGCCGTTTGTGCCATGTTACGGGGAACATGGTGGACCTACTATTTTAGGTGGGTTCCGAACCACCGGGTAAGTGATAATAAAGCTTGTAACATCAAGTCATTGAAGCACGGTCACTCATCCAAGCGCAGTCTTGAGCGGTCGTGACTGAACATCACGATCACTTAAACACCACGCTCACCGCATGACCAATCACCACCCTACTTAGTAATCACTTGTTATTATACTTAATTAAAATATTAAAAAGGGTTTGTTTCTCTAAAACAGGAATGTAATTCTTAAGATTGTTAACTTAATTCATATGAATAAGGCTCAACCAGATAAATCTGGAAGCCCGAGGTCTATCTATGAATCTTAATCCATTTACATATGATGGAGAAGCTAGTTTTAAAAATCATAAATGTTCCTACCGAAGTAGGCCTGGTAGCCTTACGTTTTTCCTTCTACATATCCTTCAAATGCAAGCAAATATCGAAAATCCTTACACATACATCGCTTTGCATACTTTGCATAGATCTTCCTTGCAGAAGACGATCTTTGGATTTGGACCACGCGTTTAACCCTATTAACCTTCAAAGTTAAAAATATTAAATAAAATTTTAAACCTTATGATCATATTTAATAGGAGGATTAAACCCTTAAATGAATTAGAACTTTCTACTTAAATCAGACATCCTATTAATTTTTCATCTTAAATGAGTTACAACAAACAGAATGCAAAACGGTCGATTTGAAACTTAGATCTCACTTCGCTTGGTCAATTACGGAATGAAAATGCCTAACCGAACAAAAAAAATATTAAAAACAAACAGTAAACCATTTCAAAGATGTTTGAGCTCTAAATGCCACTAAACGTCCAATCGTGAACATCCAGCACGAGCGTGTTTTACGAGTTTGAAAAATATATTTTGAAGGAAAATAAGAAGTTTAATAGAAGAAACAGAAAAAAGAAGTGGCATAAAAGTAGTGATTAGATACAGTACACGAAGATAATATATAATTGAAGTGCGAAAATCTGGGATGAAAAATTAAAGTAAACGAATCATGTCGTCGGCGTTGTATTGAAGAGAGAATGAGAGAATATAGAGAGATAGATTAAGAGAAAGAAAGGGTGAAGAAGAGGAGCAAGAGATGAGTGACGTGATGAGAATACAGTGGTCAACCACGGTCACGCTTTGCAACGCCCCTTCCATCTACCGCTTTCTAATCATGCCTCATCTTCAATAATCAACTCACGATCAACATCCTCTCTTTCTTCTCTTTCTGTTTATCATTCTTCCTTTTCACCTTCTCATCCTTGTGCTCCTTTCCCCCTCGTCCTTCTTCTTCTTCTTCTCACTTCCTCCTTCTCTCATCACAATAAAGACGTATACTTTCTTCAATCTGGACCTTATGAACCCGTTTCCTCCTTTTCCTACTTTCCTCAATCTGGACCTTATGAACCCTTATTTTCCATTTCCTTTTCTTCCTCTTCTTTCTCTTCTTTTTCTCCTTCTTATTCTATTTCTTCTCCTCCCTTTTCTTCTTCTTTTTTCATGTTTTGTCTTCTTCATCATCTTCTTCTTCTTTTTCTTCTTCTTCTTCTCCTCCTCTATTTTTTTTCGGCCTTATTTTCCTTTTTCTATAGGCTTCTCTTCCTTCTCCTTTTTTCACCCACTTCTCATCTTTTTCTTCTATGTACCTATCGTACTTCCCTATTTGTTCCTTTTTATTTATCCCTTTCCTTTTCCATCTTCGTTTTCATCACCTTTTTTTTTGCTTCTTCCTTCTTCTTTATCTTGTTCTTTTTCTTGTCTTTGTTGTTGTTCTTCTTTTTCCTCTTTCTTCTCCCTTTTCTCTTTTTTTACTTCTTTCTTTGTCTTTGTCTTTTTTTTCTTTCTTTTCTTCTTCTTTTTCCTCTTTCTCTTCCTTTTCCTCTTTTTTCCTTCTTTCTTTTTCTCCTTCTTGTTCTTCTTCTTGCAATTGTTGTTGTACTTCTTCTTTTTCCCTTTTCTCTTCTTCCTCTTTTTCCTCTTCTTCCTCTTCTTCCTCTTTTCCTCTTCTTCCTCTTCTTCCTCTTCTTCCTCTTCTTCCTCTTCTTCCTCTTCTTCCTCTTCTTCCTCTTCTTCCTCTTCTTCCTCTTCTTCCTCTTCTTCCTCTTCTTCCTCTTCTTCCTCTTCTTCCTCTTCTTCCTCTTCTTCCTCTTCTTCCTCTTCTTCCTCTTCTTCCTCTTCTTCCTCTTCTTCCTCTTCTTCCTCTTCTTCCTCTTCTCCCTCTTCTTTCTCTTTTTCCTCTTCTTCCTCTTCTTCCTCTTCTTCATCTTTTCCTCTTCTTTCTCTTTTTCCACTTCTTCCTCTTCTTCCACTTTCCCTCTTCTTCCTCTTTTCCTCTTCTTCCTCTTCTTCCTCTTCATCCTCTTCTTCCTCTTCTTCCTTTTCTTCCTCTTCTTCCTCTTCTTCCTCTTCTTCCTCTTCTTCCTCTTCTTCCTCTTCTTCCTCTTCTTCCTCTTCTTCCTCTTCTTCCTCTTCTTCCTCTTCTTCCTCTTCTTCCTTTTCTTCCTCTTCTTCCTCTTCTTCCTCTTCTCCCTCTTCTTTCTCTTCTTCCTCTTCTTCCTCTTCTTCCTCTTTTCCTCTTCTTTCTCTTCTCCCACTTCTTCCTCTTCTTCCTCTTCTTCCTATTTTCCTCTTCTTCCTCTTTTCCTCTTCTTCCTCTTCTTCCTCTTCTTCCTCTTCTTCCTCTTCTTCCTCTTCTTCCTCTTCTTCCTCTTCTTCCTCTTCTTCCTCTTCTTCCTCTTCTTCCTCTTCTTCCTCTTCTTCCTCTTCTTCCTCTTCTTCCTCTTCTTCCTCTTCTTCCTCTTCTTCCTCTTCTTCCTCTTCTTCCTCTTCTTCCTCTTCTTCCTCTTCTTCCTCTTCTTCCTCTTCTTCCTCTTCTTCCTCTTCTTCCTCTTCTTCCTCTTCTTCCTCTTCTTCCTCTTCTTCCTCTTCTTCCTCTTCTTCCTCTTCTTCCTCTTCTTCCTCTTCTTCCTCTTCTTCCTCTTCTTCCTCTTCTTCCTCTTCTTCCTCTTTTCCTCTTCTTCCTCTTCTTCCTCTTCTTCCTCTTCTTCCTCTTCTTCCTCTTCTTCCTCTTCTTCCTCTTCTTCCTCTTCTTCCTCTTCTTCCTCTTCTTCCTCTTCTTCCTCTTCTTCCTCTTCTTCCTCTTCTTCCTCTTCTTCCTCTTCTTCCTCTTCTTCCTCTTCTTCCTCTTCTTCCTCTTCTCCCTCTTCTTTCTCTTTCTCCTCTTCTTCCTCTTCTTCCTCTTCTTCATCTTTTCCTCTTCTTTCTCTTTTTCCACTTCTTCCTCTTCTTCCTCTTTTCCTCTTCTTCCTCTTTTCCTCTTCTTCCTCTTCTTCCTCTTCATCCTCTTCTTCCTCTTCTTCTTTTTCTTCCTCTTCTTCCTCTTTTCCTCTTCTTTCTCTTCTCCCACTTCTTCCTCTTCTTCCTCTTCTTCCTCTTCTTCCTCTTCTTCCTCTTCTTCCTCTTCTTCCTCTTCTTCCTTTTCTTCCTCTTCTTCCTCTTCTTCCTCTTCTTCCTCTTCTTCCTCTTCTCCCTCTTCTTTCTCTTCTTCCTCTTCTTCCTCTTCTTCCTCTTTTCCTCTTCTTTCTCTTCTCCCACTTCTTCCTCTTCTTCCTCTTCTTCCTATTTTCCTCTTCTTCCTCTTTTCCTCTTCTTCCTCTTTTCCTCTTCTTCCTCTTCTTCCTCTTCATCCTCTTCTTCCTCTTCTTCCTTTTCTTCCTCTTCTTCCTCTTTTCCTCTTCTTTCTCTTCTCCCACTTCTTCCTCTTCTTCCTCTTCTTCCTCTTCTTCCTCTTCTTCCTCTTCTTCCTCTTCTTCCTCTTCCTCCTCTTCTTCCTCTTCTCCCTCTTCTTTCTCTTTTTCCTCTTCTTCCTCTTCTTCCTCTTCTTCATCTTTTCCTCTTCTTTCTCTTTTTCCACTTCTTCCTCTTCTTCCTCTTTTCCTCTTCTTCCTCTTTTCCTCTTCTTCCTCTTCTTCCTCTTCATCCTCTTCTTCCTCTTCTTTCTTTTCTTCCTCTTCTTCCTCTTTTCCTCTTCTTTCTCTTCTCCCACTTCTTCCTCTTCTTCCTCTTCTTCCTCTTCTTCCTCTTCTTCCTCTTCTTCCTTTTCTTCCTCTTCTTCCTCTTCTTCCTCTTCTCCCTCTTCTTTCTCTTCTTCCTCTTCTTCCTCTTCTTCCTCTTTTCCTCTTCTTTCTCTTCTCCCACTTCTTCCTCTTCTTCCTCTTCTTCCTATTTTCCTCTTCTTCCTCTTCTTCCTCTTCTTCCTCTTCTTCCTCTTCTTCCTCTTCTTCCTCTTCTTCCTCTTCTTCCTCTTCTTCCTCTTCTTCCTCTTCTTCCTCTTCTTCCTCTTCTTCCTCTTCTTCCTCTTCTTCCTCTTCTTCCTCTTCTTCCTCTTCTTCCTCTTCTTCCTCTTCTTCCTCTTCTTCCTCTTCTTCCTCTTCTTCCTCTTCTTCCTCTTCTTCCTCTTCTTCCTCTTCTTCCTCTTCTTCCTCTTCTTCCTCTTCTTCCTCTTCTTCCTCTTCTTCCTCTTCTTCCTCTTCTTCCTCTTCTTCCTCTTCTTCCTCTTCTTCCTCTTCTTCCTCTTCTTCCTCTTCTTCCTCTTCTTCCTCTTCTTCCTCTTCTTCCTCTTCTTCCTCTTCTTCCTCTTCTTCCTCTTCTTCCTCTTCTTCCTCTTCTTCCTCTTCTTCCTCTTCTTCCTCTTCTTCCTCTTCTTCCTCTTCTTCCTCTTCTTCCTCTTCTTCCTCTTCTTCCTCTTCTTCCTCTTCTTCCTCTTCTTCCTCTTCTTCCTCTTCTTCCTGTTCTTCCTCTTCTTGTCCTTCTTGCTGTTTCTCTTTTCCTTCCACTTCTCTTTTTTCGTCTTCAATTCCCCCCGTTTTTCCCTCTTCTTCTTCTTGTTCTAATCTTTCTTCTCCTCTCATTTTTTCTGTTTCTCTTCCTCTGCCTTTTTTTCTTCTTCTGCTCCATCATTCGTCCTTCTCTTCCTCCTCCATCTTCAACTTGTCTCCTACCCACTCCTTCCTTCCAACCACTTGAACTTCATATCCGATCCACGCGCCCGGTAATTGTCTGAAATCAATACTCTATATACTCTTCTCAGCTCCTGGAAATTGTGGTAGCAGCTTTAAGACGATAACAACTGTGATTAACAGAGATGTGGCAATGATTTGACTCCAATTACTACGTTCTACCATAGACCTACCATGCAAATACACCAACAAATATTAGTTCTGAAAATCTGTTGAAATCGTCAACAGGGCTGTCGTTTAATGGTTTCATTGAATAGTTCGTCTATGGTTCTATGCTCTTCGTTTTTGAACATTTGAAACTTGTATTTGTATTTTAATAGTATTCATTTTATGTCTTTAAGAAATAGAAAAAAATACGATTCAAGAGACCCTTAGTCCAGGCCAATATTGGCCCCTAAATATTTTTTGCTGGAAGCACCAAAATTCTTAAAATGCCGTCACTGGCCGCCTCTATGTCGGCAATGCAATATTGAGAACATTCAGTGGCGGTCCCAGGGGGGGAAGGGAGGGATATACCCCCCTGAAATATCAAGATAGATCCCCCCCTAAAAAAGAATTTATTCATAATTATGTATAGTTTTTGCGAGAAATAAATTTAATCTATCATTGTTCCTTGTTAGCTAGAAGAATAAACACCCAACCATTGTGTAAAAAAAGCCACACCGTTTACTTTTGAAATAATTCACAATAGTTTTTGTATTATTCTTAATTTTTTATTTGTGATATTCTTTCTTGTGAACTTAATAAATGCACATTACATTGTTGTGTAACAATTTGTGTATTTTTTGGCTATTCCTTCGTAACTTGAATGTTGAGAATAGGGCCTAACCATAAATAAAAAAATCGCAGTGAACACTTGATTTATTTTCGATTTCATTATACGTTTATTTAACTGAACTTTGTCATCATGCTCGTTAGCTCATTAAATAATTACATTGACTTCTAATCAATTTTCTTTGTGTAGCTAAAGGAAATCAAAGGAAAAACACATACCATGGTTGGGTCCTATTTCACCCAGGTACAATAAACTTTAAATGAAAAATTATTTTATTAGCTAACATAAAATTAGCTTGAGCATATTTTAGAGCTCAAATACGTATAGAAATACGTTTTTAGGCTTTAAATTCCACATTTTTTTCCGGTGGGGGGGGGGACCCAGACGCCCCACCGTCTTTGTGGTGGTTATCGCCCCACGAAATGAAATCCTGGGACCGCCACTGAGAACATTGATTTTCATAAGTCAGCTAGCCTTCTTTTATCGACAGTTCGATAGCTGCTGAATTTCGAGCTGATTTTCATACATCCCATTTATTCTTTTAACTTGTTATACTCAAGTTAAATAGGTATTGATCTGGAAATAAAAAAAAAATTAAGAGAATTAGGCTGCCAGATTATCTACTTATTTTGCTTGTTTGTAGGGAATTAATAAATAAGTCGATTTAGGTATATTTCAGATAGAACATTTTCTGTAGAAAATTTTAATTTGTACACGGAAGCTGATATTGCCATTTAAAATTGTTTATTATTTGGTGATACAGTATAATAGTTTGTGTGTAATTTCACTGTTATAAATTTTTAAGTAAGTGTATTTGATATTTGTAGTATACTTTCTTTCTAAAATTAAATTTTCCTGTCAAATGGCGATTCACTTTTAGGGAAGTGATAGCCGAGTGCCGTATCTGTTCAATCACATATAAGCTTTTTTTTTTATAGGATGAATCCCCCACATAGGTCTGAGACCTGTGCGTGGGTAACGAGTTGGATGATGGTGATTTATGAGTTGGACCTACAGTTTTAGGTGGGTTCCGAACCACCGGGAAGTGATTTTCAGCAGAGAACAGTGTCTTTTTTGCTGGCCAATCTAATCGGTCACCGTTACAAACGGGACCTACGAGAACGCAGCTTATCTATCTGATTGAACAGATACCTGCTACGGCTCGCGGTTATCACTTCCCAAACTCCTAGTCGCTCTTTGTAAGGGTGGCCGATTGGATTGGCCAGCAAAAAAGACTGTTCTCTGCTGTAGAATCAATTCCCGATGGTTCGGGACCCACCTAATTAGGCTGGTTTGGAAGCCTAATTCAGACATTACAAACCTACTCTCAGAGCCCTGGGTATCATTATAATAATCATAATGACTATTGGACTTATGCAAAAATAGAGTAAATGGATAGTAAAATATTTGGGTCTTCCACTGAGAATGAATAATAAAGTAAGTTCATATTGGACGACTGTTGCTTTTACTTGAAAAAAAAATGTATGCCTGATCTTCTAAGCCAAAACTAAATCTTTACAAATAAAAATAAAAGACTGTGAAATAGGATTTGAGTAAGTTGTCAAGACTAGACAACTTTATAAAGTCAACTCTTGCAATCAGGCACTATTTTCTTTCACGTATACAGTGTCCAGAATTATTTACTGTGCAAAAATAGAGTCCAACGAATTGAATCCAGAATGTTCAACCTAGATTGAGCAGAATGATAGGACGCCTGCCTTTGAACAGCAATATAGTGTCGGTAATATGTGACACATGTTTTTCAACTTGCTCGCCTGCCTGCGGACAGAGGGGCGCCCCTTGTCATCTGGACATGCTTCATAATTTCCATAGCCGCCTGGAACAAGGACCAAGTTATGCGTAATTTATATTTCTCAGCTTCCTGCAAAGATCTGTTGGTTCTTGTCGTAAGTTTTTCAAAGGGAGAGATAGTGAATTCCAGAACATTCCGTTACATCAGTGGGTGAGTCTGAAGTGCTATATTGGTAAACTTCTATCCTCTAATAAACTTATTAATTTATTCATACATTTATTTTACTTTTTTTCTATATTAGACTTCCATTTTATGTATGGTTGAATAGATTTATTTTGGTTTTGTTAACTTATCTCCAAATATTTGGTCTCGATGTGAATGAGTGGACATTATTACTGTCTAAACTTCGCCACGGCAACAAATAAAAAAATCATTCTATTCTATTCTATTATTTATATTTATTTATTCTCCACTTTACTTATTTTATCAATTCATTTCAGCTAACGGCTTGGAAGTCATTCTTATATTTTTTCTGCTGATGAATCATACATTTGTTTCTATTAATGTAACGGGTTTTATCTTTAAAATAATGCTGGCAACACTTGAAATCTACACTCACTCTTTATTTACACGAATTATCCACAACTTGCACTTATCAGTTATATCACACAAAATAAATCAATCAGATGCAGATAAAACGATAATGTTCGGCTAATAAAGATTTTGCTATACTACTGTTAAAAAATCAATCACTAACTGTTAAAAGGTTATTTTACAAAACTGTTAAAACTGTTGAATATTTGACCAATCAAATATTAAAAATAATAACTGTTCAATAAACTGTCCAATAATTCAAGAAGAAGCGTCTAAAACATAACAGTTGAAACACTACAAGCACTTATGCGTCACTGTATAGACTGTTAAAAAAGCTTGAATAATAATCTGTCACAATAAACTTCGTTATCACTTAACACATTGAACGTTCATATAACACATTTTGTATTAGCGCTTACTGATAATCCGATTTGTATGAGCGGAGGCTGTCACTGTCAATCTGTCACTTTTCGCATCAACGATCGAATCACAACTGACTCACTTTCTGTCTTTTATTCATTTTCCATCATTCCAGAGAGGACTAGGTGGCCCTCCATTTTTATATCAATTTATAAAGTAAACAACCTATTCTCCTATTTTCCATAAATTTCTAAATGAACATTCCATTGGTTCCTAGATGAATCACAAGGTGAGGGGAGAACAGGAGAAGAGTAATTAATTGCTTCCGGAAATAAATATTGACACAGACAGAGAACGCTGAAAATCACTGTTCCTTCTTTCTTTCTGTATCCATAACATTAATTTATCCTTTATTTACACTCTGATCCAATATCACAATAATATATTCATTCTTAATCAACCTACAATTCTTTATTGTTACACATGTATCAGTTGTTTCATGATTATTTAAGTCCTGTAGAGCAGGGCATTTTGACAAATAAAAATGCAAGAAGCAAAAACCTTGTTATCCAAATAATTCATAAAAAACAACCAAGATAATTCAATACAACTTTTATTTAAAAAAACGTTTAAAGCTATTTTATGTTTACTGGATTTGAAAATTATATCATAAACCTTTTTTCGGAGGATGAAGCCCACATAGGTCTGAGAAATGTTCGTGGGTAATTAGTTGCATGATGGTGATTGATAAGTTGAACCTACAGTTTTAGGTGGGTTCCGAACCACCGGGAAGTGATCAGAGTCTTTTGCTGGTCAATCCATTCGGTCACCCTTACAAGAAGTGCCCAGGAGCTCGTAGCCTATCTCTATCTGACTCAGAACAGAAACAACGGCTGACGACTATCACTACCTCGGGCCATTCAGAATAACCATTTCGAATAACCATTTTCTTCCATTGAGAATAACACAATAATTACACTTACTTGACAAACCCACCTGGAAAATGAGTTGCTGTCATGCATATTAAGAATAAATTAGTAAAAGACTTGGAGTTCAATGAGAATATTCATTAATATTGATAATAAACTTCACCAGTGAATTCAACACTTTATCATTTGTATCATGACCATTTCGTAGGTTGAATCCACTAGTTGAGTCTATTTTCAATATTGATGTTTTAATATTAAGTGAATACGAAATTATATGAATCTACACCATCAAATAATATTAATGTTCTCGGTTCATTTGAATTATATATGGAGGCTCTTACTCATAATACAACCAATTTTTAAATCACAAGATAAAAGAAAAATCACTAATTATAGGCCTATAAGCTTACTTTCAAATCTGGCAAAAATAATAGAAAAATGTGTTAAGAAGCAGCTCCATACATTTCTGAGCATTAACAATATATTATCAGATAATCAATTTGGCTTTAGGGAGGGGATGGGAACTCAAGAAGCAATTGCCACTTTTGTCAAAGAAACAATTCTAAACTTGGACTCAGGAAAGAGACAAATTGCCGTTTTCCTGGATCTGGCAAAGGCCTTTGATACAGCGTGCCATAATCGTCTAATTGATTGCCTCCATTGCCTCGGTCTTGGGGATGCGGCTCTGGGATGGTTTGGCAGTTATTTGAGGAACGGGCGGCAGTGTGTGAGAGTCAACAACGTTTTTAGTGATTATAAATATGTTAAAATGGGAATTCCACAGGGAACAGTAATTGGACCTTGTCTCTTCCTGATCTATATTAATGAGTTTTGTAACCTTAATTTAGTCAATGGGAAAATTTTATCTTTTGCGGACGATGCGGTTTTAATTTTTCAAGAGGAGGACTGGGCTAGCGCATATGACACAGCTGCAAGTGGACTTAAAAAAGTAAAAAAGTGGCTGGATTTGAGAAAATTAACCCTTAATCTCACTAAAACAAAATACATTACTTTTTCTTTAAATATGCATAATCAGCCAGAAAATATGTCACTTGCTTTGCATTCTTCAGAGTGTTCTGAATGGCTAGGGTGTTCAACTAGCTGTAATAGAATAGAGAAAGTTGAAAGTATTCGATATCTTGGTGTGATGGTGGATCAGCATTTAAAGTGGGACGATATCTTGTCACAACTTGCTACGCGATCCAGAAAACTAATTTACCTATTCGTAAAGTTGCGTTCAGTATTGCCTGTTAAAGTCATGAGAATAGTGTATTATGCGCTGGCACAGTCCTTGCTTCAATATGGTATTGTGGGTTGGGGGAGTTCATATAAAAATGTTTTTAAACCAGTCCAAACTATACAGAACTCAATAATAAAAGTCATACTAAAAAAGAATAGAATGTTTTCAACTAAAGCGGTTTTTTCAGAATTTTCAGTTTTACCCATCCGACAGATATACTTGAAACACATCATATTATATTACAAGAAGTTTTCACTATTTCAATTCATAAATAGAACGGACTGTTCAATAACAAGACGGGAAGAGTCAGGTCTGGTTACTGTGCCTCGGTTTTTGACTACAGCCGGTCAGCGTAGCTTCCTCTACCTATCTCCATTATTTTTTAATACCCTCCCTAGCAATGTCAGAGGTGTAATCGCCCAAAAGAATTTTAGTTTGCATTTAAAAAAGTATCTTGTTGACTCTCATGGCTGGGATAGGGCCGAGCGATTCTGGAGTTCGATAGGATAAGATTTTAGTTATATTCTATCTATTATCTATGTATCAGTTCTACACAACTTATGTATGTCATTTTACACTCTTCATGTATAAACTTATTAATGACTCACCACATTTAAATTTTGTACTACTCTGTAAATATTCATTCAAGTCTAAATTTTTTTCTCATCTGCACAATATTATATCTTACTCTCACATATTATAAATTACTTGCACAAAAATTTTATCTTGTTACTGATTTTTTTTATGTTAGAAGGATTTAGTTTTTAGTTAAGCCCAAGCACGGCTGCTCCTTCCCCAAGCTCGAGCTTGCTCTTTTGGGGAAGTAGTTCCTTATGTTTTAATTTGTATAATTGTGATTATTTCATTTTTGCTGTGTATTTTTAAAATGTATTTTATATTTTGTAATGTGTTAAAGGAATAAATAAATAAATAAATATAAATTTATACTAGATACTGTACTGGATAATGTGAGAAAGGTAAATAAATTAAATATTTGTCGAGATTCAAAGATTCTGCACATGAATACTTGCCATTTTTTTGAGAATAACAACTTGAAGAATGTGTTGCATCTATGGTTCATTCAACAATTATGATTATTCAACAATTTATCGATCGGTCTAGTTTGATGAGTAATAAAATTATTTTTTATTCAGATTTGCAGATCATGTGCAATTTAGAAGTGAATAGTTCAATAAAAACCATTTTAAAACAACAAAAAAAAAACCGACTTCAATGAAACGGTTAGGCCTATAAAAAATTAATTCTCACAACTCTAAAAAACTAAAATAAGTAAGTTAGTATTACCTTGTAAAATTCATCTTCAATGATAGAATATATAGGAAACCAGCAGGACGAGACGTCCTCAATTTTTGCCGATTTACACAGAATCATATAAAAATATTCTACTTGTTTAACAGTGTAGAAATTACGATAAATCGAAAGATTGACTTTCCATCTATTAGTCCAAATAAATCGATCGTAGTCTTCAGTCACAGTACGTTGCTGAAAGAGACGGTCACATCCATATTCCAGCATTTTTGCCATTCAAATGTTCTAAACGAGAAGACTCTAATTTCATCTGTATTTGGTGAAGCAAATAAAGATGCAGAGTGTAATGGAAATTTTTCCACAAATTAATGTGAACGTTTTATTGAAAATAAAGTTGGATGTGGAAATGTGAAGTGGAGATGTTAGGAAAGTTTTCTGGAGTGATAAAAACATTTGCAAAAAAAGATCTTTCGAGCAGAAAATCAATCACTTGTGGAAAGTAATAGTATATTTCGCACCTAGGGCCGAAAATGTGTGTTTGCCGGCTCGAGATCGCGGTTTTCAAGTTCGAGACGAAGTCGAGAACTTGAAGCGTTTGAGAGCCGGTAAAACATTTTTGCCCGCGGTGCGAACGCTATTTTTCGCCACACCACAAAAAAAAAACAAAACAACAATGTTAAGTTGGAAATTTTGAAAGCGAAATTTTAAGGCTATGGTACTTGCAAGAATACAAGGAACGGCTATCACCTTTTTATCCAACCTACAGCGCTCTGGGTGGGCATTTTGTCAACTACTACACCTGTACACCAAAAGGTTGGTTGGTTAGGTTTTTTGTTGTTATTCCTGTTCATGATTCAAAACCTGCATAAAGCATCCAAAAACCTAACCAACTAACCTTTCTATATCAACAGTAACCTCTACCAACAGTAACCTCTACCAACAGTTGTAGTATTTGACAAAATTCCTAAAAACAAAAAACCTAACCAACTAACCTTTTGGTATACAGTTGAAGTAGTTGACAAAATTCCCACCCAGAGCTCTGTAGGTTGGATAAAAAGATTCTATTGTTTGATATCAAAACTACAAAATAATACATATTAAGTTATAAAAAGTGATCATTTATTGACATTTTAAATACTACGTACATTTTTAATTTAAAAAAATAAACATTTATTGACAGTTTAAATCTTTTTGTTTTACATAAAAGTGGAAGGATTCATTTTTACAATCATGACTGCTGTATTCAGACACGATCAGCTGTCATTCAAGGTCATTTTCTTTTCCGCCCTAG
The DNA here is from genome assembly GCA_948455865.1 of Conomelus anceps. NCBI lineage: Eukaryota > Metazoa > Arthropoda > Insecta > Hemiptera > Delphacidae > Conomelus > Conomelus anceps. Next base: position 16,888,598 of record OX418226.1, on the reverse strand, counting down.
GGCGGTAAACGTTTACAGACCTCGTCGGAAACCAAACACTTTCGGCCTCGATATGACGCACGAAAAACAGCTCATTACGTCCTAGTGTGGCGAAAAAGTACTTCCTGAAGGACCTTCCAGCAAGACTTCTTTTTTCGGAGGATGAAGCCCACATTGGTCTGAGACCTGTGCGTGGGTAATGGGGTAATGAATTGAATGATGATGATGAATGATGAATTGGACCCACAGTTTTAGGTGGGTTCCGAACCAACGGGAAGTTATTTTACAGCAGAGAACAGAGTCTTTTTACTGGCCAATCCAATCGGTCACCGTTACAAAGAGCGCCTCGGAGTTTCGTAGCTTATCTCTGATTGAACAGATACCTGCTACGGCACTCGGCTATCACTTTCCATACAGACTTACTCCTGTATTCCATCATTAAAATGTGATAGCACTTACAAAATTACCATTTTCTTTCGATGAATATCGAAAGCTTCAACATGATACCTCACAATTATGGCAACAAGTCTCTCTGGAACTCATCCTCCCAACTGATACGTTTCTGGAAGATATAGGCGACATCGAAAAATACAGAAAAAGGTTTGATGAACGCTTTACAAAAGACCAGATTTCATCGTAGAGATGAACCAAATCAACAAAATCATCCTGCAAAAGGGTGAAATTCTTCAAGCATTCAGTCTTTTCCACCCAGGTCATCTCATCCGATCCAGTTAAGCCAAAGCAGACACCGTAATCGCAGGCTGGTCCCTTCTCCCCCCACCCTAAAAAACCTCGCGCTTTCCCGGTCTGTCCGTCCGTTCGTTCCTTTACATTATTCTCAGCTAAGTCCTTTTCATGCCGCTGACCCGAAGGGTGTACAATGGACTCCTTTAAGCGGGTGGAACAAAGGGAATCTGAGTTTTTTAGACGTGCAAGAGAAAAAATGAATAAACCTTTGAACAGAAAGGATGAAAGGAGAGATTTCTGATAGCTGGATGTCCACTGGCACCCCATTCTATCCCAATGTTTTCTGTTGTGCTCTATATCTATATTTATTTACTTTCATATATAGCGGTGCTGTCGGCCTATGATGGTATTTGACGTTTTGAAAAGCGAGCAAAAATGTATTATATAAAGCGGCAAAGGTAGCTTTGTTGTTTTCTCTATCAGTCTCATTCTCTCTGCCTTTCCCTTTCTCTTTATCCGTTTCTTTTTGACTTCTTCTCTCTCTTTATCCTTTCCCTTTCTTTTTCTAATTCTCTCTGCCTTTCTCTATTTCCTTCTTTTTTCTTCCCCCTTTTCTCTCTTATTTCACAGAGGATAAAGCCCACATAGGTCTGAGACCTGTGCGTGGGTAATAATTGGATGATGATGATTGATGAGTTGAACCCACAGTTTTAGGTGGGCTCCGAACCACCGGGAAATGATTTTACAGAATATTTTTTGCTGGCCAATCCATTCTGTCACCCTTACAAAGAGCGTTTAGGAGTTCCGTAGCTTATCACACTTTCTTGCTCTTTCTCTTTCTTACTCTCTTCCACTTCCTCTTCCTCCTTTTCTTCCTCTCTCCGATTGAGTTTGATCATATGTTTGAGTTTGATCAGGATTAAAAATTTTTTTGATACAAACCAAAAAGGTGCTAAAATTCTGTAGTGATCTGGTGTTTTTGACAAACAGGTATTTGACATGGTAAATGCAGCAGGATTGAACCTGTTATCAATGCTTGCTTTTCGTTTGGAAATTAAAATTGAAATCATCCATCGCCATTTTTTTTTCACATTGAGTGGAAGTCATGTAAATATAATATAGAGAATAAAAATTATAATTCTGGCTCACACAAAAACAATCAGCATTGGTTAATTCTTTTTAGGGGCTTCTAATTGCAATACATTTAATACAGTCCAATACAGTACAGTATACAGTACTATATGGATAGAAACAGAGACATATTTGAGGGATTTGTATGTTCTCACTCCGCCTTTTACAGCTACCCTATTAGTAGCTCTTAAAGTGATAGACATCAACAGAAGCTACTACATGGACAAATGATAAATTAACCACAACTCTCCTCCGAGACATTTCCTCATCAACTTTCAAATTCACAAAGTTTCCCGCCACTTGAAAATGACATAGCCTACTCACTTGTCACGAAACGCATGAGTTGTGTGGCATGTGTACATACTTTCATATTGTTTCACTGTTCCATGTTGGAAAAATCTTGAAAATTTTTTGTCAAGAATTTTACTACATGGAAGCAGGTAGACAGTGTTGGACGAAACTGTTCCACTTTTCCATGTTGGGAAAAAATCTTGAAAAAAAATTCGCCAACAATTTTACTACATGGAAGTAAGCAGACGAGAGCATACCAGGAAAGGCGTGCATATTTTAAGGTTATGTTGCTTGATTGATGGTGTCGTGTAGAATGATATTCTGGAAGTTTTCGTGGCAAACAAAGGTTTTGTAGAGGAGGAACTAGGTGTGTGTAGAAAATGCTATGCATGTTGACCTCAAGGTGACTGTTTATAATAGCAAACTAGAAAATCCATCTATTCTTTTTTCTTGGAGGAAAGGGGGTAGTTGAAAGGTAATGGCTATGAAAAAGGGAGTGTAAAAGAAAAAGAGGTTCGTATCACGTCAGGTCTAGGGGTGAGTTTTCCATCGTGGTTAGCTCGGGGCCACTCGGTGCTAGGTAGTGACCAAGCCGGGGTCAAAGTGACCCCCTCAGGGGGGTCATTTCAACCCCTTAGGGGTCATTTCGTACCAGGCACCTCGGGACTAACCGATCGACCCATCATGTCTGACTCACCTGCACCCACTACAACCCTCACCTCACGGAAACTACCCTTCAACCCCATTTCCTGAGCTAGCCCAAGGCATGGACTAAAGGGCTACTGGGCCCTCATCCCACAAGTTTGTTACATCACCCTACTGTACTCTGGTAACGTTGGAGTTGTTATATTCATTTTTTGGGGGATATGGCTCAAATAGGTCTGATAACTGAGAATTTACAATCCACCACTTAATTTTGCAATACATAATTCTAAACTCAATCTATCATTTTCCTTTTTTTTGTATTTTGCAATAGCAAAATTGTATTAGTATGGTAAAATTGTATTTCGACTCCCTCCAGCGGTCCACAAGTATGCTTTGTGTGCTGGAATGTATGTTCTCAAAAATTCTTTCAGTAAATAATATAATTTTGTATTTTTCATTTAGTTTTTCTATAGCTAATATTTAATTTGTTTCTTCCAACTACTAATAGCTGTAAGACATTGAAATGTTCTTCTGTTGTAATTTATTTATTTGAGAATAATTTTCCAACCATTTTCATCTATCTATCTATCTATCTATCTATCTATCTATCTATCTATCTATCTATCTATCTATCTATCTTTCTTTCTATCTATCTATCTATCTATCTATCTATCTATCTATCTATCTATCTATCTATCTATCTATCTATCTATCTATCTATCTATCTATCTATCTATCTATCTATCTATCTATCTATCTATCTATCTATCTATCTATCTATCTATCTATCTATCTATCTATCTATCTATCTATCTATCTACCTATCTATCTATCTACCTATCTATCTATCTACCTATCTATCTTACTATGCGTGAGCAATGAGTTGGACCTGCAGTTCCAGATGGATTCCGAATCACAGGTTCATGATGCGAGATGATGCATTCTAAGAATTCAATGTCTCCTCAGACATTCAAATGATGAAATAATCTATAAAATACATCGCCACTATTTTAAGGTGATGGCTCACTGGTTAATTGATTTTAATTGCAAGCTTTTGTTGCATTGACAAACACTCTTTGTGTCTTTTATGATTGAACAAAAACATATCTATATAAATAAAATTAGAGTTTTGTCTGTACATTTATCAGAATTATATATTTTTTGGTTATTTTTACGTTTTATACATCAAATAAGCCGAAAATAGTCTAATCTCACGTTCTGTCTGTCTGTCTGTCTGTCACGGCCGCAAAGGTATTTTTCGCGGCCTTCTCCTCAAAAACGAGAGCATCGATCGGGATTTTAGTTATTGAACAGTATTGAAAACATTATTGACAATGTCTTTAGCTATAAAAAACTAAATTAACTTTTTTTTTAACAGAGTAATAAACGTTTAAAAACCAAGTACTGTGCGATTTTGGATACATTTTACGCGGCCTTCTCCTCAAAAACGAGAGCATCGATCGAATTTAAGTTATTTATCAGTATTGAAAACCTTTTTGACAATGTCTTTAGCTATAAAAAACTAAATTAACTTTTTTATTAACAGAATAATAAACGTTTAAAAACCAAGTATTGTGCGATTTTGGATACATTTCTCCCAAGTTTTATTACCACATAAGAATAAGAACAAATCACGTAATTTATCATGATATATCATGATATGATATCATGATTTATCATGAGCTGTTCTCAAATACAAATGGTGGGCCCTTCGCGGCGTTATTTACGCTGTCTGCAGACTTGTGTAGTCGGAGCATTGCAGTCTTTTAGGAAACATATGTCTGGTGAATCAAAGCTCATCTTATGTTTTATCAATTATTTCTTTTTTGAAAAAAACAAAATTTTCTAATTTAAATTTATCAAAACAAAAATTAACATTTTAGGAAGGTGTGGTTTGTGCTAGGCTCTTGGGAATTCGCCAGGTAGCACTATTATTACCACATAAGAACAAATCATGTAATTCATCATTATATATTAATCAGCTGTTCTCAAAAAATATTCTCTCAGATACCTGTCACTGAATTGCTGATGTTCTAAGTTGTTTACTAAGGGCCCGTTCACACGATACAGTTTTTGTGCGGTACAGTAAATTTGCTGTATCAGTTATTTTGCAGTGCTTTCGTTTGCATGTACATTTCATATTGTATGTTCACACAATACTGTTTCGACTGGATCCAGTAAAAAAGCTGTTCTAGCCGATTTCTACATTCGGTTTTGTCTTCGAAAACTGTATCACTAAAATCAGCTGTACCGCAAAATAACTATCCGTATTTGGTGGCACATGTATTGTACCGGTAATGGATATGTTCAAACGATACGCTTATTACGCTGGAAGCAGTCTTCAGATCGTCAGCATTGATCTTCTTCATTGATATTCTTCAGCATTGATCTTCTTATTAGTGAATTCCAGTGTCCAGAAGTGGAAGATATTAATTGTGAAAATTTAATTTCTCTAATATATGAGAGACCCGCCTTGTGGGACAAGACTTAAGATTAATATAAAAATAATGAGAGAAAAATGTGTAGAATATTAAAACCAGAATTTGCGTACTTTGATCAAAATTTAAGAGAAACCTTCAGTATGAAACTTATTTAAAAAAATCTTACAAATAAAAAAAAATCCTGGACTGGAATAAATAAAACTGAACTGGAAGCGCAATGGTGGGAGTTGCTGGTCTCCTATCGGGCGCCTCCCCAGGTGGTGGATTGGGGGATGCCTCCTAGATATAGGTGGTACTGGGGAAATGAAATACCCGGGGTGGACCAAAACCAGCATAGAAACTGCTGCCTTGCAGATGGAGGTCAATGGAAATCCAAAGGCTAGGGGAAGAAAACCCCAATAGAAAATTGACTGCTGCCTTGAAGTTCAGCATTGGTTTGTTAAAGGCTAAGGAAGGAAACCTGAAAAAAATTCCCTGGTCCTCCAGGTTGGGGGTTGGATGTGGGGCTAACTCCCCCACTCCATAAAAAAAACATTTGTTATGGAAGCACAAAATGATAGGAACGGACGGCCCACAAGGAATTTAGTGAAGGAACAGACATTTAAACGATCGTTGGATAGGGACCGTTGGCGACAATTACTAGTGCAGGCCAAGACCCGTCCTGGATTGTAGGGCCACTGAAGAAGAAGAAGAAGGAAGCGCAATGGAAGAAGGAGGATAGCACAGCAATAAGCAGCAAAGCCGGACCGTGTGAACATCACAGTACAGTTGACGCCATACAGTAAAAAACCGTACCGCAAAAAAACTGTATCGTCTGAACGGGGCCTAAGCTGCTAACAACTTCATGATCGTTGCTATCAAAAAAGCCGAAACATATTTAGTCTTATTTCTAAACATAATCCGTACGAAGGACGGGCACAATAGCTAGTTCTTTCTAAAAAACGTGATTTTGAAATAACGTAGTAGGCCCTTTATTGCTTGGAACAAAACATTGTCATGATTTTCTTGATAGAAATTAATCTCTGCATTATTTTAAATTCATTCTAGGAATCTCATTGATTGCGTTGTAAATCTATTGAAATAGTAGATGTGTCACATATATTGAAAAAAGCAATAATTCAACATAATTTGAATAATACATTTCCAATTCATCTTTCAGGATCGTGAATTATTGATGAAAGAGCACGAGAAATGAATGAATGGATGAATCATTTTGATGCAGACAATTTATTAGAATAAAAACAGTTCAAATCCTTTTTGACAAGTATTAACTAATGCAAATAATTCTATATGTAGACCTAAGAAAGAATCTCAAAAAAATGAGCCAGGATGTTTGATCAATGAATAATATTGAATTCAATCATTAAAAAAAAAGACTTTAAATACTGTAGATTAGATGAATTTGATACAAATTTCAGGTAAAATACTAGTGTTATGTCGTTGGAATCCAGGGACAAAACGTGCCAAAATTCAAATTTCAAAAAAATAAATCTTCACTTTTTATTTCTAGTAACGGTTCTTTCAAGATATGGGTTCATTGCAGCTAAGCCTTATCTTGGAAAAAGGAACTTGTTCAAATAGATTGAGCGCAAGAGACGTAGCATCAGAAAGGAAGGAGGTACCAAAAGTTCAAGAAACCTGAATGTTTGTACTTTTGATAAGATAAATAGATGGTACAGGTCATTCAACTGTGGTTACACTATACTTTAGAGGTTTCATATTTATTTATGCATCATGTTTGAATAAGAAAGAAGAAGAAGAAAAAGAAGAAAAAAAGAAATAATAGGAAAAAAAGTAAATTTGTTTAATATTGTATTTTTATTAAATGACACAGTACTCCTTTTTGTCCTCATTTTGTAGGAGATTTTCTTGTCTTTTGTATTGATTATCTTTGATCAAGAATCCCATCTCAGTCAAGATAATAGAAGAAAACTGAAAATTGACGAGACTTTTTTATGTATTTTTCATGGTGAGGCGGCGCACCCACGACTTAAGAAACTTTAATTTTAATTCAGCGCTCTGAATTACGTCAAGAACCGTTGAAGAAACAAATTTTATAATATATATATTTTTTTGAAAAACCACCTTTCAACTGTACAAATACAGACTTTAATTAATTACTAGAAATTAGTTCTTTCCACTATGAATCCATCCTAATTCCAAATCCAATTTCATTTTCAAATCCAAATTTTATAATTTTTTTTTTTTGAAAAACCACCTTTCAACTGTACAAATAGAGACTTTAATTAATTATTAGAAATTAGTTCTTTCCACTATGAATCCATCCTTATTCCAAATCCAATTTCATTTTCAAATCCAAATTTTTGCATATGTTTAACGAAAAAATACTGCAAAGTATCTATGTAGAAATTTTGAAAATGTTCAAAGATAAACTTTTTAAGGAAATTGAAAAATAAATATATTTTTGGAGAATTTTTTAGTTACAGCACATATTTATCTCACATAGCACGGTGAAGAGCAAGAGAAATGCTGCAAAATGATACTGCTTACAGCTCTTTAGCTTGATTGCACCAGCTAGAGAAAATTTAATAATGTCGGATTTCAATTTCTGAGGATTTTTTGAAATTTCGGTGGCTGTAACTCAGATATGAATAGAAACTGATATTACGTTTTTTTTGTTATTATCATCACTCAGTATAAGTTTATAAAATTTAATCAAAATCTGAGGTCATGATCGTAAAAAGTGTGTTGATTGGCGTGAAATGACCCCTTAATATTAGGGAAGTGATAGCCGCGAGCCGTAGCAGGTATCTGTTCAATCAGAGAGATAAGCTGCGTTCTCGTAGGTTCATAACGGTGACCGATTAGATTGGCCAGCAAAAAAGACACTGTTCTCTGCTGTAAAATCACTTCCCGGTGGTTCGGAACCCACCTAAAACTGTAGGTCCAAATCATCAATCACCATCATCCAACTCATTACCCACGCACAGGTCTCAGACCTATGTGGGCTTCATCCTCAAAAAAAAAAAAATTAAAAATATTTTATTATTTCATTTTTGTCCTCATTTTGTAGGAAATTTCCTTGTTTAATTGTACTGAATATCTTTTCTCAAAATTCCCATCTCAATTTAGATAATAGAAGAAAAATTTAAAAATTCGAGAATTTTATATGTTTTGGAGTCTATGTATCTCGATATTTGGGATTAGCCGGAAATCGTACTTGGATCCTCTCATTGCCAGCGATTTATTAGTAACGCTGATGAATATATTTGCCTTATAAACGTTACTTTTATGACTACGAGATCACATTCTCATCTTTCATACTGGCATGGAACCGTTTTAACCTATCATTCAATGAAACAGTTCCACGACGTCAATCTCAATACTAATATTTAATCCAAATTTGAACAGCTTATAAACTGAAGTACCAAGAGTATTCCTCCTTGACACGTTACTACAACTATGATACATTATTTATCCATTTGGCTCTTCCAAGTGTATCTTATTCATGTGTTCCATGATACAAATGATGCCAATAATAGCTGTAAGATGGCTTATCGCGGGCTCCCGTGGTTCCTATTATTTCGATTGGTACCAGAGGAGATTGACCCGTATTGAAGAATGCGACTTGCCCCACTATTAGCTTTGGTCATTAGAGTTGATAGCATATTATTCATGCTCTATAGCAGAAAAGTAGTTGATGCAACGATTGTATTTTGACTGCTTTTAAGCCACAAGTAAGTTAGGACATGAGTGAAACGAGTGTCCTAAACATTTCACGAAATGCTTATAGACAAAATAAAATCGTTGCATACAATATTTTATCTACGATTACCAATATATTACGTTCAATTTAACTAACCAAACAATCGGAAAACTTACCCACACTAACGTAATTTAGAATGCGTATTTGTTGTTGTTCGGCTCTGAATTGAAATTCAAATTAATTTCAAAATGTTTGAATCTGATGATGTGACTAATGCATAACATTCATTTCGACACTGTTGTGATGAAATCCTGAGTTCTGATTGGTCTAGCTTTATTCTGGAAAGTATTATAAAGTGATAGTATATGTGTCTGTACCTTGTTTCATAATTATGAACTATGTCACCTGTGTTGAATCTATTTTCGTGCTTTTTTATAAAACAAAGTATTTCGAGGATAGGCCTATATAGACTAGGTAGAGGAAGGATTTTTAGTTGTTTTTCAAACAACTAAAAATCCTTCCTCTACCTAGTCTATATATCCTCGAAATACTTTGTTTTATAAAAAAGCACGAAAATAGATTCAACACAGGTGACATAATTATGAAACAAGGTACAGACACCTCTTGAGGGATGATGCTCACCATACAAATCTATATGCAAAAGGCGTTAAAAGCTCAGGAATACGGTTGTACAACATATTACCGGTTCGTTTAAAACAGCTAATGGGAAGGCAGTTTAGAGTACAATTGAAAAAAGAATTAATAGATATATGTGCGTACTCAACTGAGGAATTTGGTGCTCATTATGACCACCGATCATATTAGTGTATACGGATTACGGTTGTTCACCGTATTCATCAATACGTTATGTCTATTATTGTTATTATTATTTTTTTAATTGTTTTTTATTTTTTAAAGACGTGAATAATAATTTTGACGAATCCGCATGCCCCTTTTATAGGTGGTCAATGGATGATGGAAAATGAAATGAAATGAAATGAAATATAAAAGTTAAGTACTGTATATTATTGTAGTAAAGTATGAAAAGGCAGCTGTGTTAAAATAGCTTCATTACGACACTAGTTTAATAGTCCATTGGAAAAAATTAGTTATATTTATTTATTTATAATACATGCTTAAAAATTACAAATAATAGAGGCTTTCCGCATTGACATTTCTTTTTTACCTATTGTGTTTATAAAGTACAGTATAAAAAAATTGTATCAGAATACCCTCTAAATCTTAATGATACAACATACAGATCCAAAATTATATATGATTTTTTGGAGGGGAAGCTCACATAGGTCTGAAACCTGCGCGTGGGTAATGAGTTGGATCTACCCTGAGTGGGCTCCGAACCACTTGTCCATGATACATGATGATGGAGTCTACAAATTCAGTGCCTTCTCAGGCTCAATATAGGTCTGAGACCTGCGCGTGGGTAATGAGTTTGACCTACCCTGAGTGGGCTCCGAACCACTTGTCAATGATACAAGATGATAGAGTCTACAAATTTAGTGCCTTCTCAGGCTCAATATATTCAAATGATTGAATAATCTAATTAATACATCACCAGTGTTATAAAATGATGATTTATGGATAATTAATTCCAACTACAAGCTCATGTTGCATTGAGAAAATTTTTTGTGCAATTTGTGATTGATATTCTCAGTAGTCTGCCCGGAATCATCTAATAGAGGTAAACAGAAGTTTTTTCAGAATATGATGAAAGGAGATAGCAACTTGACTTTTGCTAACACATAATAAAAATGAATAAGTATCAGGTGTTGAAGATCGTATACCTTCGTTTACAAGATGAAAGTTAAATAAATCGTGGTGAAGATATGGGAAATGTTTAATGAGCCGTGAATCGGGTGACTTATTGGGACATATGGCCGTATTTATGATGGTTCATTCAGTGTATCTTGGGGGACTCTTGAAATTTGATGTATTTATATAGCTGTATCTCAAGAGTTCCTTGAGTGAAGAGAAACTGTAGGAACATTCATAGATACGGCTCTCAAGTCTGATTGATTTGATTTATATGTATTAGAACAAATCATGAGTGATATCAAGAGCTTATCTGTGAATCTTTTTAGAATTACTTTCAGTTTTATGAGTTTTATGATACCATATTTATTTTTAGAACTTTTTTGTCTCCTTCAAAAAACTTTGCTATACTGTTGACAAATTTAAAAAATTGCATAAATACTAGCACGCTGCACTTCTTCCTCATCTACTTCTCCTTCTTGTTCTTGTTCTTGTTCTTGTTCTTGTTTTTGTTTTTGTTCATGTTCTTGTTCTTGTTCTTGTTCTTGTTCTTGTTCTTGTTCTTGTTCTTGTTCTTGTTCTTGTTCTTGTTCTTGTTCTTGTTCTTGTTCTTGTTCTTGTTCTTGTTCTTGTTCTTGTTCTTGTTCTTGTTCTTGTTCTTGTTCTTGTTCTTGTTCTTGTTCTTGTTCTTGTTCTTGTTCTTGTTCTTGCTCTTGTTCTTGCTCTTGCTCTTGTTCTTGTTCCTGTTCCTGTTCCTGTTCCTATTCTTGTTCATGCTCTTGCTCTTGCTCTTACTCTTGCTCTGGCTCTTACTCTTGCTCTTGTATTTTCACTCGTTCTAGTTCTTGCTCTTGATCTTGTTCTTGTTACTGTTCCTGTTCTTGTTCTTGCTCTTACTCTTGCTCTTGTATTTGTACTCGTTCTTGTTCTTGTTCCTGTTCCTGTTCTTGTTCTTGTTCTTGTTCTTGTTCTTGTTCTTGTTCTTGTTCTTGTTCTTGTTCTTGTTCTTGTTCTTGTTCTTGTTCTTCTTTTTCTTCTTCTACTTCTTCTTCTTCTTCTCCTTCTTCTTCTTCTTTTTCTTCTTCTTCTTCTTCTTCTTCTTCTTCTTCTTCTTCTCCTTCTTTTTCATCTTCTTCTTCTTCTTCTTCTCCTTCTTTTTCATCTTCTTATTATTATTATTCTTCTTCTTCCCCTTATTCTTCCTACTCTCCTCCTTGAATCGCACATCTTCCAGTGTTAGAGTATCGTCTACAGATAACAGCAAGTAGCTCCTCATTATATACGATAAATTTTATACGTTATATATCTCTGTCCTTAAAATGAGTCCGATTCTATAATATGATAACAGGAACGATCATATCATCAGACTAGCCATCTGAAAGAGGGTAGACTACGTCAACTTGGATGTCTCCGAAGTTGCAGGGGTTGAGTGACAGAAGTTCTAGTAGATCTCTTCAAATTTCGGGAACATGTTTGAATGGAACAGCGGGACAAAACGGTGACCTGGACAAAAGCTATTGTGATCCCCCACCATAGAGGCTAGTTTTTTGCAATACCTTCACACAACTCCGCCTTTGTAAACTTTTTTCGGAGACATTTTTAATGATGTGCCAATGGTTTAGCTGAATAGGCAGCCAAGTCACGCTTTAATTCATCAGAATGGCGAAATTTGACCCTTTACACGGTCCGTTTGAGCTGCAAATGTCATATAAGGCAAAAACGTTTTAGTGGGCTTTATTGTGTACTTTTTATCGCTTGTCAGAAGAAATTCAAAATAAGATCTTCCCGGGTGAAAGGATAATCTTCTCTCATGGTGGATTTCTCACACACTTTTGGGGCTGCCAAGACATCTGCTAGGGAATCATTTTTATTGAGAATTCGGGAATCAGACGATTTTGGGATCTTTGATTTTTTTTTAAATTTCAATCATTCATTATACAAACCCAAATTTATTCTTCATACTCTTTGCCTAATGCTACGTTATAAAGTAAAAAAATTGGTTAGAAACTGATGTCAATACAGCTTACTTTATTTCACGTCTTATGAAAGTAGTGTCATATAGAAGATATTTTCACCCTACTGTCACTTTTCAGTACAGATCAGTGCTAGACCAATCAGAACTCAGGATTTCTTCGAAGCTGTGTTGAAATGAATAGTGTTATGAGCTTACCGGATTGTTCTAGAACGGCTTCAAATACTTCTGTTGATGAGGTTAAAAATCAAGATTAATGAGCTAAATATGATTTCGATCACATTCATCATGTTTCATCACATTTGACAGCGTAATATTCCCATGGAAGAACATAATGGGTAATAGAATATAGTAGAACAAAAAAGACCATATATTAAATCGAAGATTATAGTGGAACAGCGTAGAAATGTCTATGAGTACGGTATTTAAATGCCTCAACAAGCTCAGTTCTGTTTGAGTTAGATTAGATTGGAGCACTTTATTTATTTAAATTAGAAAGTTCTCAAATGAGTTTAAAATAGCATTATTAACATCGCATAGGTAGCAAATGTACAGCAAATGATATTTATTTAACTAAAGAAAATCCTAGTGATGTATTTACATAAAATGGAGAAGTCTGGACAAAATCATGATGAGTTTGGAGTGGCGTCGAGACAGCAAGAAGCTTAGAGTGCTGAGAGCATAGAGTGCATTATGGCAGTTCAAGTGACAGTGACAATTATTTTCGCTTGATATAAGAAAACTGTGTATTCGTGATAAGAATTCGTCTTTGTGAGTGTGATTGCATTCAATCTACAACTTGTAAGTTATAAAGGATTGTGTAAATAGTGAGTGCTGTCAATACTGAGGGTAAGTGGACTGTTATTATTCGATTGTTCCAGTTGTATGCATCAGAATATTTGTCAGTTATCACAATTAATGATAAATTGTTAGAGATTGGCCTGCAACTGATATTATACTCAACTTTTTATGGTAAATTCAACGAATTGCAGTCAATTTCAATTAAAAATGAATGATATTTCCAGTCCCATAGGCCAAACGTTTTTCCAACGTCATTTTCAAAGGCATTGAAATAGAATCGTCACGATTCCAAAAAGTTTGGCCTACGTGCATAAAAATATTATTTATTCTCAATTAAAATTGACTGCAAGCCGTTGAATTACCCATAAAAAGTTAATATTAACAATGCAAATCGTTATGGAACAAGAAATCCAAGAATGATATTATACATTTATTTTGGAAGTAGGCCCACTAATCATTCTTTAAAGTAATTGGACATTTTAATAATTCATTAAATAAATCTGTACATATTACTGTTTTTCTTGTGTGATAAATTTGTGTGTTATCGAGTAAATGAAGTTCTAGTTCTATTCTTGCATTTTTCCAGAATTATTTTTAGTGATAAAGCCTGTAATAGTATATTTCGCACCTAGGGCCGAAAATGTGTGTTTGCCGGCTCGAGATCGCGGTTTTCAAGTTCGAGACGAAGTCGAGAACTTGAAGCGTTTGAGAGCCGGCAAAACATTTTTGCCCGTGTTGCGAACGCTATTTTTCGCCACACCTCAAAAAAAAACAAAACAACAATGTTAAGTTGGAAATTTTGAAAGCGAAATTTTAAGGCTATGGTACTTGCAAGAATACAAGGAACGGCTATCACCTCTTTATCAAACCTACAGCGCTCTGGGTGGGCATTTTGTCAACTACTACAACTTTACGCCAAAAGGTTATTTGTTTAGGTTTTTTGTTGTTATTCCTGTTCCTGATTCAAAACCTGCATAAAAAACCTAATCAACTAACCTTTCTATACCAACAGTTGCAGTAGTAGAAAAATTCCTAAAAACAAAAAACCTAACCAACCAAGAGAGGTTAGCAACAGTTGTAGTAGTTCACAAAATTCCCACCCAGAGCTCTGTAGGTTGAATAAAAAGGTTCTATTGTTTGATATCAAAACTACAAAATATTACATATTAAGTTATAAAAAGTGATCATTTTTGACATTTTAAATACTACGTACATATTAAATTATAAAAAATAAACATTTATTGATGGTTTAAATCTTTTTGTTTTACATAAAAGTTGGAAGGATTCATTTTTACAATCATGACTGCTGTATCCAGACACGATCAGCTGTCATTCAAGGTCATTTTCTTTTCCGCCCTAGGGCGGTAAACGTTTACAGACCTCGTCGGAAACCAAACACTTTCGGCCTCCATATGACGCACGAAAAACAGCTCATTACGTCCTAGTGTGGCGAAAAAATATTATGCACATGGTCACATCAGCTGAATTGAAAATTTTGATAACGAATAGGATTTCTAATCGGAACTGTCAAAAACAACCACAAAATGTAGGTTATGTTATATTTCAGGAAAATTATTGGATTCATTGGTAAGTTGAATTTTACATATTTTTTTGTCGTCATAGATAAAATAATATTGTATGCAACGATTTTATTTTGTCTCAAAGCAGCTCGTGTAAAGTTTAGAACACTCGCTTCGCTGGTGTTCTAACTTACATTTTTCTCGTTGCTTAGAGGCAGTCATAATACAATCGTTGCACAAACTACTAAGCTACAAAATTCCAATACAATAAAACATCAGTTTTTCACAATTGAACATCAATAGGGAAGAGATAGCCGTGAGCCGTAGCAGGTATCGGTTCAATCAGATAGAGATAAGCTGCGTTCTCCTGGGCACTCTTTGTAAGGGTGACCGATTAGATTGGCCAGCAAAAAAAAACACTGTTTTCTGCTGTATAATCACTTCCCGATCGTTCCGGACCCACCTGAATATGCAGGTTCAACTTATCAATCACGAGTAAACATAATTTAACTCATTATCCACACAAAGGTCTCGGACCTATGTGGGCTTCAACTAAACAATTACAAAAAATGTAATTGTCAATCAGAATTGAATTAGGGGATTCAATAAATTGTAGAGTTTTCATGGATTCAAACATTTTTGTTTTATCACTCATTTTTTTTTTTTGTAGATTACGTCATGAATCAATGGGTGGTGCATTTTCAGAGTGCAGCATTGATACTCATGATCATTGATGAGAAATCGAACACATTCTGTGATATGGTGTACAAAGATTGAAACCGCGTGAATACCACCATTGAAAGTGTTTGATTCTGCCTCTGGTTATTATCTGAAGCCTAATATTAAATGTATTATCTTTACTATTAAATCTATCACATACATTATAAAAATCTATCAAATAATCAACTTATTAAAACACATTATGATCTTATCGAAATCTCAAAATGTTTTTATTTGTCTTTTCTGATGCCTATTGCGATTTCTCAAATCGAAGATTGACGAAGTTCATATTATGATCATACTGATTGAATAATGAAATAAAATAAAAAAATGCATGAGCATAATTACACTCTTTGTATCAGTAGGGCAGCTTGAACAGAGGAGCATGATAATCATAGATTCTATGATTCTATAATTCTATGATTCTATGATTCTATGATTCTATGATTCTATGATTCTATGATTCTATGAGTGTAAGTGCATTTTTTATTTTGTTTTTTGTTCTGAATGAGATGGTGTGGCCGGCTTTTTTGAAGATTTTTGCTAGTCTGTTTGATTGTGGATTAATGTATGTCATTGTGATGTATTTTTTGTCTATGGTGTTGGTGTTTTGTTTTTTGTTTGTTATTTTATGATTGAATTTGTCAATTAGGTCTTGTTTGTAGCCGTTTTCTTGTGCTAGGTAAAAATAGGTAAAAATACCTAGTAAATTATACTTACCGTATTCTCAATGAATATTTGACTGCAAGTCGTTGAATTCACATAAAAAGTTAATATTAACAACGCAGTTCGTCATGGAACAAGAAATCCAGGAATTTGAATATAATTATTATGTGCATCCATATTTTATTCAATTACTCAACAAGTATGGTCATAATATGACATAAAGTCAATCTTCGATTTGATAAATGGCAATAGGCATCACAAGAGACAAATACAAACATATTATTTTTCAAAACAAGAAACGCCACAGGGTTTGCTAAGTTCGGTGTTACTTTGAGTGACACATTTGAATTAACAGTAGAGCCCATTTGACACTTGCTCGCGATCTGCAACATAACTCATATCGATGTCACGAAACATTCGGTGTGACATGAGCATCGCTTATCGTTTGCCGCGATGTTGGTTGTTGTGTGGGGGGGGGGGGTGGGGCTGGTTGGGAGGAGGGGTTTCATCTGCTGCTGTACAAAGTGTACAATGTACATCTTACTGGAATCGGGGGCTTGGTCCGAATCATTTGTCAAGCTGACACGACTGTCTCAAATGTCCCCGTTTTGTTCCATCTTCAGTCGTATCGAGCTGAGGATCAGTGTGGAACATGCTAATGGAGCTCCGGTATTTGGAAAAGTCTGACGTATACAAGCAGGGGAACATGCGGTACTCAACACTAGGAACGAGCCAAGAGGTAATAAAGGGATGTAACACCTTCGGAAAATTTTGCCAACATTTAAAAAGGTATAAAATGTTTGTTTATTTTATTAGATTTATAACCTTTTCAGGTGATATTACCCTCGCTGAGTTTTGTTATTTGTATCACTCCCGAAAAAATCCCTGGGTTCGCCTATGGTACAAGGGATCCCTTATTAATATCGGAGTTTGCAATAGAATAGAATAAAATGATTTTTAATATTGCTTCTATTTTATTGAGGTCTGTTAATGTTAGGTGTTATGAATTATTATAAGAATAAATGTTATATAAGCTGTTTGTGTCACTCTCGAAAACATTTGTGTGTTTGTCTCTGTACATAATTTGAGGAAACGTGAGTAATAGCTTATATAGCTGGTATTTCAATGAGAAAAATTGAAGTTTTATTGATTAAATCAAAGTAGATATCTGAGTACCGGTGTACATCATTTTGAAGATAAAGGAGTAGGAGGATGAAGAAGAGGAACAGGAGGAGGAAGAGGAGGAGGAGGAGGAGGAGGTAGAGGAGTAGGAGGAGGAGGAGGAGGAGGAGGTAGAGGAGTTGGAGGAGGAGGAAGAGGGGAGGAAGAGGTGAGGAAGAGGGGAGGAAGAGGAGGTGGAGGAGGAAGAGAAGGAAGAGGAGGAAGAGGAGAAGGAGGAGGAGGAGGAGGAAGAGGTGGAGGAGGAGGAGGAGGAGGTGGAGGAGGAGGAGGAGGAGGAGGAGGAGGAGGAAGAGGAGGAGGAAGATCAGATGGAAGAGTAGGATGAGTAAGACGAGGTGAAGGAGGAGGAGGAAGAAGAAGAGCAGGAGGAAGAGGAGGATGAGTTAGATGAGGTGAAGCAGGGTGAGGTGGAGGAAAATAAGAAGACGGTGAAGAAGAAGAATAAGATTGATTGAAAAAGAGATTATCAATTTTACCTCGTAAAAATATGTTATATTACACATTAGAAATCCAGATTCAATTGAATTGGCTAACCTGCTAGTTTATCAATAAGCGTCTTTACACTGACATATTCATGGGCATCACTATTTCAATGAATCTGAAATGATCAAACAATGAAATAAGTTACAAAAATTATCACAACATAAATCGCAAATACCTGAACAAGTAGCTTTTTTCACAACAATCAATTCCAGGTTGAGCATTGTACTTGGTTTAGTTCGTAGTGGGATGGCACTCAGTAGTTACTATTTCACTCACACCGCGGCAGCACAAGTCAGCCACATTACGGTTGTCGTTCTTCGGTTTCAATTACCTACTTCTCTATTCATTTATTCATCAACACTTTTACGCCACTTTAATCTTTACAAGTCTCTCTTCCTCTTTCCCCTCCATCATCGCTCCACTTTACTTTCTCGCTTGAAACCGCGCATTCGATTAAATCTTATTTTCTAACAAATCCTTTTTATTCTACCGTGAGATTTGGAGATGCTGTCTCTTTTAAACCCACTATTGCATTATTTTGGCAGATTAACTGATTAGCTTGTAATTCTGCGATAAAAATATCACTTGTAACACTATCGTACTGCTCGTAATTGACTGTTTTTGTCTCTAATAGAGAAACTGGTTTTTAATAACTGCTACTGTTTTTTATTCAGACCTGGTGCACTAGTACATATTAATATTGACTTTGTAATTTTCTTTAAGACTAATATAACTAAATAACATAGGCCTAATCTAAATTAAAAATAAATACATATGAAAGACGCCTATTCTTAGAACGTATTACGGAATACGAAACGTATTTGATCTAATTTTACATGTAGGCCTACGTACAGTGGCGTAGCCAGGATTAGATTTCGGGGGGGGGGGGGGCTCAAGGGGGGGCTCAAGGGGGGGCTCAAGGGGGGGCTCAAGGGGGGCTCAAGGGGGGGTGTGGGCAGTGGCTTAACCAGGATCAAATTTCGGGGGGGGGGCTCACCAAGGGGGGGTCTGGGGTATAGGAGGGTCCGGATTTTTTGTTAGTGGTGTGAAAAGCTAATCTAGAAAACTTGTTACGCTCTAAAGTTCAAAAGAAAGTATTGAAAAATTACTACCCAAGAACCTAGGTGGCCAGGTTTGAAATGATAAAGTTTGATATACCGATATCTGTGACTATTTTGAGTCAAAACCCTTGAATTGGAACTAATCATACTTATGTACTCTCAAAATTAATACTAATTATTATATGTTTCATATAATTTATGTAATTAGCCTAAAACGCACCCAACCCAAAGTTCATGAACGTTTTTTTATCATAGCACACTGATTTTACACGCTTGCATAGAACTTGCATTTATTTGTGTGTTTTCATTTATAAAATCCCGATTTTATTAACTTTGGGTGCGTTCGCAGGCTAGTGGGTTATACTGAATTTTAACTTCAAAACTAAATTTTCTACAAGATGAGTTTATTCAAAAATGTGATTTATCAATAATTAACAAAGTTAATCCACTTCAAACTTGAAAATTTCATTTTATTTAATGTAATAAATAAACAATTATGGTAGTCACAGTTTTCTAACATGCTTTATTCGATTTCGTAGCTCATTTTAAATCAAAATTATCCATTTGAGCACCTAACAAGTTTCTATATGAGTAAATATTGAGGAAAATTTTGAAAAATGCATTAATCTGACTATAACTGTAGCTATATTCCATTATACAAACATGGTTTCTGTAATCTGTTCGTTATAATACAACAAAACAGATAGAACCCTTCGGCTTGAATAAGTCCTTATCTATTAGTTATTTGAGAATTTCTTATTTCTGAAATTTCGGGGGGCTACGCCACTGCCTACGTATACTTCAAGGTATTTTCAAAACTGTAGTTTCAACCAAATTATAGATTTATAGCAATAGATGAAGCATCGTATATAGAAGCATAGGTGAGGTGTTTAATTCATTGGATTAATCAACAGAAATTAAATTAATTGAACCACACTTTGCTTCTATTTGAGAAGTATCAAGGATCTTTGCTTCCTATAAAGTAGGAAGTCCAATTCAAATTCAAAAAACTTTTATTAAGAAAAAAAAACAGTTACATTATTTTACACAATCAACACCATACAAGGAATTAACAAAGACCAGTCGTCTGCGGGTGAAGGAAGAAACGCAGTGCTTTGCAACGCAGACTTTTATACAACTTGTATTATTGCCTGAGCATATTTACTGATTACTTATTTATTTAAATATCTATTACAGTTTCATTGAAAACATCAGATAGCGCAGTTTCCATCTTGCTATTTAGTCATTATATTAAAATATAGTTATATTGATAAAGAGTACCAAACAGAACAGTGCCGTAGCAACTAATTTCATTGGTTACACTAGCGCAGGCTACACCAAGAATTTATTACAATCTTATAATTATTAAAATTTAACTGAACTATATTGATGCTAGATTCCAATTCGCATAGGATTTGGATAGACTCTTAATAAAAGCAATCAACTATTAAAAAAATTAAATAAATAATCAATAAGAAAAAAGGGTTTATTGTTGAGTGGTTCGACAACATCGGAATCTTTTAATGATTTGAACATATACCACAAATCCTTTCAATGCAATGGGAAGTGATATCCGAGTGCCGTAGCAGGTATCTGTCCAATCAGAGATAAGCTACGAAACTCCTGGGCACTCTTTGAAAGGGTGACCGATTGGATTGGCCAGCAAAAAAGACTCTGTTCTCTGCTGTAAAATTACTTCCCGTTGGTTCGGAAGCCACATAAAACTGAAGGTCCAACTAGCACGTCGATTTTTGAAGGTCAGTAGAATACATAGATTTCATTCTAAGGCCCGTATTTATAAACGTACCTTGCTTGAGGCCTCCTTAACTCACTCATTTGAAATAATAGCATTCTATAAAAGCATTCAACTTAAAGACAATCCGAGTCTCCCTTCAACTATATTAAATTATAAATTCAAAATTATATCCACTTTTTTGGACTATTGGACCGTTTTAATGCTACGTTTTTAAAGTGAATTTCTAAATTCATATTTTCATTTGGAAAGAATCAGTAATTGTACTTTAAAGTGAAATTTCTAGTTTAACTGGACATAACCTAAAATTTGGATTTTTTAGTTGAAAATCTGTAGAAAAAGCAGTAGTGGGCTGTGCCTGTTGTATTATATACTTGAGTGTGTTTTTTGTAATGAATTAATAAATAAATTGAGGAGTCCTCAAGGTAGGTTGTATTGAATTGTGTATTATTGTGTATAAATTTAATTAGTCGATGAACTAATAATACCAATACTAATGAACTAATACTAAGTAATACTGAACATAGGTAAAACGGTATATTATGAACGTTCTTCTAGTTTTTCTTGACTAAACTCTTGAAATTTAATGTTTTTATATAGGCATTGTAAGAGTCCCTCGAGTCAAGGGACGCTGAAAAAACGTTCATGAATACAGGCATGCGTGTCTGGAGAACAAAAGGTCTGAAAAACTTCAAACTGAAAACTTAAAAAAAATCAAAATTAAAAAACGATCAGGAGCTGAAGCCCGAACACAAAAGTGCAATAATTTGTTATAAAGTACGATAAAATGACTAGTAGGCCAATCCTTTTCTAAAAATGAAGTCAAGAAGTGATTTTTGCATTCCCAAGCAACCGCATAACATCCTACACGAATACTGTGTAGGAGGTACACAAATTGAACAGTAATGGGGTTGATATTATATTTGACGAAGCAGAAAGTTTTGAAAGTCAAACGTTGTGTGTAAAATATGGAGGGGGACAAACTCTTTCGTGTAAGAGAAAACGAGAGCGGGAGAGTGCGAGTAAGATAGAGTGAGAAAAAAAAGGGAGTGTGTGAGAAGAGAGCGAGGGAGTGAGAGGGAGAGTATGTGTGAGAGAATGTGAGTGAGTATGTTTGAGAATTAGCAACCACGAGAGTGAGCATAAGATGTGTAGTGTAAACCAGACTGAAGTTGAGATGAAAATGTATTGAATTGTGAGTAGACCGCTTAGCAGTGACTTCTCTTGATTGAATTTTTCCACTTCCCAAAATCTGGAATTACATTTGTGGCATTCTAAGGTGTTGAGTGGTGTGGGAACTTGAAAAGACTTCGAAACTGAATTCTCAGCAAAATTTCTGTGTAGTTGTTGCTGTAGTAACCATTTACGTATTTTGAAAAATCATGTGAGTTTGTAAAGTGAGTTTCCAAGAGATCTCTACCGAATGAAATTTCACAATTTGTCCCTCGTGATGTATCAGTTAACTATTACATCTCATTAACTGTTTCAATATCACATCTTATTTTAAAAAATTCTAGTTTCCCATGCTTTTCTTAAAATATTGTACCTGGAAAAATCTCACTGTTTCCTTGATTGAAAAAGCTCTAATTTTAAATAGTAACAATTTGGACAGTCAATAAGAGTTTAATTTTCAATCTTTATTGAAATGTACAGTTGAAATTGACCATGAAGTGACAGTCGAAAAAATTGTATCTTATGAGTGAATAATCAAAGTTATAGTGAATTTGCAATAACGAATTCATTAAGTACGTTTTACTTACTGGAGCTACTGAAACAGGTTAGGCTACTAGACAATTTGTGAGGGGGATAGATCAAAACTCAGTTTTTCCCGGATGCTAAAAGCAGTACTGCGACATCTCTTCACCCTCCTCGTCGATTAATTACGCTAAATCTGTTGATAATAATGGAAAGAAAATGAAACATCAACTTCAATAGTGTATCTATTCAATCTTTGATGTAAACCAGTTTTTATCAATAAAGAATATTGTCATTGATAAAATAGGCTGGAATACCATGAAATTGATAACAGAGGAAAAAACGTTAGGGGTATATTGTATAAAAAGAAAAATTCCCGAGATAAGAACACAGTTTATACTGGAAGCTGGAAGCAGTAAAAATCTGACATCGCTTTTTCCACCAGGCCGATTGCTTACAATAGTAATGTTTATTGTTATGTTGCTGGTAGAAAAATGAGTCTAAATCAAATTAAATCAAACTTTATTGGCAATAATGTACAGTGATACAAATAAAAATAATTAGTTTTCCTTATTTTCTATCTCCGGATTTACAAAGCGAAATTGAACATAGAAATTATGAAAGACATTACTTTCCAAGAACAGAACATGAAACATTTTGATATAAAGAAAACGAAAAAAATATTTATATTTTAGGCGCTGCCAGCTGGAGCCGAAGCTTGAGTGTTAGCAGCGAGTTAAATAGCTTAATTTTTTGTGTAATAAGTTTTAGAGTTTCGCGAGCAAAAAAAAAGGAATTTATAATTTTAAAAGAATAAAAAGAGGAAGAAAAGGTAGATGAAATTATTATACCATTTTTATACGTAAAGAATGTAATAGGTTAAAATATTGCATTAATATTTAATTTATAGCAACAAGATAGTAATTTTCGGCTTGAAAGTTTCCATCAAAATTTGTCATTATATACGGTTTTCAGTGTTTCGTTTTGAGTGAACTTTCAAATTAATTGCCTCCAAATGAAAAGGAATCATTTTATAATTTTTTCAGTGCAGTATTTTGGTAAATCTAAATTTTCAGCATTAAAAGTAACCTCAATGTTTTGAGCTTCGTAAAGAGAGAAGTTTTGAACTTGAGTCTGTTGCGCCTTCACATTCA
This sequence comes from Conomelus anceps, assembly GCA_948455865.1. Lineage (NCBI taxonomy): Eukaryota > Metazoa > Arthropoda > Insecta > Hemiptera > Delphacidae > Conomelus > Conomelus anceps. The sequence goes on along the minus strand of OX418226.1, from coordinate 16,864,980 downwards.
TTTTGTAACTTGTCACAAAAAATAAATTATAGAATTGCGTCAATTTCATGGCCAATGTGAAATAAATGTTTTCAATTACAGATTATTATCATTAGTGGAACATGTTACTAGGAAATTGACTAGGAGGGAAAGATTAGAACTAAGCATTAAAATCAACCTCAATGTTTTGGACAATACAACACATTCAAAATTTGTGAAGAGAGCAGTTTTGGACTTGAGTCTGTTGCACCTTCACATTCATTTGTAACTTTGTCACAGAAAATAAATTATAGAATTGCGTCAATTTCATGGCCAATGTGAAATAAATGTTTTCAATTACAGATTATTATCATTAGTGGAACATGTTACTAGGAAATTGACTAGGAGGGAAAGATTAGAACTAAGCATTAAAATCAACCTCAATGTTTTGGACAATACAACACATTCAAAATTTGTGAAGAGAGCAGTTTTGAACTTGAGTCTGTTGCACCTTCACATTCATTTGTAACTTTGTCACAGAAAATAAATTATAGAATTGCGTCAATTTCATGGCCAATGTGAAATAAATGTTGACGATTACAGATTATTATCACATTAGTGGATCATGTTACTAGGAAATTGACTGGGAGGAAAAGATCAGAACTAATAACACTTGACGCTTTATTTATTATAGTGGACGCTAAAAGCAGCACTGTTACATCGCTTTCTCAGCCTGGCCGATTGATTACGATAATTTTGTTGATGATGATGATGATGACATCAGAGGCGGATAATATTCACCACAGCATCATCATAATCATCAAGGGTGGTTCCAGGGAAGTGTTTCGGGGGTGGAATTGTAGATTAGGGCCTTATCGTTGGAAAGGCAGTCGAGAAGCCATCTGGCAGAGTTCCAGCAACCGAAAACCTTCCAGAGGTGATCGAGGAAGGTGGAAGGAATCAAGAATAGGAGGAAGACGAAGGAAGGTGTGAGGAGGAAGGAATCAAGAATAAGAGGAAGGTAGGTGGATAGATAGGACCAATGATAAAGGAAGGTGGGAGAAGGAAGAGGGGGAAAAGGAGAGTAGTATCCTGGTGAAAGAGCTGAGCTGCTCTACAGACATCGGAAGTCCTCCCAATATCAGGTCTCGCCTCAGCTGCTTATCTTCTAGCTGCTACCGAAATTAGTGACAATCAATTTGGGAGATGATTTTGCGTGCCTTCATTCTGCTCTTTCTTTGCTAGTTTGTTACTGCTTGCCAGATTTAACTATCAATTGATAGATTTAGTTTTATCAACTTTTTCTACTTTTACTTTTTAATGTAATTAGTCAACTTAGAAATCTTCAGTTGCGTGCCTTCATTCAGACGGTTTTCTACTAGTTTGTTACTGTTCGTCAGATTTAACTATAAATTGATAGATATAGTTTCGTAATCTTTTTCTACTTCCACTTTTTAATGTGATTAGTAATCAAAAACCTTTTTTTTGGAGGATGAAGCCCATATAGGTCTGAGACTTGTGGGTAATGAATTGAATGATGGCGATTGATGAGTTGGACCTACATGTTTAGGTGGGTTCCGAACCACTGGGAAGTGATTTAATAGCAGAGAACAGAGTTTTTTTGCTGGCCAATCCAATCGGTCACCCTTACAAAGAGCGACTAGGAGTTTCGTAGCTTACCTCTGATTGAACAGATACCTGCTACGGCACTCGGCTATCACTCACTTAAAGCTTCAGTTGAAGTATCAATCATTAGAGACATCCATTCATCATCGATCAAGGAAATGATGATGATCGATGATGGAAATCATTACTATTGAATTTAGCTTATTCATATGTTTTATAATTTACCAGCATCCTAATAAGAAATGAGAATAATAATAGAGATGGGTCGTACTAGGTTTTTCTGATACTAAGTATTCCGAGTACTAGTACGTTCTAATACCTATTCCAAATACCTGTTCCAAAATAATAGGTAGTATTTTATATTAGCCAGTTCGCCAGAGTAGACGTACAAGAGTACACGTACAAGAGAGTATCGTACTGCGGTACTGGTACTGTTTCTCGCGTTAAATACAGCACGAATCTTTATTACTCGTGTTAAATACAGCACGAATCTAATTATTGAGTTGCTCTCAAATGTGCTGTAGCGAAATGAGACGCGGACGGCAAGACCTTGAGACGCTTGAGTAACAAACTACTCGTACTCAAGTACTCAAGAAGTATTTGTACTGGAAAAGTACGCGCGTACGCCATACGCAACCAAAGACAATCTAGACGCATGCGCCTACAATCGAGTATAGTGAATAGAGAGAGAGCGTGAGAGTGAGCGAGAAAGAGTGAGTGAGTAGTTGAATAGTTCTATAACGAGAAATGAGCTATTAATAGCTACTGTACAACTGCAAATTACAAAGCTCCACTCCCACTCCGTAAATTGGAGTGGGGACTTGAAGTCGCGTAGTTTACTAGTTTCTAGAAATACTCACAGATATCTGAGTATTTTGTTCTTCGAATACTAGGTGCTAGTCCGTACGTTCAAATACTCAGTAAAAATACCTGTTCCAGTAAATACGCCTCATCTCTAGATAATAATAAATAATAGAAATAAAATGGATGCAACGATACAACAGATTAAGAGTCCAAAACTGCTCTCTTCGCATATGTTCACTTATGAAATAAAATAATAGTTACATTTTCTATAACTGTGAGGGTGATTGAAAAATACAAATTTAGGATCACTGACAACATCACTTCAGAAACCTTTGTTTCATTTCACTTATCTGAGGTGCATAATATTAATAGTGATATTAATATGGATAGATTTATGCCCTCTAGGTGACCTCTAGGTGCCCAGTAGGTGCCCAGTATTTATGCCCAGTATTTATGCCCAGTAGGTGTATGGTTATTATTCATAAGAAATAAGGTAATGATCTCTTGACGTTGAAAAAACAATTACAATAGCTTATTTATGGTTTACCATTGATTACCATTCCAATAAAAAAATACTCAATTTTCCGTCATTGAGAGAAATCAATTAACTCTATTTTAAGCACTCCATGAAATTTTTGAAAAACAAACAAGTCTAATTTACTGATTTTTACATTAGTTAGATAACACAACAAGATTTTGAGCTCTATATGATGACAACTCAATGAATGAAAGATATAAGTTGAATTCATTTTAGACTGTTTTTTATATAATTGTATAGCCTGAGTTAGTGGAATTTCAATCAGAATTTTCAGTAAGATTATGACTGTAATTATTGAAACTTGTTGAAAGTAAAGTATAACAGCAGCTTGGATAGGAGTTTACTGAATAAGAGCTAAAAGTTGAAGCTTAACAAGAGGGGTAGCTATCAAAAGGTCCAAAAATATATAATATGCAATTAAATTAAAGCAATGTCGTCAGCCAACTGGACTCAAGTTTCAGTTTCGAACATACACTTTTCAATCATTTGAAGCCCATTACTTTTCTCAAACTCAAAGTTTATTATCACTCGAAAATGCACTCAAATCTACTTGGAGATTACCTACTAAAATTTAATCATTATCAACATTATTTGGAAATAATTGTCTACAAACAACTCATTCACTTGATCATTATCTAACCAACTATTCAAATATTCATTCTTTATAAAACATTCCTTTGAAGTTCTTATGAAGTTCATGGTCACATCACCATTTCTTATGAAGTTCATGGTCACATCACATTCATTCATTCACAAGTATCATCAAGACCGAATAGAAACGCAAATAAAGTTTTAAGCTTTGATCCAATACGCTTGGCGAAACACAGGTAAGGAGTAATATCTCGCATGGTTTCCACCCAGATTTCCACCAAAACGAAATTTTTAAATAATTCCTGCAGCATTTTTTCTTCTGACTTCTTCTCCTTCTCCTACTACTTCTCCTCCCCCTTCTCCTACCCCTCCTCCCCCCTCACAACCACACCGTCCTCCTCCTCCTTCTCCTCCTCCTCCTCCTCCTCCTCCTCCTTCTTCTTCTTCTCCTTCTTCTCCTTCTTCTCCTTCTTAATCTTCTTCTATTACTTTTTTCCTTCTTCTTTTCCACTCTTCGTCATCGACCACCTCTTCATCACCTTGTTCCTTCACACCCTCCTCCACCTGCTTATCCTCCTTCTCTTCCTCATTTTCTTACTCTTCTTATCCATCTATATTATTTTTTCCATCCTTTTCTTTTTCTTCTTCTCCTTCTCTTCCACTCCCCACCATCCACCACCTCTTTTCTTCCTTATTCTTTCTCCTTTTTCCCCACCTGCTTCTCCTCGTTCTCCTCGTTCTCTTCGTTTCATTTTTTTTCATTCTCCTCTTCTTTTTTTCTTCTTCTTCTTCCGTTCCTCCCTCTTCTTTTTCTCCCTTTACAACCTCCTCCACTTCTTCTCCTTCTTATTTTTATCTCTCTATCCTCATCCTCCTCTTTTTTTTCTCCATACTCCTCTGTTTTTCTACTTCTTTTTCTACATCCACATTCTTCTTCTACTTTTTCTTCTTCTTCTTTTTCTCCTTCTACTTCTTCACCTCCTTCTTCTTTTTCTTCTCATCCTCCTCCTCCTTCCTTCTTCTCCTCCGTCTTTTTCTACTTCTTCTTCTTCTACTTCTTCTTCTTCTTTTTCTTCTTCTCATTCTCTTTCGCCTTCTCTTTCTCCACCTCTTTCTTCACCACCTCCTACTCCTCCTCCTCATCCTCCTCCCCCCCGTCTTCTCCTCCTCCTCCTCCTCTTCCTCCTCCCCCCTTCTTCTCCTCCTTCTCCTCCTCCTCCCTCTCTTCCTCATCCTTCTCCTTCTTCTTTCTTCTTCATCACCCTTTTCTTCCTTCTTCTTCTTCTTTTCATGCAACTTCTTTCTCCCCAATTCGGCTCCCTGCGTTCCAAAAGACTACATCAGAAAAAGCCTCAAGGATGAATGCTCCCCAGGCTTTTATGTTGCTCTTTATCCGCTATGACTTTGGAGACGACGAAGGGCATGAAGAGGAAAACCTTAACGGACCTGGAGCTACAGATAAGAAGGGGAAAGTGGGTGGAGGAGGTGGCTGTTTGATGTAAGGGGCCAGTGTTAGCATTTGAGGAGGATTCCTCGAGGGGGAAAGGGGGAGCTTAGATCGTTAGCGGACAGAGTTAAAGAGAGAGAGTTTAGAGAGTGAGAGTGCAAAGTGAAGAGCATGAAGATAGCGGTAAAGGGATAGCAAAGAGAAGAACAAGGTTTAACTCTCTTTAACCCCCCCCCCCCTTGCGTATGCGTGCGCATATGAGTTAGGGAGGTTATTATCCCCCGCAACACTGGTCGTGTCTTCTGCTTTGCAATCCCTTTTTCCACTTCCCTTCTCTTTCCCTAATCGCCCTCCTCATACCAACACACACATCACCCAGCAAACATTATGTAGCCGCTCCTTGGTTCTGCTTAGAACGGGGAAAACCCAAAGCGGACTGGAGAAAGAGAAGATGATAGAGAAAAGGGAGAAGGAAGAAGAAAAGAAAGAATAAGGAGAAGAAGAAGAAAAGAAGAAAGGGGAGGAAGAAGAAGAAAAGAAGAAAGGGGAGGAAGAAGAAGAAGAACAAAAGAAGAAGTATAAGAAGAAAAAGAAGAAGTAGGAGAAGAAAAAGAAGAAGTAGAAGAAGGAGTAGAAGAACACGGAGGAGAAAAAAGAGAGGAAGAAGAAGAAGAAGAAAGAAGAAGGAGATGGAAAAAAAGGAGGAGGTGAAGGAGAAGGGGGAGGAGGAGGAGGAGGAGGAGTAGGAGGAGGTGGAGAAAGAGGTGGAGAAAGAGGAGAAGAAAAAGGAGATGGACAAGGAGAGGAAGAAAGAGCGGAAGAGAAGGAGGAGAAGCAGATAGAGATGAATGAGAAGCAAGAAGGAGAAGATGAGGTGGTCGATGGCGAAGTGTGTCAAAGAAGAGAATAGGAGGAGATGGAGAAGAAAAAGAAAAGGAGGAGAGAAGAAGAAGTAGAAGAAGAAGAAGAAGAAGAAGAAGACGGAGAAGACGGAGAAGAGAAATGATAAAGATAAAGATGATGACGTAAAAAAGAAGAAAAAAAATGATGTTGAAGAAGAAGAATAAACAGAAGAGTATGGAGAAAAAGAAAAAAGGATGATAAGGATAGAGAGATAAAATAAGAAGGAGAAGAAGTGGGGGAGGATGTGATGAGAGAAAAAGAAGAGGGAGGAACGGAAGAAGAAAAAGAAGAAAAAAGTAAAATATTAATAAAACCGGTTGTCAAGAAGAAAAGGAAGAGAAGGAAGAGAAGCATGTGGGGAAGAATGAGAAGGAATAAGGAGAAGAAGAGGTGATAGATGGTGGAGAGTGGAAGAGAAGAAGAAGAAAAAAAGAAGAAGATGGAAAAAATAATATAGATGAAAATAATAAGAAAAGTATATGATAATTAATTATTATTGATAAAAATAAGTAGATGAAGAAAAGGAATAAGAGGAAGAAGAATAGGAAGAAGGAGATGAAGAAGAGGGATTAGAGGAAGAAGAAAATGCGGAGGAGGATATTAAAGAAGAAAATGTTAAAGAGAATGTGAAGGAAATGAAGAAGGAGAAGGAGAAGAGAGAAAATGAGGATGATGACGAGTGAATATGAAGAGGAAGATAAAGAAGTTTAAAAAAGAAGAAGAAAAGGAGAGGATAGGAAGAAGGAGATGATGAAGAGGGATTAGAGGAAGTAGAAAATGTTAAAGAGAATGTGAAAGAAATGAAGAAGGAGAAGGAGAAGAGAGAAAATGAGGATGATGACGAGTGAATATGAAGAGAAAGATAAAGAAGTTTAAAAAAGAAGAAAAAAAGGAGAGGATAGGAAGAAGAGTAACGAAGAATATAAGGCATAAGAGGAAGAGAAAAAGAGGAGGAGGAATGAAGAATTAGATAAGAAGAAGAAGAAGAAGAAAATGTTGAAGAAGAAGAAGATACGAAGAAGGAAATAGTTGAGGAAGAAGATAAGGATGAAGAAGAACCCGGCCAGAAACCTCCGTCTGTTGCCCACAGCATTGTACGGGAAAACCTCCTCACCTCTACTGAATCCTTGATGTCCTTTTCTGACCCAAACTCCCTCTTTCCGATCCCTCCCTTTCCCCCTCCTCATACACTCCAGCCCTCAGTCAAAACAACGTGCGACCCTTTTCCCTGAAAGTACCCGCTATCCCTTATCAGGGCCCAACATCCCTGTCGCCTTTGTAGTCTTCCTTCCCTTCCACTCTCTTGCTCCACACTACATGCTAGGTAGGAGGAAAATGAAATGTTTGGGGGGGGGTAGGAATGGGTGGCAAACCAACCAACAATCTTGCACAGCACATGAGAGGAAGCGAGAGAGAGAATAGGAAACCAACATGGCGTCTAGCAGAACACCATTAAGGTCGACGAAAAGGGAGGAATGGAAGAAGCAAGAGGACAAAGGTACATCGTGAGGAAGGACGCTATGAAGCGAAACACTATACTTCGCCTTTCCATGTTCCCCCGGGGCAACACTCCTCAAGGAACAGATCCCCAAGGACATTTCCTTTCTGTCGTTGAAAGTACCCCTTTTACCCCACCCCCGTTTCCCCGTTTGGTAGACCTGTCGATGGTAACAGACGTGCAATCTGTCAGTGCCCGTTCTCCATCGGAAATTGTGATGGATTCTCTGGAATCAAACTTCTGTTCCTTTTCTGATCATCTCTTCAATGCACCTACTCCCATCAACTTTCAAACAGCCAAAACTATATCTTATCAATCCGTTACATCGTCATCTAAAATAAGTATGAGTGTTATATTCGAGTTATATTAGTTTTTTTGATATTCGATTCATTAATAAGAGTTTTTTCCTCACAGCTAATATCCATTTGCATAGATTATTGACGCTAATTATCAATGAATATTCCATGTGAGTTTATCAGTAAACGCAATCTTTTCATTGAAAATTTAAATTCTGTTATGTACAAAAATAATAAGTGAACAGTAATTTTACCATCGCTATGCATTACAGATTATGTAGGGTGTCCCATGAGAAATTGGCTTTATAGCACTTATGCATTCTTTTTATGAAAATTAATAAGATAAGGTTCACCCAAGGAGAAATTGAAGTGACTGAGTTTAAAAGCTATCCACAACAACTTATTTGATGAAAAATCTCTAGTACTTTCATTTAGTTGGAAAATTGTATACGTTTTATGTGAAAGAAGTTGAAACCAAAAATATTACTAATATTATTGAATATTGATGGAATAAAATTTTCGTACGTTCCAGATCTATAACTATGGCTGTAGTGATTATTACAATATCTTTACCCTTGAATGATTCATATTATTGGATTTTTATTTTTATTTTTTTTATCAGTCGTGGATTCTTCACTTGAGATGATATTCTAACAATAATCACTTGAATTCCATGGAAACCAGATGTTATGAAAAATGTTGAACCAAAGTAATATTAGTTTAATTGCAATGCAATGCAATGCAAGGAATCCATAATAATAATAAACAAAACAATAATTAGTTATAAGAGACTTAAATAATAATAATAAGCGTATGGCTTTTAATGGTGGGGAGACCCTTACAGGTAGATCCACCTCGCCGTTTGTGCCATGTTACGGGGAACATGGTGGACCTACTATTTTAGGTGGGTTCCGAACCACCGGGTAAGTGATAATAAAGCTTGTAACAAACTTAAGAGACTTGAAGTTCACAAGGAAGAGAATTAAAAAAGAAATTCACTATTAATTTCAAGTAATAGGACGATTTATAACACGTAAAAGTTATTCAGACACGAAGATTATTGTGGACCATGATTGAAATGTATGGAGGTGAAAAAAAATTTCAATGTAAATTTGCAATAAATGAACAGAATAATGAATAATTATTTTGAAAAATCATAGACTTTTAGGAAAATCAATATAAATTGTATTCATCAGGAAAGAAATTAGTTTTATTGAAAATTGATGTACGTTAACAATGCATGAGTTCCAATAAACATCAATTTTTGCTATTGATTTATCAGTTTTAGAATATCATTATAATTATAAATAATAATTTTTTATGAATACTAATACTTATTGCAATAACTTGAAATAATTATCCCCTATTTTTTCTTTGTTTTGATTGAGATGTATAATTTTGCTATATAAAATGTGATTTTTTGCTTTTATATTCATTTTGTGTAAGTTTGTACAATGTGAATATTTATTCTTTTTTCTCTTTCATTGTGCAGTGTTTTGATCAAGTGGAATAAAACATTCTATTCTACTTAATCTAGTACATTGTAATTGTAAATACGCATAGATGATCGTATAAAAAATGGTTCTCGAACACTTATTCGATCTTAATGGTTTTTCGTTGATTCTCAAGAACTTATTGGGAGATAGAATGTTGGGTTATCTGTTAATAATGATAAATAATATCGTATGGCTGGCTCAAGTCTAGTGTCAGAATTGTCAGTTGCACCTGAACATGGTTCAGGGCCTCTGAAGTAATATTCGTTATAAGAGTTGATTTTTTTTTTTTTAAGGATGAAGCCCACATAGGTCTGATGCCTGTGCGTGGGTAATGAGTAGGATGATAATGATTGATGAGTTGGACCTACAGTTTTAGGTGGGTTCCGAACCACCGGGAAGTGATTCTACAGCAAAGAACAGTGTCTTTTTTCTGGCCAATCTAATCGGTCACCATTACAAACAGGACCTACGAGAACGCAGCTTATCTCTATCTAATTGAACAAATACATGCTACGGCTCGCGGCTATCACTTCCCAATTTAGAAAATAGTTATGTTCAGGCACAGTCCCACTAATCCAATCAGTTATCCTTTCTAATAAGTTTTTTTGACCTTGAAAACTCTTTCAGTCAACGAGATTGAATAGTGTTGGTTGAATAGAATTGGTTGGCGGAATTATAGCGCTGAAAGTCTCGTGGAGCAAGTCAGCCAGTTGTCGCTAAAAAGAATGTTCCACAAGGAGCAGAACTTAATTAGGACTCAAATGGCGGATAAGACTTCATTGCTCATTCACAGAGGGCACTGCGTGTCTCTCTCGCCGTCTGAATATCAATGCCTTGTAGGCTGGCCTTTCCGGTTGGAAGGGAAGGGAAAAGGACCGACTTTTCCAACAGCAACAGGGAAATAAATTTTCCCCGACAAAATGAGAGGATAAAGGATGAGCAGGGACGTTCAGAAACAATTTGTGCCAGTCTTGGATTTTTTGGCTTTTTTCTATTGCTTCATACACCGTATATAGAATGGAGAACAAATACTAGTAGAAAATTACAGTGCAATATTTATAAAGAAAGACAAAGCGCTGTTTTAAGACAAGAAAAAGACACAGATAAAGTTCTACAAAGTAATAGCAATACTCACATTGTTATATGGCGCAGAAACGTAGGTAAGCAAAAAAAGCCTAAACATTCAAGCAGCAGAGATGCGTTTCCTCCCAGTGTAAAAGGTTGCACAATGTTGGACAGAGTCTGCAATGATGTCATCAGGAATGAGTTGGGTATTTCATCATTGGCTTAACAGCGGTAGGAAAACAAAAGTGGAAAAATCATGTAGTTCGAATGCCAGAGTATAAAATTCCTAAGGCCGCTATGATGCATAAGACTTGTGGAAACCGCGCTCTAATGCAAGGATATAGTTATAGCCACAAAATCTAAATAGCTTTCAATTCCTACAAAATGACCATCAAAAATAATATAGTAGATAAGTATAATATCTCAAGCATTTGGAAACATTATTTTCGAAACTTGACCCTTCAAATATTATACGTGGTTCCATGGTGCGGTACTCTTTCTCACATCATTTTTTTATTGCGGATGATGCTTACATGAGTCTGGAGACCTGTGCGTGGGTAATGAGGTGAATGGGTGAATGATGAGAAACATCCATGGCTGAATGAGATTTGAACTCAAGGCTGCAGGGAACGAAGACAGCCGGAGCGTTATCTTATCTCAGACAAGCGCTCCAATCAACTGCGCTACCAGAGCCGCCATTTTATTTTCAGATTATCAAGATTTACTCGCTCTGTGTATTGTGGGGTAACATAATGATTCTAGGATTCTCCATCTAATTTCTTCTCATATCATATATTTTTCATCAGCTTCTAATCCAGAGTGTTTTGGGTTCAAACCTGCTATAATAATTAAAATGTTAAGCATCTTAAACATTTCATATTTCATCGAATGATCATTCATCTTTGGTTAAACTACTATGATTTGGAAAACCAAATATTTTGGAAACTAAATTTCAAATATACTGATAAATTAAATTAATGAGCCAATTGATTAAATCGAATTCTACAAGAATGTGCATAGGTATAATATTTTCACATTCTATTAAAGTTATGTATAATGTGTATAAGTAGGCAATCAATAGACGGTGCATACTAACACGAAAACAGAGCTTACTGAGAGCGCCTTCAAATTGTGGATAGGCAACATAAGTGCTCTTTCGGTGCAGCGGGGTTGCCTATACTACTCCTAGCGCCACATAACCGTTATAAGCGTGCTCTGTACTTGAATATTACTATTTCCTATGTTTGTATATTAAAATAAGAATAAAAACATTTTCCATCAAATTCTCAATCAGTTCATCATTCTTCCAGTTATGAATGCTATCGATCCAAACTGTTTACAAAGATGTATTAGAAATTAATATGAAAAAAGAAATTGAAATTATATTGACAAAATAGATTACAGTCCCGTGTATCTCTAGTAGGAGAACTGATGTTAGGAGTTCTGAGAGGTATATTTTCTTCAAATAGAATATTAAAATATCAGTTTTTGTTGAACATTATGTAGTAAACCCGTTGAATGAAGTACTTCATCAATTTAGACCGGTCTAAAATAATCATTCGAATAGAATCAACAATAGATATCAAGAATAATGAATATAAGAAATTCACTTTATTATCGAGAGACCAAATAATCTCAAATTCAACTTTTATCTTAATAAGCTTAAAATCAGTTAAGAGTAACTACTCTTTTTCCTACCACTTTGTTGACTACCTCTTGCTTTCCTTGTTCAAAGATTCATTGCACGCTATGAAAGTTCATCGATGTAATCAATAATTATTAATATCCAATAATCAATAAACAAAATTCAGTATTCAATAATCAATATTATAGAATGTACATAATTTTTTTTAATGATATTACTATGCTCAAAATATTGAAAACAAAAGAATCAAGAAGTGACTACAGAAGTGAAAATGATTATAGAAAATTTATTTATCTTCGTATGATTGTGGTGGTAGCGCCTGACTTCTAATACGATGGTCACGGGTTCGATTTCCGTTCCAGCCTGGCATTTTTGTATTATCATTCACTTGAAAATTTTTGTATCACCTCTTCACCCACGCACAAGTCTCGCACTCATATGCTCATCATCGGCAGAATCGGCAAGTTTTTTTTGATTGACTGAGGATGAACTTTTCTGATTGAATTTGAATTTTGTTGTATTTTATGTGTTGACGAATTTTAATGACTCAAATGAGTTTCTAAACAGATTTTTATAATTAATAAATAAAAAAAGTAACCAGTGCGTGATCAACTTATTATCAGGAATTAGGTTACTCGAGTTATAACAAATAAAAATGGTAGTGGATTTTGAATTCTTAATTTCGAGATTTATTAGCATTTATATTGATTTGACAATTTTAAATATTATTGCGATATATGAAAATTATTCCACCATTGATGGTCCTAATTCCTAAATACACCCTCAATAAATACAATATGTAATAAATAAATATGTTAATAGTTTTCGAATTCTCAATTTCGAGATTATTTATTACCATCTATATTGATTTGAAAATGTTCAATGATTATAATATCTAAGGATTATTCCACCATTGAAGGTCCTAATTCCTAATACCACCCTCAATTAAGACAATAATTCATCTATGTATTAATAACAAATAAATTGCAGTTCCCATTCCGGTTCATTGATCACTCAACATAGATTCTTCAAGAGAAAATAAAAGTTGAATGAATGGAGAATAGTACACGGTGTGAGGAGAAACAGCTGACTTGTAGTAAATTCAACCTTGAATAAGTAATACGCGTAGTAAAAGATTGCTGAGGGAGTGAGACGGAAGCAGGCTGTGATTGGAGAAAGTTGGAAAAACTGTTTAAGTAATGAATGAATGAAATCGGGTGTGGAGCAAGAAGAATAAGTTGGAGAAAGAAGAGTGGAAAATGAGTTGGTGAATGAGCGCGAGCAAGAAGAAGTTCGTCAAGTAATGCAGTCGGGAGTATTTGCATGATGACGATGATGATGATTATGAATGATAATGATGAGTTTTACGTCGTCGGCGGCATTGTTAAGTGAGGAACGGCGGGAGTGAGGAGGAGGAGAAATAAAAGGCGCGAGAAAGAAATTAAGAAAGAATGATGTGGGAGGAAAGAGTGTTTTTAGAGTATGAGGAGACACGGTGGTGGAAATTAGTGGATGAGTGAGTGAGAAGTTGGGAAAGAATGAGATGAAGTATAAACAGTTGTGAAGAAAAATAAGATGAATTAGGGGAGGGGGGTGGGAAGAAGTTGAGGAAGAAGAAAAAGAAGAACGTCTACGTCGTCATCTACTACTGCCTGTTGGATTTAATGGTTTATGACTTGTTTTTTCCCTCTTAAAAACTCAGTCAAGGTCGCAATTAAGAAAAAAAGTGTGTGGGGGGAGGAGTAGATGCCAAGACGTGGGGTGAATTAGAGGAGCTTCAATTTTACTAAGTTCAGGGCGGATTAAAGAGGCTGAGAGGGAATTTGCTGGAAATAGGGTTGGGGATGGAAGTTGTGGAATAACGAAGCCTGTTTTCTCAACGACTAGAATCCCCTTCGGCTAAGGGAGAACCCCCAACAATTTCAGAGGTAGAAGGGAAAGGAAGTCCCTGAGCTGTTGCGTTGGGTAGAAGGGAAAAGAGGGAAGACTTTGAGCCTGAAAATCGATTTCTGCCAAGACACAGAGCATCGTCAGTCCTGTCTCTATCCCCACCACTAACGCGCTTCCCCCTCCCAAGTCATTCCCCCAACACCCACTCGAAGCGCTCCATCCTTGAACGCGTTCATTGAAGAAAAAGAACTCATCATCATCATCTCCATCAGCGCCACAACAAATAATTATGAAAATTACCAGCTTCCCTCATTCTTTTTCTTTTTTATTTTCATTCTGTTTCCTCACCCTCACTCCCTTTTGGCACGTGATTCAGTAGCAGTAGGTCACGTTTTTACCCCCTCCACCTCACCACTTCACTTCACTATGTCAAGGTTCTTTTCATTTTTGCTTCTCTCATTCCAGAAACCATCACCGGCACTCATTAATGTTGTAGACAACACCGGCAACATCTGAAAATAGGTTTCTTAAAACACGGCTAATTTATTCTGCGACCAGATTTTGGCGAGCACGTTCTCAATGTTGCTGTTGCAAGTGTTACAATAATGTTATAAATTGCATTTATTTTAACATCTTGCACTAAAAATACAAAAGCTTGCAATCATTTTACTCCTTTTTTGCATGAGAGGATTCATGTCCATAATTTATGAAAGTTCCTTCAGTATCAAGGGAATCTTGAGGGAATCTTGAAATGCCCATATGAATAATGTCAAGAGAAACTAAAGTAACGTTTATAGATACGGCTCTCAATGACTCAAGACTTGAAGATGACTTGAGGATGGACTTGGGAATTCAAGATGATTGCCCTTATTTATAGACTTTCCTTCAGTGTCTCTTGAATAAAGGGATTCTTGAAATGCTTATATAACTACATTACGTTTCAAGAGTCCCTCGAGGCAAGAGAAACTGAAGTGTCGTTCATAAATACGGCCCTAGATAATGACACAAAAAATAATTTACTATAAAAATACAAGATACTGTATTTTCGACAGTCACGACATCCTTGATCTCAATCAATACATCTTGACCCAGACCACAAAAGGTGGTAGAAAATGTTGAATTTTTTCATTTCAATGAAAACAGCAGACTATTGAACTTTTAGAGCCTTTGGAAAAAGTTTTACCTTGTTCATTCCTTTCCCTTTCCCTTACAACCAAAATGATGAAGACCGATTCTGTTGGTAGTTCAAATGAACAAATATGTTTCAACCAATTTAACAATACTAATCTTGTTAGTAGTACTTAAATCTTTCATATTTTATATGGCAGGACATTATTGTTTCTGATATTTAATGATATTTGGCGAAATAAAAACCTTATTATTATTATTATTATATTTTTGTTAATATGAACCAATATTATCTGTTGTTTTTATGTTGCTTTTCTTCTTGCTTGACCTTTTTTGATCCAATGATCTTCAATACGATTTGCGTTTATTATAATGTTGATTTGTGTAAGGTCACCTGTTTTATACGTGTCTAATCTTTATTTCTCATTCATCAGTAATAATAATAAGCGTATGGCTTTTAATGGTGGGGAGACCCTTACGGGTAGTTCCACCTCGCCGTTTGTGCCATGTTACGGGGAACATGGTGGACCTACTATTTTAGGTGGGTTCCGAACCACCGGGTAAGTGATAATAAAGCTTTATTCATCAGTTATTTATTGTTTTACTTCTTACTGTGAGGGTGTCTGGTATCAGCCAATGACAGGCCTCAATCATAGAGTAGTGAGTAAATAGGCTATGAGAGGCTCTCATTCTATTAACCTATCTTAATTTGTGTACTATTAGTCTTGAAGGATTAAAATTATTTTGCCTTTGAAGGGTATAAATGAAGCTACTCTGTATTCCAGTTTGATTGAGCTTGATAATGATGTAACAATCAAAACTATAGCATCTGGTGATTTTATAATAACATTTCTTTGTTAAATATACAATTATACGAGACTATTCCAAGGACGACATTTTTCATCTCTTTATCCTAAACAATTTTCAAATGTAAACCTGACATCTTAATCGTCATATATATTTATTTTCTCCATATTTAGACTCAAATGCAATTTAATTATACTGACTTTTCTTTTGGATCTGAAAATATAAATAAAAATAAAAATCCACCGATTGCTGGTGAAGATAAACATTAGTTTTGAAATAATATAGAACACCGCCGCCGCACTAGAGCGACCAAACTAAATATAAATACCTTAATCTATTACAGCATTTTCATTCAATTATTGTAGTTTATTTCTTTATATTTAGTATTATCTTTCAATTTATAGCATATTCTTTTATTTTTAATTTTAACTTTCAATCTATAGTAGACCTTTATCTTTATTCTTTTTTTTTCTCTCCCTTTAACCTTTTCCTTTTTAACATTTTTTAACATTTTTCAACCCTATTACTCCCCTTCCAATTACCTTGAAGTGCATTTTGAAACTTGTAAAAAGTTTTCTTTCAGTTCTTTTCATTGTTTAATTTATTGTAAGCATTCATTTTATTATTGTGTTTTATTTTATTATAGGCACCTGCTGTAAAACCTTTTTCAGGTTTAGCGGGACCATTTTGTAATGTCTTTTTATGTAATAAAATTGATTGATTGATTGATTGAATTCGGACATGTCACGGTTTACTACTCACATTTTCAATCAATAAGGCACTTTATGAGAAAAAAATGTGTATAAATCTCTTGTCTATTATTAAAACTCATTATAATTATAAAATCATTGAAAACGGTTCTAGTACGGAACAGAAGATTTCTCCTTTCTCTTCCTTCATCAAAAATTTAATTTTGATAAGAATATGACTGTATTGTGATAAATTATGTTTAATTTATCTTTCTTCATTGATATTATTATCATTGAAGTATCTTCATTTTTAACAAAAAAAGTTTTTAAAAGTTTCTATTAAAAAGTTTCTATTCAATAATAATTACATTTTATTATTTGAGTTCATTTTTTTTCAATTTATATCAGATTATTTTTTATTTCGACTCCTGAGTTCTGTTGCTTGTGTATTATGTTCATTAAGTATATTTTTGTTATCACTAAAAATATCAGATATTTAATATTTTGATGACAACTCCCATAAAGGCTATTCTCGGGAGTGCCTACTTTCTCAATGAACATCACAATGTATTTCTTAAGTACTTGTGTATGCTGAAGATTGTTGTACCGTTGTTTATTGAGAAATAAAATTATTTATTTATTTTATAAATATCTACCAAGATATCATCATGACTAATAAAAAAAGGATTCAAGGATGTAATTGAATAAGATACGGAAATTGGACTGTATGTTTGTTTGCAAATCATACATTATTACGTTTTGATGAACACTGAATGCTGACACATGAATACTAAGAATACTCGTGTTTATGATAGGAGTGCCTGACACGATTGAAAATAGAGACTGAACACATGGCCTGGCTGAAACAGCCAACAGCAGATTCGAACTTGGGTAGTGAAATAATAGAATTGACTAGCATTTATGTCATATCTCGCTTTCTTTAAATTGTTTGTTGAAACATTCATTAATTTACAAGAATATTGTCATATAATCAGTATTCTTGTAAATCAATGAATGCTTTTCCTTTTCGAACGTTTCTTCTCAATTTAATATTCAATTAGTAACATGTAACTTTGTAAAACTAACGTAATATTTTTTCGCATGCTCTAATACCTTTATAAAGAAATAGACGAAATTAGTGGCATCCCGACACATATTTATATAGTGGGAGCCACAAAATCCAGTATTGCAATACTTTATACAGTATTAGAAATGAATACAAACGAGAATCGTTTGTATTCATTGGTATTAGATTTAAGGCTTTATCTTCTGCAATGTTAATTTTGTTTTATTGTGAATTTATCTAGGAAATTCAAATATCACTTATTAAAAAATGAAATATGAGTGTAGCTTACCAAATCTTTGTAAATTATAAGCTTGAAACATTCCATGTCAAGGATGTTAATGATCATAATTTTTTAAAGCTTAGAAGCTTTTTTATTATATAATTTAAGTTTCAATTACACTTTAAGTAATCGATAGTTGGGCATATACTGTCTCATCAAGAGTATACTAGAATAATTATGGAATTATACATTTAAAAACTGGTTTGGATACAAAACTGAGCCTATATTAATCTCTTTATTAAAAGCGAAGATATAGTTCTTGGTTGTCTCTAACAATCAACACTATCTATACAAGTGTATAATACCGAATAATATCAAGTATACATTGATAACGTTATTGTAATGGAATTGATAATTGATATCAAGTATGCAGAAGGATAATTATTATAGAACTTAGAAAGAAACATGAGTAGAAATAATATGATGTATAACTTTCAATATTCGTAAAAAATACATAAACTTGGAAAACTTGAAAATTTTGGTAATTTTTATTGTGCGGGTGCTGGTGCTGGTGCTGGTACACGTAGGTCTCACTTTGTATTTATTTATGCACTTATTTAAGCAAAGATAGAACGGACTATTGTTCACAATTGCTTTCTTCACAAATTTTAACCTGAAAAATTCAAATTCAAATTGAAATTCAAATTTTATTCCTTCTTTTTTGCAATACAATACATAATACAGAAATACAGTAGTAAGGAGGAATATACGCACCCAATGAAGGTAAGACGACAAGTTTACCTTATACAAATTTAATCTCAAATTCTAGGTTAATAATAATAAAAATTGTAGGAATGGTAGCAGACCATTAGCAGCTTGTATGGGAAGTATTTTACTTTGCGGTCTACAAGTTATTACCAAGCTTTGATCATCTCCAATCTTTGATCATCCTCTACTCCCTGGTGTCAGGGGAATCACCCATAATGTCTTCCAACTCAGAAAAATAATCATAGTACTCCAGAAGAAAAATATACGCATGGACAAACGTATATGCGTCAACACTTTTTGAATCCGGAGGGACATTCTTCTTTCACCTGCTACCTTGTCAAAGATGAATCTTTGAGAAGAAATCTCAAAAGGAATGTTCCAAAAACAGAATATTGTAATAGCTTCTTTCCTATGCATTTCCTTCCACTTTCTTCGGACTTTGCTTCTACAGGTTTTCCCATGTTCTCCCATGTTTCTGTAACGGATTTCCTTCTCTCTTAGGAATTATCCATTTTTATATACCCCCTACTTTGATGATATTTCCTCTTTGATGTCATTCACGAACTCTTCAACCTCTTTTCTCTTCCACTCTACCTCTTTCACATTTTCTAAATCTCTTTTCTTTTTCCAACTTATTCTTTCTTCTATTTCTTATCCTTAACGTTTTTCACTTTTCCTCCTTTAAAGGTTATCTCTTTTTTGTCACGTTATGAAGATCAGGTACGTTTCTCTTTGATAGCCTCCGTTTATTACTCACTCACTGCTGTGGGAGACAGACTCTATTACTTGAGTAGTATTGGAAGATGAGAGATTGAAATTTTCAATTTGCAAAAAGATTGGTTGTCGATTAATATCCACTCTCGGATAAGGCTTTTCCTATTCCACTAATAGTTCTGTGAACAGTAGACCTCACGCCCAAGAATAAGTATGCTCGTACATAGTAACATATTCGGTGTACTCAATGATAATAATCATCGCAGAGTTAAACACAATCATTAGGCCTCACCATTGGTTCGATTCTCGTAGTCTATTTCATGTCTGTTTCTCGAAAAGTCACTCTGTATTACATCACCAAGGCTGCGTTTCTATTTTCCAGACAGCTGATTGCTCCAATCAGATCAGATTTCACATGCCTTTTGAATGAATTTACAGAACAATATCAATTAAATTTATTAATTATCAATTGTTATTTTACTTTTTTTTATTCTTGCCCAGATGTCTCTCATATTTTGTGCCATTCTTAGTCTTTCTTCATCTGTGTAAACCCTTTTTTGTATCTGTTTCTCCAGGATTCTGATGATTTTCTGGTATAACAATTCAATTCTGCTTGTTTTGTCTCTAAGATCCCGCTCTGTAATCCCAATTCTCTCTATATCCGTCTTAATTTCTGCTATCCATTTTGGTCGATGTTTAAATGTACCGATTTTCTCTACAATTTGTATTGTTATTTTTAACCTTACTGAACTGGTCTTACTTACCTAAATAATTGAATGTCATCCACTTGCTTACAGCTCTACCAATGTCTTGTATTTACAGTTTAATAATCAGAGGCTCTAGTGACGGAAGAGGTGAATGACCTCGTTATCCGTTTCTTTATGACATTTGCTTGTGTTTTGGTGGTGGTTATTGAATCAATCCTGTGCCACCACTAATCCCCCCATCCATCCCCTTTAACCACTAACCGCCCTGGGGGGTTAGTGGCATTCTCAATGTTTATGGCATTGAATGTTTATGGCATTCTCAATAAAATATGTCTATAGAAGGAAATCCGCTTCGTTCTCATTGTTATTATACTTTATTGAAGTATTAGAAATTATTTGTTTTTCTCAAACAAACGCGTTATTTTTATGAATGGCAATTGATATGAAACCTTGACCTGATTAATAAGAGGGCTATCTTGAAATATAATTCCAATTCCATATGGTGGAGAAGCTCATTTCACAAATCATGTTTCCTGAGTGCCTTTCCATTTTTCCTTTAAAATATCTTCGAAATGCAAGATAATTTCGAGAACCCTCACACATAAAACACTGCACATTCTTCAAAGTAACATTAATGCAGTATTTCTAAAGCCGCGTCTCCACCAACCGAACATGTCTGCCGAACGGATAAAAAAACGGATAAACATTAAACGTATGGGTCACCGAACATGTTCGTGAATTCAAATGAAATGTTCGGTCTGTGAATCATTTGGTTCACCAACAACAGGTTCCCGCCACTCCGATCATAATGTTCGAGAAGGCGTCCACACCAAACCAACTCCAAAAAATGTTCAGCGACATCAGCTGATTCCAGCTAACACTGTTCGCCGAGCATGTTCGGTTGGTGGAGACGCGGCTATAGAGTTCAGTCTATGCGTTTGGCCATAAATCCGTTACAAACAACCAATTAAACACAGACAAATGCAAAACGGCCAACTTGAAACAGAGACCTCTCTTAGTTTGGTCAATAGAACATCCTTGTTCTTCAAAAATAAATATTATTATTTCTAGAAAATTCTGAATAATGATTCATTCCAACTAATTAATAGTAGCTTGATGATTGATTGATTGAAAATTTTGATAGTTCAATTAGTCTAATTAGAATTGGTTGCATTTCAGATCAGAATATTCTATGAATGCAAGTGAATGAGAATGAAATCTGTCCGACTACAAAACCCGTTGATTTATTTCCGTTGAATAATCGATACATATTAATTCCTTCTACAACCCAAACTATAATACTTTTGTTAAAAAGTTCTCACAGGATGTCGAGACCCACATTCTATTCTATATGAAAAGAACGCCAGGAAGTATAGAGCATTAGTAGAGCCTTTACAAGAATAAAAATCAGAATCGGAAATGCCTTCAGGAATGAGATACAGTATTGAATATGTATAGGCACGAAATGATTGGCCCTATTAATTTTCTGAAGATCAGTGCCTAGCATTAGCCTAAAGGCCTACAGGCTTTATTGTGATGATCGGCTGTCAATACCTGCTCACCCAAGGTAACCCTTTCGAGATCCTTTTACATTATTTCCTTTTACTTTCCTTCTTCTTCTTTATCCGTCCTCATCTTATCCTCTCCCATTTCCGTTTTGCCTCTATGCGAAATCAGTTCTTCCTATATGGGACCCGTGAAAATCAAAGAAGATCAATTGATATTCTTTTGTTATTGGGAATCTAACCCGGGACTCATTGAACGTGGGATGGAATCTTTTCGTCTACCTGATAGAAGGGTGACAAAATCGAATGCAGATCGATGCATAGATTGAAATCTTTTTCTCACCCCTGATGTTACTACCTGAAGGAGCCTGGATTTAAGTCTTTTCTGATCCTTATTTCTTGAATTGATTTGCTCCGATGAGAATTTTACTCTTCCTTATAAATAGTTTTAGTGAAAGCTTGTTCGATGGTGATCTTCTTTGATCATAAAATATAATTTTGAAATGAACTTTGTATTACGAAAGAGAAACAATTAATTCTAAAAACAAACGTCTTGAAACAAGAAATTCTGAAGTACAATACTATGATCACTGTTCATATCATTGTCACAGCATTGTTTACATTTTTCTTATTGTTCATATTATTGTTGAATTTGAAGTTGTTTCATTAGTTAGTACCATAAAGTGAAGTATTGTCATTAATTGTTTTCCAATTACTTTTCAACGAACATTCATATTGTTTAAATTTTTCATATTTTTTATATTGTTTATATTGTTTATATTTTTCATATTGTTTATATTGTTCAAATTGTTCATATTTTTCAAATAATTCATATTTTTCATATTCAATATCATTTATGAATTAATCGGGAGTCTGTTGCATAAAAATAATTGGCAAATAATTTTAGCAGAATTTGTAATATACTACAAAATCTAAATGAAGATTTCACGAGTAGATTGTAATAATTGTATGTTGTAAATTATTGTAATGCAATAAGGTCCTTATACGAGAGATGCATAAACATTTCCATGAGATTATAATATTATGAACACACGAATAAAGTTTTGATACCATTTGGCATGAATATTATCCGAAGTGACTATATACTCATTTTCAAAAACCAATATTACCAATTAAATTAAAATATTCAAATAGCTCCCATCATGACGTAGGCTAATCATTTTCACTTTCTTTGAGCATAATTTTAAAACTTTAATCTTCAAATTTTACACTTAATGTGGGCTTTCTTTTTAGTGGCGAAGGTGATATTGTGAATATCCATAATGGCTAATGTAGGCATATTCATTAATGTAGGCTACTTGCAATAAGAGATAGTTCACTTGTTGGTGACTTAGAATTTGAAGTTAGTTCATTGGATAGTACCATGAGGTGAACTATTGTAATTAATTGTTTTCCAATTACTTTCAACGAACATTCTATTTGATTGATTTCAATTAGATTTCAAACATGGATTCTATTTGATTCCTAATCGAATCACAGACAAAATTTTCTCTTATTTTTCAAATAGATAAGAAACATTTAATTTGTTCTCCATCAGATTCCAAAAATAATTATCAACAAATTGATGGGATATAGAAAGCATAGATATCATGGATCTTAACAATCCAGTAACCTCAATTCAAGAGTCACTCAACTCATAAAAAATCCATCGCAATATCTCCTACAATCGGAAAGCACACTACTCCAATTTAGTGCTTGAAAAGAGAAATGCAAATAAAGAGAGAAAATGAAAAAGAATGAGAAAAAGAAGAAGGCAAAAGGGCATGCCGGAAATAATTTGTAACACAGATGAGTCCTACTTTCTCCCCCACCCCCCTTCTCTACCGTCTTCTCTCCGTGTAAGGGTTGAAAAAAGATGGGGTTCGTCTTTTGTGTTTTCATACATATGTATAAGTCTGACAAGCAGTGGCGTGTGTGTGTGCGTGTGTGAGTGCGTAGTATGTAGGGCACTAAAGGGTTAAACTGGCTGTTGTGAGCTCCAGGGCTGCTGGTAGTCCCATTAGTTACTTCTATTTTGTGTAAGTCGAAGGTTACTTGGAGTTCAAGTCACTCAATTTCCGCTGCGGCAGCCGCTGATGGAGTCTGTGAGTAATTTCCACCTCTCAATTATTCAACTGTCTCATTCTAGTCACTGGTTTGACCCACACTCGGTCTCTGTTCAAAGCGTGATGGTGTTGGCAGTAACGGGGGTTTTACTGGTTAACGTAGAGCTCCATCCATCCTGTTGAGGAGTTCACATGGAATCTACAAGTGAAAATTGAGTTTATTTTGAAATGTTTTTGAAAGTTGGTGAGTTATAATGTGTAAAATAATAAATTATATTCATGTAAGAAAATGCTAGAAGCTTTCTGAAAAAAATAAAAAAAATAAATGTTTTTTATAATATTTTTTCAATATTATAATTTATTTATAATATTTTTCCAATACTATAATTTATTTATAATATTTTTATAATAATTTTTTTCAAATTAAAACTTAGAAAATTCACCTTTAAATTTGCAATTTAAAATCCCTACTTATGTATTCATCAACATTATTGTATTTTATTTCAATGACTCGAAGTAGCTTCTCAGATCAAAATTTACTTTAATTCCTACGAAGCTACTTAGTTTTCAATTTGAAAAAGTTGTCAATTTAAATAAATAGTTTATTGCTGGAGACAACATGTAGAAACACGTTTTGTCTTCTTTACAGAATACAATTCACATTTAAAATGAAGCATAAGAAGAAAAAGAGATAATAATAAGACCTTAATACTAGTATGAAAAAAAAATGACTTTGGTAATAGGATTGCATAGGAAAATTTAAATTAAGAAAAGAGAGTTATTACCAAAAATGTATTAATAAAAAAACCAATATGTAAAGGAAAAGAGGAATGCAGAAAGCTCATTCAATTGATAGAAAATGTGCGGGTTGGAATTGCAGTCTGTAAAAAGGAAACAATTTAATCTCTCATAGCATGGTCAATATTATATAAAATAAATAAATAAATGATCGAATAAATAAATAAATGAGTAAATAATTAAATATTGAATTAAATAGGAAACTTTAAAAATAATTACATACTGAATAAAAACATAATTATTCTAATGAATTTGCTAGGAAACATTTGGTTTTGATACTGTAGTTGATTGGAAAGTGATTTGACTAATCAATTATTGTTTGAAGTAAATAATCAGTTTCACTATTCCCTTATAATATCAAAAACCTCATAGCATATCGTTTTTTGCATCTACATGAAATTGATGAAATGTTTATGTAGCAATTATGCAGTAATTGAATAAATACCTATTTAATAAATTATTCAAATCACACCAATGAGATATTTCCAACATCTTCCACCTTACACTTCTTTTTGTTAACACTTATTTTTTTCTTGGAAATCTCTCAAATCACATCTAGCCTACATTAATTCATAATAATTTATTTCAATCTAATATTAAAACTGACATTGTATTGCACTTTTACAGTGTCACTGTATTTCACTTTTACAAATACAGTGTCAGTTTTAATATTAGATTGTTCAAAAAGTATTTCGTCATGGAAAACATCACAAATTTATTTCACTCAATTATTATTCATTTATAAGTTCTCGTAGGTCCTGTTTGTAACGGTGACCGATTAGATCGGCCAGCAAAAAAGACACTGTTCTTTGCTGTAAAATCACTTCCCGGTGGTTCGGAACCCACCTAAAACTGTAGGTCCAACTCATCAATCACCATCATCCAACTCATTACCCACGCACAGGTCTCAGACCTATGTGGGCTTCATCTTAAAAAAAAAAATTATTAGTATTAATTCTATCTGAAGGATGAATCTGAATTTGTACATGCTTCATCTCACATCGACTAGCCTAAATCTTCTCATATCAAACCACTATTGAAACTATTTTTTATAGATTATAATTTCGTTGTAGTTAAGAAGGTATTGGAGCTCTTAATATAAATTCCATTTCTATTATTAAGACAAGAGAAAATTGCATTATTCATTCAGCGTAGATGAAGTAGTAGGCTTTGAGTGTTGTTCCAATCGGAGTCTCCGCTTCTCGAATAGTTATCATATTATATTCAGCGATGAAATTCAGTAATCACTGTTTCAAATAACAGTCACAACAGAGAAGATGGCGCTACAGCTCAGACATAATAGAAATATAAAACAAAAGTGAGGAAGATGTGAGGGAAAGTGGGGAAGTGAGAATGAGTTATTGTGAAAGCTTTTTTGAATAAAGTCGCCCAACATTTGACTATCATTTGGTTTCTGGCGGAGTGATTGCAGTTTAAATTGAGGTTAATTTATTGCAGTATCCAGTTCAAACATGTAATAATTTTACTAATTTCGGTACAACCTATCACATTGATATCATTAAGCAATTATTTTATGAGCGTTGTGTGTCAACTGTCTAATCTAGAGACTAGATGAGAAAGAATTCCTGCCGACAGACGGATGGTACAGCATCAGAGTGGAGAGAAAAAGCAAGAATTTGAGAAATTTGGAAGGGTCAGAGAAAGAATAATAAGAGGGAGAGCATGCAATCAATTGGATTCCCTGGAGTTCCACCTCCCTTACAGAATTTACCCCTCTTCTCCTTCCTCCTTTTGGTCCTTACCATTTGTCTTCTTCCTCCTCATCATCATCTTCTTGTTTTTCTTCTTCATCTTCTTTTTCTTATCCTTGATTTTTTCTCCGAACATTTGTCCAATATTCAGAGGAGCTTATTCATTTCATATACAAGAAAAATACAATTTGTAAAATGGAAGACAATTCTCTGAAACAATTTTTCAAAAACCAAATAAAAAACACTATTAGATTTTATGTGTTGCGTTGGAGAGTCGTTAAACAACAAAAACATGAAATCAATAGCCTACCCTAATAAATTCTCATAATCAAAAACATGAAATCAATACCAGTAGTATTATTAGTATACTATACTTTTACATTTAAACTATATCATTTACTTATTGATTAAACTGCTCTAACTTCTAGTCTAGTCATCAAAACGTCGCATGGACCTATTCAATCAGCCACATTCTTAAACTAGTCTTGAAACGGCTAAGTGTAATTCCCTCTTTTATATATTGAGGAAGTTTATTGAAAACTTTCGGCCCAATATGAAGAAAGGATCTCTGACCAAAATATGTGTTCATTCTTGGTGTTACCATATTAGTATTTCTAGTATTATGTGAGTGATCTATAAACCTATTATTTCCTGGATTTCACTTCATATTGAATAGCACTGTATGGATAAATAGTTAGTTGTCTTACACTTAAAACATTACTTTCAATAAATAGTAGATGAGACAGGAACAAAGAATTTCTGAAATCTAACTTTGAAGAATGGATCAATGTGAACCAAACTTGCTGCTCCCCAAACATATCTTAAAACTGATTCAACCAAAGCATAGTAAACTCCTTCTCTTTATTCCTTATCTTTGCATTTTCTTACATAAATTTTCCTTCTTTACCACTTTTTTCTTCTCCATTAGATCCTTGTTTTCCTCCAACGTCTGTTCTCTAGTGCTATCCTTATAATACTACTAGACTTCTTCCATTTACTGTCTTCCTCTCGTCACTTCTCTCCCACACAAATAATTCTCCCATCTTATTCGTCTCTCTACTTCTTTTCCACTCATTTTTTTCTCTACCTATTATCTATCTTACTTGTCTATCTAATTTTCTTATTTCTCCTATCGATATTACCTCTTTTTACTTTTCACTTTTCCTATCCTTCTCGACAACTACTTCTCTTACGTATTTTCCGCCTTACCAATACCAAAAAAAACAAGAAGAAGGAAAGCATCAGCACTGCACTCACTCATTCACTTGCTCACTCGCACTTGAGCAATAAAACCAAAAGCGGCTATCTTCCTTCTTTGTTCAACTTTCAGACGTTTTACATTCACAAATCCTTTCTCCTTGCTTTCTTCCTTGTTTTATCTCACTTCCCTATACTACCCTTTCTCTTTCCATTTCTCATTATTTTCCTCCTTACTAATCTCTCCTTTACTCTCTGCATCCTTCATCATTTCCCAGTCCCTCCTTCTTTTTTCATCCTACTTTATCCTTCACCACTCTCCTTTCTTCCCTGGTC
The DNA here is from genome assembly GCA_948455865.1 of Conomelus anceps. Taxonomy (NCBI): domain Eukaryota; kingdom Metazoa; phylum Arthropoda; class Insecta; order Hemiptera; family Delphacidae; genus Conomelus; species Conomelus anceps. Next base: position 16,837,510 of record OX418226.1, on the reverse strand, counting down.
TTATCTTCTTGTTCTATCTTACTTTTTCTCCACCACCCTCTTCCCCATTTTCCCCATTCTCCGTCTCGTTCACTTCCTTATTTTCTCACTTTCCCACCTCTACCAGCTTCCTCATCATCCATTCCCCACTCTGGTTCGTGTCAGGAATTCTTACTAACCCCAAAATTGAATATAGAGCCCTTTTCTGACCGTAGGAAAAAAGTTCAACGCCTCATCCTTTCTCCTACCCTCAACAAAGTCCTCCAAACTGTTAAAGTTTTCGCATACTCTGTTTGCTTTGAATTTGGCAACGCTGAAGGTGTTTCGCTTCGAAGGGAAATATTTCGGATAAGCGAGATGCATTGTCTGGATAACTTATAAAACAGGAACATTGAAATTGCAGAGGAGATACTCTGCATGATCAAGATTGTCAGTACGATTATTGTGATTATTTGTAAGCTACGTAATATCAAGACTAGAATCAAGTAGAATAATGATGATTATTCACGTCTGATATCAATTAGAATGTCTTATTCGAATTGTCGAATGCAGTTATACAAGCTAAGAAAAGTTCATCACGATATTATTTTCAGTGGCGGGCCGCTTAGCGCAGTTGTTTGGGGCGTCACAACTTCAGCTTGCTGTCGCTTCAGCAGTCGTGGGTTCGAATCCCGCTCCTCCGTCTGGCATCTATGTGTTATCAGTCACATCATTACTCACGCACACGTCTGGGACTCATGTGGGCATCATTAATAAAATATGAATAAATAAAAAGTGGGATTACATCCTCAATATATCAATACCAGTTTCAAAGCCAAATCTAATTGTCATTGAGTTCTACTTCTTGGTTTTCATGGATTGATATTGGTTTCTTACAGCAGAAATAGAATACTCCCTACAAAAATCGAGATATCGAGAACTTTTGTGATAAGATTCACAGGTAGGCCTAGTTTGAAGAATGAAACATTGCTTATTTTTATTTTTGAGCTTAATTCTTATCAATAGTTGAGAATAGATTGTTAGAAATCAACTCCTGATCCTGAAAGAAATCAACTTACAAATCCTGTAACAATAGCCTACATCATATAAATGGTTAAATAACTAAATGGTTGAAATGGAAAGTATAGTATCATAGCTCGCAATTTTTAGAAAAAAAAGTCATTCCAGGAATCAATAACATCTATCCATTCATTTGAACGATTGGCTTTCCAAACCCAAGACCATTTCTATTAAAAAATTTCCACTTCAACCCTAATCTTCCCAGGTACTGCAAACAAATTGGAAATCAAATAAAAAGAAGCAGTATCCTAAGATCGGACAATGCAATGCTACTTAAGGAGCAAAACATATAATAAAAAATTTAACATTTACGATTTGGACTCTGTAGTCAAAATTCTGTGGAGTAAGCAGTTTTGAGACTAATGCTTAACGCCTGTTGTTTCTTCTGATCCAATTGTAATTTTGTCTTAACGACTAAATAAATTACTATTATGAAACCATATCAGAAAGAAATATGAGTTCCAAAGGATTATTCATCGATTTTTTAAATATTTCAGAGATAGTAAGGGTTTTGTCCCATGAAATTGTCCCTACTTCGCAAGTATGGCGTCCGAAGCCAGAGAATGGCTTGTATCGAATTTGATTCTCCTCGTTGCTTTGTAGCGAGACCACCCTCGGTGTGGTCGGTCCCTTCTGGAAAATGGCCGCCAAGATATGGTGCGGGGGCGGTTGGGGGCGGTAATCGGGTATGGAAGTACTGGGGGTGGCTACATTAAGAGGGGTCGGGAGCACAGCGTGGAACCAGAGGGGTGCCGGTGAGATATCACCCTAGCGGACCGCATCATCTCCCTTCGGGCTGGACCCAACTTTGCAAAACCGTTCGCTGGAGATCTGAGAGCGTTTCAAGTTTTCCTGCTCCCCAGTTTCTTTAAAATCCTCACGTTGTCTTCAAGTTTCAAGTTATAGACTCACTTGAAACCCTTGGATCAATGATGGATTCTTACCTACACAATAACAGTCGTCTGATATTGATTAGGAATTCAATATTGTAATAAAAAAATCATTTTTTCAATTATATTGAAGAAGTTTTTACAAAACCGTGAAAATACATACCAGTATCAACTTTGAATGCAGTGTGTTCAATGTAATTCTGAGTCTTTGGTCAACCTTTCTTGTTTTATGTAAATTCTCATTACTAAATTATTATTTTTGCTTCACCTATTCTACTATTATTTTTGTCTACCACCAACCGTTTGTTGGTGCTAATGTCCATGATATGCTAATAAGCATGATAGAAACAATAATCCCATCATGCTCAATGCAAAAATCTCACATCAGAAACATGCGCTTATATCTGATTGGGGTGGTGATTGGTCATGTGGTGAGCGTGGTTTTCAAGTGGTCGTGATGTTCAGTCACGATCGCTTAAGACTGCGCTTGGATGGGTGACCGTGCTTCAATGACTTGATGTTACAAGCTTTATTATCACTTACCCGGTGGTTCGGAACCCACCTAAAATAGTAGGTCCACCATGTTCCCCGTAACATGGCACAAACGGCGAGGTGGAACTACCCGTAAGGGTCTCCCCACCATTAAAAGCCATACGCTTATTATTATTATTATTATATCTGATTGGAAATTATATATTATGTAAAACTAGTGTTTTTCTTGCTGTAAATAAAGGAGAATAAGTTTCAAAAGTTGATAGAATAATGAAATTATAATTTAGCAGAATGTAAATTCAAAAACCTTTTCTGATTTTTCTTAGAAGTTTTATTTTCTTTTACAACATTGCGAGTTTATAATAATTCTGAGATAATTTCTGTCGGAAAATATAATGAAATCATCCAAACTGATCGTGGAACAAGTAATTTATTGAGCTTTTCCTCTTGTAAAATTCAATATATTGCTCTGAAGTTTTGTTCACAGAGAGCCATATTTATAATATCTTGCAGAGGGTGTGTGAGTGTTGTAGTTACATTGAAGGTTTTCTTATGATTTACAATAATATAAACACTAACTTGTATTAGTAAAAATGGCATTTTTCGATAATACAACCACTCATTTGAATAAATTATATTTTATTTTCCCTAAACAATAACTCTGTGTATATTTTCAAAACCTATCAACAATTTATATATTGAATTATATTTTATTTTTCTTATATATTTTTAAACCATTCAAGAAGGCGGATTTTTTTTGTAGATTACGTCTTGGAGACTCCAAATAAGGAGTGTAAGACAAGTCAGATTAACAATTATACTATCTTATACTCTAGTTACCATAATTACTATATCAATTAGCTAAAGTGAGGCTTAATTTTTATATGAAAGGTACTTTTGTACACTATAAAAAGCTTTATCAAGTAAATATTTTATCAATTGCGGTATAACTGCGGTATCTTGTTGTAGAGTTTCCTACCAATATAACTGGGTTTTTGTTTGAATAAGCTACTATTGTGACTCACCAAGTGATAATCGCATCAAATTCCATTTCTTTTAAACTCATTACCATTGGAGTTGAGAATGTTACAGAGGAAAAGTGAGATTCGAACAAAATTAAAAGTCTATTTCATGAGAATAAATGATTTAGTTTAAGCTAAAAAAAAATTATCTATTAATGAAGGTTAGAGTTGTTCAATAAAAAATAAGAAACACATTATGATGTAGAAAATAGGAGTGTCAAGTGAGTATTAAAGTGTATCCCAGAGTGATAAGTGTCAATGAGTGAAGAGCGATACCATATTGATTGGTTGTTTAAGTGACTTGATTTTTTGTGGTGCAATGGACAATAGTCAGAACAATGGATTACAAAGAAAATATTAATGGGCTATATACAGTTATATAGATTACGAAAAGGAATCTATTGTTATTCATTGTTGAACTTGATTGTAATATAATGTATTAATAAAATATCCCTCAAATAGCTTACAGCTAGAGGGATACTATTGCATTGTGTAATGTTCAAATAAATAAATAACTTCTTGTATTATAATCATGTACTTCAAGGTTTTGGTTAATATCACTATTTTCTACATATAAAGTAGCTTCATGCACATATAAGCAGGGTACAGTTAATAGACCAAGTCTCTTGAACAACGGCCTACATGAATCTAATCTTTTCACTCTTTCCATACACCTAACCGCTATCTTTTGGATCTCAAACACTCTATCAAGGTTTTGTTTTGATGAATTACCCGATACTCTATTGTATAAATAAAATCTCAAACCTTCTTCAAGAATATATTTAATGATTTAGCAATCGCCTCAACTTCTTGTATTATAATCGTGTACTTCAAGGTTTTGGTTAATATCACTCTTTTTTACATATAAAGTAGCTTCATGCACACATACGCAGGGTACAGTTAATAGACCAAGTCTCTTGAACAACGGCCTACATGAATCTAATTTTTTCACTCTTTCCATACACCTAACCGCTATCTTTTGGATCTCGAACACTCTATCAAGGTTTTGTTTTGATGAATTACCCGATACTCTATTGTATAAATAAAATCTCAAACCTTCTTCAAGAATATATTTAATGATTTAGCAATCGCCTCAACTTCTTGTATTATAATCGTGTACTTCAAGGTTTTGGTTAATATCACTCTTTTTTACATATAAAGTAGCTTCATGCACATATAATCAGGGTACAGTTAATAGACCAAGTCTCTTGAACAACGGTCTACATGAATATAATCTATTTTCTCTTTCCATACACCTAACCGCTATCTTTTGGATCTGAAACACTCTATCAAGGTTTTGTTTTGATGAATTACCCGATACTCTATTGTGTAAATAAAATCTCATACCTTCTTCAAGAATATATTTAACGATTTAGCAATGGTGTCACAAGCTTTCCAGACCCCCAGCGAACAAGGAATAGATAAGTGAGTGTTGGTGGCCAAACCACAGCGCACATTGCACCCAAACACAACGCGCACGACCTTATGTTACAAGCAGTTAATGACCACCGGTACCACCATAAATCAAGCGTCAAAATACCCCTTATGCGGCCAGCCCAATGGTCACTACAATTGCCAAATTAACTTTTGACGCAGCACGCCACGCTTGCAACGCTCATTTATCACTCGAGTCAAAAGCCCAAAACACTAGAAAAGGGTGGCAAACTAGTTTGACCCTCTGGTCATCACTTTGAACTCTGTTCACTCCCCATAAATATTTCGCTTTTCGGCTTCTGCTTGACCGGTAGCCTGCCTTGTGCCGGCGAGTAACTCCTTCTCGGCAACACGCTATTAGGCGCTTATAGGATAACTGGTTTGCTCCATCATTAGTGAAGACAGTTCCTTGGTGCTGTGGTTAGAATACGGAAATAGTAATATTTTTCTACAATATATATTTTTTTCTTTTTTTTTGAGGATGAAGCCCACATAGGTCTTAGACCTGTGCGTGAGTAATGGGTTGGATGATGGTGATTGATGAGTTGGACCTACAGTTTTAAGTGGGTTCCGAACCACCGGAAAGTGATTTTACAGCAAAGAATAGTGTCCTTTTTGCTGGCCAATCTAATCGGTCACCGTTACAAACAGGTCCTACGAGAACGCAGCTTATCTCAATCTGATTGAACAGATACCTGCTACGGCTCGCGGCCTCCACTTCCCTTCACTATTCACTTAAAACTCGTAAAGAATGAGTTTTTTCTTCTGATGATGCCCACATGAGTCTGAAGACTAGGGTAAGGTTTGATTGAGATTGATAATGGTGTAACAACCGAAACTAGTTTCTCGAAGTTTTAATAAATGTGGTTGTGACAATTTCGTCTTATTATTCATTAGGGTAATAAGGTGAGTGGGTGAATGATGAAAAACTTCCATGGCTGAATGAGATTCGAACCCAAGGCTGCAGGAAACGAAGCCTGCTAGAGCCTTGTATTATCTCAGACAAGCGCTCCAACCGACTGCGCTAACAGGGCCGCCGAATATGTGTGAAAACCAATCATGAAACAGTTTTTTACTGAGGAGTTAATAAAGTACTCTACGCTTACTTACGCGATAGCTATACTAATTCACGCTCGCCAGTGTTGCCAACCTTTCAGTTTAGATTATCGAGCCTGACGTCCAAAACTTCAAATATTTCATAATAATTGTCAATGTTTGGATTTTTTCAACACTATTTTCTATTATTTCAAGAATAACTTTTTTGAAATGGGATTTCTTTGAAATTACTGTACAAAAGTGTAGGTAGCCATCGTACATCATGAAATAACCAAATTATTATACAAAACGTTAATAATTATTATAAGAATGACAACACTGAATCTTGCCTGCTGATTATAGCCAGATGATTTTTTATAACCTCAACTATTGTTCATTGTGTACGGAAATTTCATACAATAAACTGAATAGGAATTCCAAACTGCAGTTGTAGGAAAAATGTTGTACGTATTTCGAGTGTAAAACTTTCTTAACACTCTTGCAAAATTACCACCTTCCGGTAAGCTTGAGTGATAAAGTCCCTCTACACCCATAATACACAGATTACTAAATTGTGGTAGTAAGTATTGAGGTCTTGATCAAACTATCAAGGAGTCCAAGTACTCCTTGAGTTAAGGACAATCTCAAGATACTTTCATAAATACCAAATACGGGCTCAAATAAATTAGAATTATATTTTATAAAACTCAGATGAAAAGTTCTAAACTTTCTAACTTATTTGAACTCAGATTTTTACAATCTATTATACTTTTTACACTGATTCAACTATCACATTATTACTTCCACAAATTTTTCCACAGAAATCACTATTTAATAGACCAGTACATGGTACCTAGAGATAGATGGATAGATACATGGCTTTTATTTGTGCACTTTACAAGTAATAAAAGTGCTGTGAGATAAGATAGCTTGAAAAATTACGAATCTTCCTATTTTATTAATTTAACTACAACATTATTAATTTTATACTTCAACTTCTGTACTAAAGTCACTATCATTTTAATATATAAGTTTACTAGGCAGCAAGAGATTGCAAAGATTCAAAAATTATAATTTCTTATCTTTTTTCAAATTCTGTACTAAAACCCCCTTCAAATTATATGGAGACATGGAAGCCCCAAATTCTTACTAACTACCCTACTTGAAAAGATCGCATGAATTCATAAAGGATGCTGCCTCATTGTGGTGTGCCCATTTTCGGCAGTGATTTATGACTTTGAACAAAATCCTTTGATAATTTTGTCGCATCAGCATTTTCGGGTTGGGGAAGAGCATCTTAGATCGTCAGGAACATAATTGTGAGGCCGTTGTACCCAATCACGATAACGTATACTCGGCATACATTTCGCCAATGTATCTATTCAAGTGCTGGTGCCTTGATAAGCTATTAGAGATTGGTGGACTGTAAAATATTCACACAACGCACGCGCATATTCGCGTGAGGGCGATAAAACGACAAAGCGTGAGACGGTGTGGCGTCGTATCAATAAATCAAACCGTACTAAAGGATAATGGGTAACATTATTGTTTAATTAATAGGAGCATCATTAATTAATAGTCCATAATGCAAGCGAGGAGCGAGCAAAGTAGCAGAGCGCGTTATAGCCGACGAGAGGCATCATATAACCCTTCGTTATAATGTATAATGTCACCTACACTTCTGCCAAGACTTTGGCTTGCCTGCATTAAAACATGAATATGAATAATATGCAAGGTGGCTTCGTAGCTCTAATAGTATGCTGCTATCCCATGTTGACTCCACGGGCTCATTAGCGGCTTGAAATTATCTGAAAAGTCATTTTGTATTCATCTGAGAGTGATTTTAAATCATGTTGAGGCTTTTGGAATCTATACCGTAATGAATAATGTTTTATGTCGATTGATATTGTCGTTATTATTATTGCTATCGTTCTTTATCGATTGATATTATTGTTATTGTTCTTTATCGATTGATATTATTGCTATTGTTCTTTATTGATTGATATTATTGTTATTGTTCTTTATCGATTGATATTATTGCTATTGTTCTTTATGGATTGATATTATTGTTATCGTTCTTTATGGATTGATATTATTGTTATCGTTCAATATCAATAATTGATATTATTTTTATCATTCTTTATCGATTCATATTATTGTTATTGTTCTTTATCGATTGATATTATTGCTATTGTTCTTTATCGATTGATATTAATGTTATCATTCTTTATCGATTGATATTGTTGTTATCGTTCTTTATCGATTGACGTTATTGCTATCGTTTTTTATCGATTAATATTATTGTTATTATTCTTTATCGATTGATGAGTCTTCATCTAGAATGGGTTAATGGAATTCTTATAAGTCAGAGGTTCCCATATAGTGCGTTTTATAAATTTCTTGAATATGCGAGCAGTATTGGTAGTATTGGGCCGTAATTATGAACAAGTATGAAACGAGCATAAACAGGTTCAAAAACAATAACATGATAAGCCGCGTCATCTCCACCAACCAAACATGCTCATCATTGTCTTATCTGGAATTATCTGATGTCACCGAACATTGTTTGGTGTTGGTTTGGTGTGGACGCCTTCTCGAACATTATGATCGGTGTGGTGGGAGTAGTGGCGGGAACCAGTTGTTGGTCGTCAATGTTCGCGCACAGACCGAACATTTCAATTGAACTCACGAACATGTTCGATGACTCATATGTTTAAAGTTTGCCCGTCTTTTGTATTTGCCAACAATGTTTGGCAGACATGTTCGGTTGGTGGAGACGCGGCTATACACCAACAAAAGGTGCCAGAAAAGGCATCAGCAGCCATCATAATAATAGGATCAGAAGTCATTTCGTTTTTTGTCAGTGTCTCTTGACTTCAGAGACTTTTAAGATATTTACAGACGTTTCAAGAGTCCCTCGAATCGAGAGACTCTAAAGGAACTTTGAAATTGAGGCCCTCAACCTTGAACCTCTTCGAAGGACTGAATGATGTTTGTGAAAATGTTAGCATTTTGTTGCACTTTACCATACGAACAAACGTACCAATTGATGTTTGTGGAATTAAAATGATTGATTGCTGAATTTCTCAGTTATCCTGATTGAGGATTACTAAATTGCTCAAATTGTTTTGTTTTCTCAAATGCGATTGTCTATGCAAATTTGTTCCAATTGTTAATGTCTGCCTACGCACTTTTAGCCCTGTTCAGCTTTCGAATATAATTTCCTATTATTCATGAAGAAGTCATGTAGACAGGATAAACTAATGGCATGTAATTATAATGGATCATTACATCATGTAAGATTAGCTATTGCCATGTTTATGACTTATGATTGTATTCGATGCCAGCTGATGCCCTTTATAGCAACTTTCGCTGGTGCAGCTTGCCATTATTTATTGTTTGTGAACCTGTATTTGCACGTTTCATACTTGTTTATCCAATATCCACTTGTCTCTGATTCATTATTCCATTGTAATAGGCTGTTCTTTATTCCCATTATTCTCAATTGACAATAAGTTTGCTCTTATAATTTCTTTACAAGTTCAACAACTTCCAACCCGAAAATAATCTTGCACAACATTTCTATCCACTATTTTGCAATCAATCTATCCATTCCCTTTCAATTTTCCCCTAATTTTCAATTCCTTTGCATTTTTTTCTCATTCCTTCATTTATAATCCCTTTCAACCCTTTTTCTTACTTCCTCATTCCTTCAATTTTCCCCTCCATTCCAATCTAGAACATTGAATGTGTGCATTGACCAATGATTGACAGACGATCTAATGTAAGTGAAAAGAATTGAGAATTTTGATAAGAGTGATTTTTAATCGTAAGCATGATGTGGTTTGTGCGAAGCCGAAATGCTTTCGGCTGGAAGGGCCGATGTCCCTTTTCAAAATGGCATTGTCTCTGGCCGTCAAGGGCGTAGAATGAAACAAAGGGCCAGGCAAAATTAATCCTCACGTAACGGTCGGTCTGAGACAAAGGGCTATTATTGAACCGGCTGCAATGGTGTAATGGATTCAGGGTATGAGGGGCAGGGTAATTTCGAGTTACAGGAGAACGGAATAGAAGATTTGAGTAAAGGGAGTGGAAGTGAGAGGAGGAAGATGAGAATGGAAGAAAGTGGAGGAATGAGACAGGAGATGAGAGAAAATGGATTAGATAAGAGAGAAAAATACATTTGAAGATAACAGATTTTAATAATAATATTGATAATGTTTCAGGAGGAACGAATCATACCTTGAAAAAATGATTATACAGTTGAAAAAGAATTAATTCATGTTTTATAATCTTATATAATAGACAGCTGTTTCCTGTTATCTGTCGACGAAAACAGAACTCTAGAAAAGTTGAAGAAGGAGGAAATAAAAAAGAATAGGAGATAAATAGAGACAAAATGTAGTACTCTACTAGACAAATGAAGCCTCGTCAGGCGCCGTGGGAGAGAGAAAGAAACAGGATCACGTGATATTCCTGTCTCAGTCTAGAAAAGACAAGCAACACAACTACAAAAAAAGCTATGATTATTATAGCTAAGAACATTGAACTATCTTGTCATTCCTACAGATAAATCAATATACAGATATAGCTTACCATATAAATCAATAGAAATGGCTGAACATTCTAACTATTCAAACTCTTAAGGCTCTAACCCTTAAACGTATTAAGGTTAATTTATTTCTCTATTGTTCAAAGTAAGCTTCAATATGGTTTAACTTGTTGGGGAGGTATTTATTTTGCAAATATCAATTCACTTATTGTAGCACAAAAGAAAATAAAATTATTAGAATAATGGTACGTGTTCAAAGAACTGAGCACACTATGCCTTTTTTCAGACAATTTAGCATCCTCCCTTTAAGATATCTATATTCAGAGTGTTCAGAGTATTAAAAATTTTTTTTATTAGAGGAGGGAATGTGCAGAGTAATTCAAAAGTGTACTCTAGTCGTTTAAGGTTGCAAAATAAGGTTATTTTACTGAAAGCGAACATTGAAGCATTTCGTAGGTTTTATTCTTTCTGTGCTTTAAAATTTCTCAATCATCTACCTTTCAACGTTTCCTCAAATTTAAATATAGTTATTTTTCTCAGAGAATTGAAGTCTTGATTGTTTTTGCAAGATGATGTTGAATTATTACTTCGATAAGAAAATGGTTAAGTATTCTAGTTTTGATCTTACCTTATTGTCGTTTATGATTTGTTTGTAAAGGAACAGTTTATTTCTAAGTACTCTTTAATATTTTTTATGTATACTTTTAAACATATTTATTCAAGGATTATTTTATACTTTAAGCTCGGCTCTAGGCTTTTCTTTCTTTTTTTTAACGTAATTGTGCCTCAACACGATTTTTCAACGAGGTTACCTAACCACTTCTTCCCATTTTGTATTGTATCTATATGTTGTATTTTGGAAACTGTGTGTAAATAAATGAAATGAAATCTTCCCAAAATATGAGCTAGGGTTTTCTTTCTAATTGATTTACTCCATTCTAACAATACACCTTATTATTATAATAGCCACTAACAACCAGAAAAAGCTTAATATTTCAATAAATTTTAAAGTTTATCTCAAAACCAATTTACAGTGCTGCAAATTTGTGATATAAAAAATGCACAGAGTTGGAGAATAGGTACAGGGAGGGGGAGAAGAAGCAAGAATGAGAAAAGTGAGACAAAGGAGTTGGAGTAAATGTAGAAGAAAAAATGGAAAAAGGAGAAGGAAGAGTAGAAGATGGAGAAGAAGCAAAATAGGTGGGAGGAGAAGAAGGAGAAGTAGAAATAAATGAGAAAGTGCGGAGCAGGAGAAGAAGAATACGAAGAAGAAGGAGAAGGTGAAGAGGAAGAAAAAGAAAAAGAAGGTGAAGAAGAAGAAAAACGAAGAGGAAAGGGAAGACGAAACAGAAGAAAGGAAGAAGAAGGAGAAAAAGAAGAAGGAGAAGAAGCAGAAAAAGAAGAAGATTAGATAGAAGAATAATAAACTTATGGAAAAGAAGATGAAGAAAAAAAAGGTGAGAAAGAAGGCGAAGATGGGAAGGAAAGATGATGGAAAAAAGGACGTGGTAGGGGAACATGACGAGAAGGAAGTGGAAGAAGAAGAAGGAGAAGAAAGAGAAGAAGGAGAAAGGAGAAAGAGAAAAAGAGGAAGAAATAGAATAATTATAAGAAGATAAAGTAAAAGAAGAAGAAGGTTATTTTGCGGCAGCCTTGGACGTTGCGGTTTCAAAATCAGCTAGCATTTGAAATAAATTGACGGCGTAGTAGGCCTACTGTAGTTGGAGCTAGCTAGCTGCTAGCCCTAATGAAACCTGCCTTCAAGGTGCGGCTGGCTGTACGCTGCTACTACTGCTACTGCTGCATTGTATTAATCAAGACTGTCACTCATTCACTGTTAATGACAGACAAGCGAGCAAAGGAGCAGCAAAGCAGACCCGCCGATAAGAACAAGCCGCCCCAGGAAACAGAATAGGAAACACTCGCAAAGGGATCAGGAGCAGGACTAAGGATAAAGGAGCCTGCGCGCCCAAGGAATTAGTTATGATGCAGAATGGAAATGTGTAATAAGGAAAGGCAACTGACAGGCTGACAAGGCTCAACGTGCTATCTGTGAGGAGCCCTTATACTTACATTCAACACAAGATATGCACACTGACAAGCTGGGATCTGGAACAACCCCTGGATTGTATTTATGACGTCATGTCAGTGGAGAGGACACGGGATATTTTGCCTGTTCGACACTAGAAATTGAATTTTTTTGCCATAAGTTTATACATCACATTATAAGGGAGTACATCACAGTGTGAATACATCACAGTGTAAATACATCACAGTATCAATACATCACAGTTTAAATACATCACAGTATAAATGCGTCACAGTTCAAATACAACACAATATAAATACATCACAGTTCAAATGCATCACAGTATAAATACATCACAGTTTAAATACATCACAGTTTAAATACATCACAGTATAAATACATCACTGTATAAGTGCATCACAATATAGATACATCACAGTATAAATACATCACAGTATTAATACATCACAGCATTAATACATCACAGTATCAATGCATCACAATATAGATACATAACAGTATAAATACATCACAGTAAGAATGCATCACAATGTAAATATATCTTAGTATAAATGCATCACAGTATAAATACATCACAGTATAAATGCATCACAGTATATCAATAAATCACAGTATAGTTTGAAGTGACTGACAATTGAATAAACTGACAAATATACATAAACAGAATTTATTAATTTCGAATTCCTTTAATTGCTATTACTTTATACTGAAGACTTCCGCAATGGCGGATATTGACAACAGCATTGAAAAGCTGATGGGAATCGATGAATGCTACTGTACAAAAATATCAGTCACCACCGGGAATCGAACCACGGACCTCTCAATTGCCGGTTGAGCGCCTTAACCACTTCGAAATTAATAAATTCAAATTACAGTACTTATACATCACAGTTAAATACTTTGCAATATTCTTTTTCATCACAATTTTTATATATTACACTTTTAATACATCACAGTCATACAGAGAATTGTTGAGTTTTTGATTTTCATGTTTCAGTTTCATCCTTATTGTGTAAGTGAATGAAAAAGACCAAGGATGCAATGATCCAGATTTTTTAGTTGAAATTCAGGTGGTGTTGCCACGGGATGTTTTGTCTGTTCGACACTAGAAATTGAAATTTTATTTGCCATGAATTCCTAATTTGACAACACATTATAAGGAAGTACATCACAGTATAAATACAACACAGTTTAAAGAAATCACAGTATAAATGCATCACAGTATCAATGAATGACAGTAGGCTACTAATACATCACAGTAAATTACATCACAATATTTTTATTCATCACAGTTTTTTTATATTACGGTATCAATACATCACAGTCATACAGAAAATTGTTGAGTTTTTGAGTTTTAGGATTCAGGTTCATCCTTATTGTGTAAGTAAATAAAAAGACCAAGGATGCAATGATCCAGATTTTTTAGTTGGGATTCAGGTGGCGGAGCTTAAAATATATTCTTTTTATTTATTTTGCATTATTATGTTCTATGTTCTATTTTTGGATAATATCGTCTTCATTATTAGTTTAATCAATGTTAAATTTTGTTTTTTAATTCCGGAGTTAAAAAAAAGAACTATTTTTTTCGTATCATTGCATTTAATTGGCATTAAAGTTTGATATGAATTTTGTTGAGAACTCAGTTTTGTGCTATAAAGCCTGTTTTTCTTTACATTTAAATGTATTAATTTAGGCTAGAAGAAGGTATGAATCTATTATTTGGATCAAGATTTGGGGGGGGGGGGGGGTCGGTAGGAATAGATTAACAAAATATAATTATACAATTAATTAAATAGAACAATAGGAAAAGTCATTGATTGAACACTTTTAAGTGCAAAAATGTGGAGAGCAAGATTACTATGTGAGGTGGGGTTTAAAAAAAGAAATATTGTTTTCCAAATAATTTCACTCACAGCTTCACCCTGATTAGAACCTTTTAGGCTACAGATTTTCAAGAATTGAGCCAACTATTTACAGCTTCTGATAAGATTGTTTTGCCGAAATTCATGGTGCACGATAACACTAATGAAACTCGCAAGTGTAAGATTACAACATGTGCACATTCATGTGAGCTGTTCATTGTTTAGTTGATGAAAATTTGCTCAAGGGGAACTTAAAGTGATTCTAAGATTTTCTTCTAAGCAACTACGGGTATCATTTTTCTTCATATATCATTATATATTACACTATACATTATGTATAATATTCAAATATTATTATTATTATTATTATTATTAAACTGTAAAATCGAAATGGAATTCTTCCAATAATATCTCACTTTATTAATGATTATGAAATGAATTAATGATATAGTAATTGCAAAATATATCAACTTTATTGTAATTTGAAGTTGTGAATTAATAAAAAATAAAAAAAAATTATTATGATTATTGTTATTATTATTATTATTAGAAGTGAAACTCCTAAAGTAGAACACGCTGAGTAAAGATGGTTCATTTTTTGGACTTGTTCTTCTTGTTCGCCCACCAGCTTTAAATTTTTTTTTTGCGAATTCAGCTTTTATCTCTTCAACAACTATAATACAACTTTATTTCCTCTCATGAAATACTACTTTTCTTCCATGAAATATTACTTTTCTCTCATCAACTATCATTTCAAGAATTTATATCCATAAGATAAGAATTTCAGTATTGGGCATTTCACCCGTAAGGCCACATCACATCACTCCTAGCGTAAATAATAGATGATGCACTGCTTTTGGGATTTTTATAGGGTTGAATATCGTATTGAAATATTATAGTTCGAAAAAACTTGTTTGTTTACTTTTGTTTATCTATTTTCGAACAAGATCATCATGACTTTTTATGTTATTCAGAGAATGCACAAATTTGTCTGTGACTAGTGCGTGGATAATGAGGTGAATGATAGTGTTATTTTTCGATCGAATGGATACGTTATGATAATGACTGAAACCAATACTAATAGAGAAGTGATTCAACTTGTTTTTTTCATCCTTGACTAAATAATTATGTTCCATCACAATGTTTGGTGTGAATAGAATTGTATGAGTCAACTCTGTAGAGTAACTGTTGGTGTTAAATAATAATAATAATAATAATAATAATAATAATAATAATAATAATAATAATAATAATAATAATAATAATAATAATAATAATAATAATGATAATAATAATAATAATAATAATAATAATAATAATAACAATAATAATAATAATGATAATTTTTTTTTTTTTAATAAGGCGTTTTGCCATTTTGACATGTACATGAGCATGAACTAAATAATAATAATAATAATAATAATAATAATAATAATAATAATAATAATAATAATAATAATAATAATAATAATAATAATAATAATAATAATAATAATAATAATAATAATAATAATAATAATAATAATAATAATAATAATAATAATAATAATAATAATAATAATAATAATAATAATATAATATTTATTATAATAATAATAATGATAATAATCGATTGGCTTTTATTGGTGGGGAGACAATTACGGATAGTTCAACCTCGCCTTTTAAGCCATGTTATGGGGAACATGGTGAACCTACAATTTAAGGTGGGTTCCGAACCACCGCGTAAGTGATAATAAAGCTTATAACATCAAGTCATCTGTTGAGTAAATAGGAGACCGATCAGAAGGCATGAAAAACGGCTGTGTTTAACTCGATTTTTATTCACATCCAATACCAAGCATCCTAGGCGCAGAGTCAAAAAATGAGTCCCTGAACAGACTCAACTTTATTCACATTAATGAAGTTGAGTAAGGTGAATGAGTGGCCTCTGATGAGTGACTGGAGTCGTTTGGAGTCCGATCGGAAGGCGTGAGGAACATCTGTGATTGACTAAATATGTGTCATCAAAATGTGAATAGAGTTGAGTGAGTGACTGTTGGTCTGTTGAGTCAATGGGAGTCCGATCAAAAGGCTTGAAAAATAGCTTTAATTGACTCAACTTTCATTCACATCCAATACCAAGAATCCTAGGCGCTGAGTCAAAATATGAGTTCCTGAAGAGACTCAACTTTATTCACATTAATGAAGTTAGTTGAATACATTAAGTAAGTTGAATGAGTAGACTCTGGTGAGTGACTGGAGTCGATTGGAGTCTGATCGGAAGGCGCGAGGAACAGATGTGATTGACTCAATTATTATCCCAATTACAAATAACAAGAATAGGCAAAAACAAGAGGCCCAAGATCTTTGTTAAAAATGTTAGATACTGAACTTTATACTTAACTTTATCCACACCATCCTGTACTCTAACGAAAACATTTGCTCATTTCATTTAAAAACATATTAGAAGTCCTCGTATATTTCATGAATATTTGATAGCTTTCTCGCATTTCGTCAAGCTCAATAAGGAAGCTCCATCGTATATAATATGCAGAAGTGGAGTATTGAACAGGTAATAACGAAATATTTCCGTCGAATTCCAGCTTTCAATGAGAATTTCGAGTTGAGCATGTCAGGCATGTCATATATGACGAAAAACTAATAGGGTGTGGATGACGGCGTTCATGACGATGTGTAGGGTTGTGTTTTATGGTGGGGAATTTTGGGGGGGT
Source organism: Conomelus anceps (assembly GCA_948455865.1). Lineage (NCBI taxonomy): Eukaryota > Metazoa > Arthropoda > Insecta > Hemiptera > Delphacidae > Conomelus > Conomelus anceps. The sequence goes on along the minus strand of OX418226.1, from coordinate 16,820,424 downwards.
TTGGGGGTGGAATATTGGGGGGGGGGGGAATCATGAAGTATATTATTATATATAGTCTTCAGAGAGGACAAAATGAGACAGACTTGAATTGTGCGGCGTGGGGCTGTGAAATTTGGCAGCTTGGGAATTTTCTGTTAGATGATGAAGGAAAAAGAAGGATATGAAACGAAGGAACTCTTCTTTTAGTGGTACAGCCTGAGGGAACGCGAGTCAAGACAACGTGAATGTGCCTTCGCTATTTGTCATGTCTGCCCGTTTCTTCATGCGTGTAAACCATTCAAGGAAAAATGCTGAGGAACTCGTGTATGTATGGGCTCCTTCTTCATTTCCACATAACATTGCTTCTTCTTCTTATTCTTCGTCATCTTCTTCCTCTGCCACCACCAGGCTCATCAGCTTCCTCATTTTTACTTCTTCAACTACCGTTACATCATGTATCACTCAATCATCTATATTTCGATGTCATCTAATGTATCTTTCCATCGTTACCTACCACTCCTCTGCGAACTACTCATTTCCTAAACTGTAGGAATATCTATTTCTCTAGTTGTGAATGGTGATGTGCTATTCAAGCATTTTCTACATCTTGAAGTTCCAAAAATAAAATTGTTATAAGTATACTGCAATACTAATTAAAGTTTTCTCTCATGTATGTTTCTGACTTGCTGAATCATACTTGCTAAATTTACTTTCTTCACTGCATTTCCACTTGAAAACCATGAATATTATGGGTTAGAAAACAAGTTGTATCTTTTGATGGCCTATTTTTTGTTGTAATCCTACTCGAATTTCTTATTTTTTGTAACTCAATTGCAACAGTGCATCCTCGATAGCTAGCTTCTCCACATCAGTGTTGATAAAATTGCAAATAATCAACTTTATTGCACTTTTATTGCTAAGTTGCCAATTCTTCTATGAAAAAACTGCTCTTATCGCTTCTTCGCACCAATAATTATGTGAAAAAGTCAAAATATAGCTAAAGAAGTTTCATGTGGTCATTGATGTCAATTTCTAGTTCTGAGCTTTTAGTTCATACATCCAGAATGCTGTTTGATAATAGATGCCAATAATTAAACCTGATCTAAGTCTCTCATTCTACTTTGAAATTTAGTGAAAAACAGGTGTGGGCAATAGCCTGTTGTATTCACATTGATTGTATGTCAGTTCAATAAATAAATAAAAATTTCATCAAAGTTGTCAGTTAGCATGGGAACAAAAATATGTTATGAAATGAATATATATATGTAATGAATATTCATTCTCGCAACTTTGTTCGATGAATACCTTCTGAGTAGGATTACTTGAATTTAATTTAATTTTTGACTTACATGTATGAAATTCCTCCATGTATAACTGTATAATTTATTCTTGTGATTACTTGTATTCTCTTATAAATTAATTGTATGACAAATGTTTAAATTGTACTAGTTACAATGTATGACATGTAATAAAGATGAATCTGAATATGAATATGAATTGAAGTACTTGAATTGGACTATTATTGGAGGAACATTAAAAATAGGTAATACTTTTTTCTGAGGATGAAGCCCACATAGGTCTGAGACCTGTGCTTGGGTAATAAGTTGAATGATGGTGATTGATGAGCTGGACCTACAGTTTTAGGTGGGTTCCGAACCACCGGGAAGTGATTGTAGTAACAGCCTCTAACTAATAAACATTGGAGATTAGTGGATAGAGGAAGTTATATTTTCCGATAGAGGAAATACAAAGGAGATTTGCAAGTGTGTGATAACAATCACTTTTCCATTACTTTTTTCGTATCAATAAGGTAGGTTGATTCATCTTGCGAAACTGATAAAATTTCCGTAAACGTCAATGTTGAAGGAATACAAAACAGCAAGCTTATATTATGGCTTATTATAACAATAAATCTCGATCCACTTGAAAATGCCTCCATTTGCAAACATTACTACCACCAACAAAACTATTCACCAATTCAATTGTAGCGCCGATTATAAATCTAGCATTTACTATTCCAACTGTGTGGTTTTACACAGCTGTTAAATTTACGAACAACAATATTACGCTAACCTCTGTGACATTAGGCTTACTAAATCTTGGCAGACGTACATCCTTCTCACACCCTTCTATTTAAGCGCAGATCTATTAATTTTCCTCCTTCATCATTCTCTCTCTTCTCTTCTTGTTTCTCCCTTTTCGTTCTTTCTTTCTCTGTATGTTGATCTCTGTCTTACCGCCTAATTCCCGCCTAACATTTGCCGCTCAAATTTTAAGGTTAGAATGTCTTTCTCTAGATGGTATGGGGTTGCATGTGTAAAGCAGTCTAGAACGTGAACAGCAGCCGTATTAGGGTTGTATTGTTTTTGCCAATGTAGAAATTAATTCCAGGAATGGCTGGCTCTCTCTGTATGTGTCCCTTCCATGTGACGTGGGCTCCAAAAACAACATGCGTCCACGAAATTCCCGCCCTTTCTGCACGTGACAACTAAAACCGCGAAACCCTTTTCCCTCCAAAACCTTCCTCCACCTCTCGACCCCAACATACCGATGCCCTTTGTACAATTTCTGCAATTCGCTCTTTCTCATCATTTCTTCTCTCTCCCACCTTGCTATCCTAAAACAAAGAAAGAGGAAGGAGAACAAGAAGCAATACAAGTCTAACAACCTACGTCTAAATTCCTCCTGTAATTTCCAGCATTCACCTCCCATATTCACCATTATTGCTTATTCAACACTGCACTGTCGTGTAAGCATTGATTAAATTAATTAATATAGCATAGAAACCCTAATAAGACGCAATTAACGTGGCTTATTCATCTTGTAAGAGTCCTTTATAAATTCGTGTTTGTTATTTTCAATCTAGGTGATTTATTTGAGGGACTTATATATGTCTGTTCTTTTCATTGCACTTCATAATGAATAGGATGGAAGATTTGTGAGTGCACTAATTAGAGACTTGGTGTACACGTGTTATATAGTGTATTTTGGTTTATTTTTATTAGGTTGATAGGAAAAATAATTCAACATTTAATAGTTGAATAAGAGATTCAACAAAAAAAAAATTACTATCTATGGAAAAAGAGTTAGGAAAAGTGATTCAGCTCCTCCTCCTTATTCTCCTCATCTGTTTTTCCTTCCCACTTTTTTCTTCCTGAGCTTGTTCTCCATGCACCCCCACATTCCCTACTTCTTTAAATCCTCCAAAAATTTTTCTCTTGCTCATTACTCTACAATGCAATGCGTTTATTATTAATTGAATCAAATATAAATTTAACACATTCACAGTAGGGTAGGCTAATATTACTTTTCGGGCTTAGAAAATTGGAGCTTCCAAACAGATATAATACAATGAATCATTTTCTAAATACTGATGGAAAAACCTTGCTTTAAAGCTTCAGCATCTTGAATCTTTCCGTTGAATCTTTTTTCTCTTTGGTCTCTGAAATAATTTTTCATGCGACTAAATAATATTACAATAACTATTGTCGGAGACCAAAGAGAAAAAAGATTTTATTTTTTTTTATTTTTCCAATTATTGTATAACTTCTGCATCAATACTTTTTAATTTGGTTTGTTTCAGATGTATTTTTATGTTTCTGATGTTGATATGTTTCTTTGTTATGAAAGATGAATAAATTTGAATCAGGGTTTGATTATTCGAGATCTTAGTGGAAATTTATCCGAAAATACCTCATCTTCACGTAATATTTTTCAAGGTTGGCTCGCAGCAAATAAAGACTTCTTATTTTAAAAAAGGAGTTGGAAATTCAATCGGGACAGCTCAGTAATCTCTCATCTGGTTGAGGAAGATTACTGACAATTGAAACATTGATTCAGCCTATGTATTTATACTCATTTTCTCATTGATTTTATTGATCCATCAAAAACTGCGATGTTGAAACCAATTTCCAACTTTTGCTGTAAATTTAAGGACTTGCAGTCAGTTTTATATTGAATATATATAATAAATGTACTCACATTCGGCCGAACGTTTACGAGGTATTGAATCTTATCTTCAAGGCCTTGTAAGTATATATATATATATATATATTTCTTTTTTACGGTCACAGGGGACCACTTTAAGTTAACTTATTGGCTGTTCTTTTTGCCCTCAATTCCGCATGGTAGTTCTTCATGCGGTCAGATCTATTTTTTCTCTCAGCTTCGGATATCACCATCTTTTTTCTGTTGGTTTATATTGTAAGTATAATATTTATTATATATTCACAATATAAATTTACAACAAAAAGTTAATATCAACAACGCAGATCGTTATGGAACAAGAAATCCAAGGAATACATTTTTTAAATTATTATTATGCTGCAAAATAACTACTGTAAAAGGTTCATATTTTTAATCCATTTCCATCATTACCAACCAATTCTTTCTCTTAAATCAGAATCACCAATAAAGAATCTTGGAGGGAGGTCCTTCTCCATCCAACATGGCGGCTGTCCGCCCATTCATGATAAGAAGCAAACATCAAGGCACACAAAAGGAGATCAGCCGGGCCACAGAAGAAGTCGCGAACATCACAAGTAATGATACAACCCGAGGTGAGCACTTCCTTCGATCCTGCTAGTAACAGATGCTTAGTCAGCAGAAAACCAGCACACACACACCAACACCAACACCAGTTCACATCTTGTTTCGTTTCCACACATGCAGTGCAAAGCTTCTCCTTCTAGCTTCTTCTCCTTCAAAGGAGACTTCAGCCTTCTCCTTCTCTTTCAAAGGAGAGTTCTCCTGTCGGGAATGTTCCAAGAAGAGGCGTTGCACTTTGGAAACTCCGACTGACAGCTACTAGACCCGGGCAAAAGGGGGATATTTCCCCCTCACATGTTCCCCCCATCTTCCCCCTTTAGCCAGTCATTCAAAGTGACTAAAGACAATTACTTGGGAGAAGTAGCATCTGGAGCGAGCTATTCCTCCTTGCTCTTCTCTCTGACATGTCCTTTCTTTCAACTGCTCTGCCGTGCCCTCATTGAAAAGCAACTCCCTTTCCTCCCATGTTAATTCAAACGCTAGTTGAAGTTTCGAACCATGTGTTCCGGCCTTGGTATGCTGACTGTACGGTTTCCTTCTTCAACATGTAACTGCCTGAACAATACTACAAATGTATATTGCGTCTCCCTACTTCGGATGCTGATTTTCTTCAACTGAGGAAGAAATGCAGTGGTGTCGACTGGGACATGGAAGTTGTATTTATATTATGTTTAATAGTAAATTATTATAATTATTATTAATATTAGACGTAAAACTCCCATAGTGGAAGACGCTAAGTAAAGATGATTGATTTTTTGGACTTGTTCTTCTGGTTTGCCCACCAGCTTTTCATTTTTTGAGCGAATTCAGTTTCCTCTCTTCACTCCATTTTGTTCCAACTCTTGGATATTTATATTATTGGTTTTCCTTTTTTTTAGAGCTATCCCAATAATTTTTTACTTTTTTCCGCTCTTATCCTATCAATTCATTGCAATTTATGTCTAATAGTTAGCCTGTATTTATATTACTGTAATTATAGTTTCCTATATTATCAATTTTTTTTTTGTGAGCTATCTCAATAATTTTTCACATTTTTGTGGAAAATCAAATCAAATTTAATTTTTCTTTATTTGCTCTGTACTAAACTTCATCAGCTTCCATTACTCCTGTAAATTATGATGTTGAAAATGCCTTGAGTCAGTAAACTGTGGGTCGTCTGGCGATGCTCTTAGCATCAGAGTGAAACGGCCGTCACGCCATAACGTGAGTCATAATTCCCACTTTAAAGCGTTTTTATTACTCCTGTAAAACTACGCTTTCGAACTAGAACTTTATTTTTATTGTAATGTTTTCCATGAAAAAATATTGTTTATCTTTTATTAATTTCTAAGTCCTCAAAGTGCTATAAATTCGAAATAGTATTCAATTTGATAACTTTCTGAGGACTTCGAAATTAATAAAATGTCTTTTATACATTTAGCAGATTGTCAGTTCCTTAAAAAAAAACTTTTTTCATTATTCTCGAATAATTTCTAAGTGCTCTTATCTTTCCACTTTCCCCTTTCTTATTTTCTACTTCCTTTCTCTCTTTCACTCACACACACACACACACACTCTCGCTCTTTTACTAATCTTTTCAATTACCTTTCATCATCTATCATCACCTATAGATTTTATTCCTCCTTTCGTTCTGAGTTTTTCACCTTCCATCACCTTTCCAGTAACCCAGCTAATTTTCCCTCAAATTTGTCTTCCCTCTGTGTCAATAATTTTCCTCTTTCCTCTGAGTCAATAACTTCCTTCACAGCTTCTATCTTTAATCATCATACATTCATTATTTGATTTACATTATTTTTTCAACTTCTAAAATACCTCCCAAAAACACAAAAATCATCTTATGTTGGTTGCATAGTGCTGCGATATACGTACAATGTAGAAATGCAGAGCGGATGAAGAATTAGAAAATTTCATTGCTTTAGATAAGGATAAAAAAATTGATGAGTCAACAAAATATTGGATGTTAGAACTATTCTCAACCAACTATTCACCAATCGCACATATCCAATCATCTATCATTGATTTCAATGGCGTACAATAGAAGAGTTGCCTCTAATGTTCATTTCTTGGATATTATATTCAATGTTGTAATTGAAATTGATATAATGGTTATCCTACTTTACAAAACAATAAGAATTATGAAAAAATGTACATATTGTAAGAAAACATGATCTAAAGTCTCTGGTGAGTAGCAGACAAGAGAAAAGTAACAAAGTTAAAGTTTCTTCCATAAACAAACCTAAAACTAAGGGGATAATCATTATCTCCTCACAAACAAATATGGATATCACAAAATACACAAATTATATAAGAATATATTTGAATGCTCCTGGTAAATAGAAGGCAAGTAGCAAATATTATAGCTCCTTTTAAAGAATTTCTATAATGAAATTTTATAAGACTCTCTCAAATCTTTCATGAGCTCCATCATTTCTCTGTGGAAAAGAATTTGTATAAAATTAAGTCCTGTTATAGAATAATTTCTATATTAATCAGGCAATCTTATAAGACTTCCTTGAACCTTCCATTATTTTTAACATTATTCTGCGAAAAACAAAGACAGAAAACTACAAAGTCTTCTCGTTGGCAAGCCAACTAGATGAGGCTTCACAAGTATGACCGAAGCCGAAGTCAAGTATGACTTAGATAAACGAAAGCAAACATTTTATTATTTTTATCCAAATTTTGCTCCAAAGAGGTCCCTCCAATTTTCTCTATACTCGTAAAAATATTGACATCCTAAATCACTTAGAAGGCGTATGGGGGAATGGGATAGATATTCCATACCCTCCCATCACGTCACCCTACGTTATCGGTATTGAATTTTTATATCGGCAAAGTAAAGTTTTCGGAATGGTGATGGAGGGTAAGTTCTCGTAATATAATCAGGAAACTGTGCAGCACTTTTGAGAGGGAGAGAGGGTGGTTGGAAACCAAGAAAGACGTTGCAATATAAGTGGGGGTGTTGGAGAAGTCTAGAAGGATATTGTGTAGTATATATATGAGAAGAGACCGAATACGGAATTATAAGTAGAGTCTTAGAAGAGGGAAGACATGTATGATGTTTGGTGTAACAGCTTGGAACGGTGGTCCGTTGTAGTGCCCGTTTCTGGGGGGGGGGGGGGGGTGGATTGATGGGGGGAGGGGGAAGTGGTGGTGAATATGTTGAGGAGAAAGAGTAGTAATGTGAAAATTCTTGTCCCTTCTCTCCCTTGAGCTTAAGGAAGAAACATTTCTCGCTAGTGGGATTTGAGTAAATTTAGGGGTCGCACTAGAAGGGACACATGCAGATAAGGGATGAAATGGACCTATTCCACCCCCAAGTGGGATATCCCACTGGGCGGGACAAGCTGAACAACCCGGCTCACGAAGACCGGGATCGTCTGCGTTGTCTTTTATCTTGAGGCCATCAATCTTTCGTGAGTTCCTTTGCTGCTTTCTCGATGGTGTCCCGGATCAAAACACAAGGATTGGAAAGTGTGAGTGGGGATGGTTAGGGGGGTGTTGAGTAAGCCCGGCTCTATCCCAGCTACTAGGGTGACAATTTATTGTAAGCAGTTTCGGGCCTATTAAGCTTGGCCGGGGTTGTTATGGAATTAGAAAGGGAAGGTTACTTGAATTTTAAAATAGTTTAAAATGAATGGAATTTGTATTGATTTATTGGATTCAAAAACGTGTGAAAAAATGTAACTTTTTATGATCTATCTTGGCTATCGATTTATTCGGTCTATGAACATAGAAAAATGTTCTTGTTCTCAATGTTCTATCATGACTCTATCTCCTTGAAAAGAATAAGGTGAAACAATCAAAAATTGTACTTGAGATTAACTTTTTCCAAGAATAGATAATTAGATAAAGAGCATTCATTCAGCCATTTACAGCCATTTACAAACCTGAATAAATGCATGAAGATCATCACTATAATAATTTGTACAAAGCATATCATACTTCCCGCATTAGCTTAGGAGGATTGAAAGAGTTATAATCATTTTCGTGCTAATATTATTCAGTTGATTTATCACAATATATTGTGACGACATTTTGAGTGATATATAGCACACAAAAAAGCTCTATCAAAAATTCTTATAATAGAGCTATTTCTTTGATGTTTGTGAGTATCAAACTCATTCATCATAGAATTGTCCAATAAACAACTATTGCTATTCAAACTTACCTCTCCTTCAAACTCTCTCAAGTAGAATTTTCAAATGCAAAAAATAATGCGCTGTAAGACTGTAGATTATTTTTTCATCACTGGAATTTTGTTGCACTCCAAACAGTTCATCTTGAACAACACGAACATCTTTATCAATAATGCCATAGTAATAATAATAATAATAATATCGTGTGACCTGGCTGGCTCAGGTCTGGTGTCAGAGTTATCAGGTCGCACCTGAATAAGTTCAGGGCCTCTGACGTGACTTAAAGACTGTTTTTTAGGCAGCCGGGACCGACAGCTTAACGTGTCCTCCGAAACACGGGAGCGGCCCGAGGTAAAAACTTTCGGTCAGAACTGGGATCGAACCCGGCACATTTGGGCTAGCAAACCAATTAGTATAATTAATAATAGTAACAATAGTATAGTATTATATCCAAATTTCTTTTCAGGAATATAAAACAATCCTGAAAAAGGCATCATTTAGAGTACATGAAAAAATATTCTATGATTTTCTGATTTCCTAAGGCGTGCTCAGGGCTGGTTAATCGAATCAGATCACTTATAAATAATGTAACAAATCTCTAAGTTTAACAGAAATTTTGAAAGATCTCTCTTATTACTCTACGAACTAATTCATATCCGCTAGTAATCTATTCAATAATAAGTGCAAATACTTTCACAAAAAAAACCGCGAGCTTTCAACTAACACTAATCACTAATTTCCTTCTCTTAGCTTCTACATCAAATTATTTGATATTTAGCCATCTATAGTTATC